>OY982536.1:21200000-22400000 GCA_963859965.1 Ceramica pisi | reverse complement strand
TGTCTCGTTTCTGTGGATTTGTATGGGTTTTATCTTATTGTGGTTCTGTTAATTAATTTTGTGTTCAGTAATTTTTTTCGTTTTGTTTTTTGTACATACGTATATCCCGCTGTAGCTTTAATGGCCTTTAAACCGTTACGTAATTTAAAAACCAGCCAAGTGCGAGTCGAACTCGCGCACCGAGGGTTCCGTACAAACCTGTAGGTAAATATTATAAGCAAAAGTTGCGATTTACGATTTATGACGTATTAAAAAAAACTTCTTACTAGATCTCGTTCAAACCAATTTTCGCTGGTAGTTTACATGGTAATATACATCATTTATATGTTTTTTTTAGTTTTATCATTCTCTTAATTTAAAAGTTACAGGGGGGCGGGACATATTTTACCACTTTGGAAGTGTCTCTCTCGAAAACTATTCAGTTTAAAAAAAAAATAGTCAAACCCTGAATATCATTTTCGAAGACCTATACCATAGATACCATAGATACCATAGATACCCCACACGTATGGGTTTGATGAAAAAAAAACAATTTGAGTTTCAGTAAGTAAGGGGGGGAGCTGACCCGTGCAACGTCGTCTGCGTAACATTTTTCATTACTGCTCCGCTCCTATTGGTCTTAGCGTGATGATATATAACCTATAGCCTTCCTCGATAAATGGGCTATCTAATACTGAAAGAATTTTTCAAATCGGACCAGTACTTCCTGAGATTAGCGCGTTCAACCAAACAAACAAACTCTTCTGCTTTATAATATTAGTATAGGTGACAAAAATATAATTTAATGCACACTGTAACAGTAGTAATGACTCTTTTGTACAATAATAAATTTTACGAACCACTTTTAACAAAATTACAGTTAGATGTCATTTCACTGCACCCATAACCTCACAGTCACACTTTTACCCAGAATTCACAGCGGTAGTATTTCCGACAATACTGACCACTATAACTGGGTACCCAGCAGGAATATGATTAAAACTTTAACTTTCATACACTTTTACGTTCACACAAAACATTTATGAGTCACTTAACTAGTAATGGCTTGACATAAACTGTTGTCCGGTAATTATTGCAGGGTTATAGTCACGTGATGTGTGGCGGACTAACCTAGAATTAGTTATAAATATACAAGTACAGACATTTATTAATTACTATAATTTTCCAATGGGTTTGCTCTCGTTAAAAGCAGCCTAAAACAGTCTCTAAAATCCGCTCTACCTTTTCACCAAAATTCATCAAAATCGGTTCGGCGTTTAGGTGTGTTAAAAACATAAAAATTCAATTTCGCACAAATAAACAATATTAGTGAGAATAAGCTGTCAGCTCAATAAACGTAATAAAGAGAGGAAAATAATATGTGTAGGTACAAACAAGGAAGGAGTCAGTAAAAATACCTTTACTTTTAATACATAATTTCAAATCTAATCCCACTAGACAATATAAATATATTCCCACTGCAAGTCCTCTTTCTCCCTTTTCCCCCAATTCTGTTTTCTGCTAGTTCAAACCAGACCTTTACTGTTTTCAAGTAAAAAGTAATTTAACGATACCTTTACTTTCCCCACCGCCCCAATGACTCAGTCACTGAACTTCTTTGAACAATTTTCTACGCAACGGATAGTAGTTTCGATTCTTCAATGTCACGAATATAATATATGCTTACCTGGGTTATACATATGTATTTACTGAAATCGCAGCAGTTAAGAATAACTCCCTACTGTGTGGTCACTCTTCAACAAAAGCCAAATAGTATTACCTAGAACAATATTCCAAATTCAATATTCAAAATATGCGTGCCAATGGACTCTCAACCAAGGATGCCGAAAACTGTGCGAAGTGGAGAAGAAAAAGCCGGAAAGCGGACCCCGAACTCCGAAGCAAACCAGCTGAGGATGCAACCGGGAACACCCTCCGATAAGAGAGAATATTCCAAATTCCTTTAACCTTTCCGAAATCCCGGCTAGGCATTCAACTTCACCAGACAGACACTGATACCTTACAGTAAACCATTTCCTTAGTCCTAATCAGTTAGCCTGGCACTATTCCTAGGGCACATTTACGAGTCACTTAACGCCTAATGGCTGACATAAAAACCTGTGTGCTCGCTAATTAACGGGTGACGTCACAGGCATGTCCGACACGCCACAGTCGAACATCATACTTTAATTAGTTTCTAGTATATGGCTTTAGGGTTAACGAATGTAGAAGTATATGTCGTGGATAAAGAAATCATTTAATAATTAGTTGCTGATTTGAGTATTGTAGTAGTGGGTAGTGGTAAACGCCGTGACGTCAGTTGACAGTTGTAATGGCGGCACGTGGACAGAGACGTATAAATTGGAGAGTGGGGACTTTGGCGAGGTCACTTTTGCTCGAGACACCGACTAGGACACTCGTCCCAAACGAAACTGTCGGTTTACCTATTTTAATTAAATTAAACAGACTTCTTTAATAATGTTGTAAATGCGAGTTCTTCTAACTCAAAAGACAGATGTGTTGCTATGGAGTTTGTTGGCCACGTCTTCTCCCTAGCTAAAACACTAGGATGTGGTAACGGGCGGGCGTTTTTGGGGGACTGTCTATTTGTAAAGTACTAGCACTCAGCCACAGTTAATAAAGAGAGCTTAGTACTGTATTCAGTGTTTTATTCTACAATGATCCTGATACCACCGAACCCAAACGATGATGGCGCTATCGCTCAGCTGTCCCTGACGCCCACATCAGAAGTGTGATGCAACTCAAGTGGCCCACATGAAGATTCGTGGCAATGCTAGTGAAATACTTACGTGACGGGTTCCTTTTCAAATGCAAAATACGTAGTGACAGTTATAGTGAAAATTGTGGTTCGTGTTCGAAACGCGTGTGATTATCCAGACGCCTAAAACTCGATGTGTGCCGTGAAAATCGATCCAATAAACCTAAGATCGACGCGCGGTCATTGTGCGTCACCGCGGTGTTATGTTTCGTCGAGGACTCGAGTGTTGTGCGGGCTCTGAAGAGCATCGTGCCTACATGCCTATGATAGATAACCTATCAGAGTTCAACGTGTGGCCAATTAAAGATGCATTCCAAGGTCAAATTCCTACTCGTCGGGTTTTATGCGGCTACCCTCATCAACCTGAACAATGAAAAACTAGTTCGGAACGGAGGCAAGCAACTTCAAAACAGCTGGCCAGGTCATGGGGAAGTGTGATGATGTGTGTGAGGATCTTCACGTTAATCTGGTGAGTCATTTTCATTTTGTTATTGCTGTGAAACTGATGTGCTCGTTCGTTAACATTTTTCTATTTTGTTAAAAAAAAATAAAAAAATAAAAAAAATTGTTCACTAGGAACATTTTATGCTGTGGAGACAGACTACAAAGGGCTATGGTCTCATGATTAGCCATAATCCATTTTAGCTAATTGATTCATCGCTTTGTTTCTCTATACTAAAGTGTGGCTATTATTTTCACGTTCGCTATCGATTTAGTGAAGTAATAGTTCAGGCGCTATAGCTTAAGTGTTGCTAGTTAAGCGTTAGTAATCGGTAGAAAGGCGTTTTAAATAACGCTGATGAAGCGGTAATATTATTCTGCTATCGCTGGTTGTGTAATGTAGTCCAGTACCAGTTCAGAGCTATTGTTGGACGTTAGAGCGATACAGTTACAGGACCGTACCAACCTAACAGTTCAATTTAAAAATTAAGATGATTGTAAATGCAATATTTTCATTCATCACAACCATGTATAGCCCAACTTTGGGTCAGTGGGTCATCTTAGGGGCGGTTGTCCACTATTGGACATAAACTTTCTTGCTAGTGCCAGTGTTCTGATTAGTTTCAGATTTTAATTAATTTTGATAGTGTGGCTGCTACGCTTATCTGAAGCCTATACTCCTGCCAAAGCTTGGATTGGACTTGTACTCTCGTGGGGTTTTTCAGTTTTCAGATATCCTATCACCTTGGATGAAGCCAGCACATGGCGCTAGAAGTTTGCATGCAGCTATTGCTGCTGAGAAATTACAACTTCAGAGCAGTTCTAAGTGTGACGGATCGAAGGTCCGCAAGCAGTTTGAAGGCTGCAGTAGCTGTACATCATGTCAACATCTGTGGAGTTGGAAGCGTTCAAGGCCGACTGAAGTGCCCGGTGAGCCGCTGCCATTTAATTTTAATTGTGATTTTCAAAGCTTTAAAGATCTTCGAATCATTCCAGTGGTTAGATTGTTATTGCTAGGTAATTTGGATATACTCGGTACGAAGCTATAGCAATTACAGTTTCCCATTGGTGGTAATAGTTTCAAAATGATATTCAGTGTGAAATTCTGAATCCGATATCGTAAGGCAAGATTGCCACAAGGTCATGTTTTGTTTCGACGATTTTTTTCAATTTTAGTGAAAAATTAGACCTAGGCGTTTATGTTAACGTGTTAACGACAGTTTTCCTTGCATAATAACAGTTAGCAAATTCAATAGTAAGCGATTATGAACAGTAACTGGATTTTATTGACATTGATTGACTGGTACAGATAATAACTCAACGCTTTCATAATTTCTAAATAGACTTTTCATTTTCCACTACTGGGTTGCCTACTAGGTATGTAAGGTAAAACGAGCCTAGTGAGATTAAAATCAGATTGATTCAGTGACCGCAATGTTCTTAGAATAACGAAGAGTAATTCGTGAACGTAGCTTCTTCACAGGAACGTAGGACGCAAAAATTAGCAGGCAAGTTGTTCTTGTTTTCGTAAGCACCGATGTGCATAGATTACCGGTCGGCATATTTTAAAATCTCTTTGTCGAGAAGATACCCGATGCCAAGTATCATTAACGTTGTGAAGTTATGAAGTAGATGTTGAGTTGGCAACAATTTAGTTTGTGTGACAGGTTCTGAGTTCTGTGGGTCGGTGACTGTACCAAGGTATCCGGCGGCTCTGGATGGCATAGACGGGAGAGTCTAGATCAGGGTTTCGTTACGGTAGCTCTAGGTAGTGTAATAAAGAGTGTTTACTCGGCATTCCCATGAGGAAGTGCGAGTGTATCAATTGTTTTGCTGATCTATGAGATGGCTGTCGACTGGAAATAAGATGACCTGTTGTTTTATTTGTTCGATGGAGTGGTACGTGGCATTTAGTTCAATTAGAGTTTACAGCCGCTTTAGAACTGTCAGAAGCCTGACTGAATGACTGACTTGTCAGTAGAGTGGAGATAAAGAATAGCTCCACGTAATAAGAGTTAGTAGAGAATTGCTGTAGAGTTTAAGGGTGGCAAATCGTCGCGAAACGCAATCGGTAGAGTAGAGCTCGCAACACGGTGCGTTAAAAAATAAAATGGTCTTATTTGTAGAGCTTTTCGATTTTTATTATTTTTTTCTTTTTAGAATTCGGAAGATTGCGAGACCGTTATTATTGGTGTAGCGATGTGGATGCTAAAGTCCGTTAGTGAGAGTCTATAGAATTTTAGAATTAGTTGATATCGGTCGCTATCTTTTGAAATCCATAAATAGTAAAATAACGTATAAGTATGCCCACGATCACATACCAAAGATTCCTCTCAGTAGTGTTTCTAACAAGTTTAACGTAGAAGACGATTAGGAGAGTACCTCCACTGATCAATAGAGAACATATCATGGCTATTTGGCCGCACTGAGTCATAACTGAGTAGAAAATGTAATACATCATCGGAAGGGTTTTAAATCCTAAACCAATTAACGCTGTGACAAGTACTTTGATACATAGAATAAAAAAATGAACTCCAACAATTGATTTTATAAGCTACAGGGACAAGTTCAGTCCAGACTAGCAAATTCGGAAATAGTTTAAATTGAAAGACACGAGACGGTTGGCGCAGAAAGTTGGGCTTGACCCGAACAGAAAAAAAAAAAAAAAACAAAATAGATAGTGTTAGTGCGGGTGAGTTTGGGTGTTTGTGAGCGCGCTCCCGATGCAGGATAGATTCCTGGGCTGGGGCAATGTTTAAAAAGAATACAAAGAAAAAAACAGGAAAAAAAAAGTGAAAAAAAATGTAGGACAAAAAAATGAGAGAAGTAACATAACAAAAATGTAGGACAAAAAAATGTGGGACAAAAAATGAGAGAATTAACATAACAAAAAATGTAGGAAAGAGTCATTGAAGGGAAAATCCGGTCCAATAATATGACTCAGCTAAAGGGATTGCAATCCGGTCTAGCATGTTTGGCTATAGGGACCGATATCCGGTCTAGCACTGGCTAAAGGGATATTCCAGTCTAGCACAATCGTCTCCAGTTTTAATACTGATGAGAAAAAAAAGGAGGAAAACAAAAGAAAAAAAGAATTAAAAGAGCTTGAAGGGTTTGACCGGACCAAGCAGTAATAATCCTGAAGGGTTAGTTATAACCGGACCAGGAGATTATAACTCTGAAGGGTCGTAGGACCGGACCAGTAGTTATAATTCTGAAGGGTCGTGAGACCGGACCAGAAGATTAAAACTGAAGGGTCGTTTGACCGGACCAGTAGTTATAACTCTGAAGGGTCGTAGGACCAGACCAGTAGTTATAATTCTGAAGGGTCGTGAGACCGAACCAGAAGATTAAAACTGAAGGGTCGTAGGACCAGACCAGTAGTTATAATTCTGAAGGGTCGTGAGACCGGACCAGAAGATTAAAACTGAAGGGTCGTTTGACCGGACCAGCAGTTATAATTCTGAAGGGTCGTGAGACCGTACCAGAAGATTAAAACTGAAGGGTCCTTTGACCGGACCAGTATAGTTATAATTCTTAATTGATGATTTTATGATTTTGATCTTGTTCGTGTTGCCAGGTAGGCCGAGCCAGCAGTCAACTATTAAGTTGTGTTTTCGTTGGTTACAGGTACCATATTATCACCTCCACACGAGGACGTGTGATTGTCAGTTCTGGCCGTGTCGTGGATAAAGAAATCATTTAATAATTAGTTGCTGATTTGAGTATTGTAGTAGTGGGTAGTGGTAAACGCCGTGACGTCAGTTGACAGTTGTAATGGCGGCACGTGGACAGAGACGTATAAATTGGAGAGTGGGGACTTTGGCGAGGTCACTTTTGCTCGAGACACCGACTAGGACACTCGTCCCAAACGAAACTGTCGGTTTACCTATTTTAATTAAATTAAACAGACTTCTTTAATAATGTTGTAAATGCGAGTTCTTCTAACTCAAAAGACAGATGTGTTGCTATGGAGTTTGTTGGCCACGTCTTCTCCCTAGCTAAAACACTAGGATGTGGTAACGGGCGGGCGTTTTTGGGGGACTGTCTATTTGTAAAGTACTAGCACTCAGCCACAGTTAATAAAGAGAGCTTAGTACTGTATTCAGTGTTTTATTCTACAATGATCCTGATACCACCGAACCCAAACGATGATGGCGCTATCGCTCAGCTGTCGCTGACGCCCACATATATGTATTTGTAAGTTGTTAGTGGTCTATGGTAATGAGCATGAAACCATAGAGGAGGGCGTCTTGAAACAGCAGTACATAATCATTACCTCATTGGAAATAGTCGTTACTATTAATTCTTATAGTAACACACTGATGTAACCTAGTCTAATATTTTTTGCTCATCTATACTAATATTATAAAGAGGTAAAATTTGTTTGTAAGTTTGTAAGTTTGTATGTTTGTAAGTTTGTATGTAGGGGGTAATCTCAGGAACTACTGGTCCGATTTGAAAAATTCTTTCAGTGTTAGATAGCCCATTTATCGAGGAATGCTATAGGCTATATATCATCACGCTAAGACAAATAGGAGCGGAGCAATAATGGTAAATGTGGCGCAGACGAAGTTGCGCTGGTCAGCTAGTTATATATAATATAGATAGGCATACGTTTAGCCGCTATCTCACCTGATGTTAAGCGATAAGGTGGAGCACGCTTGCCTAGAGTAACCTATGCACTCTTGAATTAAAGACTCCCAGGTTGTAGTTATCAGGAAACACAGACTCTGGCAGGGAGTTTCACTCCTTAGCTGTACGCACTATGAATGTATTCCCAAAACGTTTTTTGCGTATAGGTGGGATGTCCACCATGTACCGGTGGCTCATCGCCGTACGTCTTGTGGTCCCGATGGTGGAACGGGCTTGGCGGAATTAAATTATGCAATTCCGTCGCACACTCCCCAAAATGTAACCGATAGAAAACCAACAGGCCAGCAACTCGGCGTCGATGCTCAAGACTTTTGAGCTTCGATTCGACGAGCCTATCATTGCATTTAACTTTTTTTTAACATAAAAAAAATAATCAGTCGCTGCTTTCTTATGCTTATGCTTATGCATAAGGAAGCAGCGCTGTCCTATCCTAACAACGTATTATAGTTCCTCTTCTCCAAGTTTATCATTTGTGTGTGTACCACCCTGACGGTAACTAGTTTTAGCAATGAACTTACTAAATTTTGATAGCAACAAATTAACAAAATAATACCTACATATTACAGCAGGTACATAATTTCCTAATAACTTTTGTCAAATAAAAGTCACATAAACATTTCACATCATCATATTTACCTTCGG
This sequence comes from Ceramica pisi, assembly GCA_963859965.1. Taxonomy (NCBI): domain Eukaryota; kingdom Metazoa; phylum Arthropoda; class Insecta; order Lepidoptera; family Noctuidae; genus Ceramica; species Ceramica pisi. Next base: position 22,391,503 of record OY982536.1, on the reverse strand, counting down.
GCCATTACCTAATAACCCGCACGAAAAACATACCCAAGCAATTACTTAAAACATAAACACAACACCATATTATTTTCACAAACATTATTTACATGTAGCGCCGTTGCACTTAGCAATAAAAATTAAAACTACCAGTGGACCTATAAATATGTCATTAATTTGAGTGACATATTCGTATACATATCGTATTTTCATAAAGCAGGTTGGACTTGGACACAGCACGCCAACAAAAAGTTAATTAATATAAATATTCGAGTGGTTTCTATTGTTACATGTGATACGGCTAGGGCTGTCAGCTGTACCGTTAGTATTAAAACGGCAATTACGATAATTGTCGGCAATGCATGCGCACTTTGTGGGCGAGTGCCCTGCACGTTATGGCGCGATTTCTATTGTATAATATATGTTTATGTTTTATTTTAACGTTTTGTTTGTGTAGTTTGAATGGTTAGGCCTAAAATACACGAAATGTTTATAGCACGTTAAGTTAAGGGGATAAAATCACATTTTTTTAACTGCGGCGAACATGTTGGTTTTGTGAATTGTGCTTGATATTCTTTCCATCAATGTTTTGGGTGATATTTGGTCCTTTTGGGCATGAAATTTGTGTTTATAAATGGGTCAGTCTCCAAATTTATTCCACGTTAAAACTTACAAGAGGTTGTATGAAAACTATCTTATGTAACTAATACTTACTTACCTAGTGTATATTGTCACATAGCATGATAATGAACTCCATCTCTCTTTTCCACACATATCTGTTTTCTGCTAATGCATACCGCCATCTTCGCCAAAATAAGCTTTTAATTGAGCCCATTAAACGCCTTCGGTCTTTTAGCTCAAGGTATTGCTTTGGCATCTAAATCATCATAAACTAATCCATCTACAACTACAAAAAGTTTTCTACCATAGTTCACATCTGTTCACGAATACTCGTATATCATTTCTGAACAAAACAAGGATGTTTAATTAATTTGTTAGTTTTCAAACAAGGAAAAGGTAGATAATTAAGTTTATGCTATAACCAGAGTCAGCCAAAGGTATTTGTATTTTCTCAGTCGGGTAGCTTAAAGTGTTTTATACTGAAACTCGGTATACATTTTTATTTGAAAATAACTGAATAATTCCGTCTCAAAAGACCAAATTGTTAGTTTATATTCTTTAAAAAAACAATGAGTGGACTTGTTTTAATTAAAACTAGGCCCGACACACACAAGGCTAGTGATACACACGCGGGGTTTAATACAACTGGGGGTGGACAGATAAACACAATTTAATGACTATTGGAACCGATCACCCCTCGCTGTTTTTTTTTTACCCTTAAGAGTGTATATTTGTTTTTTTCGTCGTATTTTTGCTATAAATCAGGAAGTGTGTGTTTGGGAATATTATGAGGGTAATAATCTGATGTTATGGAGATGATGGATTTATTATATTTTATTTCCTTCTTAGCATTTTCTTTTCTGCATAGCTAGCAATCAAAGTACTGGTGCCTTTTGCATGAGATTTGCCAAATATTGAAATCCTATTTTTTTTTAAAGCAGCAGTTTCTTTTTTACTACAAGGTCCATTTTCGACTCTTTAAATCTTATGAAGTGACCTAACATGACTCACAAAGCATACGCACACATACTAGTATTTAAATCATCGTCGTATCAGCAGTGGACCTTTCTGTGACCGGTTTAGTATAGACTACCGACTAGCATTTTACCCCAACATAAATAAATTCCAATTTAAGTTCGACCTACGTTAGAGCCGTGACCCAACAACACCTCGACACACACTTCCTCAATTAAGTAATAAACTTAACATCTTCATCAAGGTATAAACACGCTCAACAAACCAATTTCACCTTAACCTCTGTAGTAAGTTAATTTTGTGCAACGAAGGGAAAATAAAAAGTAATTATAAGTTGGTCATCTCCGGCGATATTATCTCTGCTCCCTAGGGCGACGCTCCTCAAATATTTGCTCTTATATTAATTTTTATTTGGTAGCTTCATCAGGATTGGGGAGGTGGGGGACACTTGGAATAATGGAAGTGCTAGTATGAAGGCCGTTGTTCGTTTTTATACCAGTTCGGTTTTGTAGCCAAATGAAATACAAATATTTCTTTTGCCACTCTAGGGTTACTTTTAATTCAAGACATAATTTATTTATTGTTCAGGCTAGATTTCTACTGCCGGGGTTGCGAAATTTGTTCGAAAAAGTCCCCGTGGCCCTGGAACACAAAGGGCATTAGGAGGAATACGGATGGTTTTTAATCAGTAGGAGTCTGACACTCTCTCCTGCTGTACCCAGAGCGGGAGGAGTCATTTGATATCTAAGATTTCCCATTTAAAAAAAAAGACTTTCTAAATCTTTCTTTCTATAGGTCCCGATTCAAACTTAAGGAGATCTGTGAAGTTCGTTTTTCACTGCGCAGAGCCTCACCCTCATCCTTCGCTGTCACGTGAATTTGTAACTGAGTCGCGGGAAACCGCCATATTTATTTTAACTATAGGACAAAATAATTGACCTTGTGCTACCAACCCAGAACTTCACTCTACATACAAACAATACCCAGATTCAGAACAGAACCAGTGGATAACTGCATTCGTATCGAAGCAACAGGTCTCCCTGAAGCAGAACGAAATAAATTATGATGATCACCAATTCATATTCATTACGTTATGTTTTGTGTGCCGAGGAAATATAGTAAACGATACGACGTGTCGTATACAGCTTATGAATATTGTGAAGACAAACTTCGTCTACTTATGTGAGAAACTGTATTAGATTGTCTTTTTTTTTGTTTGTTTCTTTGTTGAATCTTAGAAAACTCGTAGGTTGAATGGACTGTAATACGTTTATGTTTGGTGGAATGGCGAATGGCTTTTGGGCAACGTACAAGTACTCCGGGATAAAAAGCCTATGTGTTATTCAGGGTCTTCAGCTACCTACATACCAAATTTCATCGTAATCGGTTCAGTAGTATTTGCGTGAAAGAGTGACAAACATTCATACATACTCACAAACTTTCGCATTTATAATATTAGTAGGATAGGAAGTAGGATTTATCCTCTAACAGTCGCAAGTACCTACATATATATTTTAATTTACTACTTAGAAATTGTAATTTTCAGACGATAGCTGTGATCCCCTTTTGGCTCTGCCGAAGTAGGGTAAAATATTTCGTACCTGTAGCACGAAAATACGATGAAACAAGTAGACACAGTACATACGGACCGGTGTTCTGAAACTGAGACAGTGAAAAAATGTACAAATTACGAAAACAACACCAATTCTTCATATTACCTCTTTTCCTAAACATTTTCAGCTAAGCCAATGTGTACACAAATACGTCAAACAACTCATAAGCTACATTTCTCACACTCACCCATCCCTATAAAAACAACATTTAACCAACTCCCACAAAACAATTCAAACTGAAAATAATAAATCCCAGTTACCAAAGATTCATTAAAACAGTCCAATTAAGCGATATTTACATTTACGCTTAACGCTTTTGATGAAACTCTTTTGGTACAACAGGCGTAAACATTGAAGCGGTTCCGACTCATTGGGGGCAAGTGTTTGTATGGCCAGTCGACCGGACGGACGCTGCAGTGCAGGTACTCGGTGCTAGATGTGACGTCATGATTAGCCTGGCTTTTGTTCGTGATGCAGCGTCAATAAGACTTGAAAACTGTTTGATAGTGCTTCCAGAGTGTGATCATTAGGCATGCACTGTTCTGTTTTCTCTATTATCAAACGTGTTAAAATAAACACCGCAAGCAACAACATTGATCCGGCTCGAAGGACCAAAAATCGTCAACACCATCCATCATCCACCGACGCATCCAGCATACTAACATCCATTCATTCGTGATCGCGAATTAAAGCCGTGTTTTTGTACAGTCCCCGGATAAGTTAATGAATAGCGAACGTACGTGTTCGCTGGACGGGCAATATTTGGCCAACACACCCTGTTTGCCCGACCCCAATAATTTAAGGAGTATATTTTGTCGTTCAATTCGCACTGGACATCGATACGTCTGTTTGTGTACGTTATTGCGTGATTAAATGGGTTATTGTTGTTTTTCGGTTGGCGGTGGTTTTATCAGCGGGTAACAATTTGTAACGTTAGATACTGGTGATTGATACAAACTTTTTATTTAAGCATGAATTTGCCTTGTCTCTCCCACACGAAAGTTGTGTTACCGCATAAATAAGATACCAATATAAGTAAAATCATTGTTAACAATGTTCCCTACGAAGTCACTTTCACAATTCAAGAACTAGTCCTTATCCCTATACTCATCCAGAAAAATGTCAAAGGTCCTTTACGTTAGGCCCCTTCTTTAAAAGAGATTCCTGAAATTCCCTTATACTCGTATACTTTGCGAAAGTAGGTTTTGATTAGGCATTGCTTACCTTAGGCCCGCATGCCAAACTTTCATTTGACGTAAAAGAAATGGTCCGATGATCTTGTCCCTTTCCGATAAGAGAACCTAAAGGACCCAGATGCCTTAAGTGGAAAATACTTCACGGGTGCTTTTTAGAAATTCTTTTGAATCTAGACTTCTACTTGCTATTGAAGTTTTAATAACGGGGCTTATAGTAACAATATCAATAGTTCTAAACTATAATTTGGAACTATGAAACTTAGCTCTCAAGACATGAATTGAAAACAAAGTAAAAGAATGTCATAAACCGAAACTCAAAATACAATTTCGCTTTGTTATTTACAGACTGTAAATTGAAACTACTATTAATAGCAGAAGTAAATCAGAAAACTTGTGTTCGTATTTATTGTGCGACGAAGGAGAGAGGCAAGTCGCTCGGAGCGCGTCGTAGATCCCAACTCGAGTTTGGGGGATCAAATATCAATCTGCGGGTTCGATCCCCCATGCGGATATGATTGGGGGATACATTCCGCTCGCCTCGCTGAATACTGAACGATGAGAAAAACTTATAACGTGTCCCCGAGACGGCACCGTGAAATTTGAATTTTTTGGAGGACGTATTAAAGGAATTACTGAAATTGAATAATTTTGATGAATTTTACTATTTAAATCTTTACCTAAAACTTGTCATATTTTATGTGATCAATGAATGTTTGAGGCTTTAAATTATTCTATTGGAGCATAATATTGTGTTCCTGAAAAATATAAATTATAAAAACACAAAACTCACATTTATACTCAAAAGATAGATAATTCTCTCGAATACTATTTACATCATATTAGCTCATGCAATATGTCACTATTAATATGTGTTATATGTGACTGACAGACGACGCACAACCGAAACTACTGGTCGCAAAAAGCCGAATTATAATTTGTTGTGTAGGTTCCTGGGAGATTGTAGAGAAGCTAAGGGAGGATTTTTCGAATATTTTTTTTCTATTGATAGGCACGCTTTTGACCACTATCTCACCTGACGGTAAGCGATGATTCCTACAGAAACGGATAAAATGAAGTCGTGTGCAGAAGCTAGTGTTACTGTTTATATTATCTCATCAGTTTTTTTTTAAATGGACAATAATAACTTAAGCAAGGCTTAATCACGACTGTATATAAACACAGCTTGTTTTCCTAACGTCCTCAAAACACATAGAATTCTCGGTGATGTAATGAGGTCTCCGAATCGTAATGTTTTTGTTCGTAAAACATTCGAGATACGTCTTTGGAACTCATTACTTTGTTTAAATTTGCATACTTTGTTTATGTCTGCCATATTTAATTTTATGGCAATATGTGGCCTTTTTGTGTTCAAAAATGTGTTTGTGTAGGATGTTTTGAGAGAAACGAAAAATTATATCATGTGGAAATACACTTTTTGACTATCAAATCATTATAGCTACTGATTTTGCCCAAAAAATGATCCTTCGAGCCGGATACATTTAGTGAAGCGAAAAAATATTCCCAATTTTTTAAAATTGCTTCTGTCATTGTCATAGTGTTTCGTTCACTATTCCACATTTCATAAAAGACACACCTCTTAGACTGTTTCCAGACTTACATTACACCGGCGCTCACTCCCAGTATGTCCACATCAGACATTAGAGCCCGGCAGAAGAAAGAACTATGTACCTACTCCAGTGAACTAGTCCCGACTAGTACTGAACTCATACCAACTTTATCGAAGTTACTCGATCAATCTTACTTTCGCTAAAGGAATAGATTTTATTTCTGGTTCGTGTTTCGCCTTTTCCATGATTACCTTGGTACCTTACCGTAGTTGATTTATTGATGCCCTAGTGATGACCATTCTCAGGCTTTTAGAGATTTTTGGGGTTCCGTAACCGAAGGGTAACAAACGGAATGCTATTACTAAGCCACTGCTGTCCGTCTGTCCGTCCATCCGTCCGCCCGTTAGCGGGCTGTTTCTCAAAAACCGTAATAGGTAGACAGTCGAAATTTTCACACAGTATGTATTTTGTATTGCCGCTATTTAAAAAAAAAACTTTTTTTTTTTGGCTTATGGTTTTTTTTTAAGGATGGGAAATTATCGGACTCCTTTGTGTCAAAGTCCGACTCGCACTTGACCGACTTTTTTACAACTAACCTATATCGAACAGGCACATTGTTGAGTTCTACGTACTGATTATGTTGCTGAGTTCTTTTAGAAAAAGGTTTTTACTACTCTAGAACTTAGTTGTACTCTAAAAGTTCTGAAGATAAGACCCCAGTGTATCTTTATTGTGAAGCAAGTTCGCGTTATTTATGTCTAGACCATTGACCCGCTAGACGAACAATAAAATACTTCACTATGATCTCGCTGACTAGTTTATACGTAGTACCTACTATTGTTGTGGAACTCGTTCGAAAGATTCACCGCGGCCCTGGAGCGCAAAGGGCATTAGGAGGAACATGGTTGGGTTTTAGTCAGTAAGAGTCTAACACTCCCTAGACCGGGAGGAGTCATTTGATGATTTCCTAAAGTACCTGCTATTGGATCACACATTAGTTACATAAAAGTGCATACTTCGAATAAAATTTTAATAAACTGTAGTATTTTAGTAGGCCTGAAATGTAAAGGAGGCAACGACATTTGTTAAAACATGATTTATCCCTCGAATGAAACTTTTCTTTACGAAAATAGCATGCTACAAAAGCAGTATGATTTAAACGTGAGCCGTGACTACATCTTTAAACCATGCTTCGTAATAAGAATCCTCATGATTAACAACAGCACATAAAACTGACAACTCCAGCCCCGCAATCTAGTTGGCAGCCTCAAAACCGACGTAACCCTACATATTTGATCCAAGTCCCCACTTCACCCCAATTCACACCTGCATACTCCACGTAAAATATTGAACACAGGTCCCCAAAGGTCGCCTCTCCCGCCGCGATGCAAATTGGCTCAGGGGGCCGTCGTGCACTCCAGATTATGTGACGAACGAATAGAGTATTGTGTTTTATTACACATTGTGAGAAGAAAACAGGTTTGTTGCAAATTCTATGCTCGCAGTGGAGAGGTTTTTAGAAATCGTGTTTTGGGATGAGGTTGAAAGGATTTAGAAGTAATATATTGAAATTTTGTTTCATTTACAGGCTGGAACTAGGCACCTTTTTAGAGTTCCGTACCCGAAGACTAACAGAACCCTAATACTAAGCATCCGCGGTCCGTCCGCCCATCCGTCTGTCAGTGGGCTGTATCTCGAGAACCGTAATAGTTTTATAAATTAAATTTTGACAGAGTGTATATTTCTATTGCCACTATAACAATACATAATAAAATTACATTAAATTTAAAATCAAAGGGGGCTCCCATTCAAGAAACGTGTTTTTTCCAGTTTATGGTACGAAACCCTTCAGGTGAAAGTCCAACTCGCACTTGGCTGGTTTTTTGTAATATCACGTAGAAATGATAACAGAAACAAAAATAGACATTCGACTCACACGCCAACTTTGATTCAGATTGCTCTCAAAAACTAAACACGAAATAACTGGCGAACTAGTCACGCTAAAAACGACATGCCAACATTCCTACCCAAATACTCTTAGTACAAATCAACCGACAAAAAGCTCTAATCCATTCTCAAACGTCCGAGGCCCAGTCAGACGTGCACGCTCCCTACATCTTGTCCGATGCGTCGTCAATGCGTTATCGAAATCTATTTGTAAGGTTGTGTCGCATCGCGCAGCTCCTCATAATGTGTTCGGGGTACATCGGAACCTTTTCACGCTCGGCTTGAGACCCAACAAGCTCGGATAAAAGGGGTAGGGGAGGGGATTAAATATAGTCGCCGAAACTCAGGTGATGGCTCGGACGTATAGTGATTGACAATACGTTTAGTGGAATAAACTTTTGATGTCAAAGGGATAGGATTTCAGGGCAGTGTGCTGCGTTTTAGTTTGTGTGGGGATTGGAAGTTGGGTATTGGTTGCTGATGAGTTTTGTGTACCATGATATGATTGTTTTAGACACAGTTTGAACTGTCAATCATGGTTTTGGAAACTAGGCAACGGTCGAATACAATTTCGATTGAGCTCGTACTCCATTAAAAACAAATAACAAGAGCAAACCCATATCAAATAAAAACAAAATCCTTAAATGCATTCATTTAAGGATTTTGTTTTTATTTGATATGGGTTTGCTCTTGAATCTAGTCTAGGTCAGAGATAACAGAGACAAGGTCTACGATGGAGCGAGCTTACCCAGAAGTAGCCTGTTCACTCTAACTTCTAACGAAAAGATTAGTGTTATAAGCGTTCGGAAACACAGCAAGTAGAGAGTTCCACTCCTTTGCTATGCGCATTACGAAAGACGCTTGGAAACGCTTAGTGCGAATTGGATGGTCAGCTTGTGACCACAACAGTACTCTTTTTTTTTTATTTTTTACTTTTCGACTAGCTTTTTTCTGTCAACTAAAAACAAGTCTATTTAAACCAAGTAAACCTAGCAAACTTTACCCGATATTACAGTAATTAATACAACAATAACTCGGGCTGCTCGTCAAACGTCTTGCGTTACACTGCGGTGGGCGCGCACCATTAGCGGCCTTTGACACCCGATGCGTCGCGTGATTATATGCGACATATTATTTGAGTTACCTGCCAGCTAATGGCGTCTTATGTTATGATGGGGTCTGATCGATATCAGTCTGTGGTTATAGGCAAGCGTATGGTTATGTAGCTATAGATAAGAATAGTTTGAACGATTTCTGGGGCTAAGCTACATTTTGGTGCTCGTAGTCCATTGCTATGTTACTATGTACATTTATAATTTTGAGACTTTAACTATAGCAATGCACTTCTTGACATAAACTTCTTCTAACCGACGTCACAAAATTCAGATATCTGCCCCCAGTCTGTCCCAGCTACCTACACCCAACCCCCTACACTAAATACTCAACAATAATGTTAATTTACCAAACATAATACTAAACGCGAGATATTGCCTCTAACGTAAAACATGTATTTTCGTCAACCTATCCATGAGGTTGACGAAAATACATGTTTTATAAATAATTATGAAAATTCCAACATAAAACGAGTAGTGGATCAGGACTTCAACGGATCATTTTTCTTTTTTGTGCTTTTTGCATCTTATACCTGAGTCAACAAAAAGATAACTCACCAGTAGAGGAAAAACTCTTAAAAGGTAACCGGTGTTTCACCAGTAGGCCAATATTCTAGTGTTACGCTGCGGTGACGGGTCATTAGCGCCCTTTGACATCCGAGCCGAAGTTGCCACATTATTGACGCCATATTTAAAAAAAATTAGTAATATTGCAATAAAAAAACAACTTTTAGTAGTTTATCCATAATTTTGACTCAAAGTGAAAGTAATTAATTTAAAATTTATAATAGCCAGTCGTATTTTATTTGACACATAGCAAAAATATCTACTTAATTTTAATAAAAAAAAACACTTGTATTTTATTTTATCCAGCTCAATTTCGAACTCCGCTTATCAAACGCAAAGCTATTTTAAATATTTTATGTTTACCAAAAATGGTAACTAAATAAAACCTTTTTTTTCTACAGACTCTGGCAGACCAGGATTTCATGAACCGCTAACAAACTGTACCAGTAGGCCACTGTGCTGTCTTGTGTTACTGCGGTGACGAGTCATTAGCGCTCTTTGACAACCGAGCCCGAGTTACGACGTTATTCCACTTACAACGTTATTCGCGCCATATTTTGAATTAACAACAACTAATGAGGTTGAGGATAATGACGGCTTGAACTTGGTGTTCAGACGTTTTTGTGGTCGAGGGGTGAGGGGAGAAGTTCTGTCTGTTTGTCGACTGTTTAATTATGTTGATATTTTTTGGTAAAGTTCCTTTTTTTATTATTGATAGGCATACGTTTGACCACTATCTCACCTGATGGTAAGCGATGATGCGGTCTAAGATGAAGCACGCTTGCCTGGAAGTATCCTATTAACTCTTGACTTAAAGACTCACAGGTATAAAAAGCATTAAGAGAGCCTTATCAAAGTGACATTCTAATCTAATTTCAAAAAAAATTTTGAATAGTGTTAATATGTTTGGAATTTACTTGCACTGCTGAAATGTCATGTAGACACATGTTTTAGCACTTATGACGTTTTACTTTGTCTAAGGCATAGAGTATTATCAAGTGCTGCAGAAAACGTCTTATCTAAATCTAGTCGGTACGTAATTTTTCAGCGCTCGCAAATTAGAAAGAACAATAGTAAGACAATACAACTTTGGCCAATTGGGCCTTACGAGCGTTGACAGGTATTGCAAAAATAACTGCCCTAGAGGAACAAAATACAACCAAGTTATGTGAGTGTATTCGTAAGTGGGAACTATTAAACTCCAAAAATACAGCATGCAAAAGTAGAGTAATACAAGGTAACCGATAAACAAATTATTATAATAAAAACGGCTCAAATCATCACGTCACAACATTCATTACAAACGCTACAGCAACCCGTACGCATAAACCGAAAGTAACTCCGCGTTTCCCATCAAACGCGCTCAACCACGTATATTGCAGTGCAGCCATTTCAAAAAGACTGCTCAACTAACCCCAGTATATTACACCGCCAAACATAAAGTATCATGTTCAATTTGCAAACATCAAAGTGTCGTTTAAAAACACAAACGGGTAGACAGCGATAAACTGCGCGACAGCTCGCGGGGCGCGCAATGAATTCTAACTATGTATTGTGAACGCACGCAATGGTTCTGTGGCGCGGGTGCGTCGTGCTTCGCGCTACAGTCACACTTAGCACACGCGAGGTTGCCTATTGGTATGTATAGATTAGTGATATCAGTGATTTGGTGGCGTTGTAGTCTTAAGATTTTGAATAAATCTGGTGAAGGATCAACGAAAACGGCAGAAAGATAGACAAAATTTGCGTTGGTGTGGTTCATTGGTGCATTTCATTCTAGCATTCTATGCACTCTATAAACTTCCTACGAAATTAATTAAGAAATACTGAACACTATAAAAATGGTCCACAAAGTTACGAAGTTGTTCAATTCAAATTCTATGAACTCGTGTCGACAAAATTCCTGTTTCGAATCCGCCACTTGCTCCTTCGTATCAGTAAACCGGATCAGTGCACAAATCGTTAGAAGTTCTCTGCACGTGTATAAAGTAGCTACTAGCCCCCTCAGTCCAATAACTTGCACGCTGCGACCTACATTTCACAGCAACACAAAACATGCACAACATAGAAATGCTATATTGCTCTGAAACGGACAAACACTTTTATCTGTGCGTGCAATACCTTTCGCTCTTTGACCGTAGCTCAGCATCGCTCGCGCCGCCACGCCAGCCAATAGCCGCGCTTTGAATCACCGCGTTGTTTTATTCCTCGACGAATAAAAACCAGTGACCGTAATTCGAAGAGGCCGTGATATGGAGGTTACAGTCACCTCGTAAATTTTGTCCTACCGCGACACACTCCTTCACACTCGCGCTGATGTCACATTTTCAGACCAGCGGAGCGCGAAATAAGTACATTTTTGCCCACACGACGTAATATAAAAAATATAATGACATATTTTAAAAGTAAATCCTGGATGTGCGGTATTGACAGATGATGGAGAAAACTTCCCTTCACGCTCTCGCTGTAAGGAAATGAATTTTTTGTCAATATTTCCACGTGTGCTCGAGATTTGTTGGACAAATATTTTTATCCGTAAACGTTTCTGGGAATGTTTGATATGTCGCGCGTTTCTGTGCTTTCTTTTGGGAAAATTCGTGACAGGATATTGGTGTAGGAGCATCAAACGATGTTTAATTCGTTAACATCCAGATAATGATATAACATGTATGTATGATGTACTCATAAACTGAAATACGATTCCCGTCCCCAATTTTATGCCTGAAAAACTCGAGCACAGTACAGATTATCCATGCATAGTTATTGTGTAAGGTGACGACACTCTTTGAACTTTCACCTTCCAAAATCCTCGTCCCATTTATTCGTGATACGATAGTCTCTGTCTCCGCTGACATCGTTCCTTCCACTTTTATAATTCAGTAAATACACATCTTGGTCGCGCCGCTGAGCCGTCAACTAACATAAATAATAGTACCGCGTTTGAAAGGGTTGAATACCCTTTTAAACGTGGTTAGATAAACTTGCTAACGAAATTACAGGACCCAAATAACCAAACCCGCTTAAACATCATTTAAAACAATAGACGAATCATTTAAAAAATGTCGTTATTTACTCTCGGACCAATCTACCGACTGTCATATAAATTGGACAGAATTCTTTCACAGGACAGTTTTAATGAGACCTTTACGGGCGCCGAGACTTTGATGCGATAACTTTTTTTGATATTTTTCGTCTCCCCATAGAAAAATATGTACTATCCTTTTCTGATGTATAGACTTCTCAATAGCTGCGTTCCTTTCGCTCGCAGTAACTGCAAACGAAGACCGCTCGAGGCATCTGCAATCAATGGAGCGAACAAATTGAAATAAGATAGCAAGATGTACCATCCCTCATAATAAGAGGCTTCGCTCCATACTCTCTTTCATCCTGAAAGATTTGCTCTGTATGTAAAACTCTGTGCCGTTAGATGCTTACTCGACTTATGAAAGTCATTTTGTTGCCGTCATATGGAGATGATTGGGTCGCAAAGTAAATCAAAAGACGTTTACTAACTGTGAGTTTGGGGATACATGAGCTGTCAAATGTATCTTTGTGTGTTTACAATTTATTTATGATACGGTTCTGACTGTAATGATTTCCAAATTGTAGTTACTTATATTCCAAAGTCGAGGTAGGGAGTGGAAGTTTGTTTTTGGCAGCTAAGTTGCATGTCTTGAAACTTTAGTTAATTAGCTAATTGGTTATTTGGGGTTTAAGTGAAACTATCGAATCAAGTGCTTTAGTATAACAACTATTGAACAGGGCCTATGTTTTTTCACAGGTACGTACAACAACCGTGCAAGCCCACATCATTATACAAGAAAGCCTCTCTCAAGAAGCCGAGGTGAGTTTCTTCATTTCCTTGTCTATCGCCTGTTCTTCACAGGCTAGTTAACTCAGTAGTAATTAAAAATGTAATAGCAACAAGTCGCACGAATGATTCTGACGTCAGACATTCAGTAAATTGACGCGAACGGAAACAATTTGCCTGCAAGAACATTGAAGCCGTATTGGTTTGGTGGAAACTTTAGGTGGCGAGCGGTTGTTAAGTTTTGTGTCGAGTCGTTGTTAAATTGTTTTGAATTAATGAGTTACTTTAACTTCAATATTTGGTAGTTGTCAGTGTTGATAAGGCAATAGTAGTAGTTTCAGTAACATAATTACTATCAATCATGTGATAATTGCACTGTAAGTAACATTTCATTATGATTGTTGACAAAAACATAATTTCTAATCATATTTAATCGAATAGAAGCATTAGCACGATTCAATTTATAGCTATGACACGCACTTACTTTGTGCAAGATACTACGGCGTAGCACGCGTAGCAGTCGTAGCACTCGTAGCAACCGTAGAATTCGTAGCAGCGACAGATGTCAGCAGAAGCTGCTGTCGAAGAATTCGTAGGAGGCGTAGAGTTCGTAGCAATCGAATAATTCGTAGCAGCTGTAGAATTCGTAGCCGACGTGGAAATCTATGATAAATGATTGATTGATGATTGATTAATTTTAATTTGACAATTTTTTTTTTATGCAAAACGAGGAAACTCTTCGCCCAAATCTCACCTGATGGAAAGTGATTAAAACTATTTCGCTTTTAAACCCGCTACCGCTCGTGGCTCGCCCCCCACCGTACAAAGTTAGCGCTACCGCGGGAGACAAGTAAGTTTCTCAGGGGTTTAATTAGCCTTTAACTTAATGGTGATTGTGTCCTCAAAGCGCATCGGCGTGCCTGGACTTGTACATGCGAGCCTTGGACTTGTACTGTTGGACTACGCGATAAGGTTACAAGATGTAATTGAAATGACAAAAACTTTAAAAAAAATATTCATTACAATGAGCACAGTTAGGTTTAAAGAATCTTTATTTCTCATAAGAACATGTTACAGTTCACTTAAATGAACATCGATGATGATGTTTCATCGTTTTAAACTACTTTTATTGTAGGACTAATGCAAATATCGTGAAAAATCAGTCGTGTGTGTTCACATGATACTGAAGAATTAACTGGGTTAGTTCCATCGTTGAATTTTTTCATAATGATAAATATTACTCCAGAACTGCATGAATGATGCTTTTAGAGATTTTCAGTTATTTCAATATCACCGCGAACAAGCTTCTTCGTCAACGTGACTTCACTGCTGAGGATGAAACCTCAAACGTAGTGACATCAACTTACTGCTGTAACGTAAATAATACATTTAATATTGATAATTTCAGAAATATCAGCTGTTAATTGGTCAAATAAAAGCCACTGAATATTAATATTCAAAACGTATTTTTTACTATACACCAAAGTCTTTTGTCGACTGTACTTTAGAGCGCGGACTTGCAATGGACCTGTACGTGTCGCTTCGTTGAACTAAGTTGTCGAAGTCACGGTCAAGTCGGTTTAGTGCTCTCAAGATCCCACAATTGTGATGTTGTTTTCTTTAATTTGGCTTTCTTTGAAAAAAAGTCTTTTGAGATTTTTTTGCAATCAGTAAAGTGTTTTGGGAATTAAAACAGAATAGAATATTTCTTTATTTGCACAGAAAAAAAATATCCACAAATTACAGGTGTTAAGTTTAAATTAATCATTATACTAACTGGGAGTCTTTAAATCAAGAGTGAATAAGGTTATTTCTAGGCAAGTGTGCTCCATTTTCAACCACATCATAAGGTGAGATAGTGGTCAAACCCCTATCTATTAAAAGAAAGAAAAACTGCCTTAACTAAGGCATGTAATTGAAAATGGACTGTATGAAAAACCGTCATCTACCTAACCGTTTCCCAACTGTATTGGGGTCGGCTAGCAGTCAAACCGAATTTAGCTGAATAACAGTAATTAATGTTCTGTGACTACCTTTCTCACCCAGTAACTGGGTAACACTGTTCTTCTGTATTTGAAAAAACAAAGTTATTTTAATCAATTCAAACACGCTATTGCAATCCACACGGTAATCAAATGATCCAATTCCAATTCAATGCTGGACAGAGGTCTCTCTCAAAATTAATACAATGTATAAATTACCGAACGCTATTCGCCGTCATGAATACATCAGCACTAACTAAAAACTTCAGCATAATGAATACAAATAATGCATGATCATAATACGAAAGTGTTATTTACATTTTATAATGTCAACAATATATGAATAATTTAAAATGTAAACAAATATTAGCGTCCGCGGTCAAAAATACCCAACTGTATAATTTGAAAATACGAGACAATTGGTGTGCGACGAAACGTAAAATTGATGTTAAACTACATAAATATTTTACAAATGCTATGCAAACAAATTATACCAATTAGTTGCAGATTATTCACAGCTTTTAATCAGTACTTTAGTTTCATTATTGTGGAATTTAATAAGCGGATAAGCTTAAAAATTTCTATAATTACGTTATTATGGATAATTAGTCCATCATTGAGTCATCATCAGTCAGTGCCCTATGGGAAAAAACTGCCACTGATCAAACAAATTAATACAAAAAGAATAACTCGAAATTTCTCACTTTTTTTAAGGGTAAGAAATCATCAAATGACTCCTCCTGCTCTGGGCGGACCAGAAGGCAGTGTCAGTATTCCTCCTTATGCCCTTAGCGTTCCAGGGTCACGGTGACTCTTTCGAACAAATTCCGCAACACTTTTTTTTTTTTTAGGGATGGGAAATCATCCAATGACTCCTCCCGCTCTGGGTGTAGCGGGAGGGAGTGTCAGACTTCTACTGACTAAAACCCATCCATGTTCCTTCATTGCCCTTTGTGTTCCGGAGCCACGGTGTCTCTTGCGAATAATCCCGCGACTCCGGCAGGCGTCGACCCTTTCGGGCCCTTCTGTGTACTGACTCTCTTTGAGGAACGGCCTGTCGTCACTAGACGGACGGACGGCGAGCCACCCATAGCTCGCCGTCCACAGGCCCGCGCCTACGGTGGCCAGAGGTCACTAGGTGGTGTCCCCCGACGCCCGCGGCGTCTACCACGGCGGCCGGAACGAGAGGGTCTCCTCTCCCTCTCCGCCACCTCCTTCGCTAGCATGACTGCTTCGCAGAAGGAGGCAACGGCGTCCCATTCCGTCTCGCTCTGGACCATGGCTTGGACCAGGGCCGGACGCGAGAGGTTGCCGCCGATCGCCGTTTCGAGGACACAGCGGTGCGCCGCCCAAGCGGGGCACACCTGCACAAATTCCGCAACCCTGCCAGGAAATTCTCCACTAAGAAAACTTATCTATACTA
The DNA here is from genome assembly GCA_963859965.1 of Ceramica pisi. Taxonomy (NCBI): domain Eukaryota; kingdom Metazoa; phylum Arthropoda; class Insecta; order Lepidoptera; family Noctuidae; genus Ceramica; species Ceramica pisi. The sequence continues at coordinate 22,374,706 of OY982536.1, read as the reverse complement.
ATATCTCTATCTATCGGTCTATCTATCTGTCTGTGTGTTTGTTTCCTCTTCATGTCTTTACGACTCAACGGATTTACACGAACCTTGGCAAACGAGTAGACAATGTCTTAGAATAGGACATAGGATAATTTTTTATATCGGGGTATACTTCTTAGGTATAATTTTCAATTTTATGCGAGCTAAGTTACTCGCAGCAGCTTGTTGATGACAAATCGGTTACATATCGGTTGCTTATGTTTTTTGTATAAACAGTGTAACAATTGTAGATAGGCCAATAAATAAATAATTGTATTCTTCTAAATAAGCTAGATTTCTATGGCGTTAGGGGAAATGTGTTGAACTTATTCAGATCCTATTTACATAATAGAACGCAGTATGTAGAAATTAAAACAGTTCAAGAAGATGGACATGAAAAACTACACAAATCAGACACTGTAGTAGTAAATAAAGGCGTACCACAGGGATCAGTTCTAGGCCCTGTGTTCTTCATCATTTTTATAAATGATCTAATAGCTTACATGAAAAGTATTTCAGATGATACTAAACTTGTAATTTTTGCCGATGACACAAGTGCTGTTATAGCTAGCGACAATTTAGAAAATTTAGAAAAGAAAATTAATGTCATCCTATGTGCTCTTGAGAAGTGGTTCGCTATGAATGATCTCAAACTAAATTTAAAAAAAACGCAATGTTTATTATTTAAATCAACCGTGAAAAATAACGATACTGTCAAAGTACATTTACTAGGGAATAAAGTAGATCTTGCTGACAATGTAAAATTTTTGGGGGTACAAATAGATGCAGTTTTAAATTGGAAGAAGGAATTGGAAGTGGTCACTAACACTATGAGTAGTGCTTGCTACGCTCTCAGGAGTCTTAGAGATGAATTAACCATTGCTCACCTCAGAATGGTATATTTTGCACTCATAGAGTCTAAACTTAGATATAGCATAAAGTTCTGGGGCAACAGCTACCAATACAACATTAATGCTGCTTTCGTTATGCAGAAAAGAGCCTTGAGAACTATGCTTTGCATTGAACAAACCGAGTCCTGTAGAGATCATTTTAAGAAACTGCACATTCTCACCGTACCATGCCTCTATATTCTGGTCCTGCTAAGCCATTTCATTAAAAATATCCAACAATTTGAGACAGAAGAACAGAGACATGTCCGAATAAGAACGCGAAGAAAGGATCTACCTAATTTTATACAACCTAAACTAAATGTCGTTAAACATGCCTCAAGAGTCCAATCGGTAAATTTGTTCAATAAATTGCCTGTACAATTTAAAACCTCTATGAATCCAAATGAATTCAAGAGAAAATTAAAGTCATTGTTATTGAGGAAATGTTATTACAGCATAGAAGAGTTTTTTAAAGATAAAGATAAGTAGTTCGAACTAATATGTGATTACATTTTTAATAAATTTAAGTAGTAAGTATATCCTTTATTGTATCCTGACATAACGTCTAAATGAATTTTATTGCCATCAATTTATTGAATTTGATTTGTATTAATTTTTGTATGAATATCAATTTAAATTATTAGGTATAATTAGTATTAAGAATAAATAGTTATCCGACATTGTATTATGACATTATGAATGAATTTTATTGACATTTATTGAATTGAATTTATATTTATTTTGAATTAATATTAAGTTAAATAATTCGATTTTTGTAAGACATCCACTGTTAAAACCATGTTCGACACAAATGTAAATTTGTTGATGAATGGAATAAATAAATAAATAAATATGAATGGTTTAAGCTACATTCTTATATTACAGATTCTCCTAGCGTTTATTAAAACCTAAATAGCTATGTAGCTGAATATTATTTCGAAACAGCACCTTAAATCTCGCTACAAAAGCATACAGTTAGTAATTTCAGCACTAAAACGAGATAAGATAGCTTTTATGAAACTGAGTTTTCACAAATTTTTTTCACCTCATAGCTTAAACTGCGAATGCTTACATGTACCGTTTCTGACAACATAAAGTTCAGAGAAAAGAACTGAAAAATTCTATTTACAAACAAAAAAGAGGTGTGAGACATATTTAAAAACTACTTTGTAAAAAACCTTTTTGCTGAATGCGTTTTTTTTTTAACTTTCATTGTGTCTAAATTCTTTTAAAGAAAAGTTTTTACAACATCTTTAGAACTTAACCAATTTTACAATACATATAAAGTTTGATTCAGACTGACTGAATTTGTAGCACAAATAACTCGCTTATTTTATATTATGTTTTCTTCTTTGAAAGAACTTTGACAGTAAGTGAAATTGTGCATAAGTAAGGACGATTGAATTTGTTATACTTTTAAATAAACTTTCACGACGTTTACCTACTCGGTTTACCTTTTAAAATAAATTTGAGAACATATTGGTAATGTATTGAGGGACCCGTGGCTAAATAGTAACATCTACACGGGTCGATCTTCAAGGTTAAGCAACACTTGCTGAGGTCGGTCAGTAGATGGAAGACCATTTTAAAATACCGTAAATCATCGGTGTCTCGGGAACCACTTTAAGCTGTTGGTCCCGGCTGTCATTTGTAGATCTTAAGCAGTCATTACGGAATGTAAGAAGTCAGAAAATCTGACACCAGTTTTGCCATGAAGTACGGTGTTACCCATTTATTGGGTTGTGAAGGCCAAACAGTCGCTTCACGTAAAATACTGGTATTCAGCTAAACCCGGTTTGACCTGTAGCCGACCCCAATATAGTTGGAAAAAGGCTAAGCAGATGATGACGTTTGGCTCTTTCGTACATTTTCATGAACTCACTTTCATAATAGTATTTATTCCAACAATGTAAGCACCATTCTCGAATAAACCCGAATGACTGTACTAGAGTCAAAATCACACACTTCTAAGTAATCACATCGCCTCGAGCCTTTATTAGAATCTCGGCCGCGTATGTTTCTGATGTGCTCTGACACAAATGGATACACCGTGACGTCACAATGACTGGCCTACTGCGAACGATGACCGTCTGCCTCACACAACGCATAAACAGCACTCGCTTGACCCGTGTGAACTTGGAGTAGGCTATTAGTTACTAAAAGGACTAAAATGTCGTGGAAAATTCACTTAAATTAAGGATTAGAATAGGTGAAAACATTCTTCGCTCTGGCTCTTTACATAAAAATACCATTTTACCTTGGGAGGTGAAGATTTCATTTTCTTGTCATTTGTAGAATTATAATAAACTAGCTGACCCGTGCAACGTCGTCTGCGTAACATTTTTCATTACTGCTCCGCTCCTATTGGTCTTAGCGTAATAGTATGTAGCATATAGCCTTCCTCAATAAATGGGCTATCTAATACTGAAAGAATTTTTCAAATCGGACCAGTGGTTCCTGAGATTAGCGCGTTCAACCAAACAAACAAACAAACAAACTCTTCTGCTTTATAATATTAGTATAGATACATCTGTTATATTCTAGTTTGAATGAATGAATGAATGAGTGAATGAAACATTTATTTGCAAGAATATAGGTAAAAAAAGGAAAAAAAGGGTAAAAAAGGTAGGTAAAAAAGGGTAAAATAAAACAACTAGGGTAGGGTAGGTTAAAATATTAAAACAACTAATATCATAACAATGCACTTTAAAAATACAAAAAGGCTCTTTTACTTCAGAAAATCTACAAAACGCTTCGAATTTCCTTTCGCTTAGACCGGGAATTTTCTTTACGCGACCCTTAAAAATAATCTCCGTTTCACAATAGTGTGTAGTCGAGCAACTACCAACAAGGCACTGCACATCCCACATTCCGGGACGATCGCGCAACCAAATTGCTCCCATAATCCTACATGTTGGTGACCGCCGCCCTTACGACGCTTCGCCCAGATTACATTCCACCAACGTTATATCCACCATATGAAACTTTTTATCGCTACATTAACTTCTATTTTAGGTCGTATGCGCCTGTTATTAAAGTTCTAATTCGGGTACCCTGCTGTGTTTGGTCCTAATTATGGGTTCCGACGTGTCATATTAAGACGTTTATTTCTATGGCCTGGGTGTTAAGTTGGCGGAGAGACGCCACATGCGGCCTTTATGGCTTGATAGTGTTGTCGCCAACTTTGCTTTAATCTAGCCATCTTTAGTTTGTAGATCACATAAAGGGTGGTCTAACCTATACCTAACTAGCTGAAAATGAAAGAAAATATCAGACCTCAGCTAAATCGCTAAGTAATAGGTAGATTAGCAATGGCGACTGACTTATCACCCGTTATGCCAAACTAACCCAATACATACAAATCATAATTTAATTAATACTAGCTGATGCCCAAACAGCTTCGCCTGCTTGACAAGCTATATACTAAAACCTTCCTCGAGAACCACTCTATCTATTGGTGAAAACAGCATTAAAATCGACGCAGTAGTTTTGGAGTTTATCGCGAACAGACATACAGAACGGAGGACTTTGTTTTATAATAGTGATAAATATGAAACGTCGATTGTCATATAATTTTCATATGTAATTTTAAAACTATACATGACTGACATAAGTAAATATGAATTTAATCTTTCTTCAATTAGCGTTTATGTTCTCATATCCAAGTTAGGCGTGTTTTGTGTCAAAATCATATTCGTACACTGAGAACCTAAATTCAAAACAAACTTAGTCTAGGTTTGGTAAATGAAAATTAGATGTAACATATCCTAAGGCTGCCAATTCATGCAAAGCTAACAAAACAAATGTAATATGTCTGTGCGTATATTAAAGCTAGTTATATTTAGAGTCTTAATGGGTAGGTCGTAGATATAGAACTCTTTAAAGAATCTTATAACCAGCAGGCCAATTCTACTAATTTTTAAACAACTATCGCAAGCCTTAATTTTCAAACCTTTTTGACAGCTTGCGATTGAGATTCGAATGTGAAAATTAATAGAATGGCACTCTGATTAAAAAAAATACAACCGAATTGAGAACCTCCTACTTTTTGGGAAGTCGGTTAAAAATGCATCTTATAATTCTCAAATAGGCCAACAGCGACCCAAATGAAGAAAACAACACTCTAAGACACGCTTCGAAGCTCTGAGCTCAAGCAACAATAACATCTACATACCTATAGCTAGTTAGTATAGCAAGCGCCTTCCCCCTCTGGTTAGGAAAATGAGCTTCAAACAAAATAATAAAGGTTTATTTAACCACGGAACAAAGTTTAACCGAAAACGTATAAACGGGAGACTGGGACGCAAATAAAGAATCCGTTTTATATTTGACGGGAAGCGCCAGAGTGCGGGGAGCAGTAATTTGTCTACTCTCCAAAACATAATATTTCATCAAGTTTTTTTTTTTGTTTATTCATTTGTTTCGCCAGCGGCTCGACTCGCAATCACGCTTCGATAGAATTTGGTTACAGGAATGTATGCTCCGCGAATATGTCTCTCTGCTCGTATCATAAAAACGTCAAGTTGTCGATATTTTTTTCTTTTACGCTCGTACATAGATATGAGTTTTTGAGTTCGCTTTGACATGGTGAGAGGCTGGTTTTCGACGGATTGTGGACGTAGCTTTTGTCAGAAGAAATGCAGGCATTTTTTGTTGATTTTTGTCCTCAGTGGATATATTTTTTGTCCATATTGCCAGTTGTAATTTGTTACAAATAGGCAAGACAAAGGTTTACAAAGTGAAAACGTGTAACGTATAAGTTAACACCTTTATAATATTTCACTCACAAAACATTGTACAACACCTTCACCAACACCAACAAAGTAACCTGAAAAACAAACTAGTAGCCTTCTGATTTACTCGCGCTAGTCACGTTTCCCTCGCCTATTGATTCGGTACTTAAGGCGTTTATGCAAATGTCTCCTATCACTGTTATCAGCAGTATCGCGACGGAACTGCCCACAAACAAGTCAGCGGTGGTCACTAGCCGTGACATTTTTATCACCGCTTGATATCACTTCTAGAATTTAAATATCAATTGTGATAAGGCAAAGGACTGAAAATAGAAAAAACCCTGAAATAGAACTGTGGTAGAACATTAACCTATTTTTAGAAATGCGTAACATGGTTGAAATTTTACGAAAAAGATAGCAATAAGATTTGTTTCGAATAAAAAACTTCATGTTTCGACTGACCGACATTGACAATTCAACAAATACCTGTTAATGGTTAATTTTTTTTTAATTATTAATTTTTTAAATTCGTATTATATTTTTTTTAACTATAAATGTTTTTGACACAAATTACACAATTTGAAATAAATGCCTTAAGTTTGACTTTGAACATCACATGAACACAATTTCATGCCTATTTTCTTGAAGATTTCAATAATAAATAATATTTTTGAGCATAGGACATCAGGACCAAACCACAAAAGATTTTTGCACATTGTCTTCTCGCGGAAAGATTCCACCTTCCTTCAAAAACAAGGCATGTAATCAAAGCTTAGATCGCACATCGAAGATAATAAAAAATAAAAGAATAACTATTTTCCTTCAATTCGAAAATTAAACTCGTTTTCTTTCCAACTTCCTCAAGGAAGCGAGCAACAAAAACTGATCACCGGCCATTCCAATAATTATAAAAGGGCTGTTACGCTATCTCAATATCGCATCTTCTATAGAGATATAATCTCCAACAACTCGACCCGCTCCAACAAAACAGTTAGACAGTATTTATGAAGTTCCTAACTTCGCAAAATATGAACACTTTTCATTACGAAACCTTCCATAAAACTTAATGATAACTACCTACGTATATAAAAATCACTGCATGTTATAAAACAAAGTCCTCCGCAACGTCTGTCTGTCTGTTCGCGGTAAACTCAAAAACTACTGCACTGATTTTCATGCCGTTTTCACCAATGGATAGAGTGGTTCTCGAGGAAGGTTTTAAATATAATTTGTCAAGTGGGCGAAGCCGCGGGCGTCAGTTAGTATCTTCTAAAAATATTTTAGAGGATAACAGAGAGATTTCGAAAACAAACTCGAGGGTAGTTTTCAGGTATGATCAGGCAAATGTTGAAAGGTTTCTTATAACTTTTATGAACTTAAAAAGTTTGCCAACGTTATTTTTATCACTTAAATTATTTTTATGAACTTCAGTAAATTAAATTAGCGTGTAGGCGTGAACATTGGGTGAAAATAAACCATCTATTTTTGTTGTGAAAACTTAGTCGAGCTTTTTAGAATGTTTTTGTTGTGAAATACTTTATCACGTGGCAGCTTTACTCAGAAGTCTGTTAAAATCTCTAAAATTAGAAACAGTTAGAGCAAAAATTAAAAAAAATATCGTACTTCAAAAACAATCGCAAAATATTCAACACCCGAAAACTCCCTAACACATTCGCACACTCTCACACGACTCCACAAACATTTTTCTAAACATCACTCAGCGCCGCCAATAACCCAGTTTACAACTCTGCCTTGTTATCTGAAACAATCGTATGTCCTGAGGCGTCCGCAATCACGGCCAACACTGAACCCTTACATTTAGATCATCGCCCGAGATAACGACTGTTTTGTACCATGAGGGCGACGCAGGGGATAAGGCGCGGGGTCCGCGGGGCGCGACAAGGGACCGAGTCACAACTTCATTACCATAGCAAGTCGGAGTCAGCAACTGAAGCTAGCTGAGTAGGCAACCCACCTTTTATTTGGAGATTTAACTCACTTAACATTCTGTCGAAAACGAATTTCGTGCGTCCCTTTCACTCGTAGAGCACTTGCTCACCAAGCAGCCGGATTCTGAACCTTATTCAGGATAGTGCAGTTTTTAACACAGACTTTTGTATCCCTGTCCAGTCTTTCCTTTTAAGTTTTGTGTAAATGGAACGGAGGCAACTCTATCTCAGAAGGTTTATTATGCTCTAGTAAGATAATGGATGGAACGTTTTTAAATGTCTGATTTAAGTCTTCAGCTTTGCATAGCAAAAAGAGGAAGATCAAATCATTCTCTGCATTCAGCGAACTCCTAAAATGAAACGTCCACACAATACAAACAAATTATATCCGACAGTCACATCACAGCGCAGACTTATTACTAAGTATAAAAAATTACAGAATTAAGCTACAGCGTCCCATAAGCATAAAAAATTACAACGCCACGTAATAGTCATCAAGCGACACCTAGCGTACAAAACGCTCGTAAAATCGTCGCGATTCGTCGTGCAGTGAACAAGCGCCCTTATAATGAGCGATGCCGTCTCGCATGTAATATCCTCATACATTCATCATGAGCGCTGTATAATTTGATCGAAAACAGCGCGGTCCGCGTCTAGCGGACATTTTAGTTCGTAATGAGGTAGGATAGATAGACTGTCTCTTCTAATCGTCTACGTTGGAATACGGAACTGTTTAGTCTGTTTTCGTTGTTTTAACCGAATTCAAAAAGGAGGTTATCATATATACGACCCGTATATAGTAGTAAAATTTTCAGAATTACACAGTTTTTTAATGTGTTAGTCTATACCAGCTTCAAAACACGTGTGCCAAATTGTGTATGTATGTTTGTCCACATAGCATATCACAAAAATTATAAGTCGGATTGCAAATCTTATTTGTTGAACATGTCATCTTTAAAAATCTCGTGAAACGGTGTTTATTATCGAACCCTCTGAAACAGCTTAACCGATTTTCTTTTTTTTTTTGTGTATGAGTGTAGGTTTGAAAATCTGGTCAGCAAGTACCTCTATAAAAAAATCCAAAAAATAAAACCGACTTCCAAACAAATCACTACAAAGTATTAAAATAACTTTAGTTTCGGAAGTCGGTTTTTTTGGTTTTGTTTTTTAACACTGACTTCAGAAATGAAAGTTATTTGTAAAATGTTTTTTTTATTTTCACTTTAAAGTGGTGAAATTGAAATAAGCAAAAACACTCAAAACTACTGAGCGAATTTCAGTTAAACTTTTACGGGACCAAATGGCAAGTACCGTATCGAACTAAAAAAGAATCACAGAAATCGAATCAGAAAACTCGGAGTCATCAGTGTACATACAAAAAAAAATACTAACCGAATTAAGAACCGCCCCTTTTATGGAAGTCGGTTGAAAACACACTTTAAATAAGTTGCCTTGTTTTCAAGACCATTCGTTTTCTTACACTCATATGTAAATATTGAAAAATCTTGTCAGATTCAGACCACATTATTATAATTTACAATCTATTAAATTCCTTTTCACACGAAGCATGTCTATAAAATTTTAATGACCAGCAGGAACCTTTACATCCACATTTACCAGCCAAAGTGATTATAGGAAGGTTTGTAAACAGAATTTTACGTGGCTACGTAACGGAGGACCAATATCTCTATCGGTGTCGAGTTATTTTTGCGTTTTATGTCTTTATACGGCTCCGAACAATGGTGCTTGGTAATTTCGCGCAGTGCCCGGAATGAGGGCGATGTCGTAAACGGTGAGAATCGCGTTGACTTGTAAGTAAACACAACATTTATATTTTTAAGTTTAGTGTCTGTGGAAGCTCGTCTGTCTCCTTTGCGAGTGATTCACTCATTCATTGCGCTGCTTTTCCTGTCCTGAATAAAGTCGTTCCGGCTTTGATGTTTACTTTGTACCGCGTTTTAATGTATTATAGATATAACGTTGATATGGCAAGATATGTGTACTGTTTCAATCCAAACATTATATGCACTTTAAATATACCGGAAAATTAGATGCTGTTCTGAGTGCCAATTCTATTAATTTTCACATTAGCATCTCAATCGCAAACTGTCAAAATGTATGAAAATTAAGGCTTTTTTGACAGTTTGCGATTTACATGCGAAAGTTGTTTAAACATTTATAGAATTGCCCTCAGTTTCTAGCTCACGTTAAATTGAGAATAAAATGTCTTCAAATACAGACAAATACACTGCAACCAAACGTTCCCCACAATGAAATAAATAATTAGGTACTGACGCAATAACTCAGCATTTACCATTTGTTTACATCACAAGAAAACTATTACACAAGCTCGGTCTCGCACTAATTCATTGAAACGCTCCGTCGAAAACAAACAAATGTTTACGAGAGCAATGTCATACGCAAACGCGTAACCCATTATTTTGTGCGTATTGTCTCTGGGCCGCGTACCCCGCGTACCGCGTACCGAAGGACTACGCAGAGATACGCCAGGTGACGTAATAAACATACAAACGCGTGCGTTTTATCGTCTAGTTTATAATAAGCTGGTTTTATACTCCTCTATGCTAGGTGAAATGTGAGAACATCGTTGGTCCTAAGGGACCGTTACTGGGCTTTTGAGCTAAGTACGATGAGTTTAATATTTCGTCTAGCTTTCCGGTTTATATGAACCGTAGCTTTTTTCATGACTAAAGAACGCATTTAGACCGGAAATCATCAGTTTTATCAACATTTTTCTATGAAGACCTCTAATAGACAAATTACTTTGGCTTCTAGGTTACATCTTACAGAAAGCTGTAACCCGATATAAGTACTTTATTCAGATGTTGATTACAACGGCCTGTTATGTAAAATTTAATAACTTTGTACCCATTTATGCGACCAGTACCCGCTTATTATTCTCTACAGAAAGATAACCAGTTACAACTTCAATTACGACTCATGAAAAAATAACGACTTTACTCCATTCATATAGAATGGAATATTGTCGTATATTAAGTGCTTTTAACACAAAGGATACAATGAACCGAAAGCGGCGGTTACGACGTTCTTGTAATAAGACAAGTGAGGTGGTATTACTTGTGTTGTAATAAAAAATTACGAGCGCAGTCGCATTCAAACGACGTTTTATTTGCACGTTGTTATTTAAGTACATGTTTTGTATAATATTTTTATTTTTTAAATCTAGACTGCTGAAGCTTCAGTTTTTACACAATCTCTCCTGAAACTTATTTTTAAGATTCGCTTCTGTCAATTTAGTGTATGAACATATATGTGGATGGATAGAGAGAGAGAGAGTAAGGCCAAAGAAAAGATGGATGGATTGTGTGAGGAGCGATATGAAAGAGAAGGGAGTTGATAGTTTGACGGCTGATAGGGCAGAGTGGAAGAAAAAAACGTGTTGCACCGACTCCAAGTAACATGGGATAAGGGCAGGAAGATAATGATGACTTCTATCCATTTTGTCTATTTTGTCTGACTGCATGGAAAAGACTTCCCCCTTTATCACACATTTCTGCCTTTTGGTAGTGCGGACTAGTTTTTTCGGTAGGAGTCGAGCTCATCCCTCCATTTTCGCTTTACACATCATCTGCCCATCCTTTCCTCAACAATATAAGGTCGGTATCCAATCAAACCAGATTCAGCTGAATACCAGTATATTACGTGGAGCTTGTGGAGGTGTTTGGGGTCGTTAGACCTTACAAACCACACGATAACAATAAGAAGACGCGGAGCTGCCTACCAGACCTCCACAAACCATAAAATGGGTAACAAGATAGTTCTTGGCATGACTGGAATCATTTTTACTGGCTTCTGACAATCAGTAACGACTGCCAAAAATCTACAAGTGACAACCGGTACCAACGGCTTGATGAGCTTCCGCGGAAGAAACTCTATATATATTATGTAAAGCAGTCTTATACACTTAAATTCTTTAATAAATTTTGAAAACACAACCTTTTAATGACGGAGCCGACAACTTCATGCAATTCTCCCAAGTTTTACAATTTGAGAAGAACTCCTATGTAAAATTACAAAATCTGAGCCGTACACAGCCCATAAAACTCTCTAAAATACCTACTTCACTAAGTCATTAACCATAACAAACACCATACATCACATTCCCTAATTACAAGTTATCAAAACAGCTCCTGAACTCGGGTGAACACGGGCGGCGCGTTAAGCGAGCATATCAGATTATAATGTAATCCTTAATATCACGTTAGAGGTAAAGAGCCCGCGATAACACGCCGTGGTGTGAACCTTGTACTGCTGGCGTCACGTAGCTAATAATGTCTGTAAGTTCTGTGGGACATACGGCGTGCGAGGATTGCTGGCGAGACGTTGAAGAATACATTAATAAGTTAAAAAAGAACTTTAAAGTGCCACAAAAATACTAGGAGGCATTAAATAAACAGTCATCTGGGTCAACTAATTGCTTGTCTTCGCATTATTTGTGGTTTCTCTACAAATTTTGATAATATTGCCTCTCTCTTTGTAAGAGCTCCTTTGGTGGTGGTCATAAGATGGACCCTGAGGACAATAAAATAATCAGTTTAAAAGCAAATAACCAAACAATAATAATTTTAAAATGAACAATAAAAATAATAACAACTAGTACAGATTTTACAGCAGTTTGATTGCACATTTCCAAGAAAAATGTAATTGTACGCTTTAAAAACATATACAGAACCCTGTTCAATAATGTTATAAAAATTTAATCAATTTTATGACGTAATTATTAAAGTCATACTATCTAAATATTATAATAATGCTCATATATTGAAACTCATTACCAAACATTAGTTCGTTAATATGCGGATAATGTAGTTGACTGCAATGTTGTAACTACTAAAAACGATGTATAGTGGCTCTTAATTCCCCTTAATAATTTAAATAAAATGAAACGACAGATATAGAACGGAAAATCTTCAGGAGCCTCTCCGGCTTTCCCTTAGGTTACGTTATCACCAGAGATGAGCGAGGATCCGTAGCGAGAGATGTGTTTGTAAAAATTGCTTGCGCTGAGCGAGGCTGGGTAAATAAAGTGTTTATATTCCCACAAACATTTCCACACGCTCGTACTCTTTCGTACTCATCACTACGCTCAAAACACACACACTCAACACACACCCACACACCCAACTCTCTACAATTATTGCCTAACAACGTAGGTAAACCCTACATAATAGTTAAACAATATTTCCCGTCACATCTGTGTTCGTGTTTAACCCAGGCTGAAGTTGTACTACCTAGAAGAATCACGGTCTTTAAAGATACAAGCATTGCCTAGTTTCAGAGCCAGTGTTCAACAATGTTTTTGCTATATAAATAAGCCCTGCCATATTGTGCAATTTATATATACTCATATCAGTAATGTGACTTCCATGACCATTGTATTGCTTATTCTTAAGTTCTTAAATGTACTCGTACAATCTGAGGGTCAATTCTACTAATTTTAACATTCGCATCGCATTCGCATCTCAATTGCAAACTGTCAAAAATGTACCTATGAAAATTAAGGCTTTTTTGACAGTTTGCGATTGACTTGCGAATGCAAAAGTTCTTTTAAAAATACTAGAATTGGCTCTCTGTTTTTTGATTTTAAGGGTTTTTTGAATCATTTTTTTTTTTAATATTTATTTGTTTATTCTTAACAAACACATTCCTCGCTACATATCTCTCGCTCATCATGGTTGGAAACGCAGCCTAACATCGAAAAACTCTACATACACAGTTTCAGTTGATCACCCTCCACAGCCGTATGTAGGTCTAACTCCGCTAAGCTAAACTGGGTAACTTCAGACACCGTAAAACAGTTTCAAGTGCCAGATAAAGATACATAGTGGGTATACGTGAAATTTATAAAGCCAGGCCACGTGGTGGGTTGATGAAGCGAACCCGCTGCTAAGATGGTTCTTAGTTTATCGTTGAATTAGTTTTGACTGCGGCCCCCGTTACCCCGACGAGTTTAAGGAATCACGCTGTAGATATGTGTTCGAATTTAAGCGCGGATTTGTAAATTGTGTGTGGGATTATGAAGATTAAATTAGAAAGAAGTTTAATGAAGCCTCTTGAGTTTAACCTTGACGTGTGAAGTATGTCCTTCAAGGTTAAGAGACTTTTCAGAGACCCAAAAAGGTGTACGTGTATGAATATTCAGTCGTGATACCTCGCGCTTACACGTGGCACAGTTGTTTATCATAAAGGTACACAGCAAAAATATACTACTCGTCAAATAAAGTCACATAATCTTATTTCAAAAAAGTAAAAACCGCACATTCTAAATAACCCTCTAAAATTCAATGCTGCGTGCGGAACCAGAAAAGGGGAATAATTCGAAAGCGATTGCGTCGCGGCCAAAAATCATAGGAATAAATTATCTTTATTCGGTTTATTCGAAAGTCACCGCATTCTGTCGAGCTGTGGCGTTGGCGGCTCGCCAAACAGTGAAAGTTTAGAAGACATTGGCCTACCAAATTTGTTTGTACACGAACGAAGCAAAGGGGCCCGAGCCAAGATTCCGCGGCTGAAGAAACCGAAAGTAGAATCTACAGTAAACATTCAAAATTTTTATGGCAGGATTTTGGAGATGAGCCAAAACTTACAACATTTTTTCCTGATGTCTTTGTTATCGAAAATTGTCAGAGATTTATGCAAGAAATCTGATCTGATGTCTTTGTAACTTTCCACATAATTGTCCGTAACGTGGTTTTCTATTTTCTCTTTAACTACTGAAAAACAGAAAGTTAAGATAGTTTACTCTAAATGACATAGTTCCTCACAAAGCAAACAGCAAACGCAACTTACTAACATCCCCATATCATATTCAAGGCACAAACATTTTTACTCCACCGCATTACAGGGTTCATTTAACCCAAATTACATAGATCAAGTATGTAGGGCAGTACCACAATAGCTTAATATACGGATGCCCCAGGGAGACTGCGGAATGAGACGTCCATAGAACTAAACTGACACCCATGAATTTACCGACAATGTGGGCGGAGGCGGGGTTCTGAACAGGAGTTACGGTGTTAAGTAACAGCCGCCTTATACTCGACATTATAGGGTTATACACGCCTTTCCGCGACGCTTTATGTCCGTCGTAAAGTCGCTTGTCTGCTCACATATGCCCACCTTAGCAATGAGAAATTGGTCTATAAAAGCGTTTTTATTTTAGCCGCGTAATTATAAAAGAGCGTCCGGTGTAGACTTGGTTTCGTGAGGCACGGTCTTAAATGTGAGTGAAGCGATCTATCATAGTCGAATGGATGTGTGCGCTTACATATTTATATAAATCACTAGCTGACCCGCGCAACTTCGTCTGCGTCACATTATTCATGAATAATATTGCCAAAAAATTTAAAAAAATTTAGGGGTGGACTACCCCTAACATTTAGGGGGATGAAAAATAGATGTTGGCCGATTCTCATAGATACCGGATAAGCACAAAAAATTTCATCAAAATCGGTCAAGCCGTTTCGGAGGAGTATGGCAACGAAAACTGTGACACGAGAATTTTATATATATAAATCACTACATGCCCCGCGCAACTTCGTCTGCGTCACATTTTCCATTACTGCTCCGCTCCTATTGGTCTTAGCGTGATGATATATAGCCTATAGCCTTCCTTGATAAATGGGCTACCTAACACTGAAAGAATTTTTCAAATCGGACCAGTAGTTCCTGAGATTAGCGCGTTCAACCAAACAAACAAACAAATAAACAAACAAACTCTTCTGCTTTATAATATTAGTATAGATTATGAGCTACATATTAGAAGTTCGTGACTAAATAATAACAGCCGCACAGGTCGATCTCCAAGGTTAAGCAACGTTTGCTATGTGGTTAGTCTGTGGATGGGTGACCATCTTAACATACCGAGTTTCCTCCGTGCAAAAAGCATATTAAGCTGTTAGTCCTGGCTGTCATTTGGAGATCTTTGTTAGTCGTTACTGATAATAAGAAGCCAGATAACCTGACACCAGTCTTGGCAATGGAGTACCGTGTTACCCAGTTAATGGGTTGTGGAGGTCTGGTAGGCAGCCGCTGCACGTATAATACTGGTATTAATATGATGGCTAGGCAGATGATTATGAGCTACATAATCATTAGCTTTGTTTGGTTAGGATACACAGGGATACCTAATTAACACTCAAAAACTATCAACAGTAATTTTAGGATACAAACAATTTATTATAATTTAAAGGTTGGAATTGATTAAACCTTTCTGACCTTTCTCCGAAGCTATTTCAGTTGAAATAAGTGATTTTTCTCTAAATAGTAGAATCGATCTCTTCTATTTTAATCCAAGCATGAGAAAGGTTGTAGGCGCTACAGAGGAATTAATTAATACCAATGTTGAACCCACACCTACAAACAAAATCAAGTGAGGATTGGTTTAGACCTAACGAGCGAATGGACATATTATTCTCTACCTACTCTACCACACAATTTTTTGTTTAAACAGAAGGCCTAATAGATAAAGTAAAATTCATTGACAAATATGACGGTTAAAAGTTCGAAATAAATGGCATGTCATGATTTTGATCTCCAATATTTTGAACTTCGACAATCATTAACCTATCAGCTATATAGCTGAAATAATGTCACTGTGTCAAAATCACAAGCACAAAGCATTCTTTCGTTAGTCTGCCTGTACAAAACTCAGAACATAAAACGAAGCGGTAGATATCTTTGTACAAATTGTTACCTATATTGTCTTTTGTCTATATTATTATCCGTCTTCATCGCGTTCAATGTTCGTTTGGTCTAAACCCACTTGAACACAAATAAATTCATTTTCATTACACATTTTTAAGCGCGCACTTTTAAGCTTTCCGATGTGACGTAACACGATTAAGTAGAGAACACACTTAGCTTTGACAGTAAAGTCAATTACTCCCGGCTCTGCCTGCCTCGTACCGGCAGGACAAACAGACGGACTTGAGGGGCGCCTATGTAAATGACGCGGCGACCGGTGCGGCCTGAGAGGGTACTATGCCACGAGGCCCTACCTCGTAAGAGGAGGAACTTCTCACGAGATGTGTGCCTATCTGTGACGTGTACTGTGACCAACTTTGACTTGCGTTTGTGTTGTTCGGGAGTGATTGCATAGGATGCCTTTGATTTTGTTGCTTAATAACTTTCCATCAGCAAGAGGGCTGATTAAGAATAGAATAGAATCGAAATGCTGTATAATGTACATAACAAATTACAATAAGTTCACACTGAACTAATTAGTTCAGGAGTCCACTGCATCCAATATAACATAATAAAGAGTATTATATCTGTATCAAACCTACTAATAATATGTCAGTAAGGCAAAGAAAGGTTTCAGAGTACAAAATTTCCGTTTTTCCATCTAGATAACTGTTATGGTACCCCGATTCGACAATGTTTTCGTTACAAAGCCGTTGTTCGTCCAGATTATGTTATCCCGATTCTGCCAATATTATCGTAACACTCCGACAATATCCCTCCGATTTCTTGTCACAACAAACGTCACATTGCTCGAGTATCGCTGCGCGCAACACGCGTCTTGTCACATGAGAAAATAAAATTTTCTGTAGCACCGCAAACACATTACACCGTCGAAATGTGTGTATTTGTGCGCCAGAGATTGTGTACCTATTTATTTTTCGTCCGAGGATCCCCTCCCCCGCGGCCTCGTGCCTCAAGTCCTGAAGCCTCACCCCCTCTCCACGTGACACTCGCATTATTTGCGCGACCCCCTCCTGCGCGCACGTGAGAGCCACAACGTACTACTGTATTTATGTGTGCGGAGGCCACAATCGAAATTATTTATGCTTTTTTATATATGGAAATCTCGGCCTTTGTCCCGCCCGTGGTCGCTCGTATTTTTACCCCTAAATTGCTTTTATTCGACGACTGACTTAATAATATTTCTGTAATTAAAATCTCGTCCCGAACATTTTCAACGCGGCGGGGTGTTATGAGCAATTTATGCGTTTTTTTGCCAAATGAGTATTTTTAAAAGCGGCAATTAATCGCCTTGATATTGCGGCAGGTTGCCATGTTTTTCGGACTTCCGTAGATTAATTTAGGGGTAAAAAACGTCGTTTATTTGTCAAGTTGTAAATGTAATCTGGCTCATATATTGCCAGACAAACAAAACGTACACGGACAGAAATATGGCTGCTCATTCATTTAGACATTGTTAAAAACAAAATATATTTTCGACCCTTTTTTCAAGATCTTATCTATTCTGATTGGAACACCAGTAATAACACTTGAAACTTTATACCTAACAAAACTGAAAAATTAGTCATGATAATTTTAACTTAGGTAATTCACGACTGAATTCACAAAAAAAAATCCAGCATTTTTGCTAAATATGATCGATATAAAGCCCCGCCATGTTAATTTATTTATTTATTTGGATCTCCAACAAAAGATACACACATCTATACTAATATTATAAAGCAGAAGAGTTTGTTTGGTTGAACGCGCTAATCTCAGGAACTCCTGGTCCGATTTGAAAAATATATCATCACGCTAAGACCAACAGGAGCGGAGCAGTAATGAAAAATGTGACGCAGGCGAAGTTGCGCGGGTCAGCTAGTCTAACACAAAACATAGTGATACAGTGGTTCACTCAAGTGTGCTCCTTCAGTTATAGAAGACCACAGCATGCACATATAACTAGGTTTACATACCTTCAAAATAAAAATAAGATATTCACAAAATTACATACACGTTCAGATCGATGTGGGCGAGAGCAGAGACACACACCCACCGGCTCACGAGTACTCAAGACTCATTGATAACGGATTATCCCCAAAGATTAGACCACCGCTGCGACCTCCAACTATCCGTATGAGACTTCTTTATTATATGCGTATGTGGATGTCGATATAAGTAGGCCTTTGATTGGTTTTGTGTGTAGGAGGAATATTTTGTAAGGTGTAGGATTATTTTGTGTTGTGGTGTCTTTTGCTGACGTATATGGGCTTTGAAGCATTGATAGTAATGGTAGGATATCGTAGGCGAGAGGTCTTCTTCCTTGAAAAGCAACTTTGATTTAAACGTTTTGGGAATACATTCATTGTGCGTACAGCTAATGAGTGGAATTTCCTACCTGAGTCTGACCTGAGTCTTAGACCGCATCATCGCATAACATCAGGTGAGATAGTGGTCAAACGTATGCCTATAAATAGTAAAGAAAAAACATGACGCTGGCGTCAAATTAATTCATGTCGGAAAACATAAGCGTTTTTTTTCAGGTGCGTGGACCTGACGACATGATCCTGAAATATATTTCTATCATCGATTAATCATCATCTGCCTAGCCTTTTCCCAACTATATTAGGGTCGGCTTCCAGTCAAACCGGATTCAGCTGAATACCAGTATTTTACGTGGAGCGGCTGCCTACCAGACCTCCACAACTCATTAACTGGGTAACACAGTACTCCTTGGCAAGACTGGTGTCAGATTTTCTGGCTTCTGACAATCCGTAACGACTGCCAAAGATCTCCAAATGACAGTCGGGACCAACAGCTTAACGTGCTTTCCGAGGCACGGAGGAAACTCGGAATGTTAAGATGGTCACCCATCCATAGACCAACCTCGGCAAGCGTTGCTTAACCTTGAAGATCGACCTGTGCGTTTGTTATTATTTAGCCACGAGCTCCTCTTTAGCCACGAGCTCCTATCATCGATCAATCATTATGTAAAAATCATCCGTTACTGACTGACAGACAACGCACAGCCAAAACTACTGCTAGTAGGAAGCTGAAATTTAGCATGTAGGTTCTTGGGGAGTGTAGGGTTGCATTAGAATTTTGGGGGCCGAGTCACCCGCGTCCGTAGGAGAATACCCTTCAGCGAATCCCTACACGTGGTCCCCGGGTGGTGCTAAACAGGTGACACTAACCGCCTCCGTGGTCTAGTGGTTATACCACCTGATTCAGACCCAGAGGTCCCGGGTTCGATTCCCAGCGGAGGCAAATTTATTGCTCGGTTTGGTTGGTGGTAGGACTTGTTCTAAGTCCGCCTGGCAAGCTACCACCATCATGTCTAAGTCTGTCGCCATAACAACAATGTTAACAGCATTGTTGTGTTCCGGCAGCTAGAGGTATGATAGCCAGTTCCTCTGTGTAAGAGGATTCCGGGTGAAACTCGCTTCCATCTTCGGCCTAATCATCACTTTCCATCAGGTGAGATTTGGGCCAAGAGTTTCCCCGTTTTGGATAAAAAAAAATAAAAAAAAAAATTTTTTTTTAATTCCTCCGGGAGCGGGAAGGGATATTTGCGTACGAAGTTGCTGGCTAAAGCTAGACGAAATATAATCTATACTAATTTTATAAAGCAGACGAGTTTGTTTGTTTGGTTGAACGCGCTAATCTCAGGAACTACTGCCGGTCTATTCTGTCGAAATCTCACCGTGTTCACTTAGGTGAAGTGAACGACAAGTGAGCTGTCATTCCATCTTGTTTGTATGGTTCGACAGCTCACTTGTCGTTCACTTCGCCTAAGTGATCACTTCGACATGTTTACAGAATCGACCGACTGGTCCGATTTGAAAAATTATTTCAGTGATAGATAGCCTATTTATCGAGGAAGGCTATAGGTATATATCATCACGCTAAGACAAACAGGAGCGGAGCATTCATGGAGCAGACGAAGTTGCGCGGGTCAGCTAGTCTATTATAAAAAAAATCTCGTGTCTATTAAAGTGTGTGTGTGTTTCATGTATCATCACGCTTAGACAAATAGGAGCGGAGCAATAATGGAAAATGTGACGCAGACGAAGTTGCGCGGGTCAGCGATTCTAATATATAAAATACTTCCGTTACTGAGTCAGTGATTGACAGACAATGCACAGCGGAAACTACTGGTCGTAGGAAGCTGAAATTTGCATGTACGAGTAGGTTCCTTGGAGAGTCTAAGAGAGTCTAAGGAAGGATTTTCCGAAATTCCAACAGGAACGAGAAAATACGGGATATGTTTGTACGACGTAGCTAGTAGTTATAATAAAGTAACTATGTAATGTCCTTGTTATTGTATAATTTATACTAAGTAACAACAACGCCATTACTTTGAAAAGAATATTCTGAGTGACTCTGAAATGAATGGCAAACATTCTCAAATAAAAACCAATCTGACACATCAAAAAGCTTTACGCAAACATTTCAAACCACATACAAAAAAGAAAACATTTAATTTCCTGCCCCACTTACCTACTCCTTCAAAAATCGATTCGCCCATTACCCACCGCTCTGAAACACTCAAAACCAAAAGAAATTAAGGAGGAAAAAATCCATGAAACACAAACAAAGGAGAGAGAACTCCTCATCCGTAATCTCTTTAACTGGTGTTTGAACGAAACGTTTCAACCGCACTCAATACAGGGATTTTGAAAAGGTCTTTACAAGTTCAGGAAACATGCGCTTCAGGCCCAAACACGGCCAAACACGACTCCTTATAATTGAGCCAAGGACCATCAAAAGCTAAGCAAAAGGCAAAGAGGTACTGGGGACGCCTGCAGGCGTTTCGAGGAATTATAAAGGTGTTTTTTTAATTAGGTCACTTTTTAGGGTTCCGTAGCCAAATGGTAAAAACGGAACCCTTTAGATTCGTCATGTCTGTCTGTCCGTCCGTATGTCACAGCCACTTTTCTCTAAGAACAATGCTGTTGAAATTTGGTAAGAAGATGTATTCTGTGAACCGCATTAAGATTTTCACACAAAAATAGGAAAAAAACAATAAATTTTGGGGGTAACTTAGAACTGAAACTCAAAAAAAATTTCTGTGTATTTAATTTTTTTTTTGTATTTAAAATTTTAAAATTTTCTATGGATAGGTTGATTTTTTTTTAAACTGAATAATTTGTGCGAGAGACACTTCCAAAATGGTAAAATGTGTGTGTGTGTCCCCTGTAACTTCTAGAATAAGAGAATGATAAAACTAAAAAAAATATATGATGTCTATTACCATGTAAACTTCCGCCAAAAATTGGTTTGAACGAGATTTAGTCCGTAGTTTTTTTTAATACGTTATAAATCGTAAATCGGAACTTTTGCTTGTAATATAATACCTACAGGTTTGTACAAAACCATCGGTGCGCGAGTCCAACTCGCACTTGGCCGGTTTTTATAGATATGTTCGGCCGTGGACGCACAAAGCTGATGCCTAAGGCATCAGTTCACCATTGTACCTTTTTACATAAATGCCTAGTTTCTGAGGTACTTTACCTGTGGTTTATCTGTCCTTTTACGCTTTTTGTAATAAAATCATCATTAAAGAAAATAGAATAGAAAACATTTATTCGACACAGACGCAACACACAAGCAAAAAACACATTAAAAAAGAGAAACGACGTATAAAGTTATCCGAAAATCGGGCATGAGTGCATTAAGTTTTTAATAAAGAAATAAACAAGTCTTTAATTGTCTTTTTAATTTTAAGGTGTTTTTAATTGTATAATGCCAAGAAACATAATTTTCTTTCTTTCTTTTTTTTCGTTCTCTAAGGAAAATTTTCTACAAAACCGACTATAGCAAAATACGAATACTACCTCTAAGATGAATTAAAACAATAAACAATGTTTCAATTCGCCGGACGTCAAACTGCATGATTCGCACTTCAAAATTGATGCAATCAAGCGCTGTAATAATTTTGTGAATAAACTATGCGCCGCCCCGTCGAGATTAGGCCAGTTTTTCTCGTTGACAACTTAAACGTGACTTATCTCCGCTTTATCCGACGCTGCAAGTGCTTTAAGCGCTTAACCTTAGAAGATTTGCCAGAATTAGTTAGTCAATGTGACCGTTTACGCCAACGGAATATAATCTTCTTGCAAAACTCTCGCCCTTCGCGAGAAAGTGCAAAGTCATCGTACAAATCTTTTACGCCTGCTGTCAGATGGATAAAATCTCAATCGGGAACTCAATCACTTAATCCATTCTTTCTTTCCCATCTCTACTTTATTTTATACTCGAATCCCTCTATAACCAACAGTGAAATACAACCAATTTAACAAAGAACTGTGACAAAATAAATACAGCAAACCACAAAATCTTATCTGAAGCAATAAACCGTGATTTTAATTTTCGCAGTACAAAGTTAATCGAGGAAATATTCCTCGCAATGTACCATCGCCTTAAAAGAGACATTCGTCAGGTTATAAAACGTTGAAGTCAGAGAGTTCCTTTGCAATTGGACTCAACCCGGAACCGGCAACATGGATAAATACAAAAGGTTAACTTCATTCAACGGCTGAAAACAGGCGCACACACACATAGACGCGTACGTTTGGCGATTGCAAACAAATGACCGTCACAAATGCGCATTGCTGTCGTACCCGCGCTGTACGTGAATTTTTTCTATGTGTGCGTGCGTTTTCGCTCGCTGGGTGTTGCTAACCTTCTGTGCCTATGTATTCTTTACCCCGGAACTGACTGAGTTACACTTCTCAATGGGCAGTCGTCACAATGGCCGGCTCCGCTCTCCTCGGGAAATTACTCACAAAACGTATTCTTTGTCATTGAGAAATATTCGAGAATATTGTATGGAGGTCTCCGTTATGATTTAGGGGTTCTGTTGATGATAAAGCACCTTAAAGTTGGATGAATTATTTACTGTAGAAGGGTTACTTAGCTGTAGAAGTTGATAGACTTTTGAAAACTGTTTATAAGTGGTCTTAAAAAAATTTAAAGAGTTTCCCAAAAATAAAAGAGCAATAGGATAACAAATTTAAATCATTTCCGATAGCAATATCTCTGCAGTCGCATGCACAAACAAACATCTCACGAAAAATACTTTCTTCCTCAACGCTTAGTAAAATATTTCACAGTTTCCGCCTCAAAACAGCAACTTTGTACATAGCGCTTTCCACGAAATAGAAGAAGAACAATGCAAAAAAAATTCAAACACAACACAAAACAAGAACTTGGCATTTTATTTCTTAGAAGACGGTACCTAATAGGGGAAACTTCACACTTCATTTAAATAAGGTCACTTGGCAACGACGAAGATCATTTTGTGAATTTGGCAAAATGTATAAACTACTTTTACCCGCGGCTTCGCTGGCGTTAACATAGATATACAAAAAAAAAACGCATATTACCGTTTCCAAAGTCCCATGTATCTCTGTACTAAAATTCATAAAATTCATGAAAACGCAACAATATATTTTTGTATTTTTATAATATTTGATAGGATCTTTTACTTTAAAGACGAGCCAAAAAGAATATCAGACGTATGCGGAATCCTTTCAAAGAATCACCGCGGCCCTGGAACGCAAAGGGCATTTGAAGGAACTGACACTTGTGCTTCCGCTGCGCCCAGAAAAAAAAAAATGATGATTCCATCCAAAAAAAAAATTACTCCATCCTCTTTTCAATAGATCCATTAAATATTTTCACCGCAACTTTAGACGAAGGCAGCAGGCATTCTGCCAAGCCCCCGACAATGTTTCCGTCGCCACCCAGCTAATGGAGAAATACTGTACCTAATTGGCATTCTAAATCTGTAATAAGATGGAATTAAAGTGGCTCTAGAATTATTTGAAACAGAAGTTTGAGAAGAGAGTGGTAGTTCAAAACTTTCAAGTTAGTTGTAATAAGTGCATATGAGAATATAATTGACGGAACTTTTCTTGGCAGCGAGTAAGATTCAAACTCTTGTGCATATAAATGTTCTTTTCAGCTACCGACTTTGAGATATTTGGCTATGCGTTTTGGATAAGCCAAAAAGGTATTATTTTTAAAACAGAAAGTTAATTCAGATTAAATGCATTTTTTTTTTAGTTTATTAGAAAAGATTCAAACTCTTGTGCATATAAATGTTCTTTTAGCTAGCGACTTTGAGATATTTGGCTTTGCGTTTTGGATAAACCAAAAAGGTCTTATTTTGATAACAGAAAGATTAATTCAGATTAAATACATTTGTTTTAGAATAAAGTATGTTTTACGCTACACTTCACTAAACAACATAATCAATATAAAAATAATATCGATTTGTTTTTAAATTTTGTTTACTTGTTATTAGTTATAATTTTCTGAACCCAAAAGTTGACTGATAGAGAATGTCTTGTTGTTGCAAGTTCACCTAAGCATTTTTATTGTAAACTAGCTGACCCGCATTTTCCATTTATGCTCCGCTCTTATTTGTCTCAGCGCGATGATATATAGCCTTCTTCGATAAATGCCTATAGCCTTCCTCGATAAATGGGCTATCTAACACTGAAATAATTATTCAAATCGGATCAGTAGTTCCTGAGATTAGCGCGTTCAAACAAACAAACTCTTCAGCTTTATAATATTAGTATAGATAAAGTTGAAATAAATACGCACAGGACAAACATTAAAAAAGTATGTTTTCAAAGTAAGTAAACCAGTCTCAAAAACTGTTATAGATGGAAGAACCACGTTAGGAATTACTCCATTGGAAAGAGAGGGTATTATAACCGATAATACATACAAGAACAATATCCCACCTAACGAGAAGTGTCACAATCAACCACATTATTAGCCCCACAGGCCATTTTTAATATCGCCCGGTGGCCACGATTTGCCCTAATGGACACTCTTAATGACCGAATGAATATTTAAAAGTGAACGCCATCAAATTTAAATGTTATAAAATTAATTCAACGGATATCCTCCGCATTTATTGGTTTTCACGATAACCCAATCGTTAAGGTAACATTATCGGTGATTATGAATAATTTTCAACATTTTAATTTATTCTGGTCAAGCTATGTAGATTTGGTTTTAATTAGTTTTTCTTAATATTGAAGTAGAGAACTGTTATGTGGGATAGCCTCTTTCCAAATGAAATTGAATAACTGTAAAATACACTACAAAACTTTATTATTCATGAAACATATCGATATCTGTACCCACCTCAATTATTATGCTACCTACACGTTGTTCTGTAAGTAATTACTACGACAAGCAAAACATAACATGCCTACGTTGTTATAATTCACTTAAATCCATAGTCTACACAGCCTTGATTGTGTTACCGCGCTGACGTTTAAACAACCTTCCAACTAAATTGCTATCGAATACCTAACTCTGCACCGCACTGTACCAGAGAGTAAAGAATACTACACATTGTCCATTGCTCCTTGGCCACTGGCCGGCCACGTTGGCCACGTCACCCACTCATTAATAGTAAAAAAGCAACCGCAGCTCAGCACGACCGGCCGGGTAGACAGCGAATGAAATGGGTAATAAAAGTAATAAAGTGTATTGTTTGCCAGTAGATCGATAGCCAAAGACCCATTTAATTAATGACCAATCTCCCGAGACTCACCGGCACTTACACTAATTAATTAAAGTCTGCTGCAAACGGAGTAATAAAGTGAAGTCTCATGTTTGCTTTCATTGTTTTAAAAGAAAGACTTTTTCCTTCGCGCAGATATCGGCGAAGTGTCAATGTTATTAGGCGCACGGATGAAATTTCCCTATATATCGACGCTTGACGCAATCAAGGAGATTCGATTGAAGACAAGATTGAGCTGCCGCTCGGCAGATTAAATGGAGCACCTCTCACTTCGCGGCGATCACCTGCCCCGGCCCCGAAAATGGCGACATTTAAAAACTGAATCCACTTTGTGATCCGAATGCGATGAGTCGTATCGATTGTGTTTACTCGACTGACACGATTCTCAATCGATTCGCTCACAGCACTCGATTTAATAGCATAATCATGTTTGGAATATTATTAGGCGTTGTTTATTATTCGTACTTTAGTTTGGAACTTTTCGAATCTCATTATTAGGCAAGTTGCGCTGCGATGCCGGAGTTTGTTTTTCTTCATAATTGAAATTGATTAATAGGTCAGGAATATAAACAAGCTGTATAAGTACTTGCAGAAACATAAACAAGTATTTAGTTAGGTAAAATAGACAAAACCTACTCGGTATTTATGTAAGTTAAGTAAGAGGAATTTTCTGTTATTTCTATTACTAAACTTATTTTGTAGGACCTGTTTTCGTAGTGAAACAAAACAGAGAAAACAGTGAATATATAAAATTGTTTCATTGAGTTCAGTAGAAGCCAATATTTTGAGGCACCTTTGATGTTGGCTTATTTAAACAGAGGGGTTTCTATGCCTTTATTGCGTCACTTCAAAATGTTTTTCCTTTCAATGTATATAACATAAGTCATGTATTACGCAAACATATTGCGTCTTATATGTTCTTTACATCAACAACTCTTAAATATTGTATGATTTTAATATCGAGGTACTTGAACGATTTCTGTTAATGAAACATATAAAAAGTTTCTTCTCATCGAAGAAAATAGGCCAATTAGAGTTAAGGGTTTTCGATCAATTTTAGAATTTATAATATTAAAATTCTGTTAAATATATCGTACATTTTCGAAACAATTACAAAAAAAAAATTAAAATAATAAAGGTTTCTCGAGCTCAGTTTAAGTACCAAATTAATTTCATTATTGATCCTTTAAAATCTTACGAACCCACAGCAGTTGTAAATGAAAGCCGTGCAAGTTTTAAATTAAAACCGTGACCAAGCTAAAACTAAAGAACACGTTACAACTAAATTAGCTTATATAATTTCAATTTCTAATCCGAGAACGAATCTACGTCGGCGATAATAGCCCCATGCACAATATCCATTACTAAGTTCGTGCTGAACATGAGGGAAAACGTGGAAGAAAAGTTCCGTGTAATTTAAAATGCAGTCTAATCTTTTTAAACGTACTTACCGTTAGCACAGTTCGATGTTAATAGACTTTTGAACAGAAATAACGTGGAGACAGCTAGTGTTTTAAATAAGTTCTTTGTCAGCCGTACAAGCTGTTATGTCCAATACGATTTTTCATTGGAAAAAATGACGAGATTCTACATAAACCTTAATCCCCACCACCTCCATCCTGTAATGAATATAAATCTTAATGCTTACTCTTGTTGCACAATGAGCTCCAAAATTTGATACTTCTCAACAGACAAGAGATCGCGTTATCTTAGGTCTATAGATTAGGTTATCCGAGGTCATTCTGTAAATGAATGAATGTAGGCTCAACAGTTGGTTGTCATTGGTTAAAGTATTAATGGTCTTCACTTGAAACCCTCTCATTACACGAATTGCATAAGTGTTTAAATCAAGAGTGAATAGTTTACTTCTAGTCAAGCGTGCTCCATCTTTGACCGCATAATCGCTTACTATCTGGAGAGATAATGATCAAATCTAAAAAAAAACAACCCGTTTTTACCCTGTCAGGGTGCTAGTCACCATCATCATCTGCCTAGCCTTTTCCCATCTACATGTTGGCTTCCAGTCAAACCGGATTTAGCTGAATACCAGTATTTTACATTGAGCGGCTACCTAGCTGACCTCCAAAACCCATAACTGGGTAACACGGTGGTTCTTAGCAAGACAACATAGGTCTAGTGGGTCCAGTGTTTGTATGGGTGTTGGGTTACGGTTCTTATTATTCTGTAATTTTTCATTTTTAAACATGATTACACATTATCTAAAAATTAGTCAATTCAATTCAAATTCAAAAGTCATTTATTCAAATTAGGCTGAGAGCCCGTCAAGTTCTACAAAAGACAGTCCCCAAAAATGCCCGCCCGTCACCACTTCCTAGTGTTTTAGCTGTGGAGAAGAAGTGGCCAACAAACTCCCCAGTACTCTCCAGTAGAATCGGCCCTCAGGACTCGTCTAAGACCTCACCTCTATTTTTCCAAAGTTCTTAGGCAACAAAATTGCTGACTTTCATACAACTTTAACAACAAACAACTACCAGAGATAGGTTTCAGAATATTATCTTTTATTCTCATCATATCAGTATGGAAGGCGATCTTTATTCGGCCTCATAATGGAAAGTAATAAATTATTCCATCAGCGTAATGACATAGTCAAGTTATTGACGTGGAGACCTCGGCGAACCGAGCTGTACGTATTAGTCAAAGATATAAAATAAAAGAAAATAACCGTGTTTTTTGGCTTTATATGGGAGAAAATGTTACTTGTTGAGCTATTGGTGGTTTATACCTAGAATTTTTGTGTTGTTGCTTTACTGAACAATGTAAGCTTTTTTATATTTATTAACATAATTCAATGACTTACCACTCCACATAAAATATTGGTATTTATCTGAATCCGCTTTGACTGGAAGCCGACACCAATATAGTTGGGAAAAGGATAGACAGACGATAAATCAAGCACGCACCTAATTTTTCTCATGTAAGTCACAGCTTAACAATGTCCAATCAGTTTTAATTGGAGTGTTAGTGTTCCACGCGCGCCTCAAAGAGAGTCAGCAACACAGAGGGGCCCGAAAGGGCCGACGCCTGCCGGAGTCGCGGGATTATTCGCAAGAGACACCGTGGCTCCGGAACACAAAGGGCAATGAAGGAACATGGATGGGTTTTAGTCAGTAGAAGTCTGACACTCCCTCCCGCTACACCCAGAGCGGGAGGAGTCATTGGATGATTTCCCATCCCTAAAAAAAAAAAAAAAAAAAAAAAAAAAAAGCATGATCAATCCATTGCCAGCTCAACTTGCACTATTCCCCAGTCAACTTCATGCTAAACCAGCAATGTAGGTACTAAAAACAATAGCACACATTCTCAGCGACAGATTTAAACCGGGCCGGTGTACACTCGATCGCAAGCCGCCCATTATTTTTACGGTCGCCGGCCACCACTCATCGCGATCGCTGCAGTGCGCTGTGTGTACACAGCTTTATACGGCTTCTATAGATTAATCTTAGTGCTGCTATTAAAGTGGTGGATGGTGGACGGAGTGAGCATATTGTTCTTTTTTATTAGATGCAGTGCGAAACTCATTTTGCACACTCGCTATTCGAATTGAATTAACGATCTAATTGATTTTCCCACTATAGGTCTCGGACTTTGTTTTTTTCAGGCACATGGCCTTTACGTAGGTTACCTATCATAAGATCAAAAATATTTGACCTAATTTCGTTTCACCTAAATCTTTTCAACTATTATCGTTCGGTTTTTTTTTACTTCATCTATGTCACGTCTGCTACTGTATCAGTTGACTTATCATCAACTAGCTGACCCGCGCAACTTCGTCTGCGTTATATTTTCCAATAATGATCCGCTTCTATTTGTCTTAGCGTGATGATATATAGCCTATAGCCTTCCTCGATAAATGGGCTATCTAATACTGAAAGAATTTTTCAAATCGTACCAGTAGTTCCTGAGATTACCCCCTACATACAAACTTACAAACAAATGATACCTAATAATATTAGTATAGATATAGACTAGCTTTTGCTTAAGACTTCGCTCGCTTTTAAGTATATATACCTACGTCTGCAGGGTCTCTACAAACATACTTTTGTACGTATAACATTAGTTCGACGTATCTCAAATATTCTACTATAGAAAATTTCCTTCTGTTTGACAAGAATGCAATGTTTTTGCTTCGTAAATAAAATTTGTTATGAAAAGCACCTTACTTTTTGTTTGTGCATTGCTTTAAACGTTCTGAGAAATGAATAGAAATGTAAATATTAATGACTTCGGAGATTAGTGCACATTCGTATACACACTTAACATAACGCGATGTGTTTGTAATTTAGCATGCATTCATATTGAGGGAGGAAGGAAAAGGTTGTGTGTTCTAGGAACGACAACATGAATCAAGTAGGATTATTTATATACTTTCGAATCATGTTAAATATTTATTTATTGACAGATCCCTACAAAACTTTAATGACAGGTGAACGCTTCAATATTCAATAAAAAAATGTCGTTGTCGGTATCAATACACTGTAATTGTGTAGTCTTTTCCCAACTGTTGGGTTCGG
Organism: Ceramica pisi; assembly: GCA_963859965.1. Taxonomy (NCBI): domain Eukaryota; kingdom Metazoa; phylum Arthropoda; class Insecta; order Lepidoptera; family Noctuidae; genus Ceramica; species Ceramica pisi. Next base: position 22,344,307 of record OY982536.1, on the reverse strand, counting down.
GTTCCAGTCTAAGCTGATTATAAGCAATCTATACTATACTAATATACAAGTCAAGTCAAGGTCTAGGTCTAGGTCTAGGGTGGGTCTGGTAGGTCTTCAAGTCGTTTGTGGTGCGGGTTCCGACACAACATCTCGACAAGTTCCTTAAGGAAGAGTTTTGGCCGAAGGGTGTAGTCTACCGACGTTTTCGTGGCAGGCTATGTGACACCGCGCAGCGTAACACGACGCCGTCACTTCGTGTGTCTTAGTATTTCATATTTTTATATGTATTAGTTTATTTTTATATTTTGTTGTAAAGGTGTATTTTATTTTGTTATGGGCTACTGTTGCCTGAAATAAAGGAATAATAATAATAATAATAAATGATTGTTGATATAGCAGTCCCTCATGACGAGAACCTCGTGAAGTCTGAGAAAGAGAAACAAAGTAAGTATCTTGACTTGGCTCGCGAGGTTGTCGACATGTGGGATGTGAACACAGCAGTCATTGTGCCGATAGTCGTGACGGCCAATGGCATTATTGCCAAGAGCCTCGACCAACACCTCAAGAGGCTCTCGTTGGGCAGCTGGATCAAGGGCTTGATCCAGAAAGCAGTACTCCTGGACACGGCGCGTATTGTGAGGAGGTTCCTCTCTCGGGAGCCCTGACCACCGGTAGCTTGGACCCTGTTCCCGATGCCGGTGGGCTACTATTTTTTATATTTTTAAATGTTTTTTTATTAGTTTGATAGAAATGTTTAAAAATTTAAAATATATGTGTATAAAATTAATAAATGGAATAATAATAATAATACCCTACACTCTGTTGGGGAGCACTAAGAGAAAATTTCCCTAAATTCTTACAGGAATGGGAAAAATCGGGATATACCCGTGCGAAGTATTTTAGAGCGGTCTACTGTCTATCTTACCCCCACAACCGAGTTCATTTGATAACACGATACCCCATTTGCTATGTTTTGGGGTATGATGAAATGTTCATCCATCCAGGGAACGACCTCGGCAAGTTTTTTTAGCCTTGACTTTCGACTTACATCTCACAAAACTTTTTTAACCGACTTCCCAAAAAAGGAGGAGGTTCTCAATTCGGTTGTATTTTTTTTATTGTTGAAAAATTATTTTTAACTAAAAGGATATACTTGCAGATTGGTCCCATTTCAATTTTATCAAAATCGGTTTCGTAGTTTGGTTTTTAAATCGAAATAGCTGGATTTTTTTTTGCAGAAAGTTTTTATTTAAAAAAATGCAGTACACTAGTCAGGTTACTTTTATTTTTTTATTTGTGAAGGGTTTGCTCTTGACTATAGTCTAGGTCAGAAATGACGGAGACATAGTTTACGATGAAGCGAGCTTACTCAGAAGTAGCCTGTTCACTCTAACTTTGAAATGATTAGGGTTGTAAGCGTTCGGAAACGCAGACGTAGGCAGAGAGACTCCTTTGCTGCGCGCATTATAAAACGCTTGGAAACGCTTAGTGCGAATTGGTGGAATAGCAACAAAGTAGGGATGGTTAGTTGCTGTGCATCATTTTTTGTTTTTAAAACCCTTCCGCCAACACCCAGCTAAACAGACATTAATTTACATCACCAACACGTCCCCAGTGGCCAATAACATAACCAAAAACACCGTGTAAACGTCCGTATAAAAATTAAGAAAAATGTCGGACTGTAACAGGCAGAGGCACATTACACGAAACGACTGGCTGTATTAGCATATTATTGAGGCAATTAATAACCGCTGTGGGCGCGGGATTATACCGAATTCAAGATGGACGTTCTCCTTTATTTGTGGTGGTGAAAGATGCATGGAGAAATTAGTTTAAATTTATGTGGGAAGTCTAGACTAGAAATATACAGGTAATCGTACTAGTCCTTATTACTTACCTAACTTACCTATAGTTAGCCGATTTTTTTTTTAATGGACGAGTTTATTGATAGCAAAATAGTATAAAAAAAGTTAATAACTATTGACCGAAAAACTTATTTTCAGGAAATTTAGCTTTGAATCTTATCTTGTAAACTATGGATAAAAAATCGCCCTAAATAGTAAATTTTACGAATGCAAGTAAATGACAAACGTTTTTTTTTTTTATTATTAAAAACGACAACATATGACGAATGATTCTACAAAGGACCAAAATACAAGACTAAACAGTCTGCACTGACATTTCAATTTAAATCCTATCATAATGGTTAGTGTTTTCAGTTTTACCATTTCAAAAGACTAATTTTCTTTGAAATAAATAGATATTAGGTTCTAAGCACTTCTAAGCTCTTGCATCATTTGGTTTGGTTTTAGACATTGGAAGTAATCATTGATATATATATATTACTGAAGTGGCAATGTGCCTTGCCCACTGACACTTCAGTTTGGCGATCCTTCGGACTGTTGGTAACCTTGGTTCTCTTGCGGATATCATTCCTAATTCGGTCATGCAACTATAAACTCTTTGTTTTTTGGGTGACTAAAACAAGTTGGCGAAATAATAACAGCCACACGGGTCGATCTTTAAGGTTAAGCAACGCTTGCCAAGGTTGGTCTGTGGATGGGTGACCATCTTAATACTCCGAGTTTCCTCCGTGCCTTGGAAAGCACGTTAAGCCGTCGGTCCCGGCTATCATTTGTAAATCTTTGGCAGTCGTTACGGATTGTCAGAAGCCAGTAAATTTGACTCCAGTCTTACCAAGAAGTACCGTGTTACCCAGTTAATGGGTTGTGGAGGTCTGGTAGGCAGCCGCTCCACGTAAAATACTGGTATTCAGCTGAATCTGATTTGACTGGAAGGCGACCCCAATATAGTTGGGAAAAAGCTAGGCAGATAATGATGAAACAAGGTGGACCGAGTGAGTGACCCCTGAGGGTCGCAGGTAGCCGATGGACACTAGACGCACAAGTGTGACGACACTTGGGGAGGCCTATGTCCAGCAGTGGACGGCTTTCGACTGATATAAATTCAAATTCATTTATTCATTTCAGGTAATCATAATCTATAAAATAAAAATCACACATGTCAAAATAAAAAACTAGGTACACAAAAATAAAATTAAATGAAAGAAAAACTCACAACAATAAAATTAGAATAAAAAATCAACATAAAATCCAAGAAATTTTTAAAATTAAATTAAATTAAAATCAACAATTAAATTAAAATCCATAATATATAATATAATGATATGATGATGATGATCTTTTAACTTGCCAATTCGTTAGTAGTATTTTAAAATAATCTCATACAGCAGCTGAAAATTCCAAAATCACATAAATATTAAAATAGTTTTCATTAAGTCACACTTAAAACAACTTTACAATATTCACATTTAATCTCATAAATATCTTAATCAATATTCAAATCCAAAACAAAGCTACCACAAATAAAGGCTTGCTATTAATTTTGGCAATAAATCTCCCAAAAACTAATGTTATTTAAATCGAATGTCTCAACTTTAAAATATATTTTTAAAGTTCGTGTCGATAGTAATTTGGGTGAGAGCCCTTTGGGGGTTTTTTGCATTGTTTTAATTTTGTTATCAACATTTAAGGGTGCTGGTTGTAAAGGGTGAGAAGCTAAAAAATAGTGGCATTGCGTGCGTTCTCACTAAACTTGTTTGTGGTCCAAGCAGATAAATAAGTTGCAAAATTATTCTAGATTTTTTTTATTGAAAGTTATTTTGTAGAAAATTTTTGAAACATAAATCACATACAAAATACAAACATGGTGAAAAATTTTCAAGACCACTTGTGAGAAAGAAGTACATTCAAAGTTTTCTTTCAGAGTAGGAAAAACAAAGAAGTTTCATTTTCTTAAATAAAATTTTTGCGATAACCTACAGGAAATAGCGCGTAAATGTAATGGACATTTATTTTTAACATTAAAAAAAAACTTTTACATTTTGGGGAGTGTGCGACGGAATTGCATAATTTAATTCCGCCATCGGACCACAAGACGTACGGCGACCGGTACATGGCGGACATCCCACCTATACGCACAAAAACGTTTTGGGAATACATTCATTGTGCGTACAGCTAAGGAGTGGAATTCCCTGCCGGAGTCTGTGTTTCCTGATAGCTACAACCTGGGTGTCTTTAAGTCAAAAGTGAATAAGTTACTTCTAGGCAAGCGTGCTCCACCTTAGACCACATCATCGCTTACCATCAGGTGAGATAGCAGTCAAACGAATGCCTATCAATAGTAAAAAAAATAAAAAAAAATACCTGAAATACTCGTACTCCGCTTTTCTTTCCATACTTAATCAGTGGCGCACTATTTATCGCGAGCTATGGCTGCACGCGCTATCACCCCTTCCTCGTAATACTATCTAAATGAAGCTTCTCGATTAAACTTTCAATCTATCGTCCTGCTTAATGTCTAATTAATTACTCGGCCAGCAAAGAAAATTTGATGAGTGTGCGCAGGAGCTACGCAAATAGCTGCTCTCTTTAGATTAAGAGGCATTCTGTCAGCGAAAACGATTGCAGAAAAGTCAAAATGTAATCCATGTCAAATGTGTGTAAAATGTAATGTAATGGAGGAAGATCCTATAACCCTCACAAATTACTGAGTAAAAACGTGTGGAATTAACCAAGATTGAAGAAACACTACTCAAGCTCACACGTTTTGTAACTCAGAAAATAAGATTTATTCATTCACAATGTCCATAGCTCTTTAACAATTTAACTTAAAATAAATAAACTGATCTGACAGCTAATAACGGATTTACAATTAATTAATTATTATATGCATCAGAAACAAACAGAATCACATGCTAGCACCATCTAAGCATATGAAATTGTGTGTTGAGATCTTGAATTAATTAATGATCTACATTAATAACTTACTGACTCAGATCAGAGCCCCTGACCCTACCACCTCCCTATTACTATCTGATGCTGTACTGAACTAGTCGTCAACCCTCTAAGCGCGTCCTACTCATTAATTTTGCGTTCTGTGCTCCCTACCACCCAGGACCCAAAACAAAGATTGAACAGGTATCTTCTAGGCTAGCACGTTCCATCATAGACCAAATCTATCGCTTTATATCAGGCGAGATCGAGATCACCATTTTTTTATTATAAGCCTGTTGTGTGTGTCACTGGCCATGGCTCAAAGGCCTTTCCACATTAAAAAAGGTATACGACAAAGTAGTTTGCCGGCAACATTTTTGCAACTCCTACTGTCTGGCTATATATTTTAGCTTGGTTGCCGAAGTTTGTTGTAGCAAACTCCGGTAGTTGTATTAGCTAAATACGGTGCAGTTTGTAACGGAAAGTAACCTAGTTCTCTCAGTTGGGTCTTGCACTGGTGAAAATTAGCAGCGGATATTTTTGGGTTTTCATTGGGGTTGTGAATCTTTTTTAACTTGCACCTGTTCTGCAAAGTTTCAATTAGGCCTTTAAATGAGTGTCTCCAACCTTTTGTTTTAAGTTTGGACTTCAGAGGGCCAATTCTACTAATTTTTAAACAACTTTCGCATTCACATGTCAATCTCAAACTGTCAAAAAGGCCTTAATTTTCATACATTTTTGACAGTTTGCGAATGAGATGCGAATGCGATGCGAATGTGAAAAATAGAAGAATTGACACACAGTCGTTCCATTTTCTCCCAGTATTCGTTTTTCAAACAGTAATATGTTTTTAATATCGCTTTTTGCGTATTTTTCATCATAAGCTTGCAACTCACCAGCACCATTTCCTAACCCACAAAAACTAATTAAAACAATTCACCAACATCACCACAAATACAGCACACTTCTACTCGACAATGGCCAATACTCAAAGTTTTTCCTCAATCAATAATCAATAACAGGCTCTACGTACAATAGGCGTTAATAAGGGTCTGCACTCACTGACCTATTTCGTGGCTAAGTTCGCACTAAGAAGGGCTGCCGCAGAAGATAAGGCCCGGGCAAGCCGGCCGGTTAATTGTCCGGAATAGATACTGGCCCTGTCGCCGGATTGAGCCGGTTTATATCGATTTTCCTGTAGCTATTTTGTTTTTTTTTTTTGTCAATGTTAAATACTAATCTGGTAGAAGGTAAAAAGTTGAAAGTAAATTGCTGGTTACAGCAATACCATAACAGCCGTTAAATATTTACAGTTGTTATGGTATTGCTGTAACCAGAAATTTACTTTCAACTTTTTATAGGTTAAGAGGATTTTATTATAAAAAAAAAACAAACTTAAATATTTTATTCAGTAGGACACCCACGCACAGTTAACTTACAAAACATCGTGAAACCAAAAATACTTACGCGACCATCGAATTATCCGAAGATATAAAAACCCATTCAGCGGACTAGTCAGGGGCACACGTAGAGGTGTTCAACGTTTGCACACAAAGCCACATCCGATATCGATAAAACCCCACTCGTATTATCATAAAAACACTCAATATTAAAAAGCAAACGATTCGCTATAACTCTGTCCATCGGTACGCACCATTCACACGAAATTCGTATTCAGTAGGCGCGCGTAAGTCGGCGCTATATCTTTTCACTGCCTCCATAAGGGCTGGTGTACGCCAGTGTGCTTGCAAAGTAGTTATAAACTGCTACTAAAGGCAGCACGGGCCGCTCAACGCGAAGACACTTAAAGTATACGTGTGGCGCGGCCTTTATCTTTTTATGCCTCGTTTAATATTGCGGCTCGACGCGATTAAGGTTATTGGATCGATTTTCGGGGCGGTTCTTGTTTGTTTATTTCGTATTAAGTGCTTTTATGTCCTTTGCGATTTCTTAGGTGCGCATTTTTGACACTTCGTTGCTCTTGGGTTTCAATGTCCGGCTTTTGAGGCGCCGAATGGAACGAAAGATTTTCTGATTTTTTCGAGTCCTTTACATAATTTAGCATCATAATAATGGTTTTAGACCTCTTAATACTTAAAAAGTTGTAGAATTGGTCCACCAATTCTACTAATTTTTATGCAAAGTTTACAATCTGTCAAAAAAGCTTTATTTTTGACTAGCTTCTGCCCGCGACTTCGTACGCGTTCCCGTGGGATAAAATAGCCTTTGTGTTATTTCAGACCATAATCTATCCCTGTCCGAAATTTCACCCCGATCCCTTCAGCCGTTTTGACGTGATTGAGTAACAAACCTACACACAAACTCACAAACTTTAACATTTATTATATTAAATAACAGCAGAAATCGTAATATTTTAATTTCGCCATAACTTCAAATCCAAACGTCCGATTTTAATCATTCAAAGACCAAATATTATCTACATAATCTGTACTTAGTGATGAAATACTTTATTTTGGTGCGGATTAATAGCATGAGTAAAATAAACGCGTTTAAATTTTGTAAAAAAAAAATCAAGATTTTTAAATAAAAAAATGGTTGATGTGCCTCACTCGACATAGATAGGTACAGTGTGTCGGGGACTTTTTTGTAGATATTTATAAGATCTACAATTAATTAGAACAATTTATGGTTCTATCTTTTATAGTTTAGGCAGCGTACGCAAAATAAGTAACTTTTCTGGTTGATTTTTACACTTTGTGTCCGAAAAACCCAAATATCTTACGGAACCCCATTTTTTCCAAAATAAAATATAGCCTATGTTACTCGTGGATAATGTATCTTTCAAATGGTGAAAGAATATTTAAAATCGGTCCAGTAGTTTTTGAGCCTATTCATTACAATCAAACAAACAAACGTACAAACAAAGTTTTCCTCTTTCATATTCATATATATACCGATTTCTATGACTCTTTTTATGGAATAGTTAATATAACTTTAATTAGGGACGACTGACAGTTTTATAAACGTAAGAGTAGACAAATATAATCAGAAAGCTTCGAACTGCTAAGCTATCGGGAGTTACACGTGTTATTGTTCGTCAAACATAAAAGATAGATATGCTGTCGTTGGATATTTTTTATATAATTTTAAGGAGAACATTTCCGTCATACATGATTTCTGTGTAGCTTTCACCGTTAAGGTTGCACACGCGACGGAAGCTTAAAAAATGGAGTAACTTCTCCCGTTTTCGCAACATTTCCCTTCACTGCTCTGCTCCTATTGATTGTAGCGTGATAAAAAGTATACTATAACCTGCTCAGGAGTATGAATAATAATTGTACCAAGTTTCGTTAAAATCCGTCGAGTAGTTTTTGTTTCTATAACGGTTATACAGACAGACAGACAGACAGACAGACAGACAGACAGACAGACAGACAGACAGACAGACAAAAATTGTACTGATTGCATTTTTGGCATCAGTATCGATCCCTAATCACCCCCTGATAGTTATTTTGGAAATATATTTCATGTACAGAATTGACCTCTCTACAGATTTATTATAAGTATAGATAGAAGATAGATTGTGACTGCCGTGCAAATTCAAACTTTGCTTAAAATGATTCAACTGAAAAAATCAAATTAGTCCGTCAGTTAGATTATCAAAAACTATTTGACGCGGTTTTTTTTTCTTTTGTTACGTTTTTTTTTTTTTTTTTTTTTAATATTTATAGGCGTACGTTTGACCGCTATCTCACCTGATGTTAAGCGATGATGCGGTCTAAGGTGGAGCACGCTTGCCTAGAAGTAACCTATTCACTCTTGACTTAAAGACTCCCAGGTTGTAGCTATCAGGAAACACAGACTCAGGCAGGGAATTCCACTCCTTAGCTGTACGCACAATGAATGTATTCCCAAAACGTTTTGTGCGTATAGGTGGGATGTCCACCATGTACCGGTGGTACATCGCCGTACGTCTTGTGGTCCGATGGTGGAACGGGCTTGGCGGAATTAAGTTATGCAATTCCGTCGCACACTCCCCAAAATGTAAACGATAGAAAACCGACAGGCCAGCAACTCGGCGTCGATGCTCAAGACTTTGGAGCTTCGATTCGACGAGCTTATTATCACCGATGATCCTCTTGGCTCGTTTTTCAATTGACTCGAGGGCATCAAGCTGGTATCTGGCAGATCCGTCCCAAAGATGAGAGCAGTATTCCATACACGATCGAACTTGCGCTTGATACAGTTTAAGAAGCAGTAAATCTAAATTGACGAAGATACGACACTTTTTAAATTCTCAATACGTCACGCCGAGGTATAATTTTTATTGCGTTCTGACGTCACTCCCGAATTTTGATGCGTTTCATCTTTGTCAACATTCATTGATTTACAAAAAAAAAAAACGTGTCATTTATTTATCAACACTTTAACTGATGGACTTAATAGATTTGCAATTTTTAGATAGGGAAACTAGCCTATTGGGACAGTGCTTAAATTTTATTAAAGCACTTTTTAACTATTCCTTTAGAATATAACTTTCTAATTACGAAAAACCTACGCTTACTATATAAACTAAACCAACGTTTTAAGTCTTGTTAAATATTTAAAGCACCTAAAGTTAAAATTCACAAAAATCAGAATTTAACTACCTAATATTATAATACGTAGCCTTATTACGCCTCTATTAATACTAACCCTAAATTAATTATAGTATTTATTACTTAATTTATCAAGTCGAAACGATTCATTAATAATTTAGGCAGACTCATACAAGTTACGTTAAGATGTAAACTCCATATTAGAATTATCTAAAAGCTTTCTCGTCAATTGAACTAGTTCATAAAATATTAATATGAATGTTATATTTCAAACATTACCACTTACATTCCAGTTTTAGCTGATTCACTTGTCTAGCATTTCTGCTACTATTATTTATTTAGTATTTTATTTATTCACTAGCTGACCCGTGCAACGTCGTCTGCGTAACGTTTTTCATTACTGCTCCACTCCTATTAATCTTCGCGGGATGATGTATAACCTATAGCCTTCCTCGATAAATGGGCTATCTAACACTGAAAGAATTTTTCAAATCGGACCAGTAGTTCTTGAGATTAGAGCGTTCAACCAAACAAACTCTTCTGCTTTATAATACTAGTATAGATTATAGTATAGATTACCTAAAAATATAGATCGCAATTTTATTCTTAACTGGCTGATGCCCGTGGCTTCGCCCGCTTCACAAATTATGTACTAAAACCTTTCTCGAGAACCACTCAATCCTTTGGTGAAAACAGCATGAAAATCGGTGCAGTAGTTTTTGAGTTTATCGCGAACAGAAAGACAGACGCGTTGGAGGACTCTATTTTATAAAATGTAGTGAGTATGATATTAGCCTCCACATCACCCAAAAATTGACTGCTTGAGAATGCCTATGGCATTAAGTTGGTCCCTGAGACTTGTGTGAGTGAAGTTTTTATTTTTATTTTAGATCGGTTTGTTCTTGACTTTAGTCTTGGTCAGAGATGAAAGAGACAAAGTCTACAATGGAGCGGGCTTACCCAGAAGTGTTAAATTAATTAATACTACCCTAAATTTCCGCTACTAGTCCAGTAATTTTTAGTGACAGGTAGTTTAGGATACTGCTATACCAACCATACGAAATTTCTGTAACATCACAAACATACCAACTCAACAACTAAATAAATAAAAGTAACTTAGAAATTGCATCGAGTCTAATTAAGCAAAGCCTGTAACTAAGTAAACTTTTTTTTCTTCAAGATTTACATACAAATAAAGTAGGATTACCGCCAGCCGATCAAGACATTAGCGCGATAGTAGGGCCACACAGCGGGCGATCGCGTGCTCGCCATTGCTACGTTACACTGACACTTCTATCTACATCGCGATTCGCGCGGTAAAAACGCGAAGACGAGCGATTGTATCGCGGTTTAATGAAATTAAAATTGGTTGAAGTAGGCGCGTTTTGTGAAGGTGCGTTGAACGTTGGAATTTAATAAATAGAGGGTTCTCTGAACGACTGTTTTGTTTTGTACCAGCTTCTGCCAGCGTTTTCGTCTGTGTAATCCCTAGGGAGCATACTCTCGGTATAAAAAGAAGCCTTTGTGTTATTCCGGACTATAATCTACGTGTGTGCCAAATTTCATGAAGATCCTTTCAGGCGTGCTGACGTGAAAGAGTAACAAACATGCATCGATCCATCCATCTTTCCTCACAAACTTGCGCATTTATAATATTAGTAGGAATTAGTAGGGTAGGATAGAATAGGATAGGAAAGGATAGTAGGCTTCGTAATAGTGATCATGCAAGCAAATTGTAGAGAGGCTAATACGCTGTCGTTAATATCTGAAGCATTCATAAAAGGGAGCAACTTTTTTTCTTTACGTTTCTATAAATGGGTGTATACAATAAAATATAAATTTATATAATAAACTTATACCAAATGAGTCAGTGTATCAGAAATGAAGACACCTAAACCAAAACATCTTTTCAATTTTCGAAAAATCACTCGTTGGTGGAAACGTCTGCTGTCTAGTAAGTAACGACTCAATTTCTAATCATTCAAAACTTAATGTAATTGGATACTAACTCAATACATCAAAGTTAATATAATTAATAACTTTTGGTTTTGAAGTTTAACACAATTTTGTCACACTTTGGGCACGATCAATAAACTATAATAATAATTAGAAATATCTCAACATAAACTAAATTTAAAATAGCAAATTTTAGAAACTAACTTTACTGTTTGAGGAATGTAATTTGCATTATAATAGATAATGTTACAAAATTTAATAAATAAAATTTAACTTAAAATAACAAGTTTATTAGAAATGTATTTAAAGAACAAACTATATACACTCAAAATAGAAAAAAAAAAAAACTCCTAACTAAAAAATGGCATCAAAAAATTCGTCCCCATCGCTATCGACTGGAAGTGAGCCCAAAAGACTGGCTGCATTGCCACGTTGTATGGCAATGCTTATCCTCTGTCCAAGGTAAAAGCCAGCTCTTGGGTCACGCGAAGCGTCAACTAAGCGTTTTGCAAGATCTTTAAATAGGACGTGAGCACTCGGACCCCACGGTCCAAGAGTTTCAACCCTAAACGGCTCAAAAATGTAGTTGCCAATAAGGCTACTATATTTCCGCCGTTTGAGGTTTTCAGCAGCCGAAGCCGCAGAACCAGCACAGCACGACGAGCTAGGAAGATGGGATGGCGCAAGAGTATCGACACAAGTAGCATCCCACACTAAAGGCCTACCCATCTTCCATGGAAATAAAGACATACCGTCCGGTCTTTTGCCATCGTCGCGTGCCAGGCCAATGGGTTCTAATACGGCTGGCACGCCGACGGCGACAAGAGCACGTCGGATAATGTCGTTGATATTTACGTGCCGTGCTATGCGACCCGCACTTCGACTGCATGACAGGCCGTGGTGCCCGAGGCTGTTGACAGCTTCGCCACAGTGGCAGCGATGAGGAGAACAACAGGATGTGCCTAAGCGAAGGGAAGCAGCGAGGCGGAAAGTAGTATCGTCAATTACGTCATTATAATTAAACAATTTGAAACGCACTGGCGAAGCGGGATTTATATTTGATTGGTGTTGTGGGATTTTATGGTCTTTTAACTATTTTTTTGTTTTTAATTTTCATTTATTTGAAATATTAATAATATAAATAATATATTTTTAATACTTCAAATTAATGTAAAAAAGTAAATAGTATATTTTTTTATAAATCAAGAAACACGAGACTCCCGTAGGTACCAAACAAATCGCTAATATTTAGCTATATTTTTGCTACCTTTTTACATAAGTACCTACAGAAAAAAACAAAACAAAACAACCTTTCAAATACGATTGCGCAGTCCGTGATCCCGCGCCCAAATTACGCAAACTGCGCGAAACAAAGGCTTCCTCTAGAGACCAGCTCAAAACCTTAACCGTACAATTTTCGATAAGTTACGGTATTACCCACACGCGTGTAAAGGCTGCGTTATGCCGTCTTCATCGGTTTATGGGCGGCCAATCGTGCGTAAATACCCTAATACCGGGTAATACCGTTTCACCGTTTTAACACGCAAACTCACCCGGAGAATGTTTAAAACGACTTAGACGATCCATTGTTGAAGAGTTTGCAATGGGCCCGTTGTTCTAATGTAACTTGATTGTAAAACAAAAGACGCCACGCTAAAGTCCCTAATAAACTTTGGCATCGCGACACTCTTTTGTACTGAAAGAAGCCGATTTCTATTCACTTTAAAAACGGTTTCGAAAGCTGTTTTGTTGGCAGCCAGCTAGGTTTTATTGGTACGTGTGGTAAAGTTTTGTAAAATTATTAACATTCTTAGTAAAACGTTTCACTCTTTTTTAAATTTTCTGCCCTCTAATATAATTTTGCCTCGTACATCAAATAAAAATAGTGAGCATGTTCAAACTAAACTTCAAAATTTTTTCCTTGAATAATTTCCAACATAAAAACGCCTGAAGCAGAATACTACGTTCGAGACAACAGACAAGTACAAAGCAGGTTAACCCGTAGCCTCGTAACCGCCGTAGCTCCGTAGCTTCCGTAGCTCCGTAGCCCTCGTAGCTCCGTAGCCCCGTAGGCTGCAGGCGCGCACAAATCCCGAGAGAGCAGATTTTAATTAACTATCGCCTTACGTCTTACAGGTGTAACGGGCGAAAGAAATAACCCTCTCCGCGCTCCCTGAAACACGAGACCCATTTTGAGGTACTAAAAGACGGCTAATTGAAAAGCTAATATTCACGGTATAACATTAATTATCCTCTAGAGGGTTGCTGCGTAATCTCCAACGAGAAATCCTTATTATTTTAAGTGATACGCCGGCGCGGCCGTGTTAAATATTAAACGAAACTGCGCGATGCCTTTTAATAATAAGTGTAGTTTAGCGAGGCATGTTTTTGGGGAATAAAACAATGAGACCGTTGTTAACGTGTGTTATCGTATCGAACGTTTTAATGGCTTTAAATAATCATTAGCATGACATGAATATCTTGGAGTCAAGATATTATGTCAAAACCAGCAAAGTGCGAGTTGGACTCGCACGTGAAGGGTTCCGTACCATATTGTTTTTTTTATTTGTTTTTTATAGCGGAAAGTGAATACACACTCAGTGAAAATTTCAACAGTCTACCTATTTATTTCTTGAGATATAACCCGCTGACAGACAGAAGGATGGATGGGCGAACGGTTGGACAGCCGAAAAACAGAGGTTTACTAATAAGGTTTCGTTAGATAGCCTTTGAGTACGGAACCCTAGAAAAGCATGAAGATATTTGTGCAATCTGTTCTCAAAAATGTTTTCCAAGACGCCTTAAGAAAGGAAAAAAGTAAAGAACAAAATATCGATCATAATTACGACTAATGCCTTCATTCAATACCGTCGGGAAATCGCCTGATGTTTATTGCAGCGTACTACCGAGTATTATTATTTCTTCGCCCGCGGAGGGAAAAATGGGCAAATCTTAAACGGCTTGTAGTTCATAAGACAGCCGATAAAGCTCATTCAATCGTTTATAAATTCATGCTCCGTTTCACGTGAGACGGCGGTTCTATTTCTGTAGTATCACATGGGGTCGCATATATGATTGGTGAGAACAGACTTGACTTACGGCATTAAAAGAATTTTGTTTCTTTTCAAGGATTTTTTTGGCATTTTTTTAACATTGCCCCGCACTAGGAATTTCTCCTGTGTCGTGGGTGCGTTTACAAACATACAATCACACATACACACACACAAACACATCACATTCACATTTCACATCACACACATTCATACACACATCTTTCTCTCTCTCTTTTTCACATTTTTGTTGTTGGATGAGCTTAGACTTGTCATTTTTGCAGTAGGTACAGGCACGATTAAATCAAAGCTGTTTCTTTTTCCAAAAGTTTGCATGTACCAACATTTTCTAGGACTAAATTCTAACTGCAATGTTTTGTAAAGAAGTTTATGCAGATAAAATAATTATTCCTTTTTAGCGTAGCTATGCATATAATTAATTTGACACGCAAATCGTCGTTACTAAGTTGAAACGAGTTGCTGCCTTATTATCTTTTCTGCCTTATTTACAACACATACTGAAATAATCTAATATTACAGAACATTGCTATTACATATCACTCATATCTTTTAGATTCTCTTGAATCTTGATTAAAAACGCGAATGTTTCTAACTAGTATTTAATTAAACATTTCGTTTTGTAACAAAATCGTATATTTGAAGGCATACCATATTTACATTCGCGTATTTATGTAAAAATAAAATATCTTTAAATAAAAATTATTTGCGAAATCCCACAGCCTACAGCGAAATCAATATTCAATTTGATTGCATAAAACATTTTTCAGAGCCTAATCGACTGCAAATTTTTCCCTATAACAATAAGTGTGATGTTTTCATTCGAAACGCCAAAAATTTCAACGATATTTCAAGGGCGGGAACAAATTGCGGCGATAAGAACGTCACAGAAGTTGGGGTGTGTTTCAGTGGAGTTGTTATCAGTTGAGGGCCACTCGGGGTGGCGGGGTCAACGCTCACACAGCCAGCCACTAAATCGAATGAAAAATTGTACCGACTTCAGTGAACCGATGTTCTGAAGCGACGGCAACCTTTGCTGAATCCACGCTAAGCCTCAAATTGGAAAAACCTGGCAGTAGGGCGAATATGTGCATACGGAGAGGTATTCTTGTCGAAACATCAGACCCCTGGGACACACGTAAAAATACACGAACCCCTTTTTAGGCAGCACCGCCTACTTCCAATATCCGCGTAATATTTTAGACGTGGCGGAATTCTCGATCCGAAGGAACAAGTGAGGACAAACGTTATTAAGGTTTTGGTTATCGTGACTTTTGTTATAACTTTAGATACAAATAAAATCTAAAGCAAAACGTCTAACAGAAATATTTTGAATTTAGAAGATTTTTACAAGATATTAAAAACATTAATAAAATTTTAGCAAATGTAAATAAATCATTCGACCAAAAATGTTTCAAAATTTGAATCACAATACAACACTTCTACTTACTCAAAACTTATACCATCACACTATTTCAACCTTAAATTACCCCAATCTTCGCAAAATCTCGACCTCCCAAACTTACACCTACATTCAACATTTAACACAAAATTACTGCCAGAACTCCCGTTAATGTGGTTATAATAGATCGAACGTTGTTTACCCAGCATTGCCCACCATTGCCCACCATTCCACACCATTCCCCACTTTGCTCCACTGTTCCCCAACGTGGGAGCGGGCGCTGAACTTCATACGGACAACTTTAAAATGAAAGATTCGAAGGAGCGCGCCGTGTAATATTGAATTCTCAACCACGTATACTCCAATGGGTTTTGGATATAGTTATGTGTGATTAATATTACATGATGATAGAGATACTTTGCTATCATATTTGAATGTGTTTTTGAGCTTGATTTTGAGTTGATTGAGAACATTTTCTATAAACGGTCCAACCTAGAAGTTCAAACGTTTTTTATTTTTTATTCTGTTTAAGTTGCTTTCATTTCATTATTTTATTTTGCCTCAGGCGGAGTTAAATATAATATTCTTGTGAACACTTCAAGCCAACATATATAATTTAAGTTAACAGAACCGCCAGTAACTTATAATGTTTACGTCAATAAAATTCACAGAAGTACCTAAACTACAGCACAGACCCACAAAACTGTGGCAAAGCAGTCATAAAGAAAATATAAACCAGTTTATACGAACGTTAATAGACTGTAAGTATTGCTTCCAATGGCAAAAACGAGCGCTCAAAAAAAAAGTTGCTGTATAACGTTCGTAGTTTTCGCGCTCTTTTTCAATGATGGCATCAAGTTAAGGTTGACACTGACGACTCTGTTCTATTCTTCGCGTTGACGTGTAAATCATTAACGGGTATATGGAAATGGGTCACTCTGGGCTAGGCTAACAATAAGTCACTTAGCGAGACATTCTCAGGCGACCTAACACCTTTCCGACTGTCACTTGCGGCTATTCTTGAATGGGCTGACACATTAACTTATAGATAGACTAGCTAATGTTCGCGACTTCGCTCGCTAGACAAATTATATACTAAAACCTTCCTCGAGAACCACTCTATCCATTGGTGAAAACACCATGAAAGCCGGTGTAGTTACAGTAGTTTTTGAGTTTATCGCGAATAGACAGACGCGGCGGAAGACTTTGTTCAATAATATCTGGTGATACTTAAATAAAATATTTATTTGATGTATCACAATAAAAACAAGATACACAATACAAAACCGCACTATTAAATTGTTAAAAGCTATACACTTAAACAAAAATTATATAAAACGATCAAAGCTACCTAATTACTTAATTACAATCATTTCACCGTAATGGTGCCAACATAACTTCATTCTCACAGTTGCAGAATCTGTACTTCAATTTCAACAACTTTATTTATATAGACTAATAATACTAATATTTAAACAATATAAATAGAAACCCAAATACGACCCATTGGCCGGAACCTCAATTATTCAATTAGTCGTCTGCTTTTTTGAAGGATGAAATATCATCAAATGACTCCTCCCGCTCTGGGCAGAGCAGAATGGAGTGTCAGACTTTACTGACTAAAACCCATCCGTATTCCTTCTAGTGCCCTTTGCGTTCCAGGGCCGCGGTGACTCTTTCGAACAAATTAACAAATTCACCTCTAAATGAACGTATTTTCCCATATTCATATTCCCTTCATACATTATTTTCAATACAACACATGGTAACACACTCATACCTACGTCGGGGCATTGATTATGAACTTCGTGCGGTACCTAGATAGCCTAGGTAGATATCAGGTCTAGAAACTTTGCTATCTTCGCATATTTCATGTGCTATTCCAATAAGTCGGAATTTATTATAGAAAGATATCGTAGTCTAAAGTTTTCGGTATATCGTTTAATATGAACTTGTGTTACGTGGATGTATCGGCGAAAGGTACAGTATTTTTAGTTGGGTTTTGGGTCTAGGTTATTTTACTCAAGGTCTAGGTTTAGATCAATCTTTTCAGAAGCTAGATAAATAAATGCTTTAAAAATAAGTCCATAATATAGTTTATGTTTTCTTGATACGAACCTTTTTGACTCGACTCTCCTTTGTCAAAATAAAAATACAAAACAAAAAGGTCCCATTAGCTCTTATTACTCTTAACAATACTTAGCCAGTAGGTACTTGTTTGTACACCACAGAGTAGATTGACACAGTTACATTTAGGTACTTATTTGATCTACCAGGGCTGCGGAATTTGTTTCGAAAGACTCACTGTGGCCCTAGAATGCAAAAGGCATTAAGAGAACGGATGGTTCGAACGGAAAGGAGTGTCAGACTCTTTATTACTTTAGAATCTGACGCTCCCTTCCGTCTACCTTCCACCCAAAGCGTTCATTTCATGATTTCACCACTTGATATTTCCATTAAGTTGATAAAATAGATAATACTAACTGACCCGCGCAACTTCGTCTGCGTCACATTTTCCATGACTTCTCCTCTCCTATTTGTGTTAGCGTGATGATATATAGCCTATAACCTTCCTCGATAAATGGGCTGTCTAACACTGAAAGAATTTTTCAAATCGGACCAGTAGTTCCTGAGATTAGCGCGTTCAACCAAACAAACAAACAAACTCTTCTGCTTTATAATATTAGTATAGATGTCAGTCTCATACATGTTATATTGTTTGACAATCGTTATCGCGATACTAAGTAGGTATATCACTTTATCTAAGTCCTCGAGTAAAACTAAATCACCAATTTTGCATAACCAAATAATTTCTGACTTTTTCTAATAAAAAGTTAACTTCTGAGCCATTTCACAGTCACACACAAACAACCATCAAAAAACCAAGATAGCATCAGCTTATCGTAAACATTACTTTTAAAGACACCATTTTCACAAAGAAAGCTTTTTGTCTCAGCATGAGGTGCATTCAGTTGGAGGAAATGGCCCACTATGGCCCACTATAGCCCAGTATGGCGCTAGAACCGATGAGCTGGCCACGCTAATTTATTGCTATGTTTACACCGAGTTTCTCAAGTTTCCCGCAAACGCACACGTGGGCCAAGGTATACTTAGATAAATATTACGAACTTGATAGCTGGCAGTAACTAAAACATATGTATGTATGAAGAGATAATTTGACTCCCTGTTTAAGATTCAATTTTGTAAAAATATAACATGTTTTCTCCATCTTTATTTTCATATCATAATAAAAAATAAGTTGACAAACAAACGCACAAGAGACGCACAAAGATGTTCTTTTGAGGCCCACATGTCGACGCGCGCGACGCACCTGTTTACTTTACATGACGTCTGTCAAACATAAAAGGTCTTCACGAAGCGCACAAAAAACGCTGTCTTCAAAGAACCTTTGACAAATTATCCTGTTAAGTTGACGAGTAAATATTCCACCAGCGAACGCTCCCTCTCGTATTGAGTCGCTACTCGCTAGCATCGCTACTCTTCGAATTGTGAGTTCGTTAAGAAATAAAGACGTATCGCGAAATCAAGTGCCGCCGGGCGTACTGCCACATTACACATTACCTTCAGTTTTTAAGTGTCGCCGTATCCGACGTCGAGTGCCAAAGTTTTTAGCGTGTAATGCTTCCGATACATAAAACCATCCAATAATATTTGTGTTCGACGGCAACGCGAAAACATTTTGCTCACAGGCGCCCCCTATCGGTCGGCTATAAAGGCCTTTCGCGCGATAAAAACTGATCTGTGAGTTTGTCCGCCAACAACAGGAAAACAGATCTTTGGCGAGCCGCCAAGTTACCTGCGCTCGCCTGCTCGGTGCCGCGGCGCCGCCTGCCACGCACCCCCTGCGTGCACTATCTCGCAGTCGAGGCTGCACTCGCGATAAAGGGTTAACAAATTGCATCCAACTTCCAAGCACACGTCGCCGAATGTGGAAGCAGTAAATAGTTCCATGTTTGCCGGCGAAGTTTTGACTTCTTTTTCACTTGCCAACTGACGTTCTCATAATGGCTTTTCCGGAGGTAGAACGAGCGCGTTCATTGTAAGCGCTGGCTGCGGCCGCCCGCGGCGCCGCCTCGCCTCGTCCCTCCGTCCGCGACCGACTGCGTCACTCCTCAATTTGCTCCACCAATTGTCGCCATTTAAATTGTGTTCCTCGTACAATCCACGTTATTATTCTTTTATGCGCGCCCGCGTCGATCGCGACTTTCAAATTGTTTTTTTCTGTCGCGTATATTGGCGCTTATGCCGCGTGTCTCTATCCTGCAGGGGCGGGATGTAAACAAGGCGTGGGGCTTAAAAGTGCGTCCTAATTTATTTGAGGCGCCTTTCGGAAAACGTTTCAGCTATGGTCTTTTATCCAGTTGAACAAAGGATAATACGAATAAAAGCCAGTCGAGCATAATCGTACTTTCGTCGAGAGCTCCGCGAAAGATAAAATAGTCACCACAATTTTCCCGGTAGAGTTTTTACCTTTCAGTGGCGCGGTTTTTTTGCGGGATTCAAAGCTGATTCAATAAGAAGTTACGAGCGTACTTAGCGAGTATAACACTCGTGTGTACAGTTTTTACGTTTCCAGTGGAGACAGGAGTGTTTAATATTCGTTGTGATGTTACAAAGGGGGCGAGTTTGTTGATTGTTTATATTCGATTATCTCGAAACCAGTGGACCAATTTCGACGGCGCTTTTGTGAGCTCCGCTTCTTAAAACATCTCAGATGATAATAACGGAGCTATCTGCATAATCAATGTGGAACTGAACGCGATGAGTCTTACCTTCCACTGCTGCCAGTTCTTTGTGTAAACACGTTGTGTATTCTTTGGTGTTTGACGGTTGCTATTTGAAATGTTCAGTCGGTCAAGTTTATGGAGCATTATAATGATTTAGCGAGGAGAGAGAGGCACGTGCCACTCTCAATATATCAGCTTAAGATCAAACCGTAACCGCGTAACTGATTTAGTTGCGTTGCGTTGTTGGCGGGTCGGGTCGCGCGTGGTTGTAACCTCATAAAGGGCTCCATCAGTCGTCATTAGGCGCCGTGAAGCTGACACGCGCCGACGCGTCCCCGCGACCCGCCGCCGTGATCGATGTACGGCGAACTCCACGCCGATGTATTAACATCGATACAGATGAATCTAAAAATAAATAATGCTAATGTATTGTTTTTACCTTTTGGTAACAGTGATTGATCAGGTTGTAGGCGGTAATACACTAAACATAAATCATTTTGGTGTTCAGAGAGATGATTAAAATCTTTACTCAAAACAAAGTATCATTTAATTTAATTGTTAACTTTCAATACGGTTTAAACATTAGCTTGCTCCGATATCGATGTTTAAAAACCCAAAATTTGGTACACGACATCGAAAAACATTCACCTTCTCGTATCACACAATGTTTATTTGATTACACACCTCCACGATAACGGGCCAGTCCCCTGCAGCCCGCAGGCACAGTGACCTTATACCTGCGGGTACAGGGACCTTATACCTGCGGGGAGAAGATTGATACGAGCGCCGCCGCAGCCTCCGACAGGCCGTTATTGAAAAATTGAGCGATAATCCCGCTGCGGCCACCCCTGTCTAAGATTTCCTTTTTTCCGCAACACATTTTTTAATCATTTTCCCTTGCGTAATTTTGGTTAGCTTCGGTTTTTAAGGCGTGATTGGATCAATGTTAGGTTTTGGGTACCGGTCCTTTTGGTGTAAGTTGATTCGAAGACGAAAATTATAAATGTCTGTTTGATTTTTAACCGACTTCCCAAAAAGGAGGAGGTTATCAATTCGGTTATGTTTTTTTTTTTTTTTTTATGTTTGTTTCCTCATAACTCCGACAATTATAAACCGATTTCAAAAATTCTTGTTTTATCTGAAAGGATATACTTGCAGATTGGTCCCATTTAAATCATATCAAAATCGGTTACGAACTTTGGATTTTAAATCGAAATAGCTGGAATTTGACTATTTAGATGATTCTTTGATAATCGAAATTGCGTATTTTGCTTTTCTGAGATTTTGCAGTGGTGTTGTTAGGTGTGGGGCACCACTAAAAAGTGAAAAATAAAAAACTTTTTACAAAAAAATACAACCGACTTCCAAAAAAAAAAAACACTACAAAGTAAAAAATAACTTTAATTTCGGAAGTCGGTGTCAAAATTATTTTTTATTATGTAAATAAAGTTATTTTTTAATTTGTAGTGTTTTTTTTTTTGGAAGTCGGTTGTATTTTTTTGTAAAAAGTTTTTTGAAAAAAATAAAGTACCGTATGTCCTTCTGTTACTACGAGTGTAACATGATACTAATCTTAAGCTGCGTTCACACCAAACATAATAATATGTTCAATCACCGATGGTGAGCGTCAGGCACAAAGTGCATAAAAAAATCCCGCCGACTAATTTAATGTGTGTGTTTAATGTGAACTTGGTCTTGTATCTTTAACTTAAATCTAGAATATGCAACTCTAGTAATCTGTAACATTTAATCTATAGAAAATTAATTACATTTATTAATTCACCATACAATGCTCCCTACATAAACAACTTGAAACCTGTACCCCCATATAACCGTCAATGTATTATTGTTGCAGGTTGCGCGTTCGTAAAGTTCAGCTCCCACCAAGAGGCGCAAGCGGCCATCACGAGCCTGCACGGAAGTCAAACTATGCCGGTAAGCACGCGACCACCATACTAGACCCCAAGGCACGAGCGACCGCGGCGCGGAGACGGTTCATTAAGGACTGGGTTTATAAGGACCAGTACATGTAACTATACGTATATAACGTGTAACAGAATGAATGCAATACCTGAAATACCTCATACCTCAACAAAATGTACTGAACAGCTGTGAATCAGGTGTTGTGTTATTCTTTTATTCGTTGTATGTGTCGTATGACGTGTATGCAAATACCTCTCGCATTGTTGCCTTGATTACAATAAGCTAAAGATAGTTATTTTTTATACCAGGATAAGATACAGAAACAGCTTCATTTTTGTATTTGCCAAATGAGGATCGTTTTTAATCCGGGATACCTATTTCTTACTTCCTACCCTAACTTCAAAAACTAGCTTCGTTTTATCCAGATATTAACGATATTAACTGACTTTTTGCTATTTAGAACCAGCTTAAAGCTTTTAACAAAGTTTTAACATTTTCAATAAGCCTATTTGGGTTAAACTCAATACAAACGCTGTTAAGCCAAATAATCAAAACCTACTTATTCCACTGTACAACTGTTTTGGTCCTTAGTCAGACCCCAGTTCCGTCTTTATCTCCGCCGTCAAACTATTTACAAACATTTTTCAACGGAAATAACTTATTCGCGTTCAATATAGTACTCTCTGTAGCTCCGTCAGTATTCTGCGTCACACTTTTATTTAACTTCCTATATTTTCCGCCCCGTCTTCGGGCAAATTGATAGGAACTACATATTTGTTCATTTACAAGGTTAAGGAAGCTTGCCGCGATCAAATCAGGAATGAGTCGTCGGTTCTCCGAGTTCAAATCTCCGGCGACCTTCGATAAGGATATTAGGCCTGTTGAATGTCGTAGAAATTATGGTATTTATCTTAATGTGAAGTGCGTTAAGCCCCATTTACTCGATGCAAGTTTCTAGCCTTTAGTATACAATCAAAACAGCAAAAATTCTTACTTCTGTGCTATTTTATTATTGTTTGTAGTTTTTAAGGTATTTCACAGGCAATAGAATAGAAAACATCAAACATAGAGTAAAAGAGAAGAAATACAGTAAAATGGCGCTGAGCGTGTCTATACCGAAAGAGTTATCAATTAGATCGCACCTTGAAAATCATGTTTACCTTGTATTGTTTTAAACTTTCATGGTCACTAACATTACCTTACCTTACCATTACCATTACCTTTACCTTTTTTTTGGATGGGAAATCTTCAAATGTCTCCTCCCGCTATGGGTGAAACAGAAGGGAGTGTCAGACTTACTGACTAAAACCCATCTGTGTTCTTCCTAATGCCCTTTGCGTTCCAGAGCCGCGGTGACTCTTTCGAAACGATTTCCAAACCCAGACAGCAAAAAAAAAAAACCTACGCTTTGATCAAAATGATCAATATTATTACCGACAGATGAATTCCTTCTTTCAAATAACTTTTCAGTCAGTTTAAGACGGCAATGACCTTCCCGCTCCCGCTGCCTCCCGTGTTTAAGTCTCATCACACGTCGACAAAGCATTGAGTTATTCGCCTACGTACGAGTACGTACGCTGATAGAATAGTTAGTGAACTAACGCAAACAGAGTGAGTCGTGGCTCCACGCAACCTGATACACTGCTATAAAAATCTTTATAGCAGTGTATCAGGTGAGGTGATGAGCCAGGGTAGTGTAGATACTAGGCCACGATGGGCATAGTTAAAAGATTGATTTCCCCAAAAATTTAAGTTTTTTTTTAAATTATTGATTGGTTTATTTTTTCATGATAGTAAAAAACCAGACTAAAAAAAAAACAGTACTTATTTCATTGCTTAGAGAAAAGATTAGCTGACCCGCGCAACTTCGTCTGCGACATATTTTCCATGAATGCTCCGCTCCTAAATAATATTGCGACTATAAATTGAGATGTAAGCTTTCCTATCTTTCAAGTTGGATCAAACTGCACACCGTGTGCAAATTTGGTTAAAATCGGTTAATCGGTAGTTTAGGAGTCCATCAGGGACAAACAACGTGACACGTGATTTATATATATATTAGAAATATAAGTTGTATTGCCATCGCAATTGCTAACTGTCGCAAAGATGAGCAGAAGAGAAGAGAACGACTTGAATTTGAAACTTTATGATGACTGACTTTCACTGACCTAAAAGCACAGATCCTATTTTTTTTTGTCCAGTTCATTCCCACTGGCATACACCCAATAACAAAAGCCAAGAAGCTGCACCCCAATACACTAACTACTAAAATTTAATAACCTTTTATTTCTTTTTTAACAGCCTCACAATAAAACCTCACGAGGGCAGGGCTGGAGTATGTGAAGCGTCTATATTTAGTCTTTAAGAAAAGAATTTGACCTTTTCATACCTCCACACGATCGTAAAAAGATGTCTCCGAGATGAAATTGATTCAGTCTCGTAAAGGTTATATTGTGAGTCTGCAGAGGTCAAGACGAGCATAGTAATGATATGGGGTTATGCAAACCTGGGTTGTGATGGAAATATGTTAGTCTGCTGATGTATTTTAGAATTTTGTGTAAAATCACAAACGATCGATAACAAAGCATGCATTTGTGGCGAGTAGGCAACTGCTAAATGTGGCTGTACTATTGGTACATCTCTATCTTAGCATTCGCGATATTCAGGCTTGATTCGTTTACACGAAATGTGTCCCGCGACTTCGTACGCGCTTATCCCGTTTTTTATCCGTTCCCGTAGGAATTTCGGGAAATTCTCTCTTAGTGCACCCCTATAGAGTTTAAAGAAGTGTCATACAAAATTGCAGCTTTCTACAACCAGCAGTTTTGGCTGTGTGTTGATCGATCTGTCAGTCAGTTTCTGCTTTTATATATACTAGCTTTTGCCCAAGACTTCGTACGCGCATATCCCGTTTTTTCATGTTTCCGTAAGAATTTTGGATAGTTTTAGTGCTCCCCTACACTCTAAGGAACCTACATGCCAAATTCCAGCTTCCTACGAGCAGTAGTTTCGGCTGTGCGTTGTCTCTCAGTCACTCAATCACTCAATAACGGAAGAATTTTATATATTAGTGTAAGATAGATGTAGTTCCTTTCACAACATTTACGATTACTGCCCACTAAATACCCTAACTTTATTACTTACTTAAAATATCGACAAGTAAAAATCTATACTAATATTATAAAGAGGTAACATTTGTTTGTAAGTTTGTATGTAGGGGGTAATCTCAGAAACTACTGGCCCGATTTGAAAAATTCTTTCAGTACTAGATAGCCCAATTATCGAGAAAGGTTATAGGCTATATATCATCACGTTAAGACAAATAGAAGCGGAGCAATAATGGAAAATGTGACGCAGACGAAGTTGCACGGGTCAGCTAGTACAGACATAAAGCAGTAACTGCAACAGAATTTATTAAAAATCCAAAAATAAAGTCTTATTTGTAAAACGTTTTTATTCGCCATTATCGTATTCCGTTCCACGTCCACAGCTTCTCACTCAATTAAACTCAAATTAAGTAACCCTTTTTCTATCTAGTTAACTTTCCTTCGATCTTTTCATTACATGAACCAATTAAAATGAGACATCCTGTTGCCTTTATTTCAATTCTTTTAGATCGGATGTCTTCTTGATCAAATATGTCAATACATTTGCAATCATTTTATAGGCGACGAGACGTTGGTGGCTAAGCTTACAGACTGGCTGATTGGCATAGTGTTGCTTGCCTATCGGTCTTCTATAGACTGTGCTTCGGAGTGTCCACAGCATTTCCTCGACCTGCAGTGCGATTCAGTAAACATTTCAAAGTGAACACTTAGGTGAAGTGAGCGATAAGTGAGCTGTCAAACCATACAAACAAGATGGCATGACAGCTCATTTGTCGTTCACTCCACCTAAGTGATCACGGTGAGAAGTCAACAGCCGGTCGATTCTGTTGACATCTCACCGTGATCACTGGTAACTGTGTTCCCTTCCAGATATATTCCGTCAGCCTTCAAAGCAGGAGTGAACAGGCATCTTCTGGGTACGATCGCTCCATGATAGACGTCATCCATCGCTTTCCATCAGCGTGATCGAGATCAAGAGCAGCCCATTCCTCAAAAGAAAAGACACCTCCTTTCTAGCTATATCATCTTTACACTAATCATCTATCATTTCTTTGGTCCCTTTATCCACATAACAATCAACATCTCACAATAATCAAAACTTTTCTTAACTACGTCATGTAACCAATTAAAAATATTTCAAATTCTCATATTTAGAACAAACCAAACACTAACAGAAAGCACACAGAGTTGGTTGTAAATAGGTAGCAAAGTTGGATTTTGCCAAAAAAAAGCAGTAAAATCGAGTGTCCGATCCAGCAGTTTAACTTTTTAATTAGTGGCTCTGTCGGCCGCCGCCTTCGGTGAGAATAAAACATCGATACTCATTAATTCGTATAATCGATTCGTTTTCGCTAATCTCTTGAATAATCTTCGAGTTAATGTCCTTAATTGACGCTCTCACAATTATATTGCTTTTGTTCGCATTTGTTTTTACACTGCCAGAAAAAGTAAGCGAAGGTTATTCTAACTTAGTCCTTTCTAGATAAACTCTAGGTATAGACGTGGAAGCTATAACGGTGTTATTTATACTACAGTACAACAATATTCTATACAATTCATAACATCAATAAAAACTCCTAACATACGACCCATAATCCTACTACACGTGTTTCTGCAAATTGTAATTAGGAACCATACAACTTACCCTCGCTTACCCTCGACAGGAATCCACTTATATTAATTGTTACGAAAGGTAACTTGGGGTAAAAGCGTCCCGCAGTCCCACTAAATGAAAGAAGCCGTCCTTTGCCTATTCCACCGGCATAATGTACCGGCCATTATGATATTAAATCTGGTTTCAACTTTATTCGCTGACCGCTGAATACCACTAAATTAAATTGGTCGTTGATCACAAAATAAATCGTCAGTGTATAATAACATATCAATTTTCAATCAATTCGTAATCAGTCATAATTTGGTTGCGAATGTATTTTGTTACATTGAAACAGAGCACTTTGATTAATAGCAATCTGATTTTCATTAATCATGCTGTCCTCCTCTCGACATATTATGCAATTGTATTATAATTGGATTGGTTAGACTTCAAGTTAAATTGATCTATGGCACAGTTTCGACAACCAAATCGAATCCATCGCGCGGAAAATAATATGACTTCCAAATGAAGAGCCGACATAAAGGACTGACTACATAATCCCGAATATAGTAAAAATGGTGTTCTGTAATCAAGTGCAAACTAGCATTGGCCCGTTGACAAGCCGAACACAGTCGGTTCGAGTGAGGTTTTGTTGGAGTCAGAATAGAAATTCGGCGGGCACTCGGCGAGCCCGATAATTCCTTTTGCCGAGCGACGACACAAAAGCTCGCTCACTCCCGCCCCCCCGATTTGCTCTCAACTCCTCCTAATGACGTTTTTGTCTGGCCCTCTCTACCTCTAGTCTTGTATTCTGTACAAATATTGATTGACTTGTATGGCGTTTCGTTTGAAGACGTATTTCGTTGTACAAATTCAAAGCCCTTATTTTTAGTTATTCTATTTAGTTTTCCAATTTTGTCCGTATTGTTTGACCATGGCGAAGTGTCTGACTGCTTTACTTTTAAATTGTGTTACGAAAGTAATTTGTTTGATAACTTTGTTTTAGTTTACAATGGCTTAACTTGCCAAGCTAATTGAAAGTGACGGGGCCAAGGATAAGTAAATTATTACAAGAAACTATACTGAAGTTCTACATGTGTAAATGAAAATGAGTTTAGAAGTGAATTCATTTGGTTGCCTTTGCATATATTATGTCATGCTTGACTTTTAGCAACATTAACATACTCAAAGAGAAAGCTAGAGTAAATTAATTTCTTCTTCATTTGGCTCTCCTGGTCCCACGGCTAACTAATCCGGATAAATAAAATACCCCTTCAGGCGGCCTATTCATCGCAGTAGCATAAAAAAGTCATTGAAATCTGTCTGTGGGTCCAGTCGTCCAGATAATCTCGTTCAAGGTCGTGTGCATTATACCTTTTATATTTTAGCCGCAACCTCATTTGTGAAACAGGAGTATCCTACTTTGACCTTATTTGTTTCGCATATAGATGGAAGTAGATAATTTTGATGTTTAGGAACGAAAAATAAAAGTATTTTATATTTATGAGTAGAGGTAAAGGGTTTTTATGATAAACTGAAGATTTTTACAATGTTACTAAACTAACATCATACAACCTAACCGTTTAGATACCCAACTTTCAAAGCTACTAGCTGACCCGCGCAAATTCGTCTGCGTCACATTTATCACACATGCTGCGCCCGTATTGGTCGTAGCGTGATATTTTTAGCCTAGAACCCTTTCTTTTACGGGGGGAAATCCTCATGGATGTCCTCCACCTTAACCCAACCTAACCTAGCCTTCCTCAATAAAAAGACCATCCAACACTAAAAGTCTTTTTCAATTCGATTCAGCAGTTCCAGAAACTAGCGGGTTAAACCAAAGAAACAAACTCTTCTGCTTTATAGTATTAACTATAAATTTTTTCCCTCATTAAAATTTCCCTCATAAAATTAAAACGTGCAACCGAACTCAAAAACCTCCACGAGCATAAACTCACGTACAACAAGCAGGAATCTTCAACATAAACAATTCTCCCAAGTTTGGAGGTCAAGCTTACACTGTTGTTTTTCATAATTGGCCCAGCGGAGCTCGTGAACCTTATTAAGAGAGAATTCCTAGTGCTTCAGGCACACAATATGGCGGACCACGGAAACGGAAGCTTATTATACGAGCATGGGCATAATAATAATAATATATCGTCGTATTCTTTCGCTTTGAGATTTTGAAGTGCTTCGTATTGTAGACGCTCTGATATTGGATTTGATATTTACCTGTGAGGAGGCTTTGCATATAACGTAGTATGTATTTTTGCGTCTTGAGTATGTTACATACTTTACCTCTATTGACAAAAGACTAGAACCATAATATCATTCTTATATAATTTGTATGAAATCTTCTTGCGGAAATTCATATATTTCATAACGAAACATATTATGTCTATATTCCTCGAAAAGATAGGAAGATATGTACGTACTTAGGATAGCCTTATTAAAAAACTCCTTCCTCTACATTCAAATCACACAACTAGGTATATTTATGTATATTTGTACGTAGTTAGATAAAGTAGATATAAATAGTTCATATTTAAGTGACTTACGTAAATAAATTGTTATTCACTTTTGCATGAAGAAAGAAACAAATAAAAACAACAATATTTAATCACAATTATAGCGCCACTTTAGCAACCATAAACAATTTAAATTACTGCCACCAGGTAGTAACTTAGTAAGAACTAGGTAGTAGTTTGTATAATTTCATTCTTAATGACGACATTCTACTCTATTCATAATAGTTTTACGACATCCGTCATGACACGTACGGAACCCGCAGGTATTCGCCCGGCCATATTACATGAGACTTAAGGTAGTAGGGACAACATAAAACATAGAGGTTTGGACATATTATTAGATGACAAATATTCACTGAACAACCGTTGTAAACTGTGAAATGTTGTTTTGAAGAAACTTATTAATGACCACGTTGCTTAATTCCCAGTAAATTGAAACTTTACCAAAGTGCCAATTCTACTAATTTTCACATTCGCATCTCAATCGCAATCTGTCAAAAATGTATGAAAATTAAGGCCTTTTTGACAGTTTATGATTGACATGCAAATGCGAAAGTTTTTTAAAAATTAGTAGAATTGGCCCTCTGGTTGAATCAATTCAACTAAGACAAATATACCTATTAATTTTTAACCGACTTCCCAAAAAGGAGGAGGTTCTCAATTCGGTTGTATTTTTTTTATGTTTGTTACCTCATAACTCCGACAATTATGAACCGATTTCAAAAACACCGACTTCCGAAATTAAAGTTATTTTTCACTTTGTAGTGTTTTTTTTTTTGGAAGTCGGTTGTATTTTTTTATGTGTAAGTGAGATTCAACTACAACAAATGTGATAAACAATTATTTTCCCTACATACATAAAAAAATTAAACAAATTAGCTTTTCTAGCATAGCTCTCCATGAACCATGTACGTCTACTATGTGATATGACCTCTAACGATTCATAAATCGGTAACAGTCTTAAATCGTAATAATTTATGTTTTACAGTCGCTTGAACCTATAATATTATATTATCTTCTGTATTCAATTAATTAATCTTGAAAACAAATGATTAAGTTACGTATTACTTATTTACTTTATATAGGACAGACTTAGAATGCTTTCTTCCACTAGAGTATGACATTTTAACACAAGGAATATAGTTAAGCTACGGGAAACAACACCATATCAATTCTGTCTGTTACCTTTGACGCAAATAACCAACCTAAACGTACAGTATTTCCAATTTATCTCACAACCTTTAAAGAATTAAAAACCTCATTGACATTATTAAGTTACCAAAAGTGTACGATATAGCAGGTTAATTACTCTGTATATCATAAGTACTTATTATCTAAAGTAAACCTAGTGAGCCCAAAATTAATGTAGTCAACTTCTTTTAAAAAAATGTTCCATAATTTCTTCGCAACTTGGGTTTTAAGACATTCAAATTCGAGCGATCTTAAAACTTTTCGGCAATTTGTATTTCAACGTAACAAAATTAATCTTCTAAAACTAAAATAGCGTAAAACATTTAGCCGAGCTCGGTAGATAAGTGGCCACACTATATTTTTCTCGGGGAGAAATATCAAAAGGGACATTTAGTCGCTCGAAACTTGGCGGCTGCGATAACCGGCACGAGAGGGCGCTGCGAACTATTTACCCAGCTTATGGGCGAAGCGGGCGCAAAATTAAGAGATTTTCCCGCTCCAGTACAAACACTGTGAAACGACCCTTATTAAAAGCGTCCCGTGTACTTTAAAATGAAGTCGCGACGATGACGCGATATTTGTTTAGGCATCGATGTTACTATATTAAAACAGTCGATGTCTGTGTTTTTGGTTTTGTAGCTTTGTTTTTTAATACCAGCTTCCGAAATTAAGCTTATTTTTTTCCTTTTAGTGTTTCGTTTGGAAGTCTGTTAAATTTTTTTGTAAAAAGCTTTTTATTTTTTACTTTTAAGTAGAGATGCTTGGACGACGTGTTCGTCTACGCAGAAATAAAAATAGGCAAAAATACTCATAAAATAAAAACTACTGAGCCAAATTAAATTTTTACGAGACCCAATGACAAGTATGCCGCATCAAACTAAAAAAGAATCACACAAATCCGTTCACAAACATCAGAGTAAACGGTGTAATATATAAAAATAATACCCGCCGCATTGACAACGTCCTTCTTTTTTGAAAGTCGGTTAAAAAGAGAGTGCGTGCTTTATTAATGTGCGAGTCAACAGATTCTCAATTAGCTTTTTACTCCGTGTTTGAACTGAGTTTGTTTAGAATCGATTAATATGTGTGCATTTTGGATGCTCGTTATAACCATGTGTTGCAACATAAAACTGTTGCTTGGAAAAGCGAATATTAATTAACTCTGTGTTATTTCTATGAACAATGCAAAATCTAACTAATATGTGCAACTTGAGGACGAGTAAAACATGAAAACTGACTATTTAAGGTGTTGTTGGCTGATTTTTAAATGTTTAAAACTAACTGATTATGTTTTAAAGTTCTGAAACCTTATTTATTTAGTTTTATTTTATTTACTAGCTGACCCGCGTAACTTCGACTGGGTCACATTTTCCATTACTGCTGCGCTCCTATTTGTTTTAGCTTGATGATATATAGCCTATAACCTTCCATGATAAATGTGCTATCAAAACCTGAAAGAATTTTTAAAATCGGACCAGAAGTTCCTGAGATTAGCGCGGTCAACCAAACAAACAAACTCTTCTGATTTTATTTTATTTATTTAGGGATAATAAACAACTGCAAAATATGGTTAACAATGTTTAATGGTAATGGTCTTTAATGACCTATAATGTAAAAATTATTGATTAAAAGAAACCTTGGCTCTGTGAAGGTTGTCTGCGAATCAGATACCTCAACAGCAGACCTCACACAGAGTTAGGCTATTATTATTATTCGAATTTAGAAGTAATAATAACCTTATAGAATCCCACCACATACAGTTGGAGTAAGTGTGAAGTGTTCTGTCATTCCATCTTGTATGTGTGGATAGACAGCTCACTTCATATTCACTTTATCTAAGCTTACACATTGCAGTGTCTACAGAATCGAACAGCAGGTTAGCTCACAAGCGTTTAACTTAAGGTGGAAGCTCCAGGGTAGCCCGCGAAATTATATTTATGTTTATTGCATTTTGCCGGTCAGTGTGAAGCTGTATGTTGAACAGAATACGGTTCGCGATTGTAAAAAGCAATTATCTAAAGGATTATAACCATTTGAATCATCAATATAATCCTCTAAGTTCATAGAACTCGATTGAATGTTATTTCGTGAAAAAGTCATTCAATCGAGTTGTATGAACTTAGAGGGTTAAATTGATAATTAAAATGGGTATAATTCTTTAGATAAATATACGTTACGGCCGCGAATCGTATTTTTTTCAACATACAGCTTCACACTGACCGGCAAATTGCAAAAAATATTTGAATTTGTCGGGCTACCCTGGCGCTTCCACCTTAACTAGTAGGTTTTTTATTGACAGACAAATTCAACGATTTTATGATAAAACATAGCTACCCAATACCGCGTACGACGCCTACATTTATTTTATTGCACACCAAATTTAAAATACGTACAGAAAAACTTAAATTAAAAACATACAATTGGCGGCCTTATCGCATTCCGCGATCTCTTCCAGGCAACCTCACGATCTTTTCATAACTTACATTTACAGCTCTCCAACATAACCCAGCACTATCACCACTACTGTTGTAAATGTATATGTATGTTTAGACAGCCTAACCGCGTTGTGTGACGAAATAATTCCGCAGTAACGCGTCATTCAATTAAGTGACGAGTCTGTTGTATCAGCTGTTTGTCAGACTTAATCTATGTCACAATTGTCGCACCTCCGTCGACCTGAGTGAGTGTCAACATCAGCATAATTATTGTTTTATGGACATATCTGGAGTTTAACGCCTAAATGTAAGGTGTAGTTATTTTTGAGTTGCAAAGTTCTGCTGTGTTTTAGATTATTAAAACTTTGCTTATGGTCACTTGCTTATTTTAATTCTTCCCAGCGTAAACATTATGAAATGTTGACGGGTAGAGCGATTTCGGGCCTCTCTTCATGTAAATTTTGACGCCATAAATGTATTTTGATTTGGTTTGATGTGATTGAAACGGCACATTTTGAGCGTTTGTTCTACGAAAATTTTTTTTTTTTTTACTAAGAGTATAAAAAATAAATCAATATGTATTGAAATATTTCGCTTCCAATCATTTATTTTCTCCCACACTTTGACGTATAACTACATACAATTTAACATACGTTTAAACAAGTTTCACATTGTATATATTAAATTATAATTTATTAAGTACACATCTCTAGGCAACTGTGATCACACAACATTACGAAAAAAAAAAACAAAAAGTCAAAACACGAATACCAAACTCGGTCAAAAGGGTACAAAGCCAGACAACACCGACACTTGATTCTTTTCACAGAAATAACATAAAAACAACCCTAATTACACACAGATACCCGAGCACCTCGTTTACGCACAAACATGATATTCCAACCGAATGCTCACGAAAATTAATTAAAGCCGCGTTTTTTCATAGAAATACTATATTTTCGGCGAAACCACAAAAATGGCCGACACAGATCGCCTTTCGAGTCGTGATTAAAATATGAATCTGGGATGCGAAAGTCACTTTTATTTTCTCATCCTACCCTCCTTTTAACATATTATTATCTAAACATGTTACAATGTTAACGAGATTCTTTTATATTGTTAATTGTGGCTTTCCACTAAAACACCTAATATTTATACGGCTTTGTGATTACAATAGCGACGATTATACCCTCTCCGTTGAAAAGCGGGCTATTAATATAGAATATTGCTGGGAATTACTAGCCTCTGTCGTATTGTTGGTCGTTTTATTTACAGATTTTGATACTAAATCGGTGCCTAGATTCTAACTAAAGGCTTCTGAAACATAATGGTTCGAAATTGTAGGGCTTTAACTCATACATCTATTATTATTGAAATAAAATGATTCTCTGTTATAAAACCTCTGATTTTCTGTCTTGAGAAATTCTGTGACTTTTTTAAATGCTATTTTATTAAAACTCTTTGAAGAAAATGTGCCACATAAAAAAGACTAATATTCGTGTTTTTATGTACGTTCATTTTACTAAATTACCGAAAGCCAAACTTAAAAATTAAGTCAAATCTCATCACAAAATGTATTAGAGACAAATGCTACGCTCGCTACAATGTCTACGCGGGCTGCTACGAGACTGCTACGAAAGTGCTACGAACTTCACTTTCGTAGCACAGTAATTAGACTTTAGGTATCTGTCTCGCGGCTGAGTAATATTACTTTGCTTTAGGAGTTATAATTCTGAGCTCTGTAACGTTGGATTTATTCAATTATTTTAATTAGAATTTTAATATCGACTGTATTATACATGAATTGGTATTTTTATTGAAACCCTCAACTCTAATTGTGCACGAAATTAAATATTAATAAGTGATTAAACTGTCGCATGTAATTAAATTGGAAGATTGTTAGTACAGCATTAGCGGCTTTCCTATTCAATGGAGTTAAGCACGTTACGCGTTGACAGCGTTATTAAGCTTAGGCATCAAAATAATCTTCTTTACAAAGAGTATTTGATGCCTACGCTTTACACTGCATAATATCATGGATCGTTTAGTTGTAAGTTTTTACATGTGATCAAAATTAATAAGCAAAGATTATTTTTTTATTATTGTTATATAAACACAGTATAATTTTTTTTTTTACAGAATAGTCGTTGCCCCGCACTAGGAATTTCTCCTATATCATGGGTGCGTTTACAAACATACAAAATAACATACACAAACAGCCAGACCAGGAACAACTATCTGTAGGCCATACAAATATTTGTTCCGCGCGGGAATCGAACCCACGACACGCGGCGTAGCAGCCGATCGCTCAACCATTGCGCCAACCGTGCCGTCTTTTTCTTGATATCTACGATAAATTAAATTTATAATTTCTTAAATTACATAAAATACATTGAAACTGACCTTAGAAACAGTTAGGTCGTCATTCTAAAATAAGTAAAAAATTCTGTGCAGATTATTTCGTTTTTATTTCGATTTTACTTAATTGTCTAAATTGTGATTTAAATTCAAAGCCTTTATTGCAAACTAAATGTAAACTTATTGGCCTTAAACACATTGCAAGCACAAAAAAACTAAAATGGCCACTCTGGAAACATATTTATAAAATTTCAAACATAATGATTTTATTTTTAAATGTTTTCGTAAAGGCATTCACGTACACGTCGCAGCAAAAATATCTGGTGTTTTGCAGATAACAAACGTACGTGTTAGTTGGAAAAATGATCAGTGACGTTTGTACCGCGTGACAAACGTCGACACACCTGAGCTACACTGTGGGACATATTAAGGGGACCGTCTACGAACAAAGAAACGAGAATTAAAAACGTGTGTTGTGTAGAGGTTGAAATGTCAACATCAGTGTGGACAGATGTAATTAGATTTACAAATTTTGTATTCATTTGAGAGCTGTCTGCAAATTAAAATTGTTATGTGCAATGGAAAGTTGCAGCTTGAATCTGTGATCGTTAGATGACAATAGGCTTCCCCTGATACATGGGATTTAAACATAACTACAAAAGTGTGGGAGTGCCAATACTATAGATATATTTCTAACTAACCCTTTGGGGAACACAGACTTAAACGTATATCGTTATGGTTTGCCACGCCATTTTATTTGGTTTAGTATTTGTTATTTGACACCATTAAAGAGTTTAAAAATAATGAAATTGCACGATTCCACCTACTATCTCTTCGACGTTTTTCAATTTTCCATTGTTCGTCAGAAACTCTTTTCTATCCACGCAAATCCAAACAGAGTATCCCAAAACCTGGCTGTACGTGTAACAGTACAGTCAGATAAGACCGGTGCAGATTATTGCGCTCGGTATAACGCCTACACTTTATTGTCATAGGCACCTCCCGTGCGCTACCGTATTTATCTGCTCTACGGATTCGTTGCTACGTTATATTTTAGTGGCCTATTTTTTCGGTCAGATTTTTATATTGGCGGATTTAAAAAAGAATATCTGTGAAGTGGATGCAGTTGACATATTGATAGTTCTGTGTCCCAAAAAATTCTGAGTCATCCATTTCTTGACACTAAATATTATTAGCCTATTTATTGTTTTAATTTTTTTTTTAACTGATTCGGTACATCGATCGTTTTGAAATATATAATAACATTTAATAAAAAAACTAATACATATCTTTGAAAATGTCAACCATGTTTTGAAACTCAAATATCATCTAAAACACATTACAAAAAATGTCTAAACCACATATATAGGTAGCCTAGAATTCAGTGAAAATATGGTGAATCGTGGGCGAGTCCATGATGCTCTGAATTATCATCTGTATACGCGCGAAGCCCTCGCCGGGACCCTTATTGAAAACATTTACATATGTATGTACGTATCACCAGACGAACGTGCTTCGCCCTCCATATTGTAAACGAGAACGCTCCAATATTATCAAAGTTAGCGATGAAATCGACGATTTACTACGCAGCTTAAGGTAATGATAGAATATTTTCGATCGACTTTCTCGAATATTCGAGTACGCTTTATCGAGACTATGGAATCATCGTAATGGGTCCCCGATGGCTGAGCGGCTGTCGTGAACAGATTGAGTGCCGTGTAAGCTGTGCGCTCGGATCCGGTTTTTGTGTTTCAACTTGTTACGAGTATGAGTCGCGATAATAACATGAAATTGACGCTCTCGACTCGCAAGCGTTTGAATTTGATGGCAATTTGGTTTTTATTTTATCTCCGCTTTCGTCAGCGTTTTCTGTGAGGTGTAATACCTTATTGGTGGAATTTTCACTTAGAATATTTACATGAGAAAAATAAGAGACTTTCAGCTTCAACAAAGTGAATATACGTGATTTTTAACTACATAACTATATTCTTATATATACCTTCCACGTTAAAAGCCACTAGCCTCATTGCAATACTAAAAGATCAGTAACCTCACCCACGCTCATGATAACAACAGCTGATTCACTGTTTTTCTTACTAACCGCAGATCGATATGGAAATACAGGATAACTTTATTACCATAGAGTAACAAAGGCTAATTATCCGGGTCTCACGCATACCATTACGTGCGGCCTCTCTGCCTACCCCAGAACACGCTGTGCTGCTAATTAAGCGAATACATAAATGCATAGTTTATTGAGCGAGAAGTTTGCTTATTTGAATGTGTAGATTTTGAGATGGGAGTTTTTGGGGAAGTGGAGATTGGTAACGTTGATTCATTGGGATAGAGAATTTCATACACGTGGCGAGGGCAGTCATGTGATTATGCGAACTCCTCAATTGTGATTCATAAGTCCTTGTATTGTCTCTTCTGCTTCAAATGAGTCACAGTTGTAGTGACCTTGTTTTACAAATGGGCCATAACAGAAACGCTGGCCGTTTCTGTTATAAGCAGACAAAAATGCTGTCGTTTCGCAACGTGTTTAAAATATATTTTTTACAATCAGTTTAAATGCTTGCACTATTTATTTCCATACAGTAAATCGCACATGAAGCATTCATGCAAATTCTGACATCGGTAATGACCTCCACCACTCGTCACGATGTGACACTTCTCACACATCCAAAACCAATCACCAAACGAGCACCCTGCCCGATGCCCCAAACCTAAATCACACACTCGGCCAAAGAAACAAATTTCGTCAGTCAATTCAGGTTAGCTGGCTATCCGGCCGCAGACACCGGACCGGCACGGCTGTCCGGCGTGACGAAGCCTTGATTAGAGTTCCGGCTCCCCGGCACGGCACGACGGCACGCTTCCACAAGCCGGAATATCATCAAGTGAACAAAATAAAGGGAATAGACAACTTTGTTTCAGTATGGTAATACTGGGGCGAAAAATGCAGCAGCGTGCTAAATGGAACATTTTCTCAGAATCGGGACATATTTTGAATAAAGTTACAATATTGGGTTTGTTTCAGACACGTTAACGTAGCCTTTGATTGAAAACCATGCTTGTATAATCATGGTTTTCAATCAAAGGCTATGCTACCATTATTGACTACCCAATGCTAATCAATAATGAAACAACATGGTGTTGCTTGGAGTGGTGACACATTCAAGATAACATTGTGATAAGGTTTTCAACAATGAATGAAATAAAATCAATAGCAAACAGCTTTGAATAATACAACAAAGAACTGAAATATCTTATCATTGAACCAACCTTTGTCAAAATCGCCACAAAAAATCCACTGACACAAAAGCACGTCGAACACAAAAATGTAGGACAAGAGCTCTTTCAATAAAATCGCCGAACTACTCAACGCCACTTCCATAAAGGTCCCCGAAACTTGCTAACAGCACTTTCGTAAAACGTTTGCCTAAAAATCTGAAAAATACAAAAAAACCTTTTGGCTGAAAAGTGGTTAAAACATACTAATGGTATTCTGGCGTAGCGGGTCTTGTAATAAATTCAGTGGAAGTGCATGGCTGGTGGTTGCGGAGCTCGGAGGGTTGAAGGGCATTTCTCAGGCGGAGCCGTATGCAGATGTCTGTTTGTCCAGTCATTACGCCGGGATGTTTGCCGAGCGCCGCCAGCGCCGGCCGGCCGCGGTGCAAGTTACTTGTAAATACCGCGCGGAAATTAAAGAGTCTGTTTGCTTAATCTAGATTTTTTAATGGAAATCATTTGATTGTTTAACATAAATGTTTCAAGCTCTGAACAGACCATCTGCTTTCTTTTGAACTAGCACCGAAATGCCTCATTTGATTTCATTGTGATAAAAAATTATATGCATATTATTATAGTAATCATTATCATAACGCAGCTTGTGCCTTGATTATTTAATTTGGACATCTCCAAATTGTCTGGCAGACAATTTGGTAGAATGGCCATCGCATTGACGTAATTTCTAGTGATAGGTATTGATTCATAATCATAAATGTTACAACGCCTAACTAGCCCTAAATACACAACAGTATATTGCTGTAATATCACAAAGCTTTCAGCAATATAATAAGTAAAGCACAGTAGATAATATATAAAAGCTTCAGCTACATTTAAGGGGTTCAAAAAAGGTATACGAAAGAAGCCATAAGGGGCGGTCCTCCCATAACTTGAACCACGCCACAAGAAAGCATTATGTATGCATCAGGAATCCTCATTTTTGCATTTGTAATAGGGATCATTGTGCAATTATTCAGTCGTTAGTGCGCCAATCTATGGCATAGACGCGCGCTTTTTAAAATGCGAATTATTTTGTATAGCTAATGTATTATAGTTATTCATTTGTGGTAGTTCGAATAGATTCTCAGGTAAGAATGAGCGTTGGTTGCAGACAGGTGTAAAATGGCAACTAGACACTGTTATAGTTGACCAAGAAACTTGCAAATACGCGATACGGGATATTGTCATCTAGTATCTGCTCAAGATGGGACAATGAAGGCCTGTAGGCATTTGAAAGCTCTCCTCGATTCTACCTCTTATTTTTCACACGTTGTATTTAAATACAAAATTCACCGAAAATTTACTTTATATTAAACTCTCCATGTTTTGTTTTTGATGCTTTCCAGCTCATGGAAAGTAGAGTTTCTCGTAAGGAAATGAGCTAATTACTTGCAAATATGTACAATAGGTACAATTCCAAAATAAACTCATGACCACGAGAAACTCACTACTTAGCTTCCAAAATTGGAGCTGTCGTTCTTGTAGCTAAGAATAGAACGTGTCCCACTGTACGTTAGAAGAGGCCATTAAGCGATTATATCCATTAAACGTGGAGCATCTGTGCCTACATTCCTTTGTTTCTTCTGTGGTCAGACGGCAGACGAGACGGGAGTGCTCCGTAAGGAATTCTTGAATTTTACGATCGTTTTAGTAAGGGTGCGGTATGAGGGACTCGGTCACCTCTTATTCACATTGGTGTTGTAAAGGGCTAAGACTGAATCATGTTTTAGCTATCCATAGATACCAATATTATAAATGCGGAAATAAATTTAAATCCTCTTCACGTCTTAACCGCTGTTCAGATTTGAATGAAATTTGGCACTCGGGTAGACCATGTCCTGAAATAGAACACAATATGATACCTAGAGTTAATTTTCAATTTTAGAGCAGTCAAAGGCGCTGGTAGAAGCTAGAGTCATTGAGGTATACTGTTGAAGCTGTGTAATGGGCTAATATATATTAACATTGTAAAGAGGTAAAGTTTGTGGGTTTGTGAGGTTGTAGGGGTAATCCCTTGATCTACTGAACCGAAAATTATTTTACCAATAGAAAGCCACGTTGTTTGTGAGTGTCATAGGCTATAATATTAGCCCGAAAATACCGAGATACCCAAGTCCAACAAAGTCGGCACGGGTCAGCAAGTCTGCAATATTTTAATCTTAGCATATTTCTACCTACCCACAAAATATGTGTCACCAAATACACAACGCTGCCTCTAATGAACTAGACGTCGTTATCCGTCAACTCAGATTTATTTCTCGGCTCAATAAAACACAGTGTATTTGCGAATCATCAAGCAGTTTTATGTCCTCACCGTTTGTTTGTTTCCACTCTGGGACCTATCTGATTTAATCAAGGTACTAGGTAAGATACGGCATATCGTGCTGGCGACGCGCCAAGTAACACGTTAAGACGACTACAAAAATATACGGTAACTCAGTACCGTGCGTGTGTGTGTTTGTGTGTCCTGCGTTATGTATGGGTCTCTAATTCCTTAGTTGTTCCGCCGACCGTATCTTACATATGACGGTGATCCGATCTCTATCTGCTTGTTTATAATGGTCTAGACTCGGCAGATTAGTAAGTTAAGAATCTTTTCAATCTCTCCCAAGACTTTTATTGAAATAATAACTTTCTTTTCTTATATAAATCTGTAAACTCAGATGAGATAAAACATCATTGTGATACAATGAAAACTCCGACATTCATTCTAAATTCATTTTCAAATGTATGCAGAACATTATTCAGTTCTTTTGCTTTTTAAAAACTTTCGAGAGATTTGAAAATATTTACTTTTCATTTAGGTATAACAAGCGGGCCGGATTGCGAAGATTCTTTTTGAATTGCTTCTATAACAACAATCCGACCGCGTCTGCTATAAGGTGTTGATCTTTACAAAAGATTCCAGTTTTTACAAAATCCTAACACAGA
The DNA here is from genome assembly GCA_963859965.1 of Ceramica pisi. NCBI lineage: Eukaryota > Metazoa > Arthropoda > Insecta > Lepidoptera > Noctuidae > Ceramica > Ceramica pisi. The sequence continues at coordinate 22,302,441 of OY982536.1, read as the reverse complement.
TGAAAATCTGCAAACCCATTTAACTAAATTGATAAATAAATTAAGGTACACCGCGACACTTAGTTAGAAATACAGCCTCAGCAGTGGAGAGAATTCCTAGAAAATACAGAAACAAGCCCCCGACGGTAAGCGCATGAACGTTAGCGCATTCAACCAGTTTTGTATGCAAGTTTCATGCAAAGGCGCGCACTTGAATAACTTAGGTCTGTTTGCATAAAAACTCGAATCTCCGAAATGCCCGTTTAGTCTACATTCGGCGGGGGCCTGTCATTTGCATAGAATAACAAGAGAAAGCTTGCGCCGCTCCGAATAAAGAGCACTTTGCCACGAAATCTCAGCCGAGATATTTGGACCCAATCATCGAGAGGTAACTGTAGTGCCGATAATCTACTGAACTTTGCAATGATATTACCTTTATAAGCACTGCTTTTTTAACTTTTCGAGAATTTAAATAACGAAATTAGCTTTGTTTTTGCACGTCTGGTTTTAGAAATTGTGTTGTTTGTTGCGGTTTTTCCTCTTTGTTGTTCACTATTGGTACTACCTACTCAACTAAAACACTATTTTGTACATTTACATGAGAACAATGTTGAAGAACAGTTTTCCATCTCACAGTCAAATAAGGAAAATGTTCCAGTTCAAAACACAAAGTTACTAAAACTGCAAACAAAGCAACAAGACTCGCTGTAAAATACTTTGACAAACTATAAAAACAACGAGATTAATTTTATTTATTACCAAGTTCTTGTTACGTAAATGAAAACATCATCTCGACTGCTCGTAGCGTTGTGAAATCACGGCTCCACGTCGCTCACAAGTTCGTGAGACCGCACCAAAAGTATGATTAAAAAACTTGTAGCGAACTCATTGACCGTAATAAGAATACGAGGGAGCAGGTACATACGGGGTGGAGGAGGGAGGGGTATCAGCAACTCGCCCGATTGATTGATTGATACATTATTATTACCGTAAAAACAACTGGAATGTATTCGGGCGTCTGCTTGTCGGCATATTTTTCCATACGTACTGGCATGATACATGAGCTATTGGAAGCGAGTATTTCATCCAGAGATTGTGTGGAAGTGGGGGGGGGGTAATACATTCGTATTTATATTTAGGTGTTCCCACATGGATACCTCCCTAAATATAACCTCCGCGACACAACGCCACATAACACCGCGCCGTCACAGACGGTTTAAATGTTTAAAACAAAACCGGAACGTTAATACGTACAATTAAAGGGCTTCTATAAATCACTCGTGAATGAAAGAATCCAGGATTTATGATGTCCAGTCATTTTCTGCGTCCGCTCTTAATGCGACGCGCTTCCTGCGGTGGCTCGCACGCCGCCGAAGCTACGTGCCCACCCTTTGTTACAACAGAGACGTTTTTAACGCGTCCCTACATTTGAAAAGGAGAAAACAATACGTATTACGGGCTCTACCGACACGGATGAAAAAAATAACTGGAACACTTTGAGCGGAAAAAGCGTTGTTTTATAAATAAACAGCGCGTCGCTATCAGTAGTCGACACTCGAGCGACTTGACGCGAGATTTAATAAAAACGGAGCGCTCCTCTGTTGCCCAGTGTACAAGTACCCTTATCACGTAGTATGGGAGCGTTCAAGGGTGAATTATGTTAGGTTGTACGAGAAAAGATGAAAATTAATGAGCTAAAAGTGAGTTTTGCGATGCGACGCCCTCGGGCGAAACTTAAGCGGTTAATGCTGTTTGATTCTTTTGAGTTTTTTTAGTAAAGTGCAGCGAGCTGCTCCGCTGAATAATGGCCCCCGGTCGTTTGTCGCCCTCCAGATAATTTCAGTGTTAAATGAGTGGTATTTAAACTGAGACATTGTTTCCAATTTGAAGCGGTGTGTGTTCAATTTGGTGTTAAAATTAATGTGTCGGTGGATGGCGGCGGACTGATGTGCTCAATAAAAGTCTGCGGTGATCAGCGTGATCAGTAGCCGACAGTCGTCGCGGCCGGCGAGCAATGATTCAATTCGTCAACGATGTTAATATTTTCTGCTTAAAATGAGCAATAATTAATTTGAATTCTTTCTTTTATAAAAATATTTTACAATATGAATTGTATGTGCCAAGATGTCAGCGTTATCTTTCAGCGCCCGCAAATTAAAAGAACAATAGTAAGACAATACAACTTTGGTCCAATAGGATCTAACAGGCGTTGACAGCCAGCGTATAATTTTAAAATGTTATTTTAGTTGTGCATTTAACATTGAAATCTGGCCAAAGCTGAAAAAATACTTATAAATAAGGCCAATGTTGAACATTTTACGTTTTATGTACCTACCTAGTGGAAACTCGACAAACCCACATACAATCGATACAACATACAAAAGAGTACAAACCGTTAACATCACAAGACTGAGTTTGTAGCACAAACTTACTCCGAACCAAAGTCATTACATCCCGATTTACAACGAAACACACCCAAAAGTCTCTCGTTCAGCACAAATTGATAACTTAATGTGCACTCAGCGAGCGCAGGCCTAATAAATATAAAATTCCAAATCCATTAAGACAAAGTTTTGATATTAAGAGCGTACCTTAATTTTGTTGATGGAAAACTTGACTTGGGCCTAAACGCCTTATGAAAAAGTTTTTTAAAATCTCGTCTAGCAAGTTGTAGAGGCTAATGAAGAGGGAACTCGATTTACTCGGGCGGGTTCCGTCGCGCAGGTAAAATGTTCTTAGAAAAGTGTGGGCGCTCCGTATTGATTGGGCGAATGAATCCAATTTGCGGGCACAGACAAAAGATACGGCTGCTAAAATGTAGCCAGGGAGATCGGAGATGGGTTTGAATTTTTAGTAAATAATTTATGGCATTTAGTGCACAAGACATACAGTATGTGGGTTTTTATCGAACAGGGGAATTTCTTACAGACAACCTTTGGATGGACTGAAAGAAAGGTTGACAAAGGCCGGCTGGTTACGATGACAGATAGATTTAGGGACGGATACATTTTTGACACGTAAACATAAACAGGTCTTAGGGCTGTCCGTCTCATACACTTGAGGTATTTTTCTTAAAAAAAAAACAAGACAATTTTACGAGTTTCGTAGGACGTAACAGTCTTGAAATTTATTTGGTTACTAAACATTTTCTCAGACGGAATAGGATTAAAAAATAGAAGTTTAAAATCATACTAAACGTCACATTACTGTGTTATTGGAAAGCCAAGTCTTCACTATTTCAAACAATTCAAAATTACTTCATCCTTGAATTTTGACAGCTTAATATTCCCCTTGTCTGACCCACTAACATACCTACCTACCTACCTACCAAACGCGAGTCAAATAAGGGTCAGTGTGCAAGCAGAACAAGCCGAGGGACATCATTGTCAATACCCTAGGGAGGGGAGAGTCGGGAGATGGGTCATCGATACTTCGATAGCGGAGTGGAGTCGGGACATTGCGATCAGTCCCGGGAACATTCATCATACGACTCCAAGATTATATCTCCGTCCTGATTGCTGGCTTACTGGAAATAATGTGTTACTCATGTCTCCCATTTTATTTTGCTTGCTCAACGTATTTGGTGTTTAGTTTTCGGTTCTGCGTGGTAATATGGAATTTTGGAGTATCGATAACATTAAAACGTTCTGTTCAATTTCGAATTTTGAGTGGATTATAAGTTGTAGTCCCAGGGGTCTAATTAATAAGACAAAAATATCAGAGTTAGGTACAAAGCGTAGGCTTATTACGACCTATAGAGACTTAGATGAATTTAAGAAAATATTTGTCCCCTCTATTTATAAATAATAAAGTGTCAAGTTCTGGCACAAGTAGATGGCCATTCGTCTTATATTTAACAACATGTCCGGCACATCTGCGCTCCCGAATTATTTTTATCCTTATAGGAGATTGTAGGATGTAAGACGAAGATGGATTGTTATGGCACCGAGAGGACTGCACTGGAGATAGGCCTTGCCACTACTTTCCTATTTCAAGGTTTCATAATCCTAAAATAAATTACATTATTTATTAAAAACACAGCTTTTGCCGCAGCTTCCCTCGTGTTAATATAGATTTTCCGAAAAGTAGCCTATAAACGTTTTCAAGGTCCCATTTATCTCTGTAACAAAATTCATCGAAATGGGTTCAGCAATTTATGCGGATGAAAGCGTAACAAACAAAAACATCACATACGTTTTAAACCATTTCAATATCATAAGTTTTAAAACACTTAGTTGCCACAAAATTTCCATTCCGATTCTCGATACAACATCGATAAACACGATCACATCACTATTCCGCCGTGACTTTCACGGTTCGCGACGTTTCGCCCACTCTAATATTACCGGTCTTTTCTGTGCCAGTACGCATCAACGATATTATTGGTAATGTAATTTGTGTGTACGTCGGAAAGGCGCGTGAGACATGACGTGTGGTGACCGTGTGAGGATCATGCGTGTGCCTGAATTGATGAATCATAGATTTTTGTTTTGTTCTTCTTTTGCTTAGAAAATAGGGAAGGAAATCCATTTGAGCTTTGTTATGTTTAGTTAAGATATCAATATGAGATCTTCCTTAGATCTTAAAGGCAGATTTCATCGATCTGAAATTGAACGCGGTGTCATTATTTTGTATGGAAAGTAGACACTGACAACTTTTGAACGCAGCTTGATTGCGATCAGTTTCATTAATGAAATCCATCCTAAGAAAAGATACATCACAAATATGTAGGTTTTCCAAATTGAATGTCTAATCTAGATTCTATCTGACTGTACCTATAGTTCGTCAACACATTCAATACCAAATTATCTTATGTTGGCTGATCCTTCAACATTTTACTTATTGTTTTGACATTTTTTAAGAAGAAACCACCCAACACCCAACTTTTACAACCATAGCAAAAAGGTTGCAACTTCAGATTTTGGCATCACGATTTACTTGAGTTATACTTGGCAATCGTCGAAGGTCGATGAGCTTTTTTAATAAGTATCATCAAATGACTCTAACCTCTGATGAAAGCAGTACCAGAGGGCCAATCCTACTAATTTTTAAACAACTTTCGCATTTACATGTCAATCGCAAACTGTCATAAAGGGCCTGTGGACGGCGAGCTATGGGTGGCTCGCCGTCCGTCCGTCTAGTGACGACAGGCCGTGTCGACGGCGCGTTAGTGTTCCACGCGCGTCTCAAAGAGAGTCAGCACATAGAGGGGCCCGAAAGGGCCGACGCCTGCCGGAGTTGCGGGACTATTCGCAAGAGACGCCGTGGCTCCGGAACACAAAGGGCAATGAAGGAACATGGATGGGTTTTAGTCAGTAGAAGTCTGACACTCCCTCCCGCTACACCCAGAGCGGGAGGAGTCATTGGATGATTTCCCATCAAAAAGAAACTCATAAAAGCCTTATTTTTCATATATTTTTGACAGTTTGCGATTGAGATGCGAATGCGATGCGAAATTGAAAATTATTAGAATTGGCACACAGATTCTTTCTGTTCTTCCAAATACCCTTTGCGTTCCAGGGCCGCGGTTACTCTTTCAAACAAATTCCGCAACCCTGACATGTAAACATGCGCTACCGAAAGTCACTTGGGTACCTACTTATAACAATCGTTACCGCTAATAGAATGTCACTTCGTCTACAGCCCCTTGTCTATGCTCAAAACATACCCTTCAGTAACCTCTAGCCATTTTCATCGATAACTAGTGACGTACCACCCAGTAGTGACCACATAAACAGAGTCGCGGGGTGTGACTCGATACGATATTTGATATGCGAATGATTTATGTGAAGGGAGCCGGGACTGATTGTGTTGTTTGCTTCAATCACGTGATGTATAGCCGAGATAAATAAGAGACGTTGTTTTTACGAAACCTTTGATAGGCTCTGTGGGTTTGTTGTGTGTTTTTGTTTCAAAGAAGCGATCATAAGAGTTTGGAATGTCTTGACTTTATAATAAAGTTTTTAATCAAGTGCCAAGTAAAGAGAGCGGTGAATGATTGGGCCATATTTTGTTATTATTATCTATTACAATAAATGTTAATTGTGACAAAAATAATTGGATGAAGAATTGGATTTGATATTTGTTGATTGGATTGGGCGATGTTAAACTTCTTGAAAATACACATATTGCTGTCATCTAATATTAAATAAAGATGGAGGACATCGTGTACCAAAACCGTAGAAATTTTTGCTAGTTCTTCCCGTTAAGAAATACCCAATTTGCACTAGCTGCTTTCATTTTGTTTGTGCCTATGTGAAATAAAAACTTCGAATTATGTAATTTTCTGTACAAAAATAGCATACCTAAATACGTCTCCACAACCATAAATAACTTTCAAAATCTTAACCATTTTTAATCCTACAAAACTCGACCAATATCATAAAAATAAGTTGATCCAATTAAAATATTGCCCGCGCCTCCGCCCGGGTTAAGACGCGTTTTTCTTAATTAATAAATAAAAGTTGAAACCTAAATTTACGGTGCTTGTTAAAGCTGCTATCATTTATCATCACGAGGTGTTTTAGTATGGATTAGCTGCAAGAAGTTTGCGGTAGCGGTCACCTGCTACTCCTGGATTTCGTATTTATTGCTTCAAGATTGGGAGGTCAGCAGAATAATGGTGGGAAGCTTCCGTCTTAGAATAGCAATATATTTCGTTGGACAAATTGGGGTTTCCAAATTCAGTTAGAAGTGTGTAAAAAACTTTCAAAATCTCTTTTTATCGAGTCTTGAATATGTATAGGTACATCACTACCCATTAAAATCTATTTCACATTCTACAACTTAAAAATCTTTTTCAAGTCCCACAAAAACTTATCACAAAGAAACAATCCTTTTAACTTTAATTTAAACTCCACTAAACTCAAATTAGCGAAAAATATTCACGCTCTAATGAACACTATAAATTACTGCAACTTTACCGTAATAGAGCGGGGATTACCGGGTATTACCGCCAACCTATTGTCGTGTCCCAACACTGCGTCCTGTCGCGGATTAATTCGGCTTATTACATGGTCTCGTGGAAAAAAAAGATAAAATAAGGCCTGCTCTAATCCCGGGGAGAGCGGGGTGCGCGGAACTGCAATATCGACAGGCTACACAAATTAAACGAGCCTGTAGTCTGTAGCTAGCCTTATATTTCTATCCTTTTTCCTCTTTGTGCTCCTTCGTTTATTATTAAAATATTGTAATGAGTGACAGTCTTTGATTAATGGGTTTAATTTTAGATTGAGTCCTAATGACCGGGAGTAATCAATTTTGTTTGTTACTTACTTTTCGTGAAAGGTGAATGGGCTTAACTTTTGTTTAGTTAAGTTTTTATTCCAAAGATTAGGAACCCTTTTATTTTTATAGTTCCCAGGAATTTCGAAAAATGCCTATCTGTCATGAATTAAAACACAAGGAAGAAACTACGGGCGAGCGTTTTCTTCTCTTCTATTGTTTATTTGACAGTCAAAAAGTGCTGAATTTCGGTCTAGTTTAGATAAATGTCATTTGATTTCGATTATTGCTGAAATAATAAACTTTCCTTTATCATACTAATTTTACACAACTTACAGCTTTCTTTAGCAATGTCACCGGAAAATGGCAAACTCCGTAAGATTGTAAAATATCTCGTGAAGTTGTAAACTTTTTTTCTAAACAATACATATATTGGAAACTATTGAATTGTGATGGGATTTATTATTTACAAAACGATTTTTTCATAATATATCACAATGTCACGGAGTCTACCATTTTCCGGTGACAGCAACATATCATTATCGAATAAAACTCGATGAAGATAACAAATCCAGCGATTTTCAAATAACATAGTCGCAGATCCGACACACACACACACACACACACACACACACACATGACGGACATACTCACATAATAAGGATGTGCTCGTATTAACGAACCCTCACAGCCGCGCCCCCGGGACTCCGGGACTCCGGGACTCGCCAATGTAATCAGTCCCCGGCCTAAATCTCGATGAGTACAAAATTTCAAACTTTCTACATTACGATTTATTTTACTTGTATGTTCCGTTTGGGTAATCGTGTTAACATTAGTCTGTCCGGATTTGTTTTATACTTAGGTTCTTGTATTTTATGTGTGGTTGAGGAGTTTGTACATGCCCAGTGTATTTATTTATTTTTTTATTTAAACTTTATGCACAATAGTGTTACATGGGTGGACTTAATGCATTCTCTACCAGTCAACCTTTAGGTTAAAAAGACTACATTGTGGTAGGTGTACAACAACAAATAATAAAAAATAAAAACATTTGTATCTACAAAGTAACGCTTTATAATTTTTAAACAAATCTTGAATTTACCAGAGATTGGGGTTTGATATTTCTGAATACTTCTTGGATACAACGTTACCAAAAACATATTTATTGCTTGAACATTTCCCAAAAAAAAGGAAACATCCGTAGCAGCAATAAAGATCCCCATCCCACTCTATAAATAAAAAGCAAAATAATACCCAAACGGACTCAATTCAGAACGTAAATAATAAATATAAGGTATTCATTCGTGTTCAACGGTTCGGTCTTAACAACAAGATTTTCTCGTCGACGACATTTGATCTAATATTCAATAATGAAAATACGGCATTGAGAGGGCCGAAGCCAATTGTTGAGCCAAACAAGCCCACTCCACCTGCCTCTCGGAGCCAAGAACTGAACGGAAGAAACAGAAAACTGCTTTTACAATAATTGGCCAATGAATAATACAAGAGGCAGTTATTGCATGGCCCAAACTCGACAATAAGCGGCCAATCGAAATAACCTCTACGTATTGTGTAGGTTTGTTATAAGCAAGCTTATGACTTCATCAGTATGAGATGACGAAGAGGTGAATTAATTTTTAAGTTATTTTCATATAAGGGAAAGTATATATTGTTTTAAGCTTTCATGATCTACGAAAGAGGGTAGACCGATATGTCTGCCAGTAACATCCCACCCGCAAGATCTTCAGTTACTCCGTGATCATGGCGATTGCAACAGTGCCGAAATATCGGAAACTCGAAAATGAAAAGGTACACGGTAGCAATCCCATAATTAACTATTCTAAGTTCAAGTATGTTATAATGACATTTATTTCTGAAGAGGTTTTTATGGAAAAGCTTTTTAGATAAATTAGGATGGTAAAAGTATCGTTACCTAAGTATGTTAGCATTTTTGATGTTTGTACGCATATAATTTTTGAACGAGCTTTATATAAGTGTGCCTTTCGCGTTTACTGCGTAAACAAGTCGTAACTCCAGGTACATTGCCCAATAACTCTGCTCAAACAAAGATGAAAGTGTTCGTAAACTAGGCTAAACCACAATATGAAATCATTAACAATAATTCGCGAACTATCGTGATAACAAACAGCGTTATTAAGCAGCACACTACCAATATAACTCCCGCATAAAACACGACTCATCCCAACATCTGTTACAAGTTCATTGAAGCTAAATCCATGGTCGTACGAGTTTCGTACGATCGTCGTACTTAAGTCATTCAGACTCCTTTATTGCCCGAGTAAACTTTAAAAGATTCCAATTAAGTTGGAGGCGTATGGAGTAGGGCTTTTAGCCCATTCCACCCTCTTAGTGAACAAAGCGAGGCGCGGTGCCTTCGACACTGGTCGCGGCTGTATGAAGGAATTACACCCGACCATCTATGGGCAGGCTCCAATAAAACAAGGGTAAAGCCACGTTTATACTGAGCTCGTTTTATAGTCGCAAGAAAGGTTTTAGTGGCACCCGTTTGTGGAAAGGATTACTCGTTAATTTTGAGTGGTTGAGATCATTTTTGTTGGGACCGCAAACTAGTTACGTTTGTGGCTAGTTTTGTATTATAAGTAAGGCTATTAACACTTTCATGCCTTCCCATAACTCGCATAACGTTTCATATTAAACACCCTTCACATCGTCTGAACGATATTCATGCGTGTTTAGATTATTTCCGTATCTCTGTCATATGTTTAACTCACGACATTACAGTTCGTCGACTCCGGAATTATAATTATTAATAATATCCACGTCGGATCTACTATCAATATATAACCCGACTTGAACAAAACACTTATCTAGCTAAGACAATTCAAAGTATTTAAATAACACAATAATCACGGTTTTGTAACAATCCGGTTTCGGATCTCAAGTTCATGTAAAAACGCCTTAAGGTCCGCCCAACCTTTTAGCATTCACACCCTTTGTCGGGCTTTAAACCGGTTTGAACTAGTTTAATCTCGCCATCGCTCCAATCACACCTAGCTATTTGTGTTTCAATTAAGGCAGACCAAATTCGGTGGTTTTGCTATGATTAATACAAGTAATAACTATACGTAGTACGCAGGGTACGTCTGCTTCGAAACCAGTTATAAATGATCCGATATTAAGCCATTATAGTGAGCGATCCTTAGTTTTAAATTGACTTAACCCTATTTCCTTGAAACTGAGGCTTGTTCGCGATTGTATAACTCGTTTTGAGTTTGAATAACTTTTAATTAATTAAATTGGCGGAGAAAGATTAAAAATTGGGTTCGACGGAAAGGTATCTTGAAGTTGTTGAAGGATTTTTACCTTTTCTTTTGTCTTGAGTTTTCGAGATCAAAATGCGTCTTTAGTACGCAAATGGCTTAAGCTCAACTCAATCAATCAAACACACTTGAGCGAAACGGAATATTTCCCAAGTTTCAGGTTTAAAACAAATGTGTCTACTTATTCAGTTAACTTGATAGTCTATATCTGAATGGTGGGCGAGCGGAGACATAATGCGCAGATGTGTTCACAGCGCTATCTGAGAGGCCATCTATCTACCGTATCATGCCAGACCGCTGGTCGACACACACCGCCTGACACTGTGCCGTAATAACACAGTGTGTCGGTAATCTGTGCTGGAACAGTGCTGAATTTTGGGTAATATGCAGACTATGTTTGTTGCACATTATAATATTGTACAGAGCTCTCCCATTTTTGTAGCATATTACAGTACAGAGCCCTCCAGTTTTTAAGCGTTGAGAGGTCATGCAGCAAAACTATTGCGATCCCTTTGTTGTTGAACTTCCCTTAGAAAAAATTGCAGTTCAACATTTTTTACTTAAATATATCTATTACAAAAGCATTTTTCTACTTCTACTCAGCGTGTCGATGGAAATGCAAAAGCTGGTCACGATTTTTTTTAATTATTATTATTTGGGCATACGTTTGACCACTATCTCACCTGACGTTAAGCGATAATGCGGTCTAAGATGGAGCACGCTTGCCTAGGAGTAACTCACTCAATCTTTTTTTTTTTTTTTATACAAAACAGTTAAACTCTTGGCCCAAATCTCACCTGATGGAAAGTGATGATTAGGCCGAAGATGGAAGCGAGCTTTACCCAGAATCCTCTAACGCAGAGGAACTGGCTATCATACGTCTAACTGCCGGAACACAACAATGCTGTTAACATTGTTGTTATTGCGACTTGACTTGAATCTTGACTTAGAGACTCCCAGGTTAAATATAATATACTAGCTGACCCGCGCAACTTCGTCTGCGTCACATTTTTCATTACTGCTCCGCTCCTATCTGTCTTAGCGTGATGATATATACCTATAACCTGCCTCGATAAATGGGCTATCTAACACTGAAAGAATTTTTCAAATCGGACCAGTAGTTCCTGAGATTAGCTCGTTCAACCAAACAAACAAACAAACTCTTCTGCTTTATAATATTAGTATAGATATGGAATATTGCTAGCTGATCCCTATAAAATCTCCCTTGGACTTGACCTCCCATGTCATAACTGCTCTGTCCGCTGGCAATAAGCCTCTTCCAGTTACCACAAAGTAATCTGTCCCAGCTAATCGCACATTAGCCCAAGCACACACAGCACAGTGCTGCAGTGGGAAAGCGGCGCGCACCGTGCCTTCCTAGCTTCCGTCCTCCGGCTCGCCCGCTTCCGCCGCAGGCCCGCACTCGCTCGTAAACACTTCATTTACGCTAATTACTCTGATATTATACACTGGAGCCGCTCAGGAAGCGGGAAGTAAACTTGTTCGCAATAAGAGTTTATGTTATGACGTAATACATCTATTAAATTATTTTTTTATTAGTATGCTTTGATATTACTCTGCTCTCGCATGTAAGAACAAGACCAATTGGTGGGCACTGTAGGAAAATATTCGTCAATCGGTTTAATTATGTGCAGGAGTGGAAGCTATATTTCTTTGCTTTGAAGACTGTGGGTAATACTTTTATTATTGAAAAAATATTAGATATTTTCTAAACTGAATGCGCACATCTAACCATCTTTATAGGTAGAACTAGCTGTGACTAGTAAAGCACAAGACAGAGATTATTAGATTTTCAACGTCATCTCGCACGAATTTAAATATCTACCAAGCACGGATCTCCCTACTTCCTTCCAAACTCCCAAATTATACAAACAAAGCCATAACTTAAAAACCGAACTCAGCACAGACAATTACGATTACTACAATCGTTACTCTTACGTCTCTAAACAGCGCGTATTATTACATATTTCCGGCGGAGTCCCTCCCTGGCCGCCTGGGCCCCCGGGCCCCTCCACGCCGCTCGTACTAAGTGTCGGAAGGCAGGAAGTCCTCCGTCTCTGGCGGCGGTTATTTACTGTTAATCTCGATCTGTCCACGACTCATGACTCTACGGACATACACGTATGTATGTCTGCTTGTTTGTTTAGGTGCTCTCTGCGGTGTAGTCGGTTTGCCGAGCTTATGTCATAAGGATAGGAATGACAAGTAAATAATGTTGGTGTGGTTGGAATGGAGTACAGAGAGGTGTAGGTGGAGGGAGGAGGTTATAATAAATATAGGTCATGTCCGATAATAACAACCGAATTTGCGCTGTCATTTTCGATTATAGCAACTGTCTCAAAGTTGTTTGACACTGCACTGGTCGGACAAAATAGGAGTCAGTAGTAAATCGACAAAAAAAAATTAGAACGTGGCATTTTGATTGACTTTCAACATTTTAATGTTTTTTCCTTGTCGTGTCGATGATTCCGCTATTAGCAATGTTATTTTTTTTTAGGTTTCCATGATAATTTTTCGATCAACCAACCTGCAGGCGATTCTGTAAACTTCTCACCGTGTGAGCTAAAATGTAATGAACTTACACAGTGAAATCTTTACAAAACCACACTGCTGCTTTTAACAGTGTCAAAAAAATGCTGCAACAACTTTTACTACTCCAACATTTGGACGACCATTCCAGCCGGTCTATTCTGTCAACATCTCACCGTGATCGCTTAGGTGTAGTGAACGAAAAGTGTGCTGTCATGCCATCTTGTTTGTATGGTTTGACAGCTCACTTGTCGTTCGCTTCGCATAGGTGTTCACTTCGCCATGTTTACAGAATCGCACTAGAGAACATTCAACACTCCTACGTTTCTATGGAGTTTATATCTTCGAAACTTATCTGGCATGCCATACAAAACCTATAGTTGACACAGTGAGTTAGTTCCCAAATATTTACAGCTCGACTTAAGTCCTAAATCGTAGTAGGTGTGTTGTTTACACGCTGCTAGCGTGACATGTTTATTGTCTCAATATTTATACAGTACCTACTGGCCACAGTTCGTCGTTCCTACATTTTATTTATGTACAACTTTACTATTGATTTTATAGCTATTTAAGGTAAAGAGTTTAGTTCGTTTTATGGGCGTAGAGATTTCTTAGATTCATTATGGGTCGTTAAAATGTATTGAATGAAGTACGCAAGGTGTATCTTTGTAAGCTAACCAATAAATTTTGTTTGCTTGAATACTGGAGTACGTGCATGAAACTGTTCAGGCGAGGACCTCGCCAAAAGGTTTTTAATTTAATGGCATAACCTTTGACAAAGGATTCGTAGCTGTGTATGCTACGAAATGGCTACGCCGTAGCGCACTTTGCTACGAGCTACGAAGGTGCGTGAGCTCATCGAATCAGTATGAAAATAGGGCTCCTCGCTAGCCTTTCTTATGATGACTAAATATATAAATATTTTATTGTAGTTAGAATAAAATATATGTAGACATCGAAAAGTTCTGTATTTCACAAGGCCATTCGCTTGCCGTTAATATGAAACTAGCTTCTACAAACGTGTTAATAAGCTACACAAAATTTAAATTAACACTCCACTAATTTCACACCAAACAACACATTTTCTAACAACTATAAAATATACTGTATACCATAAACATTTATAAATTATACAAGCGAGAGTGAACTTACACAAGAGCAATTAAGAGTTTAATAATGTCCCGTTAATTGCACAGAAGATGTAACGAATGTGCCCCATGTCCCCCCTTCCGAAGGTTGGCGGAGATGCACGAAGTTGCACGAAGCGAGGCGACACGATTAGCTAATAAAATACGCTATAAAGTTCAGCTAGGCAAGATTGTAAACGGTGAAGAGATGTTGGTATGGATTTCTGGCTGTGGCTGTAGTTACTTGTTGTGTTGCTAATTTAATGTAGAGAATTAGTGTGGAGTTGTTAACAAATGGAATGTTGTTATTGTTAAGGTTTCTTGGATTTGTGTACCTTTAGTTGGTTTGGGGGTCATGGGATCTGTTCTTTTTGAGTGTCTTTTATTTTCTGCGTTGTCGGTTTATGTCTACGTTTATATGTTTGTGATGTGTTCATGAGTGTTTGTGTGTTGCTACCATCTTTGGCTATCTTTGGCTGGATACTTTTCCCATCTTTCTTCAGGTTATCAGAAAAAAGTAACTTAGATGTAGGTAGATCAATAGATAAGAAGGCATTCACCGATTTTCATAGCACTAATGGCAAACAATTAATGCTTTTTATTAGATACTAGTATTTGCGCGCGTCTCTGTCCGCGCGTATCCCGTTTTTCTCGTTCCCGTATGAGTTTCCGGTAATCCTCTCTTAGTGCTCCGCTACGGATGTAATGGAGCTACACAGCTTTTATGACCAGTGGTTTCGGCTGTCTGTTGTCTGTCAATCACTCAGTAACGGAAGAATTTTATATATTAGGACTAGTAGACCCGTGCAACTTCGTCTGCGTCACATTTTCCATTATTGCTCCGCTCCTATTTGTCTTAGCGTGATGATATATAGCATATAACCTTCCTCGATAAATGTGCTATCTAACATTGAAAGAATTTTTCAAATCGGACCAGTAGTTCCTGAGATTAGCGCGTTCAACCATTCAACCAACAAACCATTCTGCTTTTTAATTTAAGTATAGATTGAGTGAGTAAGTTTAAAGTAGGTACTTAAGACAACATAGTTTGTCAAAATAAACATACTGTCTAACAGTTGACTTTGTAATATTTCAATAGCTCAATTAAATAACAAGATCAAAGCAAACAGTTGAAAGATTTCTCAATAATAATCAATCACAAAAACTCACTGAGCAAACCATTTGACCTACATCCTAAAAAGCAGAAATCTCCAATCAACTCAACGTTTCTATCTCCGTATCTAAATCTATTAATAGAAATCAATTACCAGTATTAAGCTTACTTCTTCGGTAAGTCTTCTGTGAAGCCACGTTTAAAGGAACCGTAACTTGACCTGGATCGGTTAGAATTAAACCGTTTGAATCGCGTCAAACATTTCTGGCTTTGAGTTTGCAAAGACATTCGAGTTGCTTGCTTGATAAAATTAATAGCAAATGAAGTATGAGTGCTTCGTCGATTTAAAGGTCACAATTAGGTAGGAACTGCTGCTAAGCATGTAGTTCTGAGTTCGTTTCTTGCGTCGGACTAAAGTGTTATCTGGATATGTGCATGGCAGTAGGTACTAGGTTTTCTATTACTTGGGACTCAAACGTAACGACGACTGATGTAATGTCTTGAAGGACATTACGTCAGTTAAGTTTAAGTAGTCTATAATAAATCTATACTAATATTATAAAGAGGTAACATTTGTTTGTAAGTTTGTATGTAGGGGGTAATCTCAGGAACTGCTGGTCCGATTTGAAAAATTCTTTCAGTATTAGATAGCCCATTTATCCGAAAAGGTTATAGGTTATATATCATCACGCTAAGACTAAAAGGAGCCCAGCATTAATGGAAAATGTGACGCAGACGAAGTTGCGTGGGTCAGCTAGTAAATAATATATATTATCTAAATGTCAGTTAAGTTTAAGTAATAGGTAAATAACATGTTTCTCTCTTAATTTTTTGGAGAATGCAGACGTGAGATGGTGTTGCTTAAACATTAGATATAGTATTATTGAATTCAAATAATCTAATTTAGATAATAGGACCGGTGTCAGGTAGGAGCGGTTGTTGTGACGACACTTGGTGGAGGCCAATGTCCAGCAGTGGTGGACGTATTTCTTCTGATATGTTGATGATGATGATTTAGATAATCCTTCAAGAAATTCTAAAAGGGAACCGTTTTGGAGAATAATTTTAAAAGCAAGTGTGTAACTCTATTTAGGGACAAACATCTGCTCAGCAACATCTGGGCAGTGCTGACGTGGTGAGTGTTTAGAGATGTTGCAGTGTAGATGGAAAGACAACTTAACCATGTTGGTACAAGTTTCATGTAATTGGAGTACCTAATGCACAGCAATTTTTTTTTGAAGGGCTTTTCAACAGTGCATACATATATTCTGATTAAACATATTTATTTTTCACAAACATCTCACTTAAATGAGAACAATATGTTAACACTAATAAGATAATTTAATTATAGTATTAAAACGTTCGGACTTCTACTTGAATAACAGCTGAGAGGGAATAGAAAATTTATTCTGAAGTGGATGGGACAAGGCTTACGAAGAAAATGAAGAAATGTCTCGTCATTATAAATTGATACATTTTTAGAGTCAGTCAGTGAGATGTTGCAGTGCGCACACGCATCAATCAATAGAATCAACTTACTTACAGATTTTTTATGAGAATCGGTCCACGGTATTGTTAAAGCTAATTGTCTCCTTAATATCGGCAGTGCAAAAAAAGTTTTCGGTAGTTGGTGCTGTACTGCGGGATGTGATTAAGCATATTTATGTCAGTTATGTCAAGCATCTGGGCTAGCAATGTCCTCTTTATGCAATCTGCTGCGATCACCAATCCTCTTTAAGATGTTGAAGATTGGGGTGATGTAGGTACAGACGGTTACATCTATTTACGACTTTAGGCTTCGCGGGCTACTTAATAATAATTTGTAGCAAATCATAATAAGTGACTTTTCTCTCGTCTATAAAAGATGATAGTAATAACTTTTTAGATCGGTTATAATCAAGTGTAGGACGGTGTAGTGTAGACTGCTCTCACATAGCCTGTATAATGTCGCCACATTTGTTAGCGTCACCTCCGACACCCACGCGACACGCAACACCGCGCCATTTGTCGCGCAACCCAAGCACAGATTTATACACACAGCCTGTACATACACGCAAATAATGAGATTAAATCAGATTAAAGTTACAACCAATATTGTAGCCATTAATCCGGTAATTTAGATTTTAAAAGCACTCCACGACAAAACTTTTTCAAATATTTATTCATAACGTAAACATTAATCAACCGTTACCTAAAGCAAATTTCGGAGAGCCTTAATACTACCATTAATCTTTTACGTTAATAATAATTTAATGACTTAACCAACTCCATTAAATTACAAACTTGCTTACTCGTAAACGTCGCGCGCTGTTTAGTTCACTAATTGCTAAAGTATCTTATCTCACTTTTATATAGCAACAATCATTTGAATACATTGATGCTTGCAAATACTTACTTTTTATTTGGGAATGAAAAACAAAATAGATTGGAAGCATTAAAGCGGGTGCCGCAACGTTTACATAAAGCGGAAATCGAAAATATCAAACAATGGATTCGAAACAAAACGAACCGTCACGGAATAATTCAATAGTGAAATGTTATGCGCGGCCACGCGCGCGCTCAGCTGTGAAATACTTTCAGCAAACACGCGCCAACAATTAGCCCGCACTTAGCGTCGCGGCCGGCGCGGGCGGCCGGAGATAGTGGTCGCCAGGAAGGAAGCCAGTTTTCCGCAAGAGAGCCTCCAGCCCGAGCAACTTCGCGGAACGTCTCGGCCGATGCATTTTTGGATGTGAGCCCAAATAACTTGTTGCAACTATGGGGAGGAGACCTGTTGCGCGCCGTGCCGGGCCTACCCGCGCCCATTTTTGCCTGTACTCCGACTGCAAATACATAATGAATGCGAACGCTGAACGTTTCGCTGGCGGTATTGTGCCGACCGTTTTGTTGTACCCTAGTTTGTGGGATTGCCGTTGTTATAGTCCGGGGAGCACTTTACGCGTCTGCTATTGCAGTTTTAATATTCACGAGGGCTTTGTTGCTGCATTTTTAAAGAGGTCAACGCCGTAGCTCGCCCGGTGGCGGTGGGATTAATTTTCCTCTCTATTAGGGGTAAAATCAAAATCGCAAAGTGCGCAACTTGAGCCATTTTCAGTAATTTTTTATGTACTCAACGTAAGTAAAAATAGGATTAAGATTGTCTTGATATTCATGGAAAAAATGTCATGAAAAGTACCTCTATTTTATGCCAAAACGATATTGCACAATCAGATTTAATGGCCATCAGCATAAATTTTTGCTTAACAGGTAGGTAATTATCTCACCAGTAATACACCACTTCCTTCTACGTTGTTGCAGGGCGCATCATCCAGCCTCGTGGTGAAGTTTGCGGACACGGAGAAGGAGCGGCAACTGCGGCGCATGCAGCAGATGGCCGGCAACATGAGCCTGCTCAACCCCTTCGTGTTCAACCAGTTCGGGGCCTACAGCACCTACGCACAAGTCATCACGGAACAGGTGAGCATCATCATCTACACTTCAGTCGAAATACGTCCACTGTCAGCAATCCGATGGATGCGAGACGCACAATACCGGTTGATTTGGCGACTCTTGGGGAGGCCTAGGTTCAGACCTAGGTATTGTGCGTCTTGCATCCAGCGGATTTTGGCGGCCTTCATCAGATTATTGTTCCACCTTGTGGGAGGCCTTCCATCGCGAATATACGAGTACTTCCAACTTAGTATTATAATGTTTTAGGATTAAGACAGCATGTGTCTAGGTTCCTGTACATTCACCAGTCTCTTTACATAGATATTGTCGGGTACCGAAGGTATTTTTTGTCACTTTTGTGCAACTGTCAAGATACAAAGGTCTACGAAGTATCTACGACGGTAACAGAAATAACCCAAAGTCAGAGTCATAAGCGGCTTATTCCGTCTCAACAATGCATTAAGTAAGACAATAAAAGTGATGGAAGCCTACATGAATGCAGCCAGGCTCATCATCATCAACAGCCTGACTTCGCCCACTGCTGGCCTAAGCTCTCTTTTCTTGTGCTAATCCCCACGTTCCTGTGCTAGCCTCATCTAGATTCTATCGGCGATGACAATGGGCTTGTGTCCTAAAAAAATCTAATTAGACCGTCAGTTAGATTAGGTATCAAAAAATATTTGACCCGTATTTTTTCTTTTGTTACGGGAACCAAAATTGACGAAGTTACGACGCTTTTAAAATTCTCAATACGTCACGCCATCATTTTAGCCGGTCGTGATGTCTCGAGCCCCCATTCCTGAGTTTTGATGCGTTTTATCTTTGTCAATATTCATTGATTTACAAAAACAAAAAATACGTGTCCATTATTTTTCAATACTCTAACTGACGGACTAAGTAGTTTTGCAATTTTTGGATGATGGAAACTAGCCTATTGCTGTCAACATGTTGTGTACCGCTAAGGCATCTTCTGGTCAAGCTTGCTCCATCATAGCCCTCATGCATCGCTTTCCATCAGGCGTGATTGTGGTCATAGCCAGACTAATGTACTTACTCCAAAACCATCAAATATAAAATAGATCTTTTAACTATCGATCCTATTTAATGTGTGTGATCTATGGAAGCCTCAACATGTGGAGCTATTTAAAAGACGAGGTGCTAAAGTCAAAGAAGAAAAGATCGGCCGGCCCACATCTTGTTTTTATAACCCTTGAGAGCCTGAATAAACCTGTAAATCCCTTCCCCTTGTAACGCTAGAGTCCGATTTACGTACATTATTAAAAGACATAGGTGATAAGAACAATTGATGGGTTACATTATGAATAATTTATTAATCAAATAGTCCAAATTATCCAATATATATACGATACGTATGCATTATTCAAAAACAATTTCACCGCAACTCTGGTTAATAAACCAAAGTTTTAGTACCTGCACATTTGGGCTGATGAAAATTGATAGGCGTACAGCATGCAATATTGCAACCTCGCCGGGTTGCAAACTTTTTACGACAAACTTCATGAATACCCCACGTTATGTGTCTAGACCCTTTCAGAGATAGCTTCAATATGTTGTAAATAGAAGAAAAACTTTTGCATTCGCCTCGAAAAGATTTAGAACAGATTTTGTAGATATTAAAGTAATTTATTGTTCTCTGACTCATTTGATAGTGCACGGGAATGCGTAAGTGTTTCTGAACTGCTATTTTTAGAATGGACGTGTCACGGTTTCTTAAATCAGCCCGAAACTATACAAACCTAACCGAGCAAAATTCCTGAATATGCGACCGTATATGATCAAAATCACCACATTTTTTTCTGAAATGTTGCTGAACAACATATATATGTAAGATTTATGTTAATCTTAGCACACAATAACATTATATAATTACGTAGTTCACGATTGTGTACGGAATATAACAATAATCGTGTGTCGTAGCAAGTAGTACTACGCGGCGTAGACAATGTGCTACGAGCTACGCGCTACGAACGAACGTACTACAAAGCTCACATTAACTTGATCCCGTTTAATCTCAATAGCCTTGTGGAGCTTCTGAGAAGACGTACAAATGTAGCTCTGAGAAATTGATCTAGAGCTACATGCTACATAGTATGTATTGATAGAAATTGGAATACAAATGTGATTATATGGGCTACGATCTCATTAATCCTACTGAAGGGAAGTTTGATATATAATTTGTCGGTACCTAATCCATGGAAGTTTACAATTGCATCTACTTTGCAACATAACCTACTCAAATAATACTCGTAGCACTCGCTACGAAACGCTACGTGCGCTCTGTATGCTCACTACGAACAAAATACAAACAAACTACGAAACGCTACATGTCGTAGTATCTGTTCTAGAACGCAACGTATCATAGTACCCACTGCAAAACACGTCGATGTATCGTAGCAACCGCTACGAAAATGCATTCTGAGGTATTTAGAATTTATGTGGATAAGTAAATTGATATAATTAAATTATTATATATCTTCAATTTTCCAGCAACAAGCGGCGCTGATGGTGGCTGCGACGGCGCAGGGCTACATCAGTCCGATGACGGCGCTCGCCTCGCACGCACTCAACGGCATGACTAACTCCGTCGTACCACCCTCCTCGGGTAACTATACATTTCGATACTTACAGTCTTAGTAACGTCCCAGAAGGTATTTATTTCACTAATTAACTCATTTGTAGAGCTAAATGTGGTGAAAAACTGCAGTATATAGACGAAAATAATGGCGTCGATGATGGCAATGAATTTCACACATAAAATTTGTAGGTCCTAAAAACAAAAGACATTACATACTCCATCCTGAATTTAACCATAAGTAACCGTTAGGATTTTTTGCTTAATTTGACCATGTGTGTGTGTTTTGCGTTTTGGTTTTGTGGGTGTACATGATTGTAAAAATTGTTGGTCCAAAATAAATAATTTATTTGCTATTTATGTTTTTCCCGTCTAGATAATCTTGACAGTAAGAATATAACTGACGAATCAAACCATCCATTTCCAGACAACTTCTCTGGCCTGGCGATAGGCACGGGTGGCGGCCAGCCGCTGAACGGCGCGCTGCCGTCGCTGCCGTCCCCCACCATGCCGGGCTTCAACATGGCCGCACAGACCGCCAATGGACAGCCTCCGCCACAGGACGCCGTCTACACCAACGGCATACACCAGACCTTTACTGGACGTAAGTGTTCGAAACTTTGCTTGATAAATTTAGCTGAAAATAGGAGCGGTCCCAGCATTGTACCCTGTGGAACCCTTTTTTCTTAAGTTAATTGTTATAAATCCACATCGTTTTTTAATATTTGTTTTAACTTAGCATCGCACTTATATGATTCAAAGGACTTGCAAACAAGAAAAAGTAGTAGTTCCTAATTATTCATGAAACTAAATGCTTTGGAGTGATCCATCAAATGTATCTAGTCAGTTATTACGGTTATCATCATTATTTAGCGGATACTTTTTAAATGTCATCGAGCCTGACCATGTGTTGTTGCTTTTTCCAGCGGTACCAGTAACAGCTCAAGGGCTGCCGAACGGTGACGCTGCGGCTTTGCAGCACGCGGCCTACCCGGGCATGCAGCCGTTCCCCGGAGTCGGTGAGTGGCGCGTGCCTAATTGCGCACTCACACGCTTCAGTTACACGCTTCACGCTTGACCAATAGCCAATCTGGAGATATTTGTGTGATAAGTTTCCTTAAGCATTTTTATAAAACTTGATTGTAATGTTAAATGTACTGCGAACTAAAATATCAGTAACACTTGAGAATTTGGAGCCTTTAAATAATGTAAGTAAGCTTTTAAGAAGCGTCCTTAACAAAAGTCACTTTCGGAATTGATTTGATGTGTACTCAAATCAATTCCGAAAGTGACTTTTGTTCAGCAATAACTTCATGGTTGTAACTATTGGTCAAGTACAATTTAATGTTAGCGTTTGTTGCCAAAAGAATTATTTGAATTGTCTTTAATCATTTTGCTTAGTTTTAAATGTTCTCTTAGCAACAAAAAAGCTAAATTCACAAA
This sequence comes from Ceramica pisi, assembly GCA_963859965.1. NCBI lineage: Eukaryota > Metazoa > Arthropoda > Insecta > Lepidoptera > Noctuidae > Ceramica > Ceramica pisi. The sequence goes on along the minus strand of OY982536.1, from coordinate 22,279,680 downwards.
TATGTAATATGTATAGAATGAGTATTGAGTAATTATTGTCTGTGTATTTCGAATTGATGGTCCTTATTGTTAAAATGTCGCAAGGGGAACGGATGTCTTGTTAACTGTTTATATTGTTATTTCACCATTGATGGATCTGCTACAAATAAGGGCGGGTTGTTTCACGTTCACTTAACGGACGCGTAAACGTGCTAACTATCGTTTAATCAAAAAATGAGTTGTTTCACAATAATATGTCAACGTTAACGCACGCAAAAAATAACGATTACGTTAACAGATGGTTTGACACTGGTTAACGTTACTTTAGTTGCGTCAAATAGAACAATACTGTGAACTTTCTTTTTAATTCTTCAATAACAGTTGTTCTGATGAGACAAAAAAAAGAATAAATTGCAAACAAGGTATTTAGGTAGGCCATGTGTTAATATCTTGAGCTATTGGGATGAGCAGAATTTATACTAAAATGTTTTCAAACAATGCTTCTTATTTAACGAACGATAAACATCTTCCGTAATCGTTACTCTTTGACGTACGCATGTTAAGTTAACCAACCGTTTGAAATTACCCGCCCTAACTGCTCCTTTACCTTCATAGATTATTGACCTATCAATTGATGCAGATCGATCGATTGCTAGTACCTACATGATATTATATTTGTTGTGTATACCCCTAAAAAGTATCGTGCGCTGTTCAAATCATGCTACTCGATATTATGGTCGACTTAGTACTCAAGTAGTTTGTGTTCAATGTTAATTGTCTAAATATTATTTTGTTTAAAACCACCACCGAAATTAAATCATGATTTAAAAATGGATAAATAAAATGAAACAAAATTAATTAGCAACGTTAAACTTACTTAATTTGATTTAAGTGGATATGATTATAGCTTGATAATTGTTATAATAATGCTGTTACATGCATGTACGCAACTATAGGTGTTCATTGTGAAAATGTGCAAATTAATGTTCTACAGCTTATCCAGCGGTTTATGGGCAGTTTCCGCAGCCCATCCCACCGCCGATGTCGACCATTGCGCCGGCGCAAAGAGAAGGTAAGTGGAGCTCCGAGGAAGATGCCATCGAACTAACCCAGTCCTTCAGCAGACGATTTCACCCACTGCCATTAAACAGCTCTTAGTGTTTTCAGCGTTCATTCAAAATCAATTAAACTAAGCGAAACTACCATAACGCAAAAACTTCGTTGAGTTTCATTGATTTATTGTCTTTGTCTACTTCTATTTGTTAACCAGCCAAAACGATTTCTACTATGGCTCAACTCGACGTTTCATTATAAAAAAATAATAAATCCATTTATCTAATCTTGGAGCTGTTGAAGATCGATTCTATTTTGGCTGGTTGGCAATTTCAATGTTTATTGTCCACACTATGTATTTGTGATAGTCGGTGTTCTTTCAAGTATACAGTGACACACAGACGGCTTACCATCAGCGCCCACTGCTAACTCTTCACTGGCTTCTGCTGTATGTAACACTCGTCTGTCGCTGTACACTGCCTGTCATGTGCATCTCTGTGTATGCTATGTTGCTGTTCTATGTTTATATGTGTCAACTTTATTACACGTAATGTATTTATTTTTAACAACTTATTCTTTTAACTTCCGCCTTTACAAAATAAAATTTTCAACTATATCATTCAAAACAAAAGTGTCATTTGTGTGGACTTCAACATCTATCTCATCAATCACATCTTTCACACTAACATCTTTTTTAACAAATCAAATAATCTCCCTGTCAATTTTACATCATCCTTCTCCTCCCTTTAACATAAACTTTTCGTGCTGGTGTTGAGAGGCAGATTTGTGAGTTCTTTAAAGATTTTCTTATGTTCCCAGGCTGCTCCATCTCTGGCCCCGAGGGCTGCAACCTCTTCATCTACCACCTGCCCCAGGAGTTCGGAGATGCTGAGTTGATGCAGATGTTTCTGCCCTTTGGCAACGTCATCAGCAGCAAAGTATTCATCGACCGTGCCACCAACCAGAGCAAATGTTTCGGTTTGTAATGAAATAATAATCTATTTTTTGAGTAATGGTTACGATGCCGATGTATGTATCAATTTAGGTCTACTATGAAAAAACCAGTTTGCCTCAACCAATTCTGGTTACTTTGACAGTAGTTTTTTTATGTAGAGTAAATTATTTATTACGAGTGCATATTCTATGGAGTTATGCATTTGCAGGATGCAGAACAACTTTAAATACAACAGGGTTTTCATGTATCACTTACATAGAATTATAATTGCAGGCTTTGTATCGTTCGACAACCCGACGTCGGCGCAGGCGGCGATCCAGGCGATGAACGGCTTCCAGATCGGCATGAAGCGGCTGAAGGTCCAGCTGAAGCGGCCCAAGGATGCCAACCGGCCTTACTAACCCAAGACGCCGTCCCTGCGCGCTCACCGCGTGCCCATGGTAGGTTCACAATTCTACTACTTCACATATTTGTATTATTCAGAGGTGTAATATATTATTTTTTTGTATAACATCTGTGTGTACCCTATGTTAACAAGTAAATAAAAATAATTTGAACGCATTGACAGTGCAACTTGCCTTGTTTCAGGTGGCGGCCGCATCGCACGGCACGCCCGAGGCGCGCCAGTTCGCGTATTATCAACAATTCTATGGAATTTACTACACACTTATTGTATAGCAAATATCATTACATACATACTTACCTAAAGAATTATGCAAGCCCACTCGGCGAGTATACTAAATTAGTTAAAAGTAATTTATTAAATCAGCGCGTAGGAATGCTTCATTCTTATCATTATCGATTAATCATTAAATTACTCTATTATATTATTATATATACAATTTATTAAACTTTGATTAAATTATTATTATTATTATAAAAAATGACACGTTATAAAAATTTTGTCATTCGTAATCATACTTCTACTTCTAAGTACTTAACGTTTAACTGACCTTTTAACATAAATTTATTATACTAGTTATTTGCTTGAACTAAGCCAAACTGAATTTATTAAGTAAGTTGAAAATGTAAGAAAAGGAAGTGTATTTTAATGATTGTATATTGCAGCGCCGCGAGCGACGCTAGCGCGTGCGCGGCGCGGGCGCAGCGTGACGTGTGCGCGCGCGCCCCCCGCGCCCCGCCCGCGCCGCGCACGCCCCCTCGCGGCGCCGCGCGGGCACTGTTGTCTCCCACCGCCGAACTGATCACACTTAATATAAGTGCTCGCATAGATCACTATTGGAGTATTTATAATGTCCTATATTTTGTTAAATTTTAACGAGCGTGTGTATATTGTGTGTAAGCTATGTCGCTGGTTCGTACCACACGACATTCTCCTACGACGTTATCCGAGGGCAAACACTAATTGTAATATAGAAAGAGCACATCCTACACGCAGTTAAAATGTTCCCCAGAAGACAACTATGTACACTGTCTACGCAAACGGCGACTTGTAAAAATAGAACTCGTAAGTAAGGGCAAGTAACATGTAACAGTAACATGTAACGTATCAGTAGCACGTTGTTATAGACGCGTCTGTCTGTCCATGGTACGGCCAGCTCCTCACAAACCTACATGTTAGTGAACGATGTTGTTACAAAATTAAATGTTTGTATTTAACGCTGTGTACAAATGAAAGTGCACTTCAAGACCGAATACTTAGGCCTTCGTTTCGAAAGATCGTGTTATTATGTGTTGTAAATTCCAAAATGGGCTGTGATATAAAAAATATAATATCAACATAATGGACTGTACAGGCCGTTCGTCTCTGTATTGCATGTGTGTGTTCCGCTCCCGAGCCGGCCGCGCGCCGCGCGTCACTCTCTGCGCGTCTGTTCGTATTGTTCACGTCGTCTCCTAAACGATTCGAAACTTTCTTTATATGCCATCCATCCAGAGCTTGAAGCTTTCAATATAAAGAGGACTTTACCTTTCTGTCCTCGCATATTGAAACAGGTAAGCGGGTCTGTGACTGTGGTGGGAAATCTTAAGTACCACAGTTAGGTACAGGCAAAATTATCATAGTAGAGGCTCTTTCAGAAGTTTTCTATATAGAAAAATCACTATTTATTTTTGTACATACCAAAAGGAAACTTCGGAAAATGCTTCTATTTACTATGTGTATTTCTTTGCCTTTATAAATTGTTTGTATGTAACTAGCGCAATTGAACCAAGATGTTATTAAATGACTAAGATCTGTAGATAGTAAATTAGCCAATCTGGCCAGAGAGGCGCGTGACGCGCGGGCGACGAACTCGCGATGTCGCGATGTCAATTCACAAGGAGCGCGCTTCCCCTCTTTGGTTATCTGTATGTGTGATAGATTATAAAACATGTATAAAAAATATTCGAGTTAAGGTGTTAAATACAATAACTGTGACTAAATGCGTCCGGGAGTCAACAGTGAGTGGTGCGCGATTACAGAATACAAATCTAGCGTAATTTCTAATGAGAAAATAGATTCATAATCAAGAAAAGTACCAATATAAATATTAAATAATACGGAGATACCTTAGATATATTGTGTGCGCGCGGGCGAGTCGCACAGCTATGTGCGCCCGCAGTGCGGCGCGGCGAGCGCGGGGCCCGGGCCGGAGCCGCGCGGGACCTGGGCCCGGGCCGGGGCCCCCGCACCGCACCCGGCCCCTCCGCCATGCCGCCCGCCTCTAGTCAAATATTACACTCACCACAAGACATAGAATTTTATATTTACACAAATAATTATATTATATTGATATAGTATTCTAGTTTTAGGCGATTATGATTTACAAGTAAGCAGTGTGTTTAAACGATATTCTTAAAAAAAAAGTAATATCGAGTTAAGTGTGTCTAGTTCTTTTCTCTGAAGTCTTATCTCACCATTGTGCAATACGTTGTTACGCTTTATGAAGTTTGTTTTAGCGTCGTTTTATTTGATGCGTTAAGTATTTATTTATGAATGTTTCTTATGTTACCGTTGTAGTTAATTCGTCGACGTGGTCTCGTTTCGTAAACCGACTGCGAGCCGACCGCACGACGTGCGTCTTGTCTGGGTAGAGTGCGCGCCGCGCGGGCCGCTAGCCGCAGGGGCCGCAGGGGCCCGCTCGGCCGCAGGGGCCCGCGTGGCCGCACGCGTGTAGAGTGCAAGCCGCCGCGGCGCCGCCCGCGACCGACTTAGGTTACAGGTTACACAAATCGATGCCAAACCGGAACACGTATACTTAGTATATCGATTATCGATAATATCACCTCGTGGGTAATGTAGGCGTAATGCGCCCGGGCACCGCCCGGGACGATTAATAATATTGTGTACTTATATCTTTATACTGATTAAAATTTAATTCCCTAAAAATATATAGCGGAGACGCGAACATTTGTAATAGATTAATGAGTCCTCTCAGAATGTATAAAACAATCGCCCATAAAAGTGATTCTAGGATACAGGGTATGCTTTGCAATTATTTAAATGTATCTAAATAATTTGTCACGTAGGCAGCTGTCGCCTGTCGCCGAGCCGGCTGGCTGCGGCCGCCGCTCGCCCCCACTAGTCTGTCGCCCTTTTATACTTGTCGCGCGTCGCCGGGACAACTCATCCTCATGTCACGCTCCATTCGCGAGTCAAGTAACGCTTCGCTTGGTCCCTTCCGTGGCCGCATCCTTCACGTTCTGCCTCTTGCGTTACTGAAGTATCCTCACTCACTAGTCACGCGTCACTCCGCGCGCCGCGGTGTACTGTAGCACTGCGGTGCTGGACGTCGCACCGCGGCCCCCGCGACACATCAACAACAACATTGTTAGTATTACGAAATCGAATTTCTAAAAAAAAACTATTTAACTCTGACATTTTATAAAATATTTATATCGTTCGCATACTCACGTCGCAGCGCCCGCGCAGTCGACGTCGGTGACCACGTCTGCCCGTCGGCATGCGGTATGCGAATCGAAGGCGGGTCGTAGTAAGCGGTATAGTTAGTTAACGTCGCGGCAGGCGGGCGTGACGTCACGCGCCGTATACACGCGCCCGCCACGGCCGGCCGACGCTACTTAGTACATAAGATGAATGCCAATATTTTAATCAGAAAAAAAAAAAAAACAAAACTTAGAATTGGGAATTATTAATCATATTATATCTATTTATATAATAAAATATTGGAGAGAGGCGCATAGTGCTTTTATGAATAGTAGGTTCTAGTATTGAAACAAACGATCTAGTCATATCTCCTTTCTGTTATTTATTTTTTCTATCGCTTAGCATAGTTTAGCTTCAAGCACACGTTCGTACTTACGTTACTGTCCGACTATGGCGGCCCACTTGTGTACCGCTACGTTTGCGTTCCTCAGGTGTCATAGAGCAGTTTGTAATCATAGTGCAATTAATTATTATCTTATCGAGTATGTCTAACTTCCTAACTTACTTCATTAGATCGACATATTTTCAAATAAACCTACTATGTTATATGAGATGAAAATATACTACTACTAATTTAATTTTGATAAGTTATCCAGAATACTGTTACGTCAGCATCCATTTAGATTAGTTAAGTTAATTGAGACTATTTTATCGGTATAGAATGGTAGAGACGAGTTATGAATGGTATAACCGTTTGGTTAAGTTAGAGGTTTAAAGTTACCTTAGGGAAAGTTAAAGGAGTATGATTTAGGTAGAGAAGATATTACTCTCATAGTTCTGCTAAAGATTGTAGCTGGCGTGCCGACTGCTTCGCGCGCGGGGCACAGTCGGCGCGCCACAATATCGCGCCGTCCGTTATGAAAAGATCTCAACTCTATATATATTGAAACCGATTTGATTCAGTTCCCTAGTTTCGCTTCAAATACCTACTGGATATATTAGTAGTTATGTACAGACGTCACAGGTTTTGTTCGAAATTATTGAGGTCCACCTCGAGCCCCGGGGCCTGCAACACAGTGCCGCTAACAAGCTGACCAAGTCCACATCACGAATATTAAGTACTTACTGGGATTAATTGTAGAGTAGAAAAAGATGAACTGAATTGCCATCTGCCACTACTTAGTGAAGTGTAGTATAGCTTGTAGGCGTGACGTCAGCGGCTCGTCGGCTCGCGGTGGACCGCGTGTGCACCTTAGTTCACAGTATCGATTGTACATACATATGACGTCATATCTTTAGGAGCTTACTAGCCTTTTGCCCCGGGACCGCCCGGGCGGCTGACAGGGTGTCGCTGTGTTAATGCTAAGACGAATTCATAATCATTAACCGTTTTATATAATGGTTACACGCCATACTCGATAAAGTGTACGGGACACACGGGCGACTGGACTGAGCAACCATTTACTTAGATAAAGTACACACTACGTACAATTCGAGTTTAAGGTAGCTTTTAGCCAAACTCTGATTGTATAGAACTATAGAAGAAAGTATGTAATCTCGAATATTTTCCACGAGTTTCAGTCGCCTGATCAAATCCTAAATGTATAAAAAGGTGAACCAAGTAAATACTCGTAAACTATGTCCCACGCATTGTTCTGGATAACTTATATTGGAATAGTTTAAGAGTGAACAGGGACAGCTCGTGTTCAGGATTGTTGGGGGACCTGAAGCTTTGTATCGGAGACATTCCGTACAAGGTCGATCTTTAATACTAATTAACCATCGATCAAAAGTCGATGCCATCCACCAATGTACATTCATAAATAAACTGTAAAATAGTATATATATTATGCCATTTAAAATTAAAATATTAAACCTACTTTGTAAATAAAAGACCATATTAAACTTATGTATAGATTAAGGTAGTCCTGTTTCAGCGATTCAAACCTAAATATATGGAAATGCCTTCAGAAGTGGTGTTTATATTTCCCTGAGTGATCCTGAGCCTGGCTGAGTCCGCACTGTTTACGTATATATAGCTTACGGGGCACCCGCGGGTGCCTGTGATATACGCTTGTAACGATCGTCCATTCAGTACATATGTATCTATACGACACGGCTTACGTTGTGTCCTCAGATCGCGTTACCCTTAACTGTACAATACGATGCCATAACTTATATCATTTTATTAACTAACTCAGATTAATTATTTTTAGTATTAAGACGATATGGACGTCGATAGATGTGTTGGGGATCAAAAGTACTGACTGGAATATTAAAGCTTTAGACAGAAAGAGAGAGCGATATCGTATGTCCCTCTCTCGTATAGGGCAACTACAATTCAGGATATACTGTCTTAAATATAGATAATAGAAATCGTTGGTAATATCTGTGAGCGTCAACTCATCTATCGATATCGATAAAGTTTCAGGCTATCTATCGATAGGTAGGCTAGTTCCCGAAGCTCCGGATGTTCGCGATATTACGTTGTCTCTAGGCTGCCTCGCCGCAGCCGAGCGTTCCGTCGCTAACCCTCAGCCCCAACTTGTTGTATTATAACAATTTAGTTAACTAAATACGTTAGACAAATATTGTTTGATGGTTGTCGTTTAAACGATCATTGGATTGACCAGTCTGCCCAGTCCTACACATACTCGAATACATCAATCTTTAAAGTTTTAAGAGACTTGTTAAAGTCGCTAACTATTTAACTTTTATAGATTTCAAATATAAGATTGGAACGTATCTCCGGTGCGTGCGACTGGGCCGGCTGCACTATCACGTTAGCATAGTGATGTTCCTTTTGTTCCCAACACTGTGAACAGATTAAAAAGAACAGTGCATTGATAGCTAGCCATTGAAATGTTTATTCTCATATATTGTTATAGTTCGCCAAAGATTTGTAAAAAAATAAAAATAAATAAAGAGTGTTATGATCACTTTCGAAACGTCGCTAGTTAATCGTTCATTTTTAATTTTTATATTTATGAACTTTATTATATTAGTGTAGAATATACTGACAGATTATTAGCAAATTGTGGAATATGTTCATAGATACACGTTATGAAATTAATACAATAATAATTCGCCTACTTTGCATGTCTAATTTAGTTAATGAACTTTTAAACCTATTATCGAGTTATTCATAATTATGTATATTGCTGAAATATTTTAAAACTAAATTACTATTCAATTATTTATTATTATACACTTATTACGTTTAGTATGCTAGAAATATGATGAAGGATAATAAATAATTTTAATTATATTACGGTATGTGTTTTATTTATAACAATATTTTGGTCCTTAGTGTACAAAGATTGTGTCAGGTACAGTGTTGTAGAAACTACACATTTCATTAATATCAAAATACATATACATTTAATGATAGTTAAAACTAGCCAGAAACACGGTGTAGAGGTAGGTATATTATGAATAACTATATAAAACAACAGATCATGTTGGAAACCCCACATATACCTCACAGTGCAGATAATAGTTTAAAACTACAAGGCGGTTTGTAGACACTACTTTAAAAACAGTAGTGCTGTGAAAACCTCTCAGCACCCGTGGGCACGCCCGCGTGCCATGAACTGTTTCATTCGTTAATACCCTACGCGACGTCACCGTTACGTAGAAACTTTTTTGTTGTGATTTTTTATTCTTTTGTAATGTTGGTATAATATTTTAATTTCTGTTTTAGTGGGTGTGCCATAGGGTATTAACGGTTGAAACAGTTCAAAATACGGCTATTTGCGGCGGGTGCGAACAGAGTCGAGTAACTACAAAATGCGACAGTTATATTCATATACTAAAAAATTAAATTTATTTAAGGGGCGTACACACTGGAAATGCTATAAGCATCACTGGCTTGTTACTGATCATCTATATCTGTACTATTAGCATTATAAAGAGGAAAGATTTGTTTGTTTGTTTGTAACGAATAAGCTCTGAAACTATTGGACCGATTTATACCATTTTTTCACTAACAGCAAGCTAAATTATCGGGAAGTAACATAGCATCTTTTTTTTCTAAATAAATAGAGTAACCCGCCAAAAATGCTATACGAAGTCACGAACGACGAAGTCACGGGTAAAGTGCTCTCAAAATAAACAGCCCGACACGCTAACACCCAAACATGACGAAGCAAAATACGCTTTATTACATTGCAGCTACGTTTTAATTTACAATAGTAAGGAAACAAGAGTTTGACAGCGTCTTTATGGTAGCCGACTTTCGTTTCTTACTTTTATTTACACGTGTCCAATATGCCAAAAAAATGCAGGCAGGGCGGGGTGGAATTCATATGCGATACGATGCAGTTTGCATGCATGTGGCGACCGCGACAACAACGCGCTGCTTGTGGACAAGGCTTGCAGATTGGCAAGGCAACCAAAAACAATAATTATTCACGCGTACAAGTTTTCATAAACAGCTTTCTATTTGCAAGCCAGTTCGAAATTTAAACAAAACCTTTGATGAGTTATCTCCTTGGTTGTCATGTTTCGAAATAAAACATCGTTCCACTTTTAAATTACACGACAGATCATATGAGTTTACTATGTAATTTATTTAGCCGCAAAACACGACAGATATGGCTTTCCATACAGACAGCCGAGCAGCGGCAGGTAAGACTTGCTGCTGCTCGGCCAGTACAGCAATTTCGATTTATCTCGAAGAAGGTTGTCAAAATAATGCACACAGCATAATTGAGAAAATTAAATTGGTTATCGAATACGGCGACCGTAATCGTTTAAGTTGTCGGTGTACCGTATTCGGAACACTTTCTGCGGCCTAATACGGATAACGGAAACCTTTTTCCACTAGTTGGTGACCGAATACGGGCTGCAACCGAAAATGTAAATGAGCCATAACTGAGGCATAAAATAAGATAGATTCCATCATCCACAAATCGCAAAACTATTTAGTCCGTCAGTTAGAGTATTGAAAAATAATGGACACGTATTTTTTGTTTTTGTAAATCAATGAATATTGACAAAGATAAAACGCATCAAAACTCGGGAGTGGGGGCTCGTGACGTCACGACTCACTAAAAATTATGCGAAGGTGTGACGTATTGAGAATTTTGAAAACGTCTGTAACTTCGTCAATTTTGGCTCCCGTAACAAAAAAAAAACACGGGTCAAAATATATTTTTTTAGAATCTAACTGACGGACTAATTAGATTTTTTCAGGACACAAGCCCATTTGAAACATGAAATATGGAATTAAATTATATTTTCCTTTTTCCAGGTAGCCCCTTACGATTTACAACTCGAACAAACTAAGTTTGCACCTCCCTGGAATGCGGAATTTATTTTAATGTACCTATGTTTAGTATAATGTTAAAAATAATAAATGCAAAGTAAAATGTAACAAACATTTGTTTACTTTTTAAAGTAAAGCGAATCCTTTTTTGCAGACCGTACCTAAGCGTCAGTGTGACGTAATCGACGCGAGGTGCAAACTTAGCTTGGTCGAGTTGTAATTTACTTTACCTAGTTAATTTGCGCATTTCCCACCTTTTCCGACCCAGACTTTCCAAAAAGTGGATGCTCAATACCTACTTTTAGATACAATTTTTTATCTAAAAATGGTAATTCTATTAGAACCCCTATAGCATTGACAGACATACATTTGAATGGTGCTGTAGGTTTTTACACAAACAGTTTAAAATTAATCCCCAAAATATATAAAAAATATTGATTTAATTAAAAATTAAACAAACACAGTGAGACACCGTACAAAGGTAATCAATTAGGTTTCTTACTGAAATAATCTGTGATTTTTCTGCTGATACTCTTATTGTGTTTCGAAGTTGTTTCATTTTCGTGTTCCATCGACGAACTGCCATCGTTTAGCAAGGAATTTCTTCTTTGGTTACCGAGCAATGTATTTGACGCTGCTGGATTTAGCTCACCACTTTCCATTTTCGTCATGGCATCGAATAAAGACATGCGAGCCTTTGATTGTACTTCTTTCTTTTCTTCTATTTTGTTGGTGTCTGTTCGTGTGGGATGTTGGGTGGGCTGGTTGGATGGTGTGTTTGCCTCTGCCTGTATAGTAACTTCGAGCAAGCTCTGGTCCATGTCGTCTTGAGAGAACAAGTCAGGGGATTTGCTTGAGAGTTCGCTTTCTATTGCCGATACTGTCGCCGGTATGGTTTCTGTTATGCTCTGAAATTTACAGTGGATAGAGTTATATAGTGATTTCTGATACTTGGGACTAGTGATGTCCTATCATCGATAAAAAATATTATAACGCTGAAGAGTTTGTTTGTTTGCTTGAACGCAGTAATCTCAGGAAGTACTGGTCCGATTTGAAAAATTATTTCAGTGTTAGGTAGCCCATTTATCGGGGAAAGCTAAGACAAAAAGGAGCGGAGAATTAATGGAAAATGTGACGCAGACGAAGTTGCGCGGGTCAGCTAGTCATAAATTGTAAGTCGATTTTCATGGAACAATCCAACATGGTATATTATTTTAAGGCAACGAAACAACGATCTTTAAGCAATATACAACACAAATAGCCCGCTTCAATGTATAATCATACAAAATATCAACTAAATTATTCACTAATACTAGTGATAGACAATATAATAATACGCATAACTCGACAAAAAAACTGAAGAGCAGATTTTTTTTTTCGCGATTTTTTTTTATAATAAGTTATTCATAGTGATGACTAAAATCAGGGATGTTGCGAATATTCGCATTCGCATCCACAAATGCGGAGCTTTCGCATAGTATTACTTGTCATATAGATAGACTTTGAATGTTATTGATGAGACCTTTTGAGGAAGCCAAACGAGAACTGAGCAGCTCTCACGCCCTTATTTCATTTCCGAAAGTTGATGAATATTTAACAAGATCACAGATCCGCTTTGAAAGGCCGTCACGACTCTGAAAAATGAACTTTCAACAAAGTTTTCCAGAAGAAACAATTTAAATATCATCGCCACCTACTTAGATCCTCGGCACAATTTTTTTACACCGGTGACTGGGGAAAAGATTAAAGACGACATTTTGATGATTATAATGACAAATACTGAGAATGACGATTGCGGTTCTCTTAACGGAACAGCGGGTTCATCAGCGGATGTGAAAAAATCGGCATTCGTAACATCCCTGAGTACAATCACCCCTTAAAAGGTATTGTGTTTATTCTATTATATAATTGTAGATTCAAATACTATAGATTGTTTTAATGATAAAAATACCTGTGGACGGCGAGCTATGGGTGGCTCGCCGTCCGTCCGTCTAGTGACGACAGGCCGTGTCGACGGCGCGTTAGTGTTCCACGCGCGCCTCAAAGAGAGTCAGCACACAGAGGGGCCCGAAAGGGCCGACGCCTGCCGGAGTCGCGTGACTGTTCGAAAGAGATACCGTGGCTCCGGAACACAAAGGGCATTGAAGGAACATGGATGGGTTTTAGTCAGTAAAAGTCTGACACTCCCTCCCGCTACACACAGAGCGGGAGGAGTCATTGGATGATTTCCCATCCCTAAAAAAATAAAAAATAAAACTCAACAAATGATAAGTAAGTAGGTAGGTACTTACAGTTTCCATGACGTCATCGCCAGGACTGGGCGAAGGTTCCTTTCCTCCTTTCAACACCCGTTCCAGATACGGATGTAGCCGCTGGGATACCACGTCCTTCTCCTGAGAGAACCTCACTATGTACTTGTATAGTTGCCCTGAAATACAAATGGATAATTATAGGAAGATCAATTCCCGTATATTCGAGAAAGTTCGCATTCGGTATTTAGTCGGATTGAGACTGAGATTGAGAGCGGATTTCACCAACGAAACTTCCTGTCGATTCTGTTGACATCTCACCGTTATCACTTAGGTGGACTGAACGAAAAGTGAGCTGTCATGACATCTTGTTTGTATGGTTTGACAGCTCACTTGTCGTTCACTTCGCCTAAGTGTTCACTTCGACATGTTTACAGAATCGCACTGCTGATCGCGATCAAGCTGCGTTCAGGAGTTGTCAGTGTCAATATTCCGTAGAAAATAAAGACACTGACGGCCCGTAAACGTGGTTCATATGCTGATCGCTTTCAATTTCAGATTTATGAAATCCGCCCAAGTTTCAATCCGATTAAAAGCCCTCTAACTTCTCTTTATTTGGCACTAGCTGACCCGCGCAATTTCATTTGCGTCACATTTTCCATGAATGCCCCGCTCCTATTTATCTTAGCGTGATGATATATAGCCTATAACCTTCCTCGATAAATGGGCTATCTAACACTGAAAGAATTTTTCAAATCGGACCAGTAGTTCCTGAGATTACCCCCTACATACATACTTACAAACTTACAAACAAATGTTACCTCTTTATAATATTAATATAAGTATAAGTATATAAGTATAAGTAATTATAAGTAATAAGTATATATGTATAGATTACAAACATACAAACTTACAAACAAATGTTACCTCTTTATAATATTAAGTATAGACTAGCTGATGCCCGAAATTATATAATGAAGCCTTCTTCGATAACCACTCTATCCATTGGTGAAAACAGCATGAAAATCGGTGTAGCAGTTTTTGAGTTTATCGCGAACAGACAGGCAGACGCGGCAGGGATTTTGTTTTATACTATGTAGTGACTGATTGGTCTTTTTTAAATGTTCTACAGACAAAGTTGTGCAGCTGAACTGTAATAATAGGAGACATTAAAAGATCTACGCTCTGAGTCTTAAGTCTTTGAGCGTCGCCACAACGACCAGTCCTGTGCGTCTCGCATCCATCGGCTACCCGCGACCTACACCAGGTCACATAGTAACATATATCATCGTATCAGATAGTAACATATAAATTCTTTGAACATTTCTACTCACCAACAGTAACATTATATCTCGCCAGCAAGTTATACATATTCGCGATGTCATCTCTGAGCTGCGTGTCTCCGAAGGTGAAGTACGCCATGGGGCGGCGCGCCTCCGCGCACGCCATCAGCTGCAGCAGGCTCTTGAGCTGCGGCGTGCCTCCGAAGGCGCCGCAGCCCCAGTTGCCGGTGGCCACCCCGGGGAACTGCAGCCGCGCTGACTGCCCATCTGTGTCGAATGATACGCCCACCCAGGCCTGGGGACAATGGCATACGTTACAAGTGTTGCTGGCTATTCAATTACTTCAATGTGAGATTTTTGAACGCGCTGTTTCCGACAAATAAGGGGCCGTTCAAGTATTACGTAAGCACTAATAGGGGAAGGGGTCTTCACTTTGTTTATTTTTGATGACATGGGGGACGGGGGACGGGGGGGTTGAAATGGTGATTACGTCAACAATATTTACTTACCTTTTTTAGTTTTCAAGTCTTAGTACATTTCGATTTGACATAATTATGGCTATCAGTAATACTCCCGTGCGCTGTTTCATAATTATGTAAGAAATAACAGAAGTGGGGAAAATAGGTCCCGCACGATTAGAAACTATGACAATGCTTACGTAAGCGGAGGGAGGGGTAAGAGCTTTGATTACTATCGCTGACAAGGGGAGGAGGGGAGTTAAAAATGTCTATAATAATGCTTACGTAATACTTGAACGGCTAGTTGCTGGCAGTAGCTGGTTATAACACGAGTGTTCCCAAGGGGTAACGTACTATACTAGTGTACGTAGTTACTGGGTTGTGGAGACCAGCGCGCCGGGTCTAAAAAGGCAACTTTAGCAGGATCATAATTTGAATCATACAAAAATATCTTTATCGCTTAAGCTTAGGTTCAAGGTTGATTAGGATAACTACAGTTTCGGGTAGTTTGATGGGATGGGATATCATGAAATGACTTCCCTCGCTCTGGGCGGAGCGGGAGGGAGTGTCAGACTTCTACCGACTAAAACCCATCCATGTTCCTTCATGTGCCCTTTGTGTTCCGGAGCCACGGTATCTCTTTCGAATAGTCCCGCGACTCCGGCAGGCGTCGGCCCTTTCGAGCGCCTCTGTGTGCTGACTCTCTTTGAGGCGCGCGTGGAACACTAACGCGCCGTCGACACGGCCTGTCGTCATGAGACGGACGGACGGCGAGCCACCCATAGCTCACCGTCCACAGGCCCGCGCCTACGGTGGCCTCCGACGCCCGCGGCGTCTACCACGGCGGCCGGGACGAGAGGTTCTCTCCCTCTCCCGCTCCGCCACTTCCTTCGCTAGCATGACTGCTTCGCAGAAGGAGGTGGCGGCGTCCCATTTGGTTAGATTGCAAGCCAAGCAAATTTTTGAACAAGTGCCATCACCTATCAAGTCTCCCCACCATCTATTTTTGCTATGTTTAAGAGCTCGAACTGCTACTGTAAACGACAAGCCTTCAGTAGCTGATATTGAATGTCATTTTCAACTTGTAGAAGTTAAAAAAAAATTAAAACGTGCTGTTGTATATTACGAGCAACTATCACATCATACCTTATTCAGCTCCCTAGTGATGGAATCTCTCTTGAACTCGTTCGTGACGGCGGAGTAGGGCACCGCGTCGATGGCGAGCACGGCACAGCGCCTGCGACCTGAGGAGTCCCGCGGCGTACTGTCCGAATAATCTCCCGCAAACTGGAACGTGTGTCCGTAGCCCGTGTACTTGCTATAGCGTTCACAACCTAATAGGATAGTAAATACGACTCAAAATGCAAGTCTGTGTTTTGAAGTTTCGAATCACAAGAATCTGAATCTGATACATGATGTGAAGTGGCCCTTTGGGGTGCTATAAGCAATCAAATATTTAACAGGACATAGGGCTGATGTTTCAACAGTCAGATAATTTTTAACCTAAGTATAAATGGGGCGGCTTGACATATTTTCTGTATAAAAGCTATCAAATCGTTATGGTCTTCGAATATAAGTTATCTGACGATTGTAATATCGGCCCTAAAGAAATAAGAAACGACAAATGTTTTTCAAAAAGTCTTAAAATGGAAAAGAGCTAAAACCAATGATGAAACTGCATTGCTTTCATTATAAAGGTATACTTTTCAAAGCCTCCGAACTTTTAATTACTTTTATCAATCCTAAATTTTATTTTTTTTAAATAACGATATAGTGTAGTAGATAAACAACTTTGAAGCTTCTGAAACTTCCACATTCCTGAAAAAATAAGTTGAAATATAACATACCAATCATCATGAGCGCTTCATTAGGCCTGAGCACTTCGGTGAACAGCATGGATATCATGAGTTCGGGACAAATAACGAACCGAATCTCCTCTTGAACACACCCGTGACCCAGTACACCGCCGCCTAAGAACCTGTACAAGAGAAAAAGGCCTTATTCAATGGAAATTGCGGTGGTTTAAATAAGTTTCTCGCATCATGACTTTTATTTGCGTGGGGAAGAACAAGGTATTTTTTTTTAAATTAACAGGGTCAATTCTAATTAGAAAACCGCAAACCAGACAGCGCGACCGTTCCAAACAGATCCGACATTTATCTTTTTTTCCCCGACTACGGCGAAGACACATTTAACTACCGAAATGTCGCGTCAACTCGATGTTATTTGATAAAAAAACCGGAAAGACATTTAAAGTAAACAGAATAGATTTCATTCATATGGGTTTCCTAGAATATTGTTTAATTCCCTAATGTTCAACGGGTAAGTATAAGTTTGGTTTGCATTAAACATATAAAATTATTCAGTCAGTGATGTACTGAGACAGAAAGGCTTGGACTTTTCTCATTATGGTGACACCAAAGGACTTTGTACGCCTTAAGCTGGTCTCAACTTATTGAAACACTTATTCACAGCCTACAGCAGGAATTTTTTGTGATCTCTCCAAGGCATTTGATTGCTTTAATCACGAAACTTAGCTCTTTAAACTTGAACATTATGGAATAGGTAAACTTGCGCTCTTATTTGAGAAGTCTTATTTAAATGACAGACTGCAGGAAGTTCAAATAAACGGCGTCAATTTACGGGATAAAATGTGAAAATGGGTATACCACAAGGCTCAATATTGGGTCCGTTCCTCTTTTTATTTTAGTTAAATTAATAATGTACCACATTTTTTATAAAACTATATTATTTTAATTTTCAAGATAAATAGACGTTTCACAAATCTCGACAACGTAATTCCCCTTCAGCAGGTTCAAAAATTGGCTCACTGCAAATAATTTAGTTTTAAATGGGAAAAACAATAATGCTGTCTTGCTATAACACATTTCTTTACATGATATGGTTTTTGCAAGCGACCAATATGAAAAACGTTTCACAACAAAATGCTTATAGTGACTTGAATTTAAGGTTTACTCACTTGTTAGCAAAATCAACTTGTATCAACGAATCAGCGTCTTCAATAGTGTTGTGTGGCTCGACGTGAAGAGGCAGCGAACCAATCAGACGCTCGCTCCGCGGCCACGAAGGGCAGTCACGCGGCGGCACCGACCGCCGGCAGAACGTTACGCTGCCGACCGGCACTGTACTGCAACGATACAGCGCATGTACGGACATATTCCACACATCACACACACACAATCAGACGCTCGCTCCGCGGCCACGAAGGGCAGTCACGCGGCGGCACCGACCGCCGGCAGAACGTTACGCTGCCGACCGGCACTGTACTGCAACGATACAGCGCATGTACGGACATATTCCACACATCACACACACACAATCAGACGCTCGCTCCGCGGCCACGAAGGGCAGTCACGCGGCGGCACCGACCGCCGGCAGAACGTTACGCTGCCGACCGGCACTGTACTGCAACGATACAGCGCATGTACGGACACATTCCACATATCACACACACACAATCAGACGCTCGCTGCGCGACCACGAGGGACAGCCACGCGGCGCTTACCGAGCGCCGGCAGAACGTCACGCATCACATCACACACACAAAAACTGGCACAAAGTTAATGATATCTTAATTTACAAAAACGTATAATATAAATAAATTATTTGTCCAATAGAGACTACACAAGAGTTTTCGATATGCAAGGCTTGTAGTTCAACATTAATAATAATTTATAATATAAAAGAATGTCACCTTTAGTTACAACTCTCCTGAAATAATGACAAATGCATTTCATTTTTTCCAAATTGGCATCTGAATCCGTTGCTTCGTAAAATCGGTATCTGTTAAAAAGATTATGTATTAAGATAGTTTATTAGACATTGTAATACATTTTACTCATTGGACTTATTGCAGCACATAGAAAACTTACGTATTAAAATTAATAAAGGGATATGAAGCATATTCTGAAGTCCTCTTGGTAGAATTCCTTCTAGGAAACGTACAGAAGAAGGCATTGGCAAGTAGACTAGCTATCTGTTGCTGTGACAGAGAAACTGAGCGGTTCTTGTGTTGCCTGCAACATATAAAATAATATAAACATACTCCTCAGGCTGATAATTAACCTTACTCATGATTAATTATTATTACGTTTCCCATTTCAATAATAACATTTTACATTGGACAACATGGTTTTTGGATTGTAATAAAATTTGACGGTTATCATAAAATTCAAAGGCCGGGAAATTCTTACATGCTAGAAACTAAAAATAACTCCAAAATAAAACCTTACCTCAGCAATGGAATTGGTGCCTGCACCAATTTAGGGAGAGCCAGTGCAAGTTTAGCAATCTCTGGCAGAGTCACATCAAAGAAATATTGTGATTCCTCTTCTTCTAAATACTGAAAAAAATTTTTTTTTTTTTTTAAATGTAGCTTACCTTAATTTTTGCAAGACCTACAATATTAATTTGGGTAACTTAATAAAGTTTCCCAGAAATAAGAAACAGGTGAACTTTAGGCCTAGCAATTACATAAAATTACAAATAGCATGTTGGTAGACAGGCACACAATCCTAATTCTGAATTAATTAATGTAAGTACTTTGCTTTGATTGTAGAAGAACAATTTTCAATCAATATCCTTACCTCATTGAAAAGCTTGTGCAAACCCCTAAATTTCCAAGTGTTCTTGAACTTTGTATTGTAACTTAGAATTGCGTTAGCCAGGTCTTGACTGTTACGCATTGGCTTTGAAAGAGCACTCTCTATCATGTCCCAACGCTTCTTGAGGTGGGTCTCACCATTACTCTGAAATAAATATTTAGAGTTCTTAGATAGATCCCGTTTGGGCCCAGCGGTGGAACCTTTGAGGCCACCTGACCCACTTTATTTTTATGACATTAAGATTTATATCAGTGATGATGATGTGATGTCAAGTGGAACCAATGGTTCCACTCCGGGCGACCGCAGTTATCAAAACCATCTATATAATTCGATGGTCTAGAAGACAAATGTGGGAACGCAAAATTTTGATTTTTTTACATTTAAAAGCCAAATGTACTAAAATGCTCACTAAGTAAATTTAACATTTAAATGTATTGGAATCATGTGAACATTATATTGAACTTTTATTTGGTAGTTTGTATTGTTATTTCTAGCTTTGTAAACTTTTTGCATTTGTAATAAGATACTGTTTCTTTTCCCAATAAAAATAAACAAAACAATATTTCTTAATCTATAATGTAACATTGCCTGAATATTACATCCTGTAGGGTTATTATGTTGTTTCTCCAGGATAGGAATGAGAGAAGCCGCAGAAAAAAGCTAGGCAATGATAAATTTTAAATATTATCTGCTCAGTTTTTGTCAGCTGTTTAAAACAGCTGATAAAAAAACTACAACACCCTTTTGATATTATAACAACAACAAAACTGATACTCACATCATCAACAGGATAAAGACTCTGATCAGAGCAGGGCATCCTCACGTGCTCTGAGTCCCATTTATCTTGTCCGATCTGTGGCTTCGGAGGCCTATCATTCGCCACACAGCCGCTACTCGGCACATGATACAATACTGCATGGTTGTACGAAGGAGAAACGAGCGGGAACTCAGGTGCCCCCCACGGCGATTGCGACCCGTATAGCTCAGTCAAAGGAACACCCCGCCAACTGTTACTACTGTCCATATCCATATTCATCGTGTACGCGCGAATTTGGACACCTTTTACAGTAAACAACACCACTTCACCATTTGTTTTTGGAGTTAATGTGTGTTTATTAAGATTTGGAAACGTACATAATAACTTTATGTGTATGTGCACGTATAATCTTGTTTTTGTGATAGACCTCATCAATTTAATTACACACGTTGCGATAACACAAATAATTATTTCGTTCGAATGACAGTCAGGCAGGTCAGGCAGTGAGGCAGGTCAGTTCGCCAGTCCAAATTGTTTGTGTCACTGTCACTACTAACTGTCAAAGAAAAGAAAGAACGATGTTCACTGTAGCGAAATTATCAATTACAGACTTCATGAAATTATACGCACTTTTTAACAAGAAGTTTTCCGAGTAATCTTACATGCTAATAAAACACATTATTACTAGCCAAATTTATGGAAAAAAATACGTCAATCATTTTAAAATTAAATTCTGGAGAAATGCTCCACAAGTGAGTATTCCAAAGATTAGAACGAGACAGAGCCAAAGTAAAATGAAATTGTCAAAATTCGGTTTGTCAATGTCATAATGTCAGATTACTCAGATTGTCAAACTCCACAAACGCCAAGCGTCGGGTACTAAACTGGAAAAAAAGCGTTTGCTTCTTTATTTTTGTTAATTTAGTTAAGTTTTAGACAGACAGTTCTGTATCAAGAGGTATTTGAAAATATATTTACATTAATTACATCATGAATTTGGAATTACTTGGTAAGTGACATTTTCAGAACGGAAACTAGAACTCTGTATTTGTTTTTGTTTACGATATTTACTAAACGATAATAAACAATATTGCGTGTCCCTTTCAGAATCATTTGGTCAAAATTATCCTGAGGTAAGCATCAATTTATCCCATTTATCTGCCGATGTCCGACGCCTAAATTTTTAGAAAACTGATAAAGTTCTATAAGCATCTTTGTAAAGTTTACATTAATTAGCCGTGTTTACTGATGTAAATGAGCAACTAGCGTAGTCAATTGTCTCTATACTATGCTTCGTAACATAAACAACCTCTTACAAGAAATATAATATACTATTATTTTTCCCAGGAATTTGATGGCACCTTAGACTCAATATCATTGGCAGCCACATGTGCTTTCAACAGAAGAGGAACCCTTTTGGCAGTAGGCTGCAATGACGGCAGGATATTTATATGGGACTTCCTTACTCGAGGCATCGCTAAGTCAATATCGGCACATGTGTATCCTGTCTGTAGTCTTAGCTGGTCAAGGAATTGTAAAAAGGTATGTTAGCTAATCGTGTTTTAAAGTAATTTAATCTGTATTAATAAATTGAACCTGTTATTTTGAAGTTCAATAATGGTCTTGCTATTAACTGGATTTGTGAGGAAAATGGAAAAAATGTTGGTGCTGTTACGTCTGAAGACAGGCTTTCCAGACTTCTTGTAGTTTTCATTTGTTGCATATAGAACTAACAGTAAGTTACCTATCTGTCTGTAACGCAACACAGAAATAGTGTGTTCTCCATGTCCATAATATTGAAAATTTTGGGTAAACTTCATGGTATATTTGAACCTTCACTCAAAAACTAAACAAAGCCTGTTTTGTCTACAGCTCCTTTCAGCATCAACAGACCACAATGTATGCATATGGGATGTTCTTTCTGGAGAATGTGAACAACGCTACAGATTCCCAACACCGATACTGAGAGTACAGTTTGATCCTAGAAATGACAAGAGATTTCTTGTGTGTCCGATGAGACACGCTGCACTGCTGGTTGATACTGATGGGGAACACAAAATATTACCTATAGATGATGATGTGAGTTTAAGCAAAACTAATGTTTCTTGCGAGGTTTCTAAAAACAGGAGCATCAAAATTGCATATTGTCACTTAGCTAACAATACGGCTCAATTTGCCATTTAGAATCTTTACTTTTTTATTTCATTAGACAGAACTCTTTGTCACGGGATGAACTGACAGTATTACACTTGATGATCAACCAAACCTAGGCCGAAATTCAAATAGTTGACTCAGCGCCCAATACCTTTGTCACAAGAACCTAGGTAATCAGTTTTCCGCTCTACTGTAGTCTAAATGACTTGCATAGTATTGTTAGCCAAGCAACAATATTGCTTTCTGTACATATGAATTATGTGCTTGCTTACAATGTCTGTGATAGCAACAGAGATTTTGGTTTTATATCAATCTTAACATATTTTCTTATCCAAATTTTTTTAACAGAAAAGAATGAAAAATAAATCTATAAGTTATTTTATCAACACAAAATAAATTAACAAAACTTTTCAGGGTGATGTAAATGTAATAGCATCTTTTGATAGAAGAGGAGACCACGTCTATACGGGCAATGCCAAAGGGAAGATATTAATTTTAGATACTCAGTCATTAGCAGTGAAGGCTAGCTTCAAAATAGTTGTGGGCACATCAAGCACCACAAGTATCAAAAGTATAGAATTTGCAAGAAGAGGAGAGTAAGTTGATATCATTATAATAAAGAATCTATTGTTTAAATAAACCACCTTATTAGAAGAAAAAGTTCTTCCCTCAATTTTTATTATGACTAGTATTTAATAATTACTGTCTACTGTCTAAAAATAACTTTTTACAACATTTTCATTTCAGCTGTTTTCTTGTAAACACATCAGATCGCGTCATACGAGTATATGAATCAAGCAAAGTTCTCAAATGTGGAATTAATGGTGAACCTGAACCCATACAGAAACTACAGGATCTTGTTAATAAGTAAGCATTCCATAAAGGGTTGTGTAATATTGGTAGCCATGAAAAATACGGCAATGATGATCCACTGCTGAACAAAGGCTTTATTATTACACTAGCTTCTACCCGCGACTTCGTACGCGTTCCCGTGGGATAAAAAATAGCCTATGTGTTATTTCAGACCATAATCTATCCCTGTTCCAAATTTCACCCAGATCCCTTCAGCCGTTTTGACGTGATTGAGTAACAAAAATATACACAAACTCACTCACAAACTCGCATTTATTATATTAAATAATATATAGCAGGAGTAGGATAACTTACTTAATGAAATAGTACGAATATAATATCAGAGATTATGAATGTCATTTTTATTCTTTCTCACACTTTAAAAAAAATAAATATAAATCATAGCGGCCGCGGCTCCGCCCGCGTGGATGTCGGTTACCGCTGCAAAAAGCCTACCCAGGAAACACACGGTCAGAAAAATGATTCCCAGGTCAAATCACAGACACCGACACTAACATCGACGACGCAGTCATTATCCGCAGGCTGCACAGATTGTCTTTCTGTGGATGTTAAAGTTGTTAATGATGAAAATATTTATAATTAATACTAAGTTTTCACTTCTGCTGGCAGTCCAGGAGTGCAACCCTTTGTTTTAGGATAGATAACTAAAGCGATTATTGTAGAGCTTCTCTACAACATTAATTGACGTTAAATCATTCTTTTCGTAAATCAATTCCTACTAATTTGAATGTTTGGCCCTGGACTTTGTTTATCGTTAGTGCGAAAGAAATTTTTACTGGAAATTGGAGCCTTTTGAACGGTATAGGCAAATCAGTAGGGATCATGGGTATTCTTGGTATATGAGCTGATTCAAGAATTTTTAAAATCGTCCAGTAGTTTTTGAGCATATTCATTACAATCAAACAAACAAACATACAAAAAAAGTTATCCTCTTTAAAATATTTAGACTTCGCGCACGACCGCTGCGTAGGGAGCCGTATTACCTTACTCATAGATCTAAACTCCCCTCCCGCACGCGCACCCCCGCCTTGGTGACGTCCACTTCGCAACGGGCCGTGCAGCAGAAATCGTAATATTTTAATTTCGCCATAACTTCAAAACCAAACGTCCGATTTTAATCATTCAAAGACTAAATATTATCTACATAAACTGTACTTAGTGATGAAATAGTTTATTTTGATAAGGATTAATAGCATGAGTAAAATAAACGCGTTTAAATGTAGTCCAAAAAAAATCAAGATTTTTAAATAAAAAAAATGGTTGTTGTGCCTCACTCGACATAGATAGGTATAGTGTGTCGCGGACTTTTTTGTAGATATTTATAAGATCTACAATTAATTAGAACAATTTATGGTTCTATCTTTTATAGTTTAGGCAGCGTACGCAAAATAAGTAATTTTTCTGGTTGATTTTTACACCTTGTGTCCGAAAAACCCAAATATCTTATGGAACCCTATTTTTTTTCAAAATAAAATATAGCCTATGTTACTCGTGGATAATGTAGCTTTCGAATGGTGAAAGAATTTTTAAAATCGGTCCAGTAGTTTTTGAGCCTATTCATTACAAACAAACAAACAAAGTTTTCCTCTTTATAATATTAGTGTAGATGTAGATTAAGGGTTGTTTCACACGTACCACAACCACACTACACCGTCGCGACAAAAGATGGTCGAGCTGTGGTTACGTGTGAATAATGTCGCTGGAGCTTCGTCTGGTTGCGTTGTGGTGCCGTGGTACCTGCAAAATATGGATGTGTTTGCGATGTGGCCGGCCGCTAGTTCGCTGAACCGCTGGTGGCCGACCGACGTGGCTGCGGTGTGGTATCAAACTTGCGGTCGATAATGACGGCAGTGTGAATTTAACAATTAATCTTTTCACAAATTATCGCCCGCCCACATGATGTGGTTGTGGTACGTGTAAAACAAGTCTAAGTTTAACAAATTCTTGCTGTTTTCTTATAATGCGCATGCAATACGTAAATAAAAGCGCACTATTAGCTTTTTATTTAATTATTCTCAACATCGGGATTTGATGATTCTCATTTCTTCAAGATATCTTTCTTCATTAGAACAACATGGAAGAAGTGCTGTTTCTCGGGCGACGGCGAGTATATCTGCGCGGGCTCGGCTCGGCAGCACGCCCTGTACATCTGGGAGAAGTCTATCGGCAACCTCGTCAAGATCCTGCACGGCACCAAGGGAGAACTGCTGCTGGACGTCGTGTGGCATCCCATCCGGCCGATCATTGCTAGTATTAGTGCAGGTAAGAAGTCTATCGGCAACCTCGTCAAGATCCTGCACGGCACCAAGGGAGAACTGCTGCTGGACGTCGTGTGGCATCCCATCCGGCCGATCATTGCTAGTATTAGTGCAGGTAAGAAGTCTATCGGCATCCTCGTCAAGATCCTGCACGGCACCAAGGGAGAACTGCTGCTGGACGTCGTGTGGCATCCCATCCGGCCGATCATTGCTAGTATTAGTGCAGGTAAGAAGTCTATCGGCATCCTCGTCAAGATCCTGCACGGCACCAAGGGAGAACTGCTGCTGGACGTCGTGTGGCATCCCATCCGGCCGATCATTGCTAGTATTAGTGCAGGTAAGAAGTCTATCGGCAACCTCGTCAAGATCCTGCACGGCACCAAGAGAGAACTGCTGCTGGACGTCGTGTGGCATCCCATCCGGCCGATCATTGCTAGTACTAGTGCAGGTAAGAAGTCTATCGGCAACCTCGTCAAGATCCTGCACGGCACCAAGGGAGAACTGCTGCTGGACGTCGTGTAGCATCCCATCCGCCCGATCATTGCTAGTATTAGTGCAGGTAAGCATTTCAGGAAATATTTTTTCATGTCATCCAAATTAATAATAACTCATAGTTTTAATTTATAATTTGTATGCCTAAGTGGCTGATCATGGAATGAACATTAACTATAAAATTATGTAATGAACACCTGTTATATGTAACCCATGTATCACAAATAAACGAATTGATTGATTGATTGAAATTCATGGGCTTGGTGCAGCATATTGCTTCCACAAAAGAAATGAAAATGTAGAACCAAAATGTCCTTTCTTAGGTATTGTTCGTCAGAACGTTGAACTCCTAAGTAGGTAGATCAGAGTTGAGCTTCACAACTACTGACAAATGCTTGCAGTGACCTGACAGGTTCACTCAGATCTGCGTGGTTCTTTCTTCTGCAGACCATCACAGACTAATCCACATGGTGCTTAAATGAAGTATTGTAAGCGTGAGGACTACGTAGGTCGTTATTTTTAAGACTATTTTCATGACACTTGCGGTTAAATACACTTTGTGGCGTATTTTGGTATTGTTCGTCGCATCATTGAGCTCCTCAAAGTTCTAAGTTTAGCTGCATGATAACTGACAAATTTAATGCTTGCACAGGTCCACTCAAACCTGCGTGGTACCTACTTTCCTCAAAAGGCCACCACAGATGTGAACCTACATGGTTTTTCAAATATTATTGACGATTGTATGGACTTTAAAATAGACTATGACCTCTGAGTTTGTTTCGGTGTCTTCTCGTTCGGAGGGTTGAGACCTCGGAAACATCGGCCTCATCTAGAATAATATGACCAAAAAACCAAACAAAAAAATAAAACAAAAGCTCGATCAAAATGGATTTCACGTGGTATTAAGAAATGTAGTAAACTGAAACGTTCTCTTCTTTGGAAATATAGACTATCAAAAAATAGCGTTGATAAATCGAATTTAAAAAAATATTCTATTAGATATGCCAAAATTATTAAATTAACACAAAAGTCTCAGAATAGTTATTGCATTCTAAATTCTAAAAACAAATCTAAAGCTACTTGGAACATAATTAATGGCAGAAAACAGAATTTTCCCCCAGAGACTATACGTGAATTGATAATAGATAATCATAAAGTTACGGTCTGTAACTTTATGATTATCTATTATCAATTCACTCAAAGAATTGCTGAGTTATTTAATGAATATTATGCAGATTTGGTTAAACCTCAAACTAGTACGAGTACTACACATAATGCTTCTCCGAGAATCTCTACCTGCACGTACAATTCACCGAAATCTTTTTTTCTAAGTCCCACTAGCCCTTTAGAAATCAGTACCATTATAAAACATTTAAATAACACGAAGAGCACCGGTTTTGATGACATATGTGTATTAGTAGTCAAATCCGTATCTCACATTATTGTGCTTCGAACAGGGAATCTTTCCATCTGTTTTAAAAACTACTGTAATTAAACCGCTCCATAAAAAGGATGATAAAACAAATATAAAAAATTACAGACCTATAGCCTTAACTCCAACATTTTCTAAAATTATTGAAAAAGCCATATACAATAAATTATATGACTACTTTGAAAGGAATAATATCTTTACGCCTGATCAGAAAGGTTTTCGTAGGAATATGTCCATAAATTTAGCCATATACGATTTTTTTAAGTTTAATATATCCTAGAGTTGATAAGAGACAGCCTGTCTATGCTTTGTATATGGATATGTCAAAGGCTTTCGACTATGTGGATCATAATATACTATTGAGTAAGCTGGAAACATACGGTATTAGGAGCAACACATTAGAATTACTAAAGTCTTACATCAGTAATAGAACCCAGTTTACGAGTATTGCCAAAATTTGTTCTAATACGAAACATGAAATAAATTATGAGTCCAAAAGTAGAATAGTAAAATATGGGTATGGTGGGTATGGTATTTGTGTTTGTTCCTCAAGGTAGTGTTTTGGGTCCTCTACCATTTATTATCTATATCAATGACCTGCCAAAATCTATTAAAGATCATATGATACTATTTGCCGATGACTGCACTGTTGTATATAATGATGAAAATATTATAAATAGGGTAGTTTAAATTCAATAATTCAATGGTTACAAAATAATAATTTATTAATAAACATCGATAAAACTAAATTAATGCAATTTAAACAGAAAACAAAAAACACTTTACACACTCCAATAGAATTTAACAGTAAAAAAATTGAATTGACAACTACATCAAAATTTCTCGGCCTCCACATAGATGACAATTTGAAATGGCAAAGCCACATAGAATTTATTTGCAAAAAAGTGTCACAGTCATCTTATAGTCTGTACATGCTAGCGAAAAAGGTCAATATTAACACATTACTAGTAGCCTATCATAGTTATGTTGCATCCAGACTTAGGTATGCAATTATATTCTGGGGAAATACTACCAACTGGGATAAAGTCTTTAAATGCCAAAAAAGGTGCGTGCGAGCTATGAGTGGTCTCAAAAGAACTGACAGCTGCAAGGAATATTTTAAACAATTTAAAGTACTTACCGTGCCATCTTTATATATTTTTGAAATGGCTTTGTTTATTAGACATCATCCATCACTATTTACATTGGAGCTTAAATCGCGAAATAGAAGTCACCTTTATAATAACCTCACCAGGCAGTATAGAACAACCCTCTTTGGGAAAAGTGTGTTTGCTATGGCCACAAAAATCTACAGTAAAATACCTAATTATATAAAAAAATGTAGCAATATTCATGTTTTTAAAAATAAATTGTTCCAATTTCTGGTGGAAAAGTATTACTATTCTGTTGCTGAATTTTTATCAACATGCAGTTTTTAAACATTTCATGTCCGCTTGACGATAATTTATTTGTTTGATTGTCTCGTGTTTGTCATACGTCATGTCCTATTGTAGTATTTAATAATAGAATTTAAATTTATTACCAATTGAATTGATTAATTGAATAATGCTATAATAACTCATAGTTTTAATTTATAATTTGTATGCCTAAGTGGCTGATCATGGAATGAACATTATCTATAAAATTATGTAATGAACACCTGTATGTAACCCATGTATCACAAATAAACGAATTGATTGATTGAAAAATACTGATGTGTAAAAGAGTTACATCTAACCTATTTGCAAAATAAATATGATTTATGATTTAGATTCTAAATCATATTTATTCAAAATTTTAGAATAATTAACCGGTATGGTGAACCACTTGATTTAAAAATATTGGCTGAGGTCAAGTAGCATTGACCATTTGCTTAACTCCACTATTATTTCATAAATCCTTGGCTCAATAACTTATTAGGCACAGTCAAAGAACCAAAAAGTTTATATTACTTCCGTAATATAAACTTTTTGGTTCTTTGACTATTTACGGTACAAGGTTCAAAAAGGTATGTTACAAGGTTAATCAATGTAGTCTATTATAGTTAACTGTTAGACATGAGCCTTTCTCATTTGTGCCACAACAACCGGTTGTGTTCCACAATCAGTCGCAGTCGTGAGACTGATTTCAGGTGGTCGAATCCTCTTCGAAATTTGACATCTATTTCTAACATTTACAGGCGTAGTATCGATCTGGGCACAGAATCAAGTTGAGAACTGGTCAGCGTTTGCCCCAGACTTCAAAGAATTGGATGAAAACGTGGAGTATGAAGAACGGGAGAGCGAGTTTGACGTGGAAGATGAAGATCGGTCGGTGGACCAGGCCGGGGAGAGCCATGATGATGAGGAGATGGAGGTATGTGACATTGACATCCTTCGTCCTTAATATAGTCTAGATTTATGATATTTTATGGAGAAGCTGTTAAATAACCTACACCTCTCATCTAAACTGATCCAATCTTCTCCTATTATATAAAAATCTCGTGTCACGTTGTTTGTTATCGAACTCCTCGGCAACAGCTTGACCGATTTTTATGAAATTCTTTGTGTATATTTGGTACATCTGAGAATAGGTCTTAGGGTATTTTTTTAAATATAATTATATGGCAAAACAACCTCTGCGATGTCAGTTAGTAATACTATAATATCTATACTAATATTATAAAGCTGAAGAGTTTGTTCGTTTGCTTGAACGCGCTAATCTCAAGAACTACTGGTCCGATTTGAAAAATTATTTCAGTGTAAGATAGCCCATTTATCGAGGAAGGCTATATAAATATATCATCACGCTAAGACAAATAGGAGCGGATCATGAATGGAAAATGTGACGTAGATGAAGTTGCGCGGGTCAGCTAGTAATATCTAAAAACCTGAAGGGTTTGTTTTGTTTGGACGCGCTAATCTCCGGAGCTACCAGTCGGATTTGTTAAATTATTTTTCTATATGATAGCCACATTCATGAGGAAGGCTTTATGCTATTCAGGAACGGAAAAAAAGGGATATGCGCGCACGAAGTCGCGGGCAACATTTGTTAGTAAAATAAAAATACATTGCAAGATCTGTTAACGGAACGCGACGTAAATCTTTAACTTAAGACATCCCCGTCTCTATTTTTCACAATTCTGTTGCTCTGTGTGCTAAGTAACGTTTACAGATGTCGGCCAAGAGTCAACTCACATTGAGACACGACACGACGTGGTTTTTGCATGCACTTTGTAAGGTTGGAAAGCAAAATGTACAAAATTAAAAGTACACATAAATAAATATAACTTTTATTTAGGGTGGCATAGACCCATAGAAAAATTAAATTAACCTAGTCAACACGCACGCTTGCTTTCTTTGCTATGACTCGCCACACCAACACAAGTCATAACCCAGTGATATTGGAAAGGACTATCGAAACGTACAGCTATTGCGTTCAGAATGCTGTTGTTGCTACCCCGCATACGGGCCAGCAGAGAAGCTGCTTTTTTACGCATGATGGTCTGGAAACCATCTGTGCGCGCTTCCGCAAACATCCCAGATGCGCTGCACCTCCACGGCAGACCCAACAACATTCTGAACGCATTGTTGTACTGAGTGTGCAGGGCTCTGTAGGCTCGCTGCGTATATCTCACCCACAGGCCGCTTGAGTAAAAGGACTGGCAATAAGCATTGAATAGCGTAACTTTAACTTCTCTCGTGCATCGTGCGAACCTGCGGGCGAGCATATTAGCTCTCACCGCCAGAGCCCTGCGCTCCCGCTCAATGTCCTCATCGTCCTTGAGGTCACTTGTCACAATGTGACCCAGATATTTAAAAGTTTGAACCTGCTTTAGGGCCATTCCATTGAGAAATAAAGGAGGCACATGGGTTGGCTGTTGTTTGCCAGATTTAAATACTAATTTATTTAAATTTAAATATTAATTTCACTCTTTTTGGAGTTATACCTATTGTAACCCATGCGCCTCCGCATACTTCTCACAAATATACAAAAGTTTCCTTAGCCCATTTATGGAGGGGCTCAGCAGCACCATATCGTCTGCATAGCTAATATTGTTAAAACAAGTGTCATCAATGTGGCAGCCGACATGTGTGCCACACACACCCACATCCCACATCCTCGTTTTTTGTTTTACGGAGCTTAAGAAGGGGTTTTGGTTTTGGCGCAATCTTAACCACTTTTCGTATAGAAAAACTAAATTATTTAGAGTCAGGCGTTCCGTTTGAAACAGGTTGACGTGACGACTTGCGAGCCCGTGGCGGCCTTCTGCAGTTCCGACGAGGAGGGCGAGGACGAACACTTGCTGTCCTTCCTGCCTATAGCGCCAGAAATTGAGGATCCTGAGGTACGTAGTTTTTTTAGATGCGTGTGTTATTGTAAGCTAGATGAATTTTTGAATGACACGATTTGACATTTATTATTTCATTGATTTTAAATTTTTGTGACATTTTATGACTAATTATATATTTTACTTGACATTTTTTTGTCATAAAATTTTTGTGACATTGTATGTTTATTTATTTTTCCCTGACTTATCAATGTTATTTGACATTGCTTTGTTTTAACTATAGGTATTCAGTTTATTTTGTTTTTGTTGTTTTTATTTGTACGCGTTTTGTGTTAAACATAACGAAATATTCATAATTGTGTCATCCTGCATGCATAATTCGCATGTATACGCATGTTTTGACAAATAAAATTATCTTTATCTTTATTATTTACTAGTTATCCTCCACAGCTTCGCTCCCGTCAACTGCAACTTTTTTTTTTTTTTCTTTCATAAGAACCTTCTCCTGACAGTAATAAAAACAAACAAAAAATTGCGAAATCGGCTTAGCCAGCATTACGTAACTTTCATCTTTACGTTTGCAGGACGGATGGGCCGCCACGCAGGAGACGGTGACGCCAACAGAAACGCCGGAGAAACTGGAGCCGGCTGCCAAGAGGTCGAAGAGCAAAACCTACGACATATCGCTCAAGATAGCGCCGCCTGGTGAGTTCGATACCTTTGATAATGGTACCGTCAACAATGACTTGTCGAGTTACGTCATTTATTACTCTAGTCAACAAGTGCTTTTTTGTTCAACTTTTTTCAGCAGTCTCGGAAAAATATGAATGAGGTTTCATTCGATTCGGAAGAGCATGTAGTTTATGCGTGATATAACAAAACATTTTTTGTTTTCTTAAACATGCAGAGCTTTATTTTGACAATCTTCTTCGAGATAAATCGAAATTACTGTACTGACCGAGCAGCGGCCGGGAAAAGTTGTATTACACAGTAAACACATATCTATCGTGTAATTTAAAAATGGAACGAGTTTTTATTCCGAAACATGACAACCTACCAAGGTATTATATAAATTTCGAAGACGCTTGCAAATAGAAAACACTTTAATGAAATAAAAAATGAAGACTTTAACGCGGGAAAAAATATTGTTGTTGGTCGTTCGTCATTGATTTTGAAAAGTAATTGTCGCCGTCGGCTACGCCTCGGCCCATATTTCCACGTTCGTCCATCAATGCCTCTTGCTGGCCGCTGCAGTAATGTACTATTTCTCAAACATGCTTCGAAATTTGAGCATTATTTTGACAATGTCCTTCGAGATAAATCGATATTTCTGCACTGGCCAGATACGCGAGCAGCGGCCGGCAAAAGTTGTATGAAAATCCATACCTGTCGTGGTTCAGCGGCCAAATAAATTACATAGTAAACTCATATCTATCGTGTAATTTAATAATGGGACGATCTTTAGGGACTACTCACACTTAGGGTCAGTTTAGCCTATTAGGAACTTATCTGGCAGATGAACTAAAACTTTTGGTTTCGCAGGTGTGTGGTGTTGTGTGTGATAGCGATATCTGGCAGATTTGAGTATTATAAAGTATTATAGTATTATAAGTGTCGGTTAGTTATCCATCAGATAACTAACCGACACTTTATCCGTAACCGGTGAAACTGGCCCTTATTTAGCTTATACTCATAGAAAACAGCAATTTTGTATGGAGACACGTACGCATTTACGCATCCGTTCAGCTTTCCGCGTCTATTCAGCTTTCGCGGCAAAAAAGTATTAAATGAGGACAAATGTGTTATTATCATGCGAGTGCTGTAGATAAAGTTCAGTGCTGTGCTCGGATAGTTCTATACTCCTTGTGTGACTGACAATGGCATGGCCAAGTTAAATTAAAAATTGAACTCATTATATCTTCTAAACCAAGACTTGTATAAATCAGTGACTTGGCGAAAAATTGCGACTAAATTTAGGAGCACACAAATCTTCGCTAGGTGCCCGCAGATCGGCCACCTATAAACCCTTATAACTTCTAAACCAGTTACCAACCAATTCTGATATTTGGTGACAAATTTTTCATGTTATCCAAAATTAAAATCCCTAATGGTGGCCATGCCAGTGTCAGTCACACCGACTCCATGTGGACAAGTTGCGACTTGCATAGAAAGAAAGAGAAAACGAGAAAATAGAAAGAGATCGTTCTACATAGATCCTTCTTTTGTTCTACGACGCTGATAAAAGCAGAACTGTATAAGTGTGATCAAAATCGTTCAGAGACGCGAATGGAGCTGAATAAGTGTGAGTAGTCCCATACTCCAAAACATGGCAACCAAGGAGGTAACTTATCAAAGGTTTTATTTAAATTTCGAACTGGCTTGCAAATAGAATGCTGTTAATTGAAAAAAAAACAAATGAACACTTAAACGCGGGAAAAATATTCGTTGTTCCTCATTGATTTTGAAAAGTAATTGTATTTAAATTTCCGCGCGCATTATTTGAGAAAAGTACTATACAAGCCTTGGCCACAACTAGGCATTTATGGACTTCGCCTCGGCCCACATTTACACGTTCGTCCATCAATGCCTGTTTTGCTGGCCGCTACAGTAATTTACTAAAGTTTCATTCTTTTCAGAACAACCACTTTCATTTGGAGGCAAGAACAAACAAGCAGCAGGAAGTAAAAAAGTCGCCGGAAGACCTCGTAAATAAAATATTTTGTAGTAACCTGGTGTTTTGTTTGTGAGGACTTTACATATTTAACAGTACTGAAGCAGCCTAAACCCGGTTTGATGGAGGTTAAGAATAATTACAAGGACTTTTTGAAATAATACATGTAATTTGTAGGAGAAAACATTTATTTTTTGAAAAAAAATGTCGTCGATCTCATTAATAAAATTCGTATTCAGAGTATACTGTAAGTACCTATCGGTCGTATATAAATAAATCTCACTTAAACATAACCAAAATAATAATACATTCGTCTATTCGAGACCAAAAAGACTCAATAATATATAATATTTACTCCCTATCGCTAAACTAAATCTCCTACGCTAACACATAATATCGTACAGGGCGAGCCGCGAGCGGCGCATAAATATAATTATCTATCGCGCGTATGTACAGCGAGTGCCGACAGTACCGACATTGCCGACAGAGCCGAGGGACATCACGCGTCGATATGTACAGCGGGTGCCGACAGTAACGACAGTGCCGAGGGACATCACGCGTCGATGTCGTCGTCCTCGTGCTGGCTCGAGAAGTAGCTCACCAGCCCGCCGAACACCGAGCCCGACGGCCCGCCGCCGCCCATTTCCGGCAGCCGCGCGCCGCCGTCCATGTCCGGCCGCGCACACAGCGCGCCCGCGCCCGGCGCCGGCCCCGGGGGCGCCGGCGACTCCGACTTCACCAACCCTATCACTTCCTGTTTCACTATCCCGAGCGGCTCCAGCTGCGCCGGCGACGACAGCCGCTCGGGCCGCGCACCTAGCGCGCCTGCATCGCGCACGCTCAGCGGCAGCGGAGCGCCCGCAGGCCCGCCCGCCATGGAGCCCGGGGGACCACCCGTCAAGGGGCCCGGAGGCCCGCCCGCCATTTGGCCCGGGGGACCACCCGACATGGGGCCCGCAGGCCCGGCCGTCATTTGGCCCGGGGGACCACCCGACATGGGGCCCGGAGGCCCGCTCGGCATGGTACCCGGGGGACCACTCGACATGG
This sequence comes from Ceramica pisi, assembly GCA_963859965.1. Lineage (NCBI taxonomy): Eukaryota > Metazoa > Arthropoda > Insecta > Lepidoptera > Noctuidae > Ceramica > Ceramica pisi. The sequence continues at coordinate 22,244,026 of OY982536.1, read as the reverse complement.
GGCCCGGAGACCCGCCCGGCATGGGGCCCGGGGGACCACCCCGCATGGGATTTGGTGGCGTGCCAGCCATGGAGCCCGGTGGCCCGGCCGCCATGGGACCCGCTGGCGACGTGCGTAATACATCTGGGTAGTGGGGCGGCGCGAATGGTGACGGGCCGCCTGGACTGCTGCGCGCACCCGGCTCCGGCCCGAACGGCGCGCGCACCAGCGGCCTCAGGTGGGGCGGCAAGTACGGCGGCCCGTGTGAAGCCGCGTGCGGGGGGTGACCGGGCGGTTCCAACGAATGAGGTCGCTCTGATGACGCAGGGCTCCGCGGCCGCGTGTCGCCCGCATACGGGTGGTGCAGCTGCGGTGGGCGGGGGCCCGGCGGGGCACCGCGCTCGGCGGGCCCCGGAGGCGGGGCGTAAGGTCCGTACGGTCCGTACTGCGGCGCGTAGGGCCCAAGAGGATACCGCGGCCGCCGGTCCTTGTTCTCCGTGTGTTTGATCTTGGGGTGTCGGGGCGGCTCGTCGCGCGGCGGTGTGGGCTCGCGTGCGGGCGAGCCAGCGGGCGAGTTGTACTCGGGCTCGGTCTTCACCTCCGCCTTGATCCGCACGGGAGGCTCGTGGTCCGCGGGCGGCGTGGAGCGCGGGGGCGCAGACGGCGACGCGGACGGCTCGCGGCCCTGCAGCGCGCCCGCCAGCCCGGGCGGCAGGCCGCGGTGCATGGCGAGCGGTCCGCCGTGCCCGGGCAGGCCGGAGGGGGGCATGCCGTGCGGGCTGGAGGTGGGCGGCATGGCCATGGGCGGCGCGGGCGCGCGGTGCAGGCCGAGCGGCGCGTGGCCGGGGTGTGGCGGCCCGCGCGGCCCCGCGTGCCCGGGGGGAGAGGCGCCGAGTCCTGGCGGCCCGTGAGTGCTGGTGGGTGGTCCGTGCCCCTGCGGCATAGAGCCGTGCCCGGGGGGCGGGCCGTGTCCTTGTGGTCCGTGGCCAGGTGGCCCGTGTCCGGGCGGGCCGTGTGATCCGGGCGGCATGCCGTGCGGCGGGCCATGTGGCCGGGCCCCGGGCGGGCCGTGCGCGCCGGGCGGTGCCGGTGACGTGGCAGTAGAGTATGGCACCCGCGGGGGGTACTGTCCGGGGTGCGGGGGGTGCGCCTGGTGCTGCGGGTGCTGCTGGTGCTGCGGATGCTGCTGGTGCTGCGGGTGTTGCTGGTGCTGCGGATGCTGCGGATGCTGAGGAGGCAGGCCGCGCATGTGCTGGTAGTAATGCGGGAACTGGCGCGCGGGGCCCAGCGCGGGGTGCAGGGGGTACATGGACATGTTCTGTCGTGGCCCGTACTGTCCGCCGCCCGGGTACATCATCGGGCCCCTGAAAACAAAATTTAACATTAGTACCGCAGCATTCTGATATCAGTCGCGGGATTATTCGCAACCACCGGCTCCGGAACACAAACTAGGGCAATGAAGGTACATGGATGGGTTTTAGTCAGTAGAAGTCTGACACTCCCTCCCGCTACACCCAGAGCGGGAGGAGTCATTGGATGATTTCCCATCAATAAATAAAAAAATAAATAAAAAAAAAGCATTCTGATATCGAATATTGGAAGAACACGCTAAAGTTGCGAAAGTTAGGTCTTACAAAAAAAATCGAAACACTATATCCTCAAATGTAACTGAAAGAAATAATAACTACAACAAAAAGTTTTACTGATCAGAAACTTGCACTAATAACATTCTGATCAACATACGACCGACGAATAAAAAAATATGTACGTATCCGTATGTTTGAACCTCCACAATTTGATACAACAATCGAAAACAATAGCTAGAGTGGTCACCTGTATTGCTGGTTGATCATGTGCGGCATGCGCGTGATGATGCTGGGCTCCTCCGTCATGGGCGCGAACGGCTGCGGCGAGCCGGCTACTGAAAGCGTACCTGGACATTATCACATGACTTGTAAGGAAATCCAATGCTATTGACGATGGAAATACAATTACAAAATATTAGGGGTTAAAGTATGATTTTGCCGATTTGTACTGAAATATTGAAATTGTAATTTATTTTTAATTATTATATGTATTTAATATAATAATTACTATTATAAAATATTATATATACATTGCTGCCATCTAATAGGAAGATCATTTATGCCTTTGCGATATAGAACTCTGGTGATCTAGATTCGACAAACTGTGTGAAAGCATTTTGTACTGCTTCCTGAGAAGAAAACTTTATCACGTAGAAAATTGACCAAATCACGAAAAAAATGGTAGTGCGCTGGAGCAAGGTCTGGTGAATACGGACTCGGAGGGTGACGAATGGTTTCTAATTGCAGTTTCTGTAGAGTTAAACGGTTTCTCGTGCTGTATGAGGTCTCGCGATATCATGGAGCAATAATGGTGAAGATCGATTCATGAGTCGGGGCTGTTTCACTGCTAGTTTTGCTATCATTGTTCGGAGTTCGGCACAGTAGACATCTGTCGTTATTGCCAGACCATATCGGTGAAAGCTATAGTGAATAACACCATGCTGAGACCACCAAACAGTTACCATTACCTTTTTATTGGTAAGCTTTGCTTTAGGACACTGTTGCGGCGTTTGACCTGGGGTCAGCCATTGCAGTTTTGGCTTACGGTTATCGTAAAGAATACACTTTCCACCACATGTCAGAATTCGATCCTCTGTATCGATTCAACAAGGCAACACAAGTCATGAGGTTTTTCATATTTTTTTTATTTTATTGATTTGACACAAATGAGTCAATATTGTTGGTAAGGTAACGTTAAACCATGCCGCTAATTCGTAATTCGTAGTTTAGTCCGCTAATTCGTAGTTTGGCTCGGGTCGGCTTTCACCATCTCTTCACCTGTGTGAGCGGTCTTCCACGTGGTTCGTTCTTCAAATCAAAGTTTGTATCACGAAAGCGTTTAAACTAAAATCGCACGGTGCGTTCATTAGCAGTACCCTCTCCAAACGCAACATTAATGTTGCGAGCTGTTTCTGCCGCGTTAGTTCCGCGTCGGAACTCGTATTCAAAAATCACTCGATATTTTGAAGTATCCATCTTTCTTGTCCAAGCTGAATAAAAAAAAACAACTGAAAGTCGATAATCGAATGTTGCCCATTTTTAAAAAGAACTTTATAGGTACCATGTGAAAAAAGTTTCTCTCAAAAATCTCAAACCATGACGGTTCTATGTCAATTCGAAGTACCTATTACAATAAAACGGCAATTTCTTACTTTAACCCCTATTAATAGGCTTGTCCACTGAAAAAAAATAAATAGTCCGTCAGTTAGATTATCAAAAAATATTTGACCCGTTTTTTTCTTTTGTAAACCAAAATTGACGATGAGACGAAACTTTTAAAATTCTCAATACGTCACGCCGAGGTATAATTTTTAATGCGTTCTGACGTCACGAGACCCCACTCCCGACTTTTGATGCGTTTCTATCTTTGTCAATATTCGTTGGTTTACAAAAACAAAAAAAAATGTGTCAACTAATTTTCAATACTCTAATTGACGGACTAAATAGATTTGAAATTTGTTGATGGTGGAAACTAGCCTATTATACACATCACTTACAACTAAATAGATTTGAAATTTGTTGATGGTGGAAACTAGCCTATTATACACATCACATAATAATAAATAATAAATTAATAATAATAAATTTATTCAATTAAAAACATTTACAAAAAGTATACATTTAGCTAACAGTAATACGTTAAACATACAATTATAGCGCCTAAAAATAACTAAAACTAAGATATTATTATAATAGGTGCAAGCGATGGTTGTTCGGAATTGCAATGTTAGGTAGCGACCAGCCCGATCTAGGTTAATTTAAACCTGTGTTTCAGGTCATCACTTTACAATCGACTACTTTGGTCTATTACAGTAAAAAGTTAAAATAAATAAAAATTAAAGAATCCCTTAACAAAAATGAGAAAAAGCTTAATGGTACCTTAATAATTATCTAAAAACTAAGTCTATGTCATAATACAAAAATAAACACTTACGAGGGGAACAAATATCATCATTCCAAAATTTCTAGAAGTTGTTCTGTGTCTGTGTAATGCAGTGTCACTAAATATTCAGATAACATTTTACTACATTTTTTATACCTTACACCAGCGATACTCTAAGTGTGTTCCGTGGAACCCTGGGGTTCCACGATACCCCTGTAAGGGTTCCGCAAGAATTTAGAAAAAATAAAATCAAAACACCTCTCTGGTCGACTGTTCTTACGCGGCGTATCATTCACGTCCACTGCAATCCCGATTGTTCTCATAATTGTGTGAAGATAATGACAGCAAACATAAAACACTGCTGCTCCATACAGAAGTGCGATGGCTGTCTCGGGCTATTTAACTTAACAAGGCTATTTGAGCTTAGAGCCGAGTTACAAACGTTTCTTTCAGATACTTCTTTTAATTTGAAAGACCGTTTTTATGATAAAACTTGGTTTTTCCGACTGTCTTTTATGGCAGATATCTTTAAAAAACTGAACGAATTAAAGGACATGGTAAAAAGTGGCCTATGAATCAACACATGCGAAACCTTTACCATAATTCCTAGTTTTTTTTTTTAAATTACATTTTAATGATTAGAATAGAACGGACACTTTTTAATTACGAAACCATTTTAAAAAGTAACTCACTTGGGTTTTATAACCCGGCGCCATTATTTTAAAATGAAACAAAGCAGTCTCAGCGCTGTAAGATTTTTAGTTACCTACAAAAAGAATAAAGCGATTAGAGCGCTGTATGACACGAACACTATTGACACTGACAGTCGATGAAATGACAGTTGACACTTTGATGTAAGTAATGTATTTTGCACCTGATATCAGGGAATCGGCCGTCGACCTAAGTTACCACGCTTTCGTATGTTAGAAGAACATAGTAACACTACTCTACACCATTTTTGGTGAGATAAAAAGTCTGGCAGCTCTGGGAGCTTAGTCCATTTGGTATGTTTCTATTGTTTGGTATGTTTTATAACCTCAAAATCCGAAATCATTTTGGATATTTTACAATTCTGAAAAGTGTCCGTGATTTTAATTTAGTTTCAGTCGAACATATACATTATTCAAAACACAGATAGTAAATTCACGTCTCTGTTGGTTCTTAGGCGAACGATGTATGGGCATTGAACAATGTCCTTTATCATTGCAAGGTAAACAGACAACAGTGTTCCAGGCCTGTAACAAAATAACTGCCTTCAAAAGAAAATTAGATTTTTGGATTATTTGCGTTGGAAAGAGAGAAATAGAAAGCTTTACGTCACCCAGTGAGTTTGTTAGCAATAACGACTCAGTAATGTTTCAAGATGATGTATTCGAAGAATTGGTCCAATATCTCACTTCGTTGTGCGCATCTTTTGAGAAGTATTTTCCCGAAGAACAGAATACAAAAATGAAACTGAATTCATGGATTCATAATCCTTTTTTACCCAACTTACAAAAGCCCGAAAGTATGTCAAACGAGATATGTATATGAATGTCTTTTAGAAATGTCATCAGACACAAGTATGGAGTCACTGTTCAAAACGACGACGCCTCTCAATGATTTTTGGTGCAGAATCCGTGGTGAATATCCAATGCTTGCCAAAATGGCTCTGAATATTCTTCTCCCGTTCCCAACAACATATTTGTGCGAAACAGGATTCTCAACCTATGCAGCCACGAAAACAAAATATTGCAATAGACTGGACGCCGAATATATGAGACTTCAACTCCTCTATCAAACCTAATATCAACCGATTGATGAAAAATTAAGAACAGTTTCATACCTCCCATTAGTTAGATATTTTTTCTTTTATTTATTTATTTATTTATTTAAACTTTATGCACAATAGTGGTACATGGGCGGACTTAATGCAACAATGCATTCTCTTTTTTAATATCTTCTATTATTTTACTTGTTATGTAAGTAAGTACCTAATAAGTACCTAACTGTTACATGATAAGTACTTTTATTATGCTTATTAAAAATAATACACTTTTTTATTATATATATTATATTGTAGGGTTCCATCAATAGTATATCGCTATGCAAAAGGGTTCCGTCACCAAAAAAGATTGAGAACCGCTGCCTTACACTAAAGAAACTAAGTAACTTGTTAAGCCTATTATATAGAAAAGGTCCCAAAAACAGAAAAAAACGATGAGCAAACGCATGTCTAGTTTGAGGTTTTATGCAAACCAAGTCTTTCCTTCTCTTGTCAGGAGGTACAGGGTCAAAAGGAAGTGCAGTGTGCTGAAGCAGTACTATGTTTAAAATAAATAATTGCCGCACTGTAAGCACATTGCATTCAGTGTAGAGCTGGTGCGTAGGAAATCTAAAAGGGCGAAATGTAGCAACCTTAAGAATTGCTCTTTGAGCACGCTCTAATGGGAGTAAAATTGTTTTAGACGCACCACCCCAAGAAGTTACGCAATATGTGAGAATGGATTGACACAAAGCTAAATAGACCTGTTTAATTAAGTTAAAGTCGGCAATATTCCGCAAATTCTTGAAAACATATATTAATTTACGAACTCTCGTACACAGTAAATCGATATGTTTACGGAAATTTAGATTTGTGTCAATGGTGACACCTAGATATTTTAAATGGTCAGCTTTAGCTAAAGTGGGGCAGGAACATGCGGTGTCAGCATACGTGCAACAATTATGTGCGCGAATGTTTAGATTAGTAAGCGGAACGTTAGTATTTTTCATTGTAAATAAAATGTAATTGGTTTTATCTGCATTTAATGTTAGAAGATTATTACGGAGCCAATTAGACACGATGTTAAAACCATTTTGAGCATATTTATAGACCTCAACTCTAGATTTAGCTGAAAACAATAGAGCGGTGTCATCCGCATAAGATAATATAACACCATTTTGGAGTGACAGGGTGCATAGCTCATTAATATAGATTAAAAATAATGTAGGGCCCAAAATACTACCTTGTGGAATACCAAAACTACTATTTTTAAGTTCAGAGCTAGTATGATGACCAATTTTAACACATTGACGACGATCGCTGAGATAATCAGAAAATAGTAAAAGTTGTTCTCCTCTTATCCCAAGTGTTTCAAGCTTGTGCAAAAGTAAGGTACAAGAAATAGTATCGAAAGCTTTGGCAAGGTCTAGAAAGATCCCAATTGTGTGCATACCATTATCTAGGTTAGTAGTAACATAATTAGTCAATTCGTGGACTGCTTGGCTAGTTGATCTTTTGGCCCGAAAACCAAATTGACTATCTGATAGTAGCCTGTTATCTTCTAGATATTTTATTAATCTAATGTTTATAATTTTTTCTAACATTTTTGAAATCCCTGCTAACACCGAAATAGGTCTGTAGTTATTCACACAGTTTCTGTCTCCAGATTTGAATACAGGTGTGACCACAGCCTTTTTAAGTGCTTTTGGGAATATTCCTTTAGATAAGCATAGTTGAAAAATGTGGGTAAGAGGAGGGGCAAGTAGGTATTTAAATCGTTTAAGAATATAATTAGGTATGTTATCCCACCCGGTGGCACAAACATCCTTTAACCCGTTTATCATGCTGACTACTTCGTTAACGTCGGTGTCTAATAAAACAAAAGAATTTAGTGTAGAGGATGTCGTGGTCGGGTTTTGTTGGGAAATAACACTTGAGTTTAATGATTTTTCGGCCAATTTTTTACCAACGTTAACAAAAAATCTGTTTACTTTGTTGATTGCTTCGGATGAGTTTATCTCTGTTGATATTAGATCAAGTGGAGGTTCGGGATTTTTCGATCTAAATGTATGAGTTTTTACAAATTTCCATACAAGTTTACTATTTTTCCCTGCCTTCTGTAATTCATTTTTGTCATATTGATTTTTTAGTTTTTTCAAAAGATTATTACAGAAGTTCCGATACCTTTTATAAGTAACAGACAGTACATCGTCATCAGGAGCGAGTCTTAATTTCAGGTGAAGTTTGTCTCTATGCCTTATGCAACAAACAAGACCGGGTGTGATCCAGGGTTTAATACAACTATACTTTCCAGGAATTGTTTTAGTGAACGTGTTTTTCCTTAGTGCAGATTGTACTGAGTTTATGAAATACTCTAAAGAACTATTTGCATCGTTTGAATTATAAACAGGGTCAAAATTAATACAGCGTATGTCCTCTTCAAGATTTGTCATATTGACTTTAGTGTAGCTACGCATGCAGTTTTTTCTAGGTGAACTTATTTGTAATGTTAGTAAAACAGCTTGATGATCGGTAAGCGTGGAATTAGTAACCAATGTTTTCGATGGATTTTTTGATTTTAGAATGATATGGTCTAAACATGAGCCGCTCTGATGCGTGGGGTAATAGTGAGCTGGTAGAAGTCCATGAAATGAGCAAATATTTAGATAATTATGTACATGGGTATCTATTTTCCCGGACGCAATGTTAATGTTAATGTCGCCCAAAAGTATTATGTTTTTAAAAGATGTTATGTTTTTTAAGTTAGTGTCGAGTGAGTCTAAAAATCTGTCCATATTTTGAGAAGGAGGTCTATAAATAGCCACGACTGCCGTGTCAGGAATAATTTTAATTATTAAACAATTGCTATCGAGGAATACAGGTTCTACTTTTTCTGTTCTTAAATTATTTTTGATATAAACTACTACTCCATCGTTCTGGTTTATATTTCTGTCAGTCTTGTAGGAATAATAACCGTCAAGAGATGGTAAGTTGCCCGTCAGCTTTGACAACCAACATTCTGTTAGGACAATAATATCACAGTTTATGTCTAGATTCTGTAATAACACTTCAAAACCATTCATGTTTCGGTTTATGCTGCGAATATTCTGTGTGAGCAGGGTCAAAGTTCTGTCACCAGAAGGAATAAGGTGTTTACAGTCCTCAACATTACTGACTTTAGACTCCGACACAGAAAAACTATCTAGATCGCAAATGAGATTATTTGTCATTACAGCTACGAAAGAGAAAAAAAAAAATATATAAGCTACCTGTTTATCTGCTTACTAAATTGAGTGATTAGTGGCGCTCTTAGGCGCCTTCATAGTCTATTGAATTGATGTAGTTCATTTCTGCATGTTTGCGGGCCGGGCAACCTACATCACCAGTTGGATGGTCACATTTCCTCTTGAAGCGCTTGCACGTTGCACATTGAGGGGGAGAAACTTTGCTGCTGCAGTCCTTGAAGGAGTGACCACTCTCTCCACAGTGGTTGCAAGTAGGACTAGTTTCCCGGCAAAACTTGGCTGCGTGTCCGAACTGCTGGCAATTGAAGCACCTGGTGACTATCGTGAAATCTCTCACAGGGCATGATGACCAATTGATAAAAATTCGGCTCTGATTAATTATCACTTTTCTTAAGCTAGCAGGTAGTTCCAAGATGTAGTTGCAAGTAGGAAGGTCTTTCTTACCCGATTTATGGCTCAATTTGATACACTCAAGAAAGGACTCACGAGTAATATGCGGCAACTTGTCTGATAGGTTCTGCTCGTAAATACAGTCAAATACCTCCTTTTCAGTAAGGGTTACGGGGACACCAATGACAGCGATCCTAGGGCGGCGTTTAGAAGGTTCTTCTATTTTAAGGCCCAATGAAACCAGTTTTTCTGAGTTCTTGAGTTTATCAATATCGCCTTTCTTTTCGGTGCTTATCAGAACGCCTCCATTTTTCACTTTTTTCAGGCCACGGACATGAAGCTTAAGTTGTTCTGGGGAGATGATTTTTTGGACAAGTGACTTGGTGTCGTCACTTGTTTGGGTCTTATCGCTGGGATAGATGGCGACTGATCTCAAATTAGCAGGACGGACGAAGTTATCGGTGCCTTTCTTCACCATGCTAGCATAAGAGGTATTTTCAGATGGACTTAACTTTGCCTCTACGACCTCTCTAAATTGCTGGAGAGAGTTCACGACGTTCTGATGAGCCTGTAGGTGCTGAATTGTGGAATGGGCTTGGATCGTTTTTGACTTCAAAGATTGGTATAAAACAGCCATCTGAGAAGTACCACTTGAGACCTTCCGGCAGAGAGTATGGACACGAAGCTTCTGGTCCGAGTTCATCTTCCCATCACCGACTATAGTGCAGACCTCGTTAAGAAGCCCATCTATAGATCCTAGCCACTTCTGGATCTCCGACGTACTGATGACTTCAGTCGGCAATTCTTTCTCCACGGGTGCTGGTGGGTTTGAGTCGCTCGGGGGTAATGTTTGGGTAGGCGTCGGCGGAGGGCTTCGCCGTAGTAATTGGCTACGACCAAACGGGCTAGATCCTGGGTTGGACATTCTACCAAAAACACTTTACTTAGGTATGTTTATAACACTATTTATTTCATCATGCTTAATCGGTAAACTAGGACACACACGACACACTTTAATTTTATACTGACGGAGCAATATTTATATTTATTTATCGTAATTGTTTATTTCATAATAAATCAAATACAGCACACGTCCGCTTAGTCTCGCGGCTCGTAAAGAGATCAATATACACATTACACAATATACAACATACAATACAATATACAACATACAATGAACAAGAAGATATTTATGACCTAATTCGGCTTGTTGAAATTTTAAGACTAGTATCCAGCAAGCTATCTCTTCTAAACCCTCTCAATGATACCACATAGATCCGTAAAGCGAATATTTTTTCGTCAATATATTACTGTGTTTTCAGCCCTAAGCTAGCATTATTGATATGTTTGTAAATAGTATGAGTAGAAAATATATTTTCAGAAAGTCATAAAACTTATTATATTCTAGCTTTTGCACGCGACTTTGTACGCGCATATCCCGTTTTTTTTCCGTTACCGTGGGAATGGGGTTGGCAACTGTCAAAGTGGCGCTAGCGTAGTTTGTTCCCAAAACATTGCCTTTTCATATGGTCAAATACGAAAAATAATTTCAATAAATAGTTACAATGACGCACTATATTGTCTCTAAATGCTCTGAAATTGGAACGCATCAAATACCGAAGGATATAAAAATACGAAAAAGCTATCCGTCGTGAAAAAAATATTAATTACGAAAAGTACGAGGTTATGGGGTAGCTAAACACTTTGTAGAAAGTGATTATGAAATAACACGTAATACAAAGGCAAGCTGATCATAAATAAAGGCTTGACTATTACTTTTTTCAATTATCCCTACACTCCTCATCCTATAATATTTCGTACCTGCCTGTGTGATTTCAATGTTAAAAATCACTTGTCCGATCAATCGAAATCTTGCCAATCAATCGCCCGTCGTTCTACAAAGATTCTATACTATGATTATGGCTTGTTTGTTGAATTTAAAAACAAAACTCCAAAATCTTTCAATAAAATCCGCTTTCTTTCCTCGTAAGGGAGCTCCACGTTTTTTAAGTTTTTCTTTCAGTTCCTTGACTCGCCAGTTAGAAAACATGATGTATAATTATGTGCTCCACTTATTTTAATTGTTTTACAGTTTCCTTTCAGTTACGAAGTAAAGAATTTAGACGTTAAACTGCAACTAACACAACATAAAAAAATAACAAGGGAACAAACTATGCTAGCGCCATCTGCTTTCAGCTTGCACCGGCCAACCCCATTTCGGGAAATCCTTCCCACTGCCCTACATTCCTCAAGGAACCTACATGCCAAATTTCAGCTTTCTGCTATCAGTTTTTGTCTGTCAGTCAATCAGTAACGGGAGAATTTTATATATCAGGATTAAATAAATCCTCTGCTTAGTTTGTTTATTATGATAACATTAAGTAATAGTTAGTAATATTAGTTCCGTACCTTCCCGGAGCGCAGACACGTGGTCGGGCCGGCCGTGCTGCGCGCGCTCTTCCGCCGACAGCACTCCTCGCAACTCCGCACGCACCTAACCAGTTACACAATCTATTAACGATTTTTACGATCAAATGTTATTTTAGTTGAAGTTTAGAACTCAACCATGTTGCTTCGAATAATAAGGAATATGCATGAAAAAAGTATTTATGATCTGAACAGTTTATCTAAAAGTATTCGAAAATATAATACTAACTATGAAATTAGAATCTAAATTGCTCGAAAAACGAACGAGATACAATTATTTTAAACAAATGTATCTGTCCCTCTCGCGAAAACGCTGTTTTCTATGGCTGTTGTATAGTCATCGTGTAATTTGACGTCACATTACGTATCGGACTTCTCTTTCTAACTGTAGTCTTTGAAGCTTTTTATCTTAATAAATGATGAAGGTATTTAAAAAATAATTTCATGATTGTTTACTGGAGCTAATAGGTATTTTATTTTGCAAATAAAAAAAATGCATGCATATTCCTTAATGCATATGAAAGTGTGGAATAACCAAAATCAATCTGCTTTCTTTTCCCAGCTATGTTGAGTTTGGCTTCCATTCTAGCCGTAACTGTACCCAGTAACTGAGTAATGCTATTTATATCGTGAACACAGATGAATGCACCAGGGTGATCTCGCCAATGTACGGTGGGCAAACGAAACTTGCAAGTCCAATTGTCGATGAGGATTGACTGACGAACCAATAACATGAAGCGTTTCGTCAAATCGACCAATGAAGAGTGTGCTCACAACTCGTCCCGGTCGTTATACCCTGCTTTGGTAAGACCAGAAAAGGTTTCGAATAATTTAAAAAAATATACCTGTAACCGCGGTGTAGTAGGGAACCGTGGCTGTTCATGGAAGTCGTTAGGCATGCGCGGCGGGGGACCGAACCCGTGCGGCAGGCGCGGGGGCCCGCCCCCTGCCCCGGGGCCCCCCGGCCCGCCCGGACCTCCCGGGCCCCCGTACGACATGGGGGGCCCGATGGGGAACTCCATCTTCTCCTTCTTTATTCTCTTAGTTTCTTGCATGGCGAGACGCGCAAGGCGTTTTTCTTCTCTCTCTTTAGCTTTTTGTTCTTTCATTTTTTCTTTTTCTTCTTTCTTTTGTAGTCTTTCGACCTTCTTAGCTTCGCGCTCGGCTCGTTTCGCTTCGCGTTCTTGACGTTTCTTTTCTCTTTCCAACTGTAAAGCGAGACACCGTTAATAATGCTGGATAAAGGCTCTCCCACAAAGGTGCGTTATTATCGGTCCGGTCGATAACCGAATACGTTATTGCGATAATGGGTCTGGAATCCTTGCAGACGACTGCGTTTCTATATGCGTCGGATAATTCTATTTCGTAATCGTGTTTTTTGAAAGTTTCTCCTAATGTCGGGCAGATTCGCCATTTTTGTGATGGTAACACTGTACAGCATAGATCCCCTACTGGTAGTGATAAAAATTCTTCGTTTGATGATAAATCAATATCCATATTATAGATTTTTAGAACACTCGTAATTGTCAGTAAAACCAAACTTCGTCCTTGACTTACTACCAGTACTAACGATTTCGCAGCTGTGAGTGGAATCACATACGTCCCAATACAAATGTTCTAGTTGAACTTATATCGGAAAGCGTCCTACTTCTATTGAGTCGTTATTATCGCAGCAGTGTAACTTCATAGCCGCCTAATACATAATGTACTAAAAACCGATATCGCAATAACGCATCCGGTATTATCGACCGATAATAACGCGCCTATGTGGGAGGGCCTTAAGAGTCCTTAGATTGGTATTCATTGCTGATACTGCAAAAATACGAGTGTGTTGACAGTGTGTGAGGGTCGGGATTTTCTGTGCACTGTTTGAAAACTTACTTGATTAGGTTTTGTTGGTGAGCCGTCCGTTCTGAGATCTGTATAAACATAAATTGAAACTTGTTGAGCTAACATATTTTTTCATAGTAACTCCTTAATGCTCCCAACAGCTAAAACACTAGGAAGTGGTGACGGGCGGGCGTTTTGGGGGACTGTCTTTTGTAGAACTTGACGTTCAAAAACTGCTGGCTCTCAGCCTAATTTGAATAAATGACTTTTGAATTTATATATTTTTTTTTAATTTTTGAATTTTTTAGCTTTGTGTTTAGGATCAAGTTTTATTTTACGAATATATTTTTTCCTTTTATGGTTATTTCAGCTATTGATTCGAATATTTTTGAGAATAGGAGATGACCGAAAAAGCTGGTCAAAACCAACAAAATATCGTCTAAAGGGAACATTTTTCCATGGGAGCTAGCATAGCCCCAGCCGCCATTTTTTTTTTGCGGCGCACGATGAAACATGTATAATTATTTCATATAAATATGGTTAGTTAATACTAAACAAACACTTTAGCAACATGGTGCCCTAAAGTGTCACATTGCCGGTCTATGCCACAAAAGGCTCTATCCCCTTAGCTTTGGACAAAAAATTGTAGAAGTGTCTCATACGGGGAGTGGATTGATGCTTGCTAAAATCTATACTTATAATAAATCTGTAGAGGTCAATTCTGTACATGAAATATATTTCCAAAATAACTATCAGGGGGTGATTAGGGATCGATACTGATGCCAAAAATGCAATCAGTAAATTTTTTGTATGTCTGTCTGTATAACCGTTATAGAAACAACAACTACTCGACGGATTTTAACGTAACTTGGTATAATTATTTTTCATACTCCTGAGCTGGTTATAGTATACTTTTCATCACGCTACAATCAATAGAAAAAATTTAAAAAAAAAATGGAAATGTGAAAGTTTGGTTGTTTGTTACTCAATCACGCCAGAACGGCTTAACGGATCTTAATGAAATTTAGAACAAAGATAGATTATGGTCTGGAATAGCACACAAGCTACTTTTAATCCCGGGAACATGTTCCCTAGGGATCACGCGGGCGAAGCCGCTGGCAGAAGCTAGTTATCAATAAATCTGTGAGTATTGAGGTTGCCAACAGTTCTCTTGGATCTTTGTTGTCATAGTTCTGATATGCGACATACCTTTAATCTTAACTCCGATGAGCTTGGCGAGTGCGTCGTCGCTAGCGGGCGCGTCGCCGCCCGAGCCGCGCCCCCCGCGCCCGCCGCCGCCCCCGCCCCCGCGCGCTCCTCTGCAATCAACACTGTGTCGTACATAAGTACAATACTTGTTATTCATTCAATTATTACAATACACTGGCACGAGTCGTGACCACACTCCATTGGTCGGTTTTTCGACGACAGCTCTGACGCTTTACATAATGTGTCGTCAGTCAAAGCTTATCGACTTTTGGGTTTGCAAGTTTCGTTCGCCCACCGTTCTTTGGCGAGATAACCCTGCTGCATACATCTGTGCTCATGACTCGTGCCTACTATAACTCGGTTAAAATGGCATATTGTGTTTTAGAAAAACGTCGCCTTTATAGAACATCTTAAAGTCTCCAGTAGGATGAAACTCGATGTGCCAAATTTTAAGCTCGTATCTAGTCATCACTTGGCTAAGCTACATGCACATATGTTCATAAATTGCACACAAATCAAACTGCTTATTTTTGTCAGCCAATTTTCAGCAAAGACAGAAAATACGTTTAGTTAAACACTGTAAAAATAACATGGAGTGTATGTTACCTGCTGCCACGTCCGCCGCGGCTGCCTCTGCCGCGCGAGGGCCGCGCGCTCATAGCGGCCGCTGCCGCTTGCGCGTCTGGAACAAATCAACATTTTAACCACCACGTAAAACTCTGTGATCGGTCCCTCATGTCCACTGATCGGCGTAACAGTGACCGTTATCTAAACATGGATATTCCTTCTGAACCCCATGACCAGTAAGTAATATGGCAAAACCACACCGTGCGGGACCATCATATACCGAAATTTACTGCCAAAGAACTACAAATGACAGCCGGGACCAATGGCTTTACGTGCTTTCCGAGGCACGGAGGAAACTCGATATGTTGAAATGGTCACCCATCCACAGACCAACCTTGGCAAGCGTTGCTTAACCTTGAAGATCGACCCGTGAGGCTGTTGGTTTTTAGCCACGAGCTCCTTTTTTAAACATTATAACTTCATTTAATAAATCTAAATTCAGAAAAATATTCCCGGGTAGTCCGGGGCATATCCAGTTATCCATATTGACATTATTGTTCAGGTTCATTGCCCCAAAATAGCACTACCTACGCCGATCCCTACTAATGTCTCAGGACCGTGGTTAGCATCAGTTAGTTGCATTTGGAACGGATGATCTACCTCTACGGCTTCCGTGGGTCTAAAAAGGCCACTTCAGTAGAATTATAATCATAATATTAAACATACAACAATCTGTCAAATTTCAAGCAGCGAATTCCACTCCTTAGCTGTACGCACAATGAATGTATTCGCAAAACGTTTTGTGCGTGTGGGTGGGATGTCCACCATGTAACGGTGGCGCGTCGCTGTCCGTCTTGTGGTCCGATGATGGAACGGGCTTGGCGGAATTAAATTATGCAATTCCGTTGCACACTCTTCAAAATGCAACCGATAAAAACCCTAATAGGTCCACAGAATACTCACTAAGATGCGCCTGCAGCTCCTCAGTCTTAGCCTTGGTGAGTTCTTCGGACAGCTTCTCGAGCGGCACGACGGCGGTCTTCTTGATGAGGTCGCTGAGGGCCTTCCTCTTTTCCTCGTCCGCCAGCTCCGTGTCTTCATCCTCTGGCTTCTTGCGTTTCTTGCGTTCCGAGTCCGAGTCCGTGGTGGCGTCCGTGTCGATCTTGTACTCGTCCGAACTGTCTGGCATGTGTTTGCCGCTGGATTTGTGCATTTCCTGTTGAAAATAGTGTGTTATAACACGTAGGTACTAGCGTACTGTATGTGCCTGTGGTCGAATACATAAGTGAAATTCAAAATGATTGTCGTTCGTTTTTAATCTACCAAATCAAATTATAGTTACAGGCTCCAAAGGGATGCTGTTCACAATATCAACAGCATAATGTGCCGATGGTTTATTACTACTTTACTGTTATCCGACATAAATGGTGTATTTTCCCAAAAAAATGTACATCAGATTACCAAAACATGTTTCATTTTTTTTTTCAGACATACACAACACACCATTCTAATGGAAAAAAGCGATTCACACACTGCCCCACTATACGCTGCGAGGCGCGAAGCGACGAAGTCAAACACTGCGAGTGAATGCGTTTTCTATGTGTTGCAATATACATTCAAGCAACAAACACGCAGTTCCGCGCCACGCCGCGTACTGCGGTGCAGTGTGGCAGGCCCTCAGCTGAGCTCCCTAAGTAAGACACTGACATCCTCAGACTCCGTGTTGGGCATCTCGGTGTAGTTGATCTTCTTCTGTCGAGTGCGGTGCTTGGGCGACCAGTCGTTGTGGTCGTCGCTGAGGCCGCCGTACGTGACGCGCGCGCGGATCACGTTGCCGGCCGCGTCGTACTGCGTGAGCCCGCCGCGCTCGCCGCGCTCGCTGCGCTTGCTGCGCTTGCGCCGCTTCGACGACTTGTCGCGATGCTTCGATTTAGGCGGTCGTGACGACGATTTTGATTTTGATGACCTGGGAGAGAAATTAATATTTATTTATTTTATTTATTTATTTTTATCAAACTTATACTATCTTTACAGGATAAACAACCCAATGCGACAGTACAGCCAATAACAAGAATATTGTATACATATTTTTTTTAGTATAAATGCCTATTTAAATAAATTATTTTGCAGATTATCTACATCATCATAGCAAATTACCGCTAGTGCCACCTTGTTAAATTCACTCAAAGTGCAAATGAATAGGTCTGACTTGTCGTGTATTTTATTTAGAGTGCGAAGTGCGCGCGTCAGAGGCAACTCCTTGAGCAGGTTAGTTCTCGCCCTCGGCACCTTCAACAGTGGAGCCTCAAGAACTCCAACAAAGTTGCATTATAGAGCTTCCCTCGCAGTACTTTAAAAATGTAGAGCACAAGAGCAAGTTCCCTTCTAACCTTAAGTTCATTATATCCCACCATGCCTAAAATAAACAAGGTGGGATACATTAGAGGAAAGAAAGGGTAAACACCATAAAGTTTCATATAAAGATATCTAATGAATTTGTTCTGTACTCGCTCCAACATAATACTATATTTAGTTTCATGCGGAGACCAGATGACCGCGTTCCATTCCAACTGGCTCCTTACTAGGGCATTATAAAGCGCAATGATTGCCTTAATGTTGGAGAAGTCTTTGGCCCTGCGTAGCACAAATCCTAAATTTCGGTATGCTTTTTTACATATTTTAACAATATGGTCCTTAAATGTCAATTCGGCATTAACCGTCAGTCCTAGGTCTTTAACTTCCGTTACACGATCCAAGGGGTTGCTGTTAATGCTGTACCCGTATTGCAGCGGAGTTCGAGCTCGGGATACACTGATAACCACACACTTTGAGTTATTAAATTCCAAAAGATTGTCCTGACTCCATTTCACAACCCTATTTATGTCACTTTGCAACTTCATGCAATCGTCTAAATTACTTACTGGGAGATAAAGCTTAAGGTCGTCAGCAAATAGTAAGCATTTGGCGTGTTGTACTACTTTCGGCAGATCATTAATCATCAATATGAATTCGAGAGGTCCAAGGTTGCTGCCTTGACTTACTCCTGATAGCGTTAAGTAGGGTTCAGAGGTGTGATTGGCATATTCTACATATTGCCGCCTGTCTCTCATGTAACTCGTAAAAAATCTCAATAAGTGCGGACTGAAGCCAATGGCTGCTAACTTCCTGAGTAAAACGTCATTATTTACAAGGTCAAAAGCTTTTCTAAAATCGAAGTATTAGGTTTATTAACCCATATATGCCCATTGATTCGAAAACGAAACAAGAGGTAGTTCTTTCCTAAAAGCGTAATAAATCGTTTATTAGTGCAGTAAAATGTAAAAAAACGCCATGTATTGCAGGACTATGGAAGTAGGTTCTATTTGCAACAAAGCTTTTTGAGCAGCGTTGACATTTAAATCAAATACTAAGCAATGTAATTTGTGTCGTGTTTACGTCGCGCTAAAAATCATGTCGTCAGCCAGAAAAAAGTAAGTAACTGTTTAATTTAGTAAAGCTTTGTACTTATTACAGGTTTATAGTAAATTTGGATAGATTATTAACTAATTCGTGTATTTAGAATGATAAAATATGAATTTATAAATACCTATATTGTCTTTACAACTTTCGTGTTTCGAAAACGATACGTCGGGCATATATACAGGTGAGGCTTGTACTAAATCTGTTTTTTTGGTTTTAGGCGAAACACACACTTATCTACAAATGAAATCATTGATGTTATCAATGATTTAGCTTCGGATGATGAGGTGACAGCAGCTGACATATACATCGACCCTCCAGGTCATGGAATTGTGTCAGATTCTGACTCTGGGGACGAAACGAATGTAACATTTGAAAACTTTTCACGTCGTCAACTTTTGGCACCTGCTGAACTGACGCTGAGGGGAATAAATATAAGTGATGGTAGCGAGTCTGACGAAGAAGTTTCACTCCCAAGCACGTCAAGCCAGTCACAATCTCTAGCAACCCGTAAGCTGAGCCGACCATCGCGATCAACAGATAATCCACCGCTTCTACCTCCGCCGCCACCTCCACTTCCAAAGACAGCCCGAAAATGGGTGAAGAAAGACTTACCCCAACATAATGATGAATGGATCGCACCATTCCCAAGGTCAGTCATTACTTTGTCCGATGCATCAGAACCAGTCGATTTTTTCGAATTGTTTTTTAGCCACGAAGTTATCATGCACATTGTCCGTCATTCTGTAATGTATGCAGTACAAAAAGGAAACCCAGGGTTTACCCTGTCTGATAGTGATGTTTATTGTTTCATTGGCATTTTGATATTGACTGGGTATTCTCCACTGCCGCGGCGTCGGATGTATTGGGAAACTAACGAGGACACACATAATATCTTAGTGGCGAAATCCATGCGGAGAAACCGATTCGAAGAAATTCTTCGATATTTCCATGTGGCCGATAATACCAACCTTTGCCCTAATGATAAAATGGCTAAAGTCCGCCCTCTTTTTGATTTACTGAATAAGAAGTTTCTGCAATATGCTGTAATTGAAAAGGACATCAGCATAGACGAATCTATGATACCTTACTATGGTAGACACGGTTGTAAGCAGCATATCAGGGGAAAGCCTATTAGATTTGGCTTCAAGACGTGGATTGCAGCCTTGCGCTTGGGATATTGCTTATACGCCGACCCTTATCAAGGCCGCTATGAAACATATAGTAGTGGTTTAGGCCAATATGTTGTGCAAAAACTGATGACTGAGATTCAGAATGTCTACGAAGAAACAAGATTTTCAGTTTTCATCGACAGTTGACGAGTTTTTTTTTTTACTGTAACTTCTTGTGGATATATAATAAATAAACTCATTGTAACACATTTGTTTTAATTCCCCAGAGCGAATGTAGGATATTTGCCCGTTGTTTCGTTTTCGAACACCTCTAAAATACCTATTAAATACTAAAAATAAACTCTAAAACTAGTAAATACTAAAATAGGGGGTTATCCATATAAACATATCCGAAAATAACCAAAATCGGAATCCGAAAGTAGTTCTGGGCATATATGGGTTAAGTAATAGGTTCAATTCAATTCAAAAGTTAAAATAATATACATTGATACGATTTCAAAATCGTAAAAAATAAATAGTTGAAAATACTTAATTCAGAAACGGCTTAATTCAGGGGATTGGGATGCAGTGCGCTGCATCCCATTCCTTCCATTACCCTGCGTGGCAGCCGAGTGAGATTGCCGCCCAGCGCCTACAGTAGGTTCTGAGCGCTAGGCTGACTCCCGAAAAAAGTTTATCATAACAAAACAGACAGTCAAAACAGCATCCTGAAAACTGTAGCCGAGAACTTTGGTTCTCCGATTGTGCAGCAGTTTGTGTGGAGGTTGATTTGTACTAACACTAGGCAGTAAGTTATTTTTGTATGTTTACTAACACTATATGGATGTTTGTGTGTCCGAAATAAAGATATTTAATTTAATTTAGTTAATAACACTAACTTTTGCCCGCGATTTTTTTTTTTTTTTTTTTTTTTTTTTTTTATTCAAAACGGGGAAACTCTTGGCCCAAATCTCACCTGATGGAAAGTGATGATTAGGCCGAAGATGGAAGCGAGTTTCACCCGGAATCCTCTTACACAGAGGAACTGGCTATCATACCTCTAAATGCCGTAACACAACAATGCTGTTAACATTGTTGCTATGGCGACAGACTTAGACATGATGGTGGTAGCTTGCCAGGCGGACTTATAAGTCCTACCACCAACCAAACCGAGCAAAAAATTTGCCCCTACTGGGAATTGATCCCGGGACCTCTGGGTCTGAATCGAGTGGTATAACCACTAGACCACGGAGGCGGTGAGTGTCACCTGTTTAGCACCACCCGGGGACCACGTGTAGGGATTTGCTGAAGGGTATTCTCCTACGGACGCGGGTGTCTCGGCCCTCGGACTTCGCACGCCCACATCCCATTCTTCCCGTTTTCGTTGGAATTTCAGAACGAATTATACATATAAACCTCTTGAGTAAGCGACTTTGTTTCATACTGTGCAATATAAAAAATTATGAATGTAGAGAAGGAAATCTAACCTATGCGAAGCGAGACGCGTGTGGTTCCTGATATCTTAACACATAATTATCATAAATTCTAAATCTTTTGAATTGCTCTCACACATAAATCGATAAACGTAGGTCATTTATATTTAATCCATTTAAAAACAATAAACTATATAAGGTGTTAAAAAATTAACTGCAAGAATTTCGTGTACTTACTCGGTATCAAAAAACAAATATATTCCAAAAAAAAAAATTTTTTTTTTAACAATTCAGTATAAAATTTTTATGTGCACCGTACGCAGGACTGCGCTCGCGGCTCGTCGCCATAGCAACGCGGCTCGCCACCCCTTCCCGCAGCTCCCGCTAGCCTTCCCCGCCCACTTTAGTCGTCCGATATCTGTCGCGCGGTAAGGGTGCGCTGCCCTGTGTCATCTCGCTACTTACGCGCGCTCGCGCAGCCTCGTATAAACAATGCCGTTTACATATTCTAATCTGGAGTATTTAGATATGGTGGTGTGCTATGTCATGACCGGTGAAAGTTTATCCGCGGCACGTATCCGGTACCGTGAACTGTATGGTGACCAACGACGAGTGCCTGCTATCCAAACCATCCTGGGGGTCTACCAGCGCTTACTCGACTATGGCCAGTTTCGTCCTCGTCAAGCAGATGCCGGCAGGCCACGGCTCGCCGGTGACATTGAAGATCGAGTGTTGGACTATTTCAATGAAAATCCACACGCGAGCACACGTGACGCAGGCCGGGACTTGGGTATAAGTCACGTTACTGCGTGGAATGTGCTGCATGAAGAAGGCCAACATCCGTACCACTTTCTAAGAGTACAGGAACTAATACCCACAGATTACGAACCACGGCTACGATTCTGTAGGTGGCTGGTGGAAGAACCTGGTCGCAAAATTTTATGGACAGACGAGTCCACTTTTAGTAGAGTGGGTTTATTCAATATCCACAATGCTCACTGGTGGTCGTACGAAAACCCGCGAGCTGTGGTCCCTGACCATTTTCAGCACCGGTTCTCAGTGAACGTGTGAGCTGGAATCATAGGGCAGACGGTACTCGGACCCGTCTTCTTAGAACGCCTTAATGGCGAAACATATCTGCAGCTGTTCGAGTCTGTGCAAGAGATGCTGGAAGATGTTCCTGTTGCGGAAATAAGGGACCACTTCTTCCAGCAAGATGGAGCGCCTGCACACTATCACCGAGAAGCCCGTGCGTACCTGGATGCTACCTATCCCAACCACTGGATAGGCCGCGGTGGGCCTATTGCTTGGCCACCTCGCTCTCCCGATGTCACGCCTCTCGACTTTTATCTTTGGGGACGTGTGTATGGACTTGGTGTATGGACACACTGGTAACAATATTCGAAACGTGGACGAATTAAAGACCCGCATAATTAGTGCATTCGATTTAATTAAAAGTGACAGAGACACATTAATCGCAGTGCAATCCAATGTAATACGTCGTGCTCACTTGTGCATTGGACAAAGTGGTGGACATTTTCAGCACCTTTTGTAAATAAGGTAAAAATTAAGACTTCTTTTAAATAATTTTTAAATGATTGTAAATAGGTTGATTCAAATTTTTTAAACATACCAACTTATCGAACTTACTTAATTTAAAAACAGTAATTCATTAATATGGCTAATAAAATAAGCTATTTGTAAGTAATTCGATGAATTGCCAGTCCAAAGTCTGAAAAATGTGATGGGAAAATTAGAATCAGCTGTCTACGAATTTGCGCTATCGCAGGATTCGCAGGGGTGAACGAACGCAGAGCGCGCGGCCGCGCAGCGACAGCGGCGCGGGCGGCGGCGGCGCCCTACAAGGTGTACAGTGCGCATATTCAATAATTTTGTGCGTGAAAATATTTCATATCTTTGAAACGGATCGTTATTTAGAAAAAAAAAATTCGTGATTATTTTTTATTTGTAATTCCAAACAACTCCTCAAGTTTTTTGCAGTTAATTTTTTAACACCTTATATATATAAAATGTAAAATAATCACTAAACTGATTTCGATACATTTTGGTACAGAGATGGTTGATTGGTAGTTGCCTTTTTCTTTAAAATCCATCCAAAGGTTGTCTTGAAAAGAGCGCTCTTAGCGATAAGGCCGCCCATTGTGTCACCCTATGTAATGTTTTCTTCATCTATTTTTTCTGGAACTTACATGGTGTGTACACAATAAAGAGTATTCTATTCTAGTTAAGGGCTACTTATTCATCATCATCATTAGCCTATAGCAGTCCACTGCTGGACATAGGCCTCTCCAAGTGCACGCCATTTGGCTCGATCACCGGCAACTCTCATCCAGCTGCTACCAGCCACCCTGCGAAGATCGTCGCTCCACCTAGCCTGAGGGCGTCCTGCCTTACGTTTGCCGATTCGCGATCTCCACTCAAGAACTCGTCTACCCCAGCGGTCATCGATTCTACGGCTAATATGGCCCGAGGTATACGTATTCTCGAACAACCTTAAGAGCACCGCCATTGACAACAATCGGTCCCGGGGTAACGTGTTCGTTGAACATAATCTGGGTTTTGTCCCCAAGATGACTATATCATCAAATCTCAAGTGTGAGATGTACTCGCCGTTGATGTTAATGCCGCGTCCTTCCCAGATCAGCGTCTTAAACACATCCTTTAATGCGTTTGAGAACAATTTCAGTGAAATTACGTCACCTTGTCTCACCCTTCGACGCAGTGGGATATGTTTAGTTCGCTGGTCCTGAATTTGGACGGCCATTGTCGCGTTTTCATAAAGACATCTTAGCACTTGGATATATCGCCAGTCGACTTGGCATCGCTGCAGAGATTCCAAAACAGACCAGGTATAGACAGAGTCAAAAGCTTTCTCATAGTCCACAAAGGCAAGACATAGGGGCCGATTATATTCTTCGGACTTCTGTATAATTTGTCGCACTGTGTGGATATGGTCTATGGTACTGTACCCCCCTCGAAACCCGGCCTGTTCCGGTGACTGAAACTCGTCGAGTCTCCGTGCTAGAGGATTCGTAACGACTCTTGAAAACAACTTATATACGTGGCTAAGGAGTGAAATGGGTCTGTAATTCTTTAAAAGGGTCTTATCGCCCTTCTTAAAGAAAAGAACGACCAAAAGCCTTCGCCACGCTTTATTAACGAATATCTATTCTGACGTAGAAGTTAAATAAAGACAGTTATTCTCAATAACAGTTAAATATTACGATAATCCATGTTATTTCCAAATTAAAGCACCTGAAGAGAATAACAGATGATAATGTCAGCAAACATAAACTTACTTAGATTTAGAAGACCACTCCTTGGCGCCCGCAGATTCTTCCGAGCTGTCCTCTAAGTGGCCTTTCTTCTTCTTCTTCACTTCCGGCGACGATTCCGTCATTTTCGCGCGTTCTCCTTTATGAAGAAAATTAAATGTTACTTACGACTTGTATAACATACACTATCAAAAGAAGACTCTGAGTCTGGTCAAAAAAGACATCTATACTAATATTATAAAGCTATAGAGTTTGTTTGTTTGAACGCGCTAATCTCAGGAACTACTGGTCCGATTTGAAAAATTCTTTCTCTATATATCATCACGCTAAGACAAATAGGAGCGGAGAATTAATGAAAATGTGACGCAGACGAAGTTGCGTGGGTCAGCTAGTTACAAATAACAAAAACTGACAGAGCTTAATTTTGGCAGAGACCTTAGGTGCATCAGTAGAAATAAAGTGCCAAATATAGCTTAGGCAAAAATTGTACATCATAAATACCTCCTACTTTTTTCCTAAGAATTACCATTCTTAAGATACCTCGATTCTAAATATTGAAGCAGTTACATTCCACTAGCACTAAAGGCCATGTAAAAGAATCAATCAACAATATTAATTTTATTAATATTGTGGATTGATTTTATTATTGTTACCTTTCTTATCAGATCTGCAAGTCCGTCGAATAGGTAGCGAGTCCGAAGACCTGGAGTCGCTGGAGCTGCCTCGCTCGTTCGACGACGATATGTCCTCCGATGACGACATACTTTGAGCACTGGAAACGTTGATGGTCAATGTCAAAGAATTTAAGAACATAAATTAAGTTTGTCTAAGGAATAAGGAATTATGTTTGTGTAGGAGCTCGTGGCCAAATAATAACAGCCGCACAGGTTGATCTTCAAGGTTAAGCAACACTTGCCGAGGTTGGTCTGTGGATGGGTGACCATCTTAACATACCGAGTTTCATCCGTGCCTCGGAAAGCACGTTAAGCTGTTGGTCCTGGCTGTCATTTGGAGATCTTTGGCAGTCGTTACGGATTGTCAGAAGCCAGAAAATCTGACACCAGTCTTGCCAAGGAGTACCGTGTTACCCAGTTAATTTAATGGGTTGTGGAGGTCTGGTAGGTAGCCGCCCCATGTAAAATACTGGTTTTCAGCTGAATCCGGATTGACTGGAAGCCGACCCCAGAATAGTTGGGAAAAGGCTAGGCAGATGATGAAATTAAGTTTGTCTAGATATTAGAAAGACATATTTACAAGATTTATGATGAGGTGATGTAATGTGATATTACACACCAACGCAAACGTCAGACTATATGCCATGCGAACAGCGAATTCAACCTAAAATAAATCTTTGCTGGCGGGTTCTAATGAAATTTCGTACAATATTATTGCCCGGAGGTCAATAATGAGATTTGAATTTGGAACTCAACTTGGAGGCCGAAGGAACTGCTCGCGGCCAGCCACTTCTCTAAATGACTTGCGAACAATTTTCTCGCAGTAGGTGTGAAAAATAGAGTATGCTCCTCACGGATAAAGGTGTCTTTGCCTTGGGCTAAATTTAATCCCTGGCTGCATTCAGGATGCTTGTATTAACTCCCTCGTTTCGTTAGTGAGTTAAACTCTAAGCACTGCTTTTGCTTTATTCCCTTGGTGCATAATCTACAATATTTATTTATTATTTTTTTATTATTATGAGCCTGTTGAGTCCCACTGCAGGGCAAAGGCCTCCCTTCCTTTCTTCCACTGTTCTCTGTCCGTTGCCACACTCGGCCAATCCTTTAGGCAGGAGTCTAACTCGTCCCGCCATCTCCTCGTGGGCCTACCGCGTCGCCGGTTCCTGTTGCTCGGAATCCAATCGGTAGTAACTTTTGCCCAGTTCTGTTGCGACATGCGGCAGATGTGGACAGCCCAGTTCCATTTTAGATTGGCGGCTGTGTTGCCTACGTCTGCGATTTGTGTTTTGGAACGAAGTATACTGTTTCTTACGCGGTCTTTCACTTTAACTCTAAAGTATTCTTGGAGTATTCTTGGAATCTACAATTGAAAACTTTTATTTCTTTCCGACCAGAAATCGAATGCCTTCAAAATCACCATAGGATTTCGACAAAAGCATAAATAGGTGTGGTACATCCTAGCTCCTGTTATTCATATTATTATCAAATTCACTGCGCTGAAGTTAAGTGGCAAGATTGTCTCCTTGTTAAGTCAACGCCAATGGTGTTTAACAGAAGATTATATGCATCGACGGGGTAAAGCAGTGTCTTACGTCACGGGCGTCATATTGAATTCAAGAGTGGAAAATACTAAATTATATTGAATGTTCGCGCCGACGACGCACGTTCCGACGCTGTAGGTAGACGACCAAAAATCAGTTCTGTCTTTGTCAGAATTTCGTTTAAAGCGCGTTAGCGCGCTTCATCAGCGCGTTAGCGCGCTTCATCAGCGCGTTAAAAATACGCCGTGTGCACAGGTAGGTTACGGCGCAGACCCACCGCCACGCATGCTACGCACGTGCACGCGGCGCATTTTAGCTGCGTTGATTCATTTATTTGACAACGTGAGTCTACGTTTTCCACTGCAGTACACACTACACACGCCTCCGTTCCACAAGGTGTATCTCAAAACTGTGCTGTGATACAGTTGTACTTTGTTGTTGTTGTAGGTTAACAGCGTTGAGCTATGTGAGCGCTTTATTCGAGCAAGCCACGCATACACTAATGACGTAAATTGACGCATAGCGTGTCAACGCAGACACGACACAATAGGGAATATGCACGCGATTAGTTTATTTATAAAATGAATTACTTATAAGCTCCAATAAACACTCTAGAAAATATTTTTTAAATATCTTCATCAGCGATGAAGTTATAACGCTTCAAAGATTACTTTTAGAACGAGAAGTCCGACATGGAATTTGACGTCACATTACGTGACGTCTATGCATCTGCCATAGAAAACAACGTTTTCGCGAGAGGGACAGATTATATTTGTTTAAAATAATTATATCTCGTTTGTTTTTCGAGCAATTTTGATTCTATTTCCACTGTTAGTAATATATTTTTGTATATTTTTAGATAAAGTGTTTAGATAATAAATATTTTTTTTATGCATATTCCCTATTGCATACATTTTCGTGTAAAGGGAAGCATAACACACGTGCGTAGACTCTTCGTGCGCCGCAGTGGGTCTGCTATATTAAGTTTGTATGACATATAATTTGACGTTTTCAAGCAAGTGGTGCAATACTGACTGAAGCTAACGGCCTAGTGTCACGCTATATAAAGCTAGATGTGTACCCGGTATCCTTGAAGTCCTCGTCAGTCTCGTCGTCGTCCTCGGAGGGCACCTCCAGCGAGTTCAGCTTCCGAGGCTTGCGGCGCTGCTTCTTCTTTCTCCTCTCGATAGGTTTACCCTGAAAGTAAGCGGTTATTTTAGGATATGTATAGATTTTAACTGATGTGAGATAAGAATAGGGGATGGTGACGAAAGTTAGTAAAAACCATCAAAATGTGATCCACTTTATATTTGGACCGATATATTTGAGAGACCTAGGCTGTCTCTGATATAACCTGGGTCATGTCATGATTTTGCCCAGTAGGCCCTGTTAGAGTTACCAATGTGTGAGCATTAATGTTTTCAATCGCTGTCTACAACGTATTCCTTTTGATATCCCACAACTGTAGCTAGGGTATAAATGAGAACACGTCCAAGAATTACCAGAATTTTGTTTTTCATTTTTCACACAAAATAATTCGACAAAAAGAACACATTGTACATCATGTGTGTCATGCCTTGTTATAGTATGTTGGGTTTTATTCATTGTACACAGTGTGATAAAGAATCGAATTTGAAAACTGATAAATATTTTTAGACCGCGACCGTCAAATTGATAATTGGCGGAGCGCAGCGCAGAGCATGCCCGCGAAGTTTACTAAGTGCGTGAAATTCTACACGAGAATGTGCGCGTCTGCGCGTACTCGACACACCGTCGACATTCATTTCGCATTTTTTCCACGATCCGTTTACGACTGGAAACGGATGCACGCGGAGGAGCGCGTATGTACGCGCAGTCGCGCTATCTTTAGCTGTAGCATGTTACTACATGCTACATGATGCTCGATGATGGTGGAGCTGTGTAGTGGCGACAGGCGCGGGGAGGCCTGTGTCCAGCACGGCTTAGCCCACGTAGTATGTACCCACCTGCTCCAGCGCCTCCCGCTCGGCCTTCATCTTCTCCTCCTCGATGATGGTGGAGCTGTGTAGTGGCGACAGGCGCGGGGAGGCCTGTGTCCAGCACGGCTTAGCCCACGTAGTATGTACCCACCTGCTCCAGCGCCTCCCGCTCGGCCTTCATCTTCTCCTCCTCGATGATGGTGGAGCTGTGTAGTGGCGACAGGCGCGGGGAGGCCTGTGTCCAGCACGGCTTAGCCCACGTAGTATGTACCCACCTGCTCCAGCGCCTCCCGCTCGGCCTTCATCTTCTCCTCCTCGATGATGGTGGAGCTGTGTAGTGGCGACAGGCGCGGGGAGGCCTGTGTCCAGCACGGCTTAGCCCACGTAGTATGTACCCACCTGCTCCAGCGCCTCCCGCTCGGCCTTCATCTTCTCCTCCTCGATGATGGTGGAGCTGTGTAGTGGCGACAGGCGCGGGGAGGCCTGTGTCCAGCACGGCTTAGCCCACGTAGTATGTACCCACCTGCTCCAGCGCCTCCCGCTCGGCCTTCATCTTCTCCTCCTCGATGATGGTGGAGCTGTGTAGTGGCGACAGGCGCGGGGAGGCCTGTGTCCAGCACGGCTTAGCCCACGTAGTATGTACCCACCTGCTCCAGCGCCTCCCGCTCGGCCTTCATCTTCTCCTCCTCGATGATGGTGGAGCTGTGTAGTGGCGACAGGCGCGGGGAGGCCTGTGTCCAGCACGGCTTAGCCCACGTAGTATGTACCCACCTGCTCCAGCGCCTCCCGCTCGGCCTTCATCTTCTCCTCCTCGATGATGGTGGAGCTGTGTAGTGGCGACAGGCGCGGGGAGGCCTGTGTCCAGCACGGCTTAGCCCACGTAGTATGTACCCACCTGCTCCAGCGCCTCCCGCTCGGCCTTCATCTTCTCCTCCTCGATGATGGTGGAGCTGTGTAGTGGCGACAGGCGCGGGGAGGCCTGTGTCCAGCACGGCTTAGCCCACGTAGTATGTACCCACCTGCTCCAGCGCCTCCCGCTCGGCCTTCATCTTCTCCTCCTCGATGATGGTGGAGCTGTGTAGTGGCGACAGGCGCGGGGAGGCCTGTGTCCAGCACGGCTTAGCCCACGTAGTATGTACCCACCTGCTCCAGCGCCTCCCGCTCGGCCTTCATCTTCTCCTCCTCGATGATGGTGGAGCTGTGTAGTGGCGACAGGCGCGGGGAGGCCTGTGTCCAGCACGGCTTAGCCCACGTAGTATGTACCCACCTGCTCCAGCGCCTCCCGCTCGGCCTTCATCTTCTCCTCCTCGATGATGGTGGAGCTGTGTAGTGGCGACAGGCGCGGGGAGGCCTGTGTCCAGCACGGCTTAGCCCACGTAGTATGTACCCACCTGCTCCAGCGCCTCCCGCTCGGCCTTCATCTTCTCCTCCTCGATGATGGTGGAGCTGTGTAGTGGCGACAGGCGCGGGGAGGCCTGTGTCCAGCACGGCTTAGCCCACGTAGTATGTACCCACCTGCTCCAGCGCCTCCCGCTCGGCCTTCATCTTCTCCTCCTCGATGATGGTGGAGCTGTGTAGTGGCGACAGGCGCGGGGAGGCCTGTGTCCAGCACGGCTTAGCCCACGTAGTATGTACCCACCTGCTCCAGCGCCTCCCGCTCGGCCTTCATCTTCTCCTCCTCGATGATGGTGGAGCTGTGTAGTGGCGACAGGCGCGGGGAGGCCTGTGTCCAGCACGGCTTAGCCCACGTAGTATGTACCCACCTGCTCCAGCGCCTCCCGCTCGGCCTTCATCTTCTCCTCCTCGATGATGGTGGAGCTGTGTAGTGGCGACAGGCGCGGGGAGGCCTGTGTCCAGCACGGCTTAGCCCACGTAGTATGTACCCACCTGCTCCAGCGCCTCCCGCTCGGCCTTCATCTTCTCCTCCTCGATGATGGTGGAGCTGTGTAGTGGCGACAGGCGCGGGGAGGCCTGTGTCCAGCACGGCTTAGCCCACGTAGTATGTACCCACCTGCTCCAGCGCCTCCCGCTCGGCCTTCATCTTCTCCTCCTCGATGATGGTGGAGCTGTGTAGTGGCGACAGGCGCGGGGAGGCCTGTGTCCAGCACGGCTTAGCCCACGTAGTATGTACCCACCTGCTCCAGCGCCTCCCGCTCGGCCTTCATCTTCTCCTCCTCGATGATGGTGGAGCTGTGTAGTGGCGACAGGCGCGGGGAGGCCTGTGTCCAGCACGGCTTAGCCCACGTAGTATGTACCCACCTGCTCCAGCGCCTCCCGCTCGGCCTTCATCTTCTCCTCCTCGATGATGGTGGAGCTGTGTAGTGGCGACAGGCGCGGGGAGGCCTGTGTCCAGCACGGCTTAGCCCACGTAGTATGTACCCACCTGCTCCAGCGCCTCCCGCTCGGCCTTCATCTTCTCCTCCTCGATGATGGTGGAGCTGTGTAGTGGCGACAGGCGCGGGGAGGCCTGTGTCCAGCACGGCTTAGCCCACGTAGTATGTACCCACCTGCTCCAGCGCCTCCCGCTCGGCCTTCATCTTCTCCTCCTCGATGATGGTGGAGCTGTGTAGTGGCGACAGGCGCGGGGAGGCCTGTGTCCAGCACGGCTTAGCCCACGTAGTATGTACCCACCTGCTCCAGCGCCTCCCGCTCGGCCTTCATCTTCTCCTCCTCGATGATGGTGGAGCTGTGTAGTGGCGACAGGCGCGGGGAGGCCTGTGTCCAGCACGGCTTAGCCCACGTAGTATGTACCCACCTGCTCCAGCGCCTCCCGCTCGGCCTTCATCTTCTCCTCCTCGATGATGGTGGAGCTGTGTAGTGGCGACAGGCGCGGGGAGGCCTGTGTCCAGCACGGCTTAGCCCACGTAGTATGTACCCACCTGCTCCAGCGCCTCCCGCTCGGCCTTCATCTTCTCCTCCTCGATGATGGTGGAGCTGTGTAGTGGCGACAGGCGCGGGGAGGCCTGTGTCCAGCACGGCTTAGCCCACGTAGTATGTACCCACCTGCTCCAGCGCCTCCCGCTCGGCCTTCATCTTCTCCTCCTCGATGATGGTGGAGCTGTGTAGTGGCGACAGGCGCGGGGAGGCCTGTGTCCAGCACGGCTTAGCCCACGTAGTATGTACCCACCTGCTCCAGCGCCTCCCGCTCGGCCTTCATCTTCTCCTCCTCGATGATGGTGGAGCTGTGTAGTGGCGACAGGCGCGGGGAGGCCTGTGTCCAGCACGGCTTAGCCCACGTAGTATGTACCCACCTGCTCCAGCGCCTCCCGCTCGGCCTTCATCTTCTCCTCCTCGATGATGGTGGAGCTGTGTAGTGGCGACAGGCGCGGGGAGGCCTGTGTCCAGCACGGCTTAGCCCACGTAGTATGTACCCACCTGCTCCAGCGCCTCCCGCTCGGCCTTCATCTTCTCCTCCTCGATGATGGTGGAGCTGTGTAGTGGCGACAGGCGCGGGGAGGCCTGTGTCCAGCACGGCTTAGCCCACGTAGTATGTACCCACCTGCTCCAGCGCCTCCCGCTCGGCCTTCATCTTCTCCTCCTCGATGATGGTGGAGCTGTGTAGTGGCGACAGGCGCGGGGAGGCCTGTGTCCAGCACGGCTTAGCCCACGTAGTATGTACCCACCTGCTCCAGCGCCTCCCGCTCGGCCTTCATCTTCTCCTCCTCGATGATGGTGGAGCTGTGTAGTGGCGACAGGCGCGGGGAGGCCTGTGTCCAGCACGGCTTAGCCCACGTAGTATGTACCCACCTGCTCCAGCGCCTCCCGCTCGGCCTTCATCTTCTCCTCCTCGATGATGGTGGAGCTGTGTAGTGGCGACAGGCGCGGGGAGGCCTGTGTCCAGCACGGCTTAGCCCACGTAGTATGTACCCACCTGCTCCAGCGCCTCCCGCTCGGCCTTCATCTTCTCCTCCTCGATGATGGTGGAGCTGTGTAGTGGCGACAGGCGCGGGGAGGCCTGTGTCCAGCACGGCTTAGCCCACGTAGTATGTACCCACCTGCTCCAGCGCCTCCCGCTCGGCCTTCATCTTCTCCTCCTCGATGATGGTGGAGCTGTGTAGTGGCGACAGGCGCGGGGAGGCCTGTGTCCAGCACGGCTTAGCCCACGTAGTATGTACCCACCTGCTCCAGCGCCTCCCGCTCGGCCTTCATCTTCTCCTCCTCGATGATGGTGGAGCTGTGTAGTGGCGACAGGCGCGGGGAGGCCTGTGTCCAGCACGGCTTAGCCCACGTAGTATGTACCCACCTGCTCCAGCGCCTCCCGCTCGGCCTTCATCTTCTCCTCCTCGATGATGGTGGAGCTGTGTAGTGGCGACAGGCGCGGGGAGGCCTGTGTCCAGCACGGCTTAGCCCACGTAGTATGTACCCACCTGCTCCAGCGCCTCCCGCTCGGCCTTCATCTTCTCCTCCTCGATGATGGTGGAGCTGTGTAGTGGCGACAGGCGCGGGGAGGCCTGTGTCCAGCACGGCTTAGCCCACGTAGTATGTACCCACCTGCTCCAGCGCCTCCCGCTCGGCCTTCATCTTCTCCTCCTCGATGATGGTGGAGCTGTGTAGTGGCGACAGGCGCGGGGAGGCCTGTGTCCAGCACGGCTTAGCCCACGTAGTATGTACCCACCTGCTCCAGCGCCTCCCGCTCGGCCTTCATCTTCTCCTCCTCGATGATGGTGGAGCTGTGTAGTGGCGACAGGCGCGGGGAGGCCTGTGTCCAGCACGGCTTAGCCCACGTAGTATGTACCCACCTGCTCCAGCGCCTCCCGCTCGGCCTTCATCTTCTCCTCCTCGATGATGGTGGAGCTGTGTAGTGGCGACAGGCGCGGGGAGGCCTGTGTCCAGCACGGCTTAGCCCACGTAGTATGTACCCACCTGCTCCAGCGCCTCCCGCTCGGCCTTCATCTTCTCCTCCTCGATGATGGTGGAGCTGTGTAGTGGCGACAGGCGCGGGGAGGCCTGTGTCCAGCACGGCTTAGCCCACGTAGTATGTACCCACCTGCTCCAGCGCCTCCCGCTCGGCCTTCATCTTCTCCTCCTCGATGATGGTGGAGCTGTGTAGTGGCGACAGGCGCGGGGAGGCCTGTGTCCAGCACGGCTTAGCCCACGTAGTATGTACCCACCTGCTCCAGCGCCTCCCGCTCGGCCTTCATCTTCTCCTCCTCGATGATGGTGGAGCTGTGTAGTGGCGACAGGCGCGGGGAGGCCTGTGTCCAGCACGGCTTAGCCCACGTAGTATGTACCCACCTGCTCCAGCGCCTCCCGCTCGGCCTTCATCTTCTCCTCCTCGATGATGGTGGAGCTGTGTAGTGGCGACAGGCGCGGGGAGGCCTGTGTCCAGCACGGCTTAGCCCACGTAGTATGTACCCACCTGCTCCAGCGCCTCCCGCTCGGCCTTCATCTTCTCCTCCTCGATGATGGTGGAGCTGTGTAGTGGCGACAGGCGCGGGGAGGCCTGTGTCCAGCACGGCTTAGCCCACGTAGTATGTACCCACCTGCTCCAGCGCCTCCCGCTCGGCCTTCATCTTCTCCTCCTCGATGATGGTGGAGCTGTGTAGTGGCGACAGGCGCGGGGAGGCCTGTGTCCAGCACGGCTTAGCCCACGTAGTATGTACCCACCTG
The DNA here is from genome assembly GCA_963859965.1 of Ceramica pisi. Lineage (NCBI taxonomy): Eukaryota > Metazoa > Arthropoda > Insecta > Lepidoptera > Noctuidae > Ceramica > Ceramica pisi. The sequence goes on along the minus strand of OY982536.1, from coordinate 22,209,583 downwards.
CTCCAGCGCCTCCCGCTCGGCCTTCATCTTCTCCTCCTCGATGATGGTGGAGCTGTGTAGTGGCGACAGGCGCGGGGAGGCCTGTGTCCAGCACGGCTTAGCCCACGTAGTATGTACCCACCTGCTCCAGCGCCTCCCGCTCGGCCTTCATCTTCTCCTCCTCGATGATGGTGGAGCTGTGTAGTGGCGACAGGCGCGGGGAGGCCTGTGTCCAGCACGGCTTAGCCCACGTAGTATGTACCCACCTGCTCCAGCGCCTCCCGCTCGGCCTTCATCTTCTCCTCCTCGATGATGGTGGAGCTGTGTAGTGGCGACAGGCGCGGGGAGGCCTGTGTCCAGCACGGCTTAGCCCACGTAGTATGTACCCACCTGCTCCAGCGCCTCCCGCTCGGCCTTCATCTTCTCCTCCTCGATGATGGTGGAGCTGTGTAGTGGCGACAGGCGCGGGGAGGCCTGTGTCCAGCACGGCTTAGCCCACGTAGTATGTACCCACCTGCTCCAGCGCCTCCCGCTCGGCCTTCATCTTCTCCTCCTCGATGATGGTGGAGCTGTGTAGTGGCGACAGGCGCGGGGAGGCCTGTGTCCAGCACGGCTTAGCCCACGTAGTATGTACCCACCTGCTCCAGCGCCTCCCGCTCGGCCTTCATCTTCTCCTCCTCGATGATGGTGGAGCTGTGTAGTGGCGACAGGCGCGGGGAGGCCTGTGTCCAGCACGGCTTAGCCCACGTAGTATGTACCCACCTGCTCCAGCGCCTCCCGCTCGGCCTTCATCTTCTCCTCCTCGATGATGGTGGAGCTGTGTAGTGGCGACAGGCGCGGGGAGGCCTGTGTCCAGCACGGCTTAGCCCACGTAGTATGTACCCACCTGCTCCAGCGCCTCCCGCTCGGCCTTCATCTTCTCCTCCTCGATGATGGTGGAGCTGTGTAGTGGCGACAGGCGCGGGGAGGCCTGTGTCCAGCACGGCTTAGCCCACGTAGTATGTACCCACCTGCTCCAGCGCCTCCCGCTCGGCCTTCATCTTCTCCTCCTCGATGATGGTGGAGCTGTGTAGTGGCGACAGGCGCGGGGAGGCCTGTGTCCAGCACGGCTTAGCCCACGTAGTATGTACCCACCTGCTCCAGCGCCTCCCGCTCGGCCTTCATCTTCTCCTCCTCGATGATGGTGGAGCTGTGTAGTGGCGACAGGCGCGGGGAGGCCTGTGTCCAGCACGGCTTAGCCCACGTAGTATGTACCCACCTGCTCCAGCGCCTCCCGCTCGGCCTTCATCTTCTCCTCCTCGATGATGGTGGAGCTGTGTAGTGGCGACAGGCGCGGGGAGGCCTGTGTCCAGCACGGCTTAGCCCACGTAGTATGTACCCACCTGCTCCAGCGCCTCCCGCTCGGCCTTCATCTTCTCCTCCTCGATGATGGTGGAGCTGTGTAGTGGCGACAGGCGCGGGGAGGCCTGTGTCCAGCACGGCTTAGCCCACGTAGTATGTACCCACCTGCTCCAGCGCCTCCCGCTCGGCCTTCATCTTCTCCTCCTCGATGATGGTGGAGCTGTGTAGTGGCGACAGGCGCGGGGAGGCCTGTGTCCAGCACGGCTTAGCCCACGTAGTATGTACCCACCTGCTCCAGCGCCTCCCGCTCGGCCTTCATCTTCTCCTCCTCGATGATGGTGGAGCTGTGTAGTGGCGACAGGCGCGGGGAGGCCTGTGTCCAGCACGGCTTAGCCCACGTAGTATGTACCCACCTGCTCCAGCGCCTCCCGCTCGGCCTTCATCTTCTCCTCCTCGATGATGGTGGAGCTGTGTAGTGGCGACAGGCGCGGGGAGGCCTGTGTCCAGCACGGCTTAGCCCACGTAGTATGTACCCACCTGCTCCAGCGCCTCCCGCTCGGCCTTCATCTTCTCCTCCTCGATGATGGTGGAGCTGTGTAGTGGCGACAGGCGCGGGGAGGCCTGTGTCCAGCACGGCTTAGCCCACGTAGTATGTACCCACCTGCTCCAGCGCCTCCCGCTCGGCCTTCATCTTCTCCTCCTCGATGATGGTGGAGCTGTGTAGTGGCGACAGGCGCGGGGAGGCCTGTGTCCAGCACGGCTTAGCCCACGTAGTATGTACCCACCTGCTCCAGCGCCTCCCGCTCGGCCTTCATCTTCTCCTCCTCGATGATGGTGGAGCTGTGTAGTGGCGACAGGCGCGGGGAGGCCTGTGTCCAGCACGGCTTAGCCCACGTAGTATGTACCCACCTGCTCCAGCGCCTCCCGCTCGGCCTTCATCTTCTCCTCCTCGATGATGGTGGAGCTGTGTAGTGGCGACAGGCGCGGGGAGGCCTGTGTCCAGCACGGCTTAGCCCACGTAGTATGTACCCACCTGCTCCAGCGCCTCCCGCTCGGCCTTCATCTTCTCCTCCTCGATGATGGTGGAGCTGTGTAGTGGCGACAGGCGCGGGGAGGCCTGTGTCCAGCACGGCTTAGCCCACGTAGTATGTACCCACCTGCTCCAGCGCCTCCCGCTCGGCCTTCATCTTCTCCTCCTCGGCCGCCTCGATGATGGTGGAGATGTCCTTGCCGCGCCCCTGGTTGCCAGCGCTGGTTGTCGCCTCCACATACTCTTCCTGTAAGTACACATGTTCACTACAAACTTGAAACTTACATAACAGCTGAGAATTAATAGAATCGTAGATAAAGGGTGCCTTCAACATTGTAGTGGCACTTGACGGCAAAATTGTAGACAGGCGTGTCTACAATTACTAAGGCGAAATGAAATTTAATACCGTACAAAGTCGCCCATATCCAGTAATTGATGCAATAAGGTAATTGATTTAAAACTGGATAGGAGTATAAAGCATCATCGCACAAAGACGCGATCGTTAGTTTGACAAAACCGGTAGGCACACTGCCGCCGCGACGATGCGATTCTTCGTACAGTTATCATTTCTATTTATTTATTTATTTTAAAAAAACGTTGCTCCGCACACTCCACAAACTCCCAAACACAAACAGCCAACTAGTGTAGGCATATACTTCTCCTGTTTTTATATAGAAACTAGCTGACCCGCGCAACTTCGTCTGCGTCACATTTTCACTTAATGCTCAGCTCCTATTTGTCTTAGCGTGATGATATACAATGTGTAACAGAATAAACGCAATGCCTCTTAAGGGGTCATTGCACTCATCATTATGAACAACTGAAATCGCGAAAAAAAAAATCGACTGCCCCATACATTTTTGTACGCATAACTCGACAAAATGTACTGAACAGCTGATTTTTTTTCGCGATTTAGTATGGCCGCTGCTTTTTGTGACGAGTTAATGATGTGCCACTTACGGAGGCTAACGACAACAATGTCGATTGACGAATGAATTCTTGCTTTATAAGTTTATTTTCAATTTGTGAACCATTTTAACCCGGTTAGAAGATCGATGTAAAATAACGTGTTTTACTTATTTTATTTATTTACAGCTTAATGGAGAAATACGTAACAAACTGCCGCAAAGTGAGTTAATAATATTTTTAAGAACGCAAAAATCTTTTTTGTACAATTATAAATGGAAGTTTCTATAACTTTCCGATTTAGTCAATCACTAGCGTCTATCTATACTAATATTATAAAGCAGAAGAGTTTTTTTGTTTGTTTGTTTGTTTGGTTGAACGCGCTAATCTCAGGAACCACCGGTCCGATTTGAAAAATTCTTTCAGTATTAGATAGCCCATTTATCGAGGAAGGCTATAGGCTATATATAATCACGCTAAGACCAATAAGAGCGGAGCAGTAATGAAAAATGTTACGCAGACGACGTTGCACGGGTCAGCTAGTGTAAGATAAATTGCTTTTGCATAGCACAACGATAGCGTCCACAGTTTGTGTGTGGGTAAGTTGTACGATGCATGAGCAATACACGCTGTGTTTGAAACGATATGGTTTAATTGATTGTATAGTAAAGTTCTGTTTTGAGAAATGCGGGTGTGTGCGTGACTGCTACGATGTTTTGTATCTATTGCTTTTGCTGTAGTGCATGTGTACTAGTTGGCATTTGGAAGGGGTGTACTGTGACAGAGGGTTCCTACACATTTTCTTCCACCGGGTATATTACCTTATTTATTACATCTATGAGTGTAGGCCATACAAATATGTATTTCGTGCGGGAATCGAATCCGCGGCACGCAGCGCAGTAGCCGCTCAACCACTGCGCCAACCGGAAATACGCACGATGATCGCTTTGTATTAGTAAGAAGCATCATTGTAAAATAATTAATGATTTACCTTTATAGCAGAGCTAATGAGTCGGTCATACTCTTGGCTGCGATAGCTGACAGGCAGCTGCTTGCGCGCGCGCAGGCGGTACACTGCACCCTCTTCAGACGTTGAGGACCAATCACTGCTACCACTTGCTTCTAAAATAACAATGTTAAAGATGCATATAAAATTGTTAAGTGTGTGCAACATAAACCATCTGCCTAGCATTCTGTTAATTACATTGGAGTCAGTTTCAAGTATGACTGACCACAGTGAAATTACAGTATTTCTTTCATGAAGTTACTACCTAACCTAACAAATCATCAAAAATCAATTTCTGGGCCTCACCATATGCCTGCATGGTCGTTAGACTTCGAAGTTCTGACTACTCGTAAAGATTCAACAAAGAAAATGTTTGCACTGGCAAGCAAGACGTCACTTTGCAAGATCAATGCTTGTTGGTCTGTTGGAGAACCCAGTCCACTTTTCCTATAAATAAACGCCTGCCTTGTGACTCTTAAGCTACTGGTATAAGGCATTACTGCAATGGTCGATGAAGCAAGTCTTGCAAAACCATATATGTTTATTTATTCTCTTTAATTTCGTCCAAGGTGACCGTAGAGAAGTGAAATGGTTCTATGTTGGGACTAGCTAGGCCGGTAATGAAATCAACCGTTTGTTATATGTTCGATGCAATAATTACTATCAAACACCGTTTGCTGATCTAGCTATCCGATTCCGCCGCATTAAAAGTACTAAAAAACTGGCCAAGTCCGACTCGTGCAAAGGGTTCCGAACCAATTGAATGTTTTACATCACAGACTTCTTATAGTTTTCCTGTAATCTTTAGGTATAGAACTATTATCTGCATTTTTTTTTAATTTAAGGCTCAGTAGTTTTGGAGATTGGGTGGGAATGGTCATTTTGGGTCTAATTTCTTGAATAACTTCAAAACTGTTTCTTACATTATTGTAAAAAAAACAGCCCTTTCATTTGATATGTCACACAATACAGTTTGAAAAAACTTTTTTTTTTACTTTCTAGTTTGACCCCATACTAAGGCGGGACTATTCGAAAGAGATACCGGGGCTCTGGAACACAAAGGGCACTGAAGGAACATGGATGGGTTTTAGTCAGTAAGTCTGACACTCCCCCCCGCTCCGCCCAGAGCGGGGGAAGTCATTTGATGATTTCCCATCCCTAAAAAAAAACCCATATACTAAAAATTTATTTATTTACGTAACGTGTTCGTATTTGGGTCACAGAAGTCCATATTTATACTAAACTAGCTGTCCCCCGCGGCTTCGCTCCCGTTTTACCCGCATAGTTCCCGTTCCCGTGGGATTTCCGCGATAAAAACTATGTCCATCTCCTGGTTCTAAGCTACCTCCCCGCCAATTTTCAGCCAAATCGGTTCAGCCGTTCTTGAGTTATAAATAGTGTAACTAACACGACTTTCTTTTATATAAATAAATAGAAGATTCAACAGAATCGGTCCAATAGAGCGGGAAAAAACGGGCTGTGGCAGACCGACACACGAGTGATCCTATTATGGATGTTCAGAACCTTAAAAATAAACTGATTTTGACCAGTGAAACCAGTGAGTCTGTTTCGTCAATACCATTTAGGTCGCGACCCCAATAACATCATTGAAGAACCTTCAAAAATTCAAATTCTTACCACTAGACTTATCATCATCTCGTTCAGCCTCCTTTTCATCATCAGATTCCTTCTCGCTCTTGACCTCAGGTTGTTCCTGCTTCTTCCGTTCTCGTTCCGCTTCCACCGTCACCACCAACTCGTCATACTTCACTAGTTCTGCCTCTAGGGATGCTATCAACATGTCCTGCAAATAAATGGAGTCATCATTATTTGTTTCAAGTTAATATGAACATGACTTACAAGTGAGAGGGAAGAATATGAGATTTGTTTCAAGAACCGATTTGAGGCTAGCTATCTCCAAGCTATTCAGAACACACGCATCAACTAACAGCTGCTGATGAGAACCAAATAAAATAATCTGGAAACTTTCAAAAACATAGTTATAGTTACTAAAATTGAGGAACTCGTGGCTGTATAATAAAAAGCCGCACGGGCCGATCTTCAAGGTTAAGCAACGCTTGCCAAGGTTGGTCAGTGGTTGGGTGACCATCTTTACATACCGAGTTTCCTCCGCGCCTCGGAAAGCACGTTAAGCTGTTGGTCCCGGCTGTCATTTGTAGATCTTATGCAGTCGTTACGGATAGTCAGAAGCCAATTAATCTGACTCAAGTCTTGCCATGAAGTACCGTGTTTACCCAGTTAGTGGTTTGTGGAGGTCTGGTAGGCAGCCGCTCCTCGTAAAATACTGGTACACAGCTAAATCCGGTTTGAGTTGAAGCCCACCGCAATATATTTGGGAAAAGGCTAGGCAGATGATGAACCTGAGTTACTAAAATTAAAATGTCGTCGATATTAACTGACCAATCACAAATGCTCTATAAGACATTAACACTGATGAAGTAGCGCATTTTGTAAGAAGAGATAACAATTAAGTAAGATTTTGTAATGGTTACATTTTGCTAATACATATATGACGTTAGAAGGAATGTATAGGAAACTGATTGTTCCCTTTCAATGTGTCCAATATGTACTTGCCTTGTGTGTGTGAAATTTATTACTCATATTTATCAAAAACATCTGTTTTGGAAGCCTCTGTAAAGTTGTGTTGGTGTCAAAGTGCAGCAGGCGTGTCCCTCCTGCCGCGAGACCGCCGTGTCTAAGTAGAGGGCATCCGAGGGCGAGGAATGTCGCCCATGCGTTGGACCGAATTATGCTGTGGGCACCTACGCAATAGTGCACGGGTGCTCTTGGATGCCTTGTAAAGGTGACGCCATGGTCACAACTGTCACAACCGCTGACTCCAGAGCGTCTCGACGAAGAAGAGGAAGCCACTGTCGGAAACGGTTTCAATGCAAAGCAACACAGTTTGTTCGCTACTCACATGGTTACAAGGCGGACAGAACCAGTCGCCCTCAGGCACCACAAACAGCACCGGCTTGAGGCAGCTGGCGTGGTAGCCCTCGTCGCATTTGTCGCACAGCAGGATCCACTCCGGCTGCTCTCCACTGCCGCAGCGTTTGCAGAATCCGTCTGCGTCTTCTTTACCTGAACAAACATAACATTTGAGAAAATGTCGTAAAATTACGAGTAAGAGGCACCCCACACGATACATCGGCGATGCAACAAGGGAGAGAAGGGGGGGTGGCATTGTCAGTCGAAACAAAAGCGTTGTAACAACTTGACTTAAAGACTCCCAGATTGTTGCTATCTGGACTCAGGCGGGAATTTCCACATACCTATTCCATAATATCAACATATTGAACAGGCGAATAGAATCTATAAAAACTGTATGTATGTTTCCTTAAGTTTTACGTAGGTATAGAAGTATAATGTGTTGAAAACGCTACAAATGCCATAGGAACTTAAATATCGTAACACAAAACGAAACATCAAAAGTTAATATGAACTTACCTTCTTGTAAAGTACGAGCTCTTTTGAGCGGCTCAATAGGTTCACCACTCTCCAAGTCAGATTCCGGTGAGAATTCATGATCCGATTTGTTGAAGACAACTGTTTAAACAAAAGAATAATATTTAACGTAATTTCAGGTTATGGCTTCTCATCTAAGTGTAACTTTTAAATGAGTTATTATTCTGCATCCTGTTGTTGTAGTGATTTATAACGGTCGATATTGAGCGAGTCTTTGCCATTGATGAAACCAGAGTCAATTAAAAAAATCTGACTGAGACATCAACGCCCAGCCTGAACCCTTGGACCTGTGTATTTGAAAGGGGTTCAAAGTTTTGTGTCTATAGGAGCTGGCATAGGCCCCCGCCGCCCCATTTTGTTTATTTTTTCAAAATTGCGGCGCACGATCTATTATGCATAATATAATAATATGGGTAAAGGACAGGACACATAAACAAATAAAAAAATGTTAGCAATAGGTGCCCTAAAGTGTCAGTGCTGAGGTATTTCGAGGTAAAGGCAAAATGGAGGTGGGGGGAAGAATTCGGTCTTACGAAGATGGATTTTTCGAAATTCTCACGGGGTATTATTTAAGGTACATTTAGTGAGTGTGAGAGTTTATACGTTTGTGAGTTTGTAGCGGGTAGTCTCTGAATCTTCTCAACCGATTTTTCAATTTCTTTCCGAAAATTCGTTTACCAATAGAAAGCTACGATATTTGTGAGTGTCATAGGCTATATTTATAACTAGGAAAGAAGAAAAAAATAGAGATCCATGCAAAAGTTGCAATACTAAACCCGTCCGAACGAAGTCTCGAGCGAAGTGCTAGTATTAGTGAGTTTTCTAACTGTACGCTTACGTTCAGGCTCCTCATGCTCGTGCAGCTCGAACAGAGGCTCGTCGGAGTCGGAGTCGGGCTCCGGCCCCGTGGAGTGGTCGGAGCGCCACTCCGACTTGCGCCGCCGCCGCTCGCCCTCCGAGCTGCTGGCGCCACTGGCGCGCCACTCCTTCTCGTCCTCTTCTTCTTCTTTGTTCTGATGAGGCGGAAACGATTTATTTTTTTACTATTGATAAGCACGCGTCACTCTCTCACCTCATGGTAAGCGAGGATGTGTTCAGAAATGGAGCACACCGGGACTGGTCGAATGTTGGAAATTACTTGAGCAAAATCGTCTATCTGTACTATACTTATAAAATAGTATTATCTCGATTAATTACTATGAAAACACAGTCAAAACTACTAATGCCCGGTGTTCGTTTATCTGTCTATTAACCACAAAAAAATGAATGGCATTAAGACAAATAGCGTTAACGGATAGATAAACGACCGATAAAAGCCTCAGAACCCGGGCATAAGTCGAGAAAGCTTGGAATATATTTATTTTATGATGTAAACAGCTGCTTAGAATGCATTTTTGGAAATTACAACTTTAGTGAGTGGTAATGGGAGGGGGAACTTTGAGTGAAAGTCTGTTTTCTTTGAAGTCTACATTTACGAGGACGAAGTCGCGAGTATCAGCTAGTGAGAGAATAAAAGCCAATATTTGACTTGAAAAATTATCTGGTTGTTAAACAAGTCCAGACAGCATTATTGTCTCATATGATTCAATATATCTGTCACCGGAAAATGGCAGACTATGTAAGATTGTAATAAATCTTGATTAGATGACATATATTTCCTCGATATATTATGATAAAACCTTTTTGTATATAATAAATCCCAACCAAATTCAATAGTTTCCAATCTATTTGTGTCTTATTTAGAAAAATCACTTTACAATTTCACGCGATATTTTACAATCTTACGGCGTTTGCCACTTCCTAGTGACAACCAAATTCTAAAATCTACTTGAAGGATAGGCATTTGAGGAATATCAAATAAATTGGCATATGGACGAGAATACGAGGAGTTTGCAGGCACTTCTGGAACAGTAGTGGTATCCTCACCTTTTTCTTATGTATTTTCTTAAGTTCCCTCAGCGCGACCTCTTCCAGATGCCGTCGGTCGGCCTCCTCCTTGATCTTCATCTGCGCGATGCGGCGCGACTGTCGCACGGGCGCCACGTCAGAGTCGTCCGACCCCCCCTTGCCTCCTTTGCTCGACTTGCCCTTTTCATTGCTAGTCTTCCCCTTGTCAGTACCACTCTTACCCTTGTCTTTAACTTTGATTTTCTTTTTCACTAGTTTCTTTGTTGTTTTCTTGCCAGCTGAAAGAAAATGCAAATTAAACTATTGATAATCTGTGGGACCACAGGATTTTCTTGCGGAATATATAAGCGACGTCAGCGTCTGTTTCGCAAGCAGAAAACAAGAAAGCAGGATTGTTTCTTAAAGATTTACGTGGTTTATATCCCCTATACAGACATGTATATGGTCAGCAGACTTCTTCGCAAAATGTTAAATTGGCATAAAGTCAGAAACTCTTAATGACATGACAATACGCAAAATACCATAAACGCTGAATGTCAGATACTCAAAATGTCAAATATGCATATTGCCAGGTAAGGATACCTAGAAAATGATTTCTGACTGCTGATAAATTGCACTTAACTCAATTAGCCAACGTTCAAGTGGTGTTAAACTAGCAAAGCTTAAAAAAAACGAAAAGTAATATAAAATCTGATCCGTTTCTGACTTTGCGAATTTGATATTTTAGCGTTTCTGCCTTTTTGTGTTTAAACCATTTACGTAACTATAGCTCATGATTGCTAGGGGCAATAAAGATTGACATTACATAAGGCTAACAAGCAAAATATCTTCCCTGAAACTATAGAGGAGAATGCTAAATGGTAGTGTGACATGAAATGTTTTTTTTTTTAAGTACCAACAGCAAATCAAAAGCTCGCTTTCGATTTATTAATACGATGTTAAAGACAACTGAAGAAATAATATATTACCTATACTATAGAGAGTCTCCTCCTCAGATTCGTCACTTGATTGTTTCTCCAGAAGTTTTGCTTCGACTTTTTTTCTGCAATAAAAACAAATAATTACTGTTATTTAAAGTTGTCTTTTCATAACTTGCACACTTTACAAAAATAGGATCATGGATTATTGCGGCAATTTTTCGAAGTCACTACGCTCAGGAGCTGCATCAGAATGGCGATTTAAACAAGCGTTTATCTATAAGATGTCCAAAATGAATGATCCTTAGATTGTAGGGACACTATACTAAAAAATCATGTTCATATAGGTAAATTTCTATAAAAAAAATATTCATAATTACCTAGTAGATGTGATAATTTTCTTAGGCTTAATTTTGAGGCGTTTGCCGCTTGTGATGGGTTCGTCATCTTCACTTTCGCTTTGAGATTCAGATTTGTTCTTATCGCTCATCGTAGCGTCTAACAGAGACCGTTTCAAAGATTTACACTCCTTCTTGCCATTGTCAGTTGCAGTTTCTTTGTCGCTATTCTTATCTACACTGTCGTCAATCTTTTTAACTATCTTTTTTCTTTTAAATTTTCCCTTGTGTGCTTTGATTTTCTTCCGTTGCGCTATAGGGTTGCTTTCAACGTTATTCAAAGTGTCTTTCTTAGTTTCACTGTTTTCTACACTATCTCCTGTTTCATTGGAATGTGTGTTTACGTCACTTTCGGGAGTGGTTTCTAACCGAAGCTTCTTAGGAGGTAAAGGATCTTCTACTTTAAGTTCTTTATCAGGACTCTTCTCTTTCTCATTCTCTGTATTAGCCGTATCATCTTGATCTACAGAGGATACACTACTCTTTCTCTTTTCTATAATACTTGTTTTACTATCTTGACAATTATCAGTCTCTGAGTTAACTACTTCTGAACTTTTGTTTAGTTTTAAATTCCTGGCTATATTACTTTTCTTTTTAACTTTACCCCTCCCCTTTTTAGCATTATTCTTTTTAGGACTTTCACTATCTGTAGTACTCTTATCATTACTAGCTTCTCTTTTTAAATCGTTTTCAGTATTTTTTGTAGAATTCGAGCAATCCGATTGTTCTAAATCGCGCACGCAATGTTTTTTTGAGTCAGTATTTAAAACTTCTGTACTATCATTTGATTGGTTTTTCAATGACCGTTTAGCAACAGAAGGTAAACTACTTTTTAACTTAACATTTTTAACTAAATTATTTTTATTGCTTGAATTAGAAAGTTCACTATGTTCACCATTTAGACACTCTTCATTACCGTTTTCTTCTGCAGAATTTTCTTCAGGACTGTGTGCTTGTTCTATAGTTTCTGGGTTACCAGTGTCATTGTCGTAGCCCCAACCTTCACCATAAAAAAACATCACCGGTTCTGAAATTTCTTCACCAATGATATAGGAACTATCGCAATCCGCTCCGTTTCCTTCACCAGTCACGAGCATTACCGGTTCTTCTATTGCTTCACCCACTTCTTCTTCATTTTGTTTTTCATTCGCAGCATCTTTATTTTCTTCAGTTGTTTCTTTTTCTTCTGGTGTTACTTGTTCTTCTGGTGTTACTATTTCTTCTGGAATTTCTTTTTCTACAGGTGTTTCTTTTGCTTCTGATAATTTATTTTCTTCTGAGATTACTTTTTCTTCTAACACTACTGTTTGGGTTGTTTCTTTTTCATCTGATGTTTCATTTCCTTCTGATGCTACATTTTCGTCTGCTGGAACTGTTTCTTCTTCTATAGCTCGTTCTGGCGACTTCTCTTGTTTAGGACCTTCTGCCTGTTCATTTGATTCCACTTTTTCATCTGTTTCAACTGTTTCCAGTTTATCTACTGGGGTGTCTGTTTCTGTGTCAGGTTCAGGGCTTTCAGCAACATCTTCCGTCTCTTTGTCTTCTTCTACCTCCACTTCTTTCTCTTCCGCTTTTTCAGAAGTCGACTCTTCTGATTTGGGTTCTGCCTGGTCAGGTACTGGATCTTCTTCATCTTTTTGATCTTCAGCTTCCTGTTCTGATTCAGATTCTGGACTTAGGAACTCTTCTTCATTTTCTTCTTCACCTTCTGATTTACTAGACTGTAAAAAGAATTCAGTATTGAAACTAAACTATTGATTATATAATTACTACCTGAATGGGCAAACGTTTTTTTGCCCATAATAAAAATAATAAGTACCCTACAACCTATTTTCAGACCCACTGAATGTTCACAAAAATTTCATACATATTGGTCAAGCGGTTTCGGAGGAGTTCAATAACACCTTGACACGAGATTTTAGATTAGATATTTGGCAAAAAATACTGGTATTCAGATGATTCCAGTTTGACTGGGAGCCGACCCCGATGAAGTCGGGAAAAGGCTAGGCAGATGAGATTAGATATTTGTCAAAACAATGTTAGCCGAGTCAGCTACCATTAGATAAAAACACTATTTTGCTAAAAGAGTACTTTTATTAAGTTAAACAAATGAGCAGTTTCAAATCAAACAGTAAATTTTATTGTGATTCTACTTGATGGCAACTGTTTCCAGTTGAGTGCAAAAATGCAGAATAATTAATAATACATGTTGATGTTATATTGGGAAGATAACTTTCACAATTTGCATACATAAACTGACTATTGTTACATTGCCAAGCAGTCTATTCTGTAAAAACTCACAATGAAAACTTTTTTGTAATGAGCAGGAAAGTGAGCTTGCAGATTTTTACAGAAAAGCACTTAAGAAATAATTTACAGGGTCGACTTCTGGTATTCAGCTGAATCCGGTTTGACTGGAAGCTAGGCTAGGCAGATGATGATGATACGGGGTTGATTTTGAAAACAAAACACAGCCTGTATTATTACACCATTTGAAAGTACTACTAGGGATCAAATTCTAGGAAGTAATATTTCGCTAAACCCTTTTCCCCTCTTGTAATATTTCGTGTTTTTATCTCCACCCCCCCGAGCCTCACATGATTAATAGATGACCCCTGAGGAATAAACACTAAGCAAATAAAATTCTGTAATCTGGCAATTACAATGAAAATTATTTCAGCAGTAGTACTTGTAAACTTTGATCATGCAAAACATACACTGAAGCATGCCTAGTACTTTGTTTCACAACAATCACCTTTTCATTTACCTCCAACTGTGCTGGAACCTCAGCACTACTTGAGTCTTCATTGACATTGGTATTAGTTGCAAACAGTGGGCACACCTCTTCACCATTCTTCAATTGTGATATCACTTTCACTAGTTCTTCTCGAGTTCTAAATGGAAAAACAACAAATGGATAATTAACAAAAAATAAGTCTTCTTATCTTTTATGGTGTATTCCATAGAGAAAAGTCTATGCAATATTATCAGTGGTATCCGTTTATAATGCATTTTGATTTTGGTCTTTTCAGAGTAATGAGGGCAGGTATGCAACATATTTCATTCATTAATTCAGTTGTTTAAATTTAAATGCAAATAAGATTAATGTATCTCTAACATATCAACACATTATATTGTGTGTTAAACAAGGCATTATGCATTCAGTAGTCTATACATTTTGACCTCATCTCCATATAAATTAAAATATCATTAAGTTACCTAGCTACAAGCTGCCATGTCTCCTCATCCTGGTCTTCTTTATACAAACAGAGGTTGGCCTCATGGTCCACTTGCAGCCAGTACACACAACCATTCCTGTCTCTGCCAACTGGATCCAACCTTAACTCCTTACATGATATTGCATTGACAGCATTCTTGAATTTTGGATGGCAAGTAAATTGGTACTCAAGTAACAGCTGTCAAGGAACAAAACAATTATTTTTATTGGGTATAAATTAAATTAAATTAAATAAATCTTTATTTCAGACTATTAGCTGCAAAGTATTATGCAAAGTGCTCAAAAGTTTGAGTAGTGTTTTGTAGACCAAAACAATATACACAGAATCATGAAGAATTCAAAAAATTTTGGCTGCCTGCCATCATTTTTGATAAATAAAATTGTAAAGTACATAGAGAAAAAATTCAGTGGTTAGAATATTTTTACTTAACACATGTGACATGAAAACATGCTAAAAAATATTTTATGTGAGACTAAAGTCAACACATTGAGCTCATGACCATTAAAAGTACCACACATTGACAACAGCACATACCTACATAGAGTATGAATCATTTGTGAAAGTGTTTGCAATCAATGAAATTAGATGCACATCATCCTTAGAAAAAAAGAGTAGGCGTAATTACCTTCAATACTTTCAATTTGACCGTAGTGCTAGCTTTCTTGTAAGAGAACCTCTCGATCTCCCAGGCCTCCTGATGGTGACCTTGTTGATGGCAAAACTTTATCATAAACCGCTCCCATCTGTTGCTCGCCACCGTTTTATGAGCACGGCGTAGAAGTCTCAAGTGTAACTCCTTCAATGGATCCAACACTAACAACAAAAAACTTATAAGATGTTTGTTTATGATTTGAAATGACGAATCTACAAAGATATCTCACCTTCCTGTGTATTCTCTATAAATTCTTGTAATTTAGATATCGTAGGAACCTCTAAGCCGTACAATTTGCCGAATGTTTTTAGAAACGAGTAAATAACAGCGAAATTAGGATCATTCGCACACGAAATTTCACCGTCGGACGCCATCGTCGGAACCTAACAAGCTTTTCCACTAAACATCACTAATGGTTCTAAATACAGATATATGGTTATTTCACTTAGACCTAAAGGGAAGTTATAAAACATGTACATGATTCACGAAAATATGTTCATTTTATGTGCACTGAAAGCTTCTTTTCTTATTTTCTATAGTAAAATAAAACCCGATGACAGCCATCGCTCCATAAACTACAATTTTTTTTTTTAAGTAAACATAGATGTAGTGACAGATATAATAACATTTATGTCAAAGACAATAAAATTATAAAAATAAATCGAAATTTTGAGCTTGGTATTCACTACGGTGTTATTCCATGGTAAGGATTGCTTGGGGAAAAGGGGATGCCAGTGTTACGGATTTGTCATCTTTAAGCGCATACATAACATTAGCTGATACCTGCGGCTTCGCCCGCTTAACAAATAATGTACTTATTAAACCTTCCTCTAGAACCACTTTAACCATTGATGGAAACAGCATCAAAATCGGAGCAGTAGTTTTTGAGTTTGTCGCGAATAGACTTTATTTTGTAAAACGTACTGATTATATGAAAGTACGTTTTTTCAGTGGTAAATAAATAAACATAAATTATATGAATAATGAACTGATGACGTGAACGTGTAATTTTTCAAAGCAAAGATTGCCCCTATTTAAATTTAGTCGAATATCTTCGAAACAGATGTTGGTTTTTAGGGTTCCGTAGCCAATCACAAAAAACGGAACCCTTATAGATTCGTCATGTCTGTCTGTCTGTCCGTTCGTATGTCACAGCCACTTTTTTCCGAAACTATAAGAACTATGCTGATAAAACTTGGCATGTAGATGTATTCTATGAACCGCATAAGATTTTTACACAAAAATAGAAAAAAATCCAATTAATTTTGGGGGTCCCCATACTTAGAACTGAAACCTAAAAATATTTTTTTCATCATATCCATACGAGTGGGGTATCTATGGATAGGTCTTCAAAAATGATTTATAGGTTTCTAATATATTTTTTTTTAAACTGAATAGTTTGTGCGAGTGACAATTCCAAAGTAGTAAAATGTGTGTGTTCCTTTACTTCTAAAATAAGAGAATGAGAAAAATATTTGATGTACATTACCACCGAAAATTGGTTTGAACGAGATCTATAAGTTTTTTTTTTAATACGTCATAAATCGTAAACCGCTAAAACTTTCGGGAACGTTGGTTGGTTACTTAGCTATGTCGGCGTTACGGGAATCGTCAAATCAAAATGAGTACTTGTTTCACGGAGATGGAGTTAGTTTAATAGAAATAAATTACAGAGAGCAAGAATGCCGTCCCATCTACAATATTTACCTGCATGTTTGCACGGAACCCTCGGTGCGCGAGTCCGACTCGCACTTGGCCAGTTTTTCAGTTTAAAGATGAAGCCGTTGGCCGGTTTTTGTTGTTTGTGTGTTTGTATCTTTAAAGTGGATGATAGACGGGCGAACTTATAATACCTACGCGGTTTTAAGATCGCGAACTTACTCGGCTCGACTACGGTGACCCATATGAAAGCTTGTTCATTAATCTGGTACGAGGTGGACCGCGTTGTCGTCACTGGAGGAAACTTTTTGTTGTGCAGGAATAATATTTTATTAAAGCCAGACAGGATACTTGTATGAGAGAAACAATTTCACATTGAATAACAGTTTGACTTTAGTGCCATAATTTCACAACATAACATTTGGTCGACTCCTGAACCTGTTACAATTGTGTTCCTGAAACAATCAAGAATATTGTGAATAGAATTATTGGTGTGAATAACTTCGAAAATCAGTCATTTTTGCAACAAAATGGCACTCAACGATCCACAAAACAAAGTAATGGATCGCGGCTTGCGGCTCGCGGCGTTGGCAATAGTGCGAGCCGTGGCTAGCTACGAGTTAAACAAACCTTCGTCGAGCCAAAAATCCGCGTATAACTTTCGGTGACACACGAGTGAAAAGGGTCGTCGAGCCATAAATCCACGCACTTGCTCGTCCGTCTATCATCTACTTTAGACCAAGACGGCCTTGGTCAGGAGTAGCAGACTGAAGACTACCAAATTTTCTATACACAACACCCATCTGGTTATTTAAAAGAATAGAAGAAGCTCACTTTGCTCGCTTTAATATATATACTTAGTCGTTCTTAAAAACTTGAGCCCTATCAACAATAGAAAGATAAAAAGAACAGCATGCTGCCCCACCGACTGCATCGATATATAACGAAGCGAGTCAAAGTTATCTGGACATGAGATTTGCACATACACTTGGTTAGAGTTTACTAAAGCGAAGTAGATACATCTAACGACATCAACGACAAGGTAAGCTTGTGTGTGAACTACAAGCTCACTCCGTGTTTGAATTCCCCCACCACTAATGTTAACTCGTACGGTTACACACAGAAGCAGTCTCTATCGGCTCACAGGCCCGATAGTCAGTTAATTAAGTTAGTAAGCCAAGACCAACACCAAAATGTGCGCGAATTGGTTGTTCTCTGAGACTCTCCTCGGAACATTAATTGTGTTCTTATTTTTATTTGCATGTTTGTGTTCTATATAAATGTTATAATAATATATATTTGTTTGCGTACATCATTTTGAAGACTTGATTCTTTCATTTATAACAAACTAACTGTTAATCGCGACTTCGTCCACGTCAAACTTGTAAAACAGCACATTTTTGCCACAACAACAGCATGGAACCAGATTTTGTTTTTTAAAATAATCATAGCTGATATAACAGGAAGTGCCCAAATAATCACTGCCTATAATATCATCTATCTGCAAATGAAAGATTCGTCAAAATCAGTACAGCCGTGTTAATTACTTGTTTGCCTGTTTACAGTGTCGAAGATAACTTTACTAAAAGTACTGTTTCATAAAATGTTGTCAACATCACTACGTCTGTCAAACAATTCCACAGGCGCATTGATGTTTTATAACTTTTATAACCTGTGGTTACAAATACCCCATTGAGAGTGAAACGAGTGTTTGGTTTCGTTTACTTTTGAGATTTGTGTGACTGCTTTATTTCGTAGTCGTAAGATAATTAACTTATAAAAACAACCAATATGTCTTCAGTATGTTGTGGTACAAAAAAACAGAAACTGAACAACTTGTACAGTAACAATATAGATCGACCTTTGAATGGTTACCAAGAGTCAGTGGCTATTCCTGATATGTGTTACTTTTGTTTCGATGTTTTGTATTGTCATCTGCACACTATGGACCCTCCTCAGACGCCAAACTTTACTAACGATGCCTAGTAAGTGGTTCACTCTCGTAAGTACAAGTACATCCTATCATTATAATTATGTCAGTTGGGTGCTTTGTTGAGCTACCTCCACATCTTTTGTTTCAATTGAGGTCAGCCTAGTGTTTTAAACCTTTATTGTTTTTCGTATGAAACTTTTCAGAAAGCCACAAATGTTTGCTCATTTCCACTTTCACTTGATTTACATATTGTGTGTATGTAAACATATGATTTATGTTTGTTCATATTATGACACCCACACAAGGGCAATTTTGTTTTTTTATTCGTGGTCAATACACCTCCACTCCCATCACCTTCCTAAAATGTGCATGCTAATACATTCTTTATGTTTAAGTGTATAAAGTTTATAATGGTGTATACAGTTAAGCACAGTTTTGCTATTGTGTTGCTGTGTTAACTACTATTACAGAATGTCTAATGTGCAATAAAGCTAGACTTTACCTAATGTTTGAAGATCTTTACTGAGTGATACAGTTTTCTCATTGCTTTAACATGATGTAATTTATTTTTCGCAGTCCTTTATTTGTGACATGGAAGATCGGTAAGGAGCACCGTCTCCGGGGATGCATCGGGACATTTAATGCAATGCATTTACACTCAGGTACGAATTCTAACAATGGGCAACTGCAGATGTTTGTATTGAATTGATTAAACATTTTATCATGCAAGTGTGTGCAAAGAATAGCTGAGATAGTCTGACCTTGTTAACTTATTAGTGACTTGAGCTAGTGGAATAACAATAATACATTACTTAGCAGTACCTCATAATCATGTCTCAATACTCTGTTATATTATTTGAAGGAGATAACATTTCCATTTCAATACCTATTGTGATGAACTCAAATCATTAATAAGTTATTAAGAAGTAAGTGCTATCTTCAAACTGGTATCTTCCATAACACTTAGAGATATAAATATCTTGTAAGAATAACATCCAATGATCAAATATACCAAATGTTTGATAATTGGATGTTCTCAATTGTGAGAAGTTACAATTTATTGAAATAAAATTTCTTGGTATGTGACCAAGAAATGTAAACAATGACTTAAACAAAGGAAATGTTGATTTTGTTTGAAAAATATGAGAACTGTGAATAATCCTCATTTCTATAATTTAATATAAATGCTACAGTATTACAGCTGTTTTGGATTGGCTGTAGTTTTTTCTGGTCAGTGTTCTACAAACAGATTCTCTTAGCATCTGGTCTATCTAACCACTTGTTCAAAAAAGAGCTACAGATATTTCAATGAAACAACATCAAATCAGAAGTTATGAATTTGAATAATTAAATAAGACAAAATTGAATTAAACTGAATTGAATCAAATGATTAAATAAGACAGAACTGACTGATTTTATATGTAATTTAATTTCATTGAATTAAATAATTCAATGAGGTAGAGTTTAATTATATTAAAATGTAGTTGAGATAACAGATATGTTATCTGTGACAGACCAAAACTGAATGAAATGAAATTGAATTGTTGGTTCAGTATTATATGAAGCTATCACAGATCTCCTGTGAACTCTTACCACAGTCCTTCACTTCTATTATTCTTTTGTGAATAAGTGGACATTGGTGTGGGTTACATGTTTGTTATCATAATATTATAAGGACTTCTTTTTGATTTGAAGCATGTAACTGATTTTTGTCTCTACTAGAAAATAAAAATTATAAAATTACTAGTGGACCGACAGACATTGTCCTGTTTTCCGACTGCAGCCATCTACCTGGCTGATTTGTGAATCTAAACCATCCAGGGAGCCATCCAAATTCATTCAAATCGATGCGTGCGCAAAATAATGGATGCAAGCTATGGATCGTCGCGAGTGGTGTAGCTATGTGCAGGGCAATGCGTGCCTTCCCTATTGTCAAAACGTCGCATAGCTCGAGCTGCGCATCTTCCTCGCACCTGCTCCAAACCCTGAGGACAGATTAGTGACTCTGTTCAACATTTTTACAGTTAAAAATGCTCTTTACTTGTCTGTTACAAGTGCCCATAAAAATGAAGAACTGGCCTATTATTATACAATTTTTATTTATTTAAGCTGACGCCCGCGGCTTCGCCTGCTTGACAAATTATATACTAGAACCTTCCTCGATAACCACTATATGCATTGGTGAAAACAGCATCAAAATGGGTGCAGTAGTTTTTGAGTTTATTGCGAACAGACAGACAGACGCGGCGGAGGACTTTGTTTTATAATAAGTAGTAATTTCATGCACACAATTGTATAGAGGTGGACTTAATGCCTGAGGCACTTTCCAGTCCATCTCTAGGTGATGCAGAGACAAATAGTGGTAGGCCCTTGTTTGACTGGTAGAGAATGCCTAAGGCATTAAGTCCGCCTTTGTACCTTTTTTGTGTGAAATGATTAAATAAATAAATAATAACACAATTAATATTTAAATAATGCAAAGGTATATGTATAAACTCAACATACTATAATAATTCAAGTATATCGAATTTATAAAATAAAACACAAATATACTTCAGTTGATGAAAAATTATTATTAATGAATTAGGTACACTTAAATCATTTCCATGTTAATAAAAATAAGCAAATTATTGTCTAACTGTAAGCTAAAGAAGAAGACAACTACAAGACTAAGGTCAAGAGCAAACCCATCACAAACAAAAAAAAAAGCTATTAGTTGCAGCGTAATTTTATATAGCCATAACCTTCCTCGATAAATTTGCTATCCAACGCTAAGAGAATTTAAGATTAGTGCATACAAACAAACAAAAGAAACAAACTTTTTAGTTTCATCAACTGACTTCCAAAAAGTTATGAGGTTCTCAAATCGACTGTTTTTTATTATAAATTAGGCATTAAGTCTGACTTTATATGTTTGTCTGATAGCAAACAGTAACCTAACCTCACTCCCACAGGTCTTCGCGAGTACTCCATAACCAGCGCTCTAAAAGACTCCCGGTTTGCGCCCATCACTCGTGAAGAAGTGCCGCGGCTGACGGTGTCCGTGTCCATCCTCCAGCACTTCGAGGAAGCCGAGCACTACCTGGACTGGAAGCTGGGCAAGCACGGCATCCGCATCGAGTTCCTCAGCGAACGAGGCAACAAGCGCACTGCTACTTATTTACCTCAAGTTGCTACTGAACAAGGTGTGTATGCAAGTAACTTGCTTGAATCTTAAAACTTCTCTTAATCCTGTCTGTTTCCAAGGTTTAGCTAGGTTTTAAGCGCGCCTCAATTTTACCTTCACATTACAGGTCAAATACCAGGCGTGAATGGTTGTCTTCTTTTAAATACGCGGTTGAATTTTGTTAGTAACAAATGTTTAAATTTAAAATTATGTGTGCCAAAGTATAATGAACGCCCATTAGCATACGTCGTGCCTTGCCTATTAGTCAAGGCATGAATTAAATTGGGTAGGTTATCCTGTATTAGTAGATTGTCCCATAGATTTGCTGAAGTGTTTATTTTCTGTTAAAAGCAGCCTGAAAGTTAGTAAGCTGCACTGCTGCTCGAAGCAGCCAGTGTTTGAATAGTTTCTAGCGGCATCACCCGTGTCCAACAATGATATGAGATAACTGGTCGTGATTGGTATGTATTCAGTTAGGTGTATGTACCAGTACACTATTTTTTTTCATCTCACGAGGAACTTGACCCCTTGAAAATTACTGTTAGACTACATTTTAATCGGGGTCCATAATAAGACATGAGACAACACCAATTAAAAATAGGGTACAAGTACATATTTCGAGTCACCAGTTTCTGTCCAAATACTCATACGAAATCACGGGGTGTTTCCAGGTTGGGACCAAATCCAAACGATAGACTCTCTTCTGAGAAAGGGCGGATACAAGGCCGCCATCACGGGCGAGATGCGGCGCAGCATCAAGCTGACGCGCTACCAGTCCGAGGAGATCTCCGCCACCTACAACGAGTACATCAACCAGCGCTGCTAGCAGACGGCTCCTGCGCCCGCTCACGACGCCCTCGATAGCAATCCAAGACTTGTGTATCAGAATACACCATACACATATTACAATAACCAAACATACTGGAGTTGGAGCGGGCAGAGTGGTTACAAATATTGTATTAATAATAATTTAGGTTTTAAGTGTACGTCTAGTGTCCAGAATCAGTTTACGAGAAGGCAATGTGGAACAGACGTTCGTCCGAACTTGACGCTCGTCGTCGGGAGTGCAGTACCTCGTCAGAATTCTGCTCAAAGTGAATTGACGAGCCAGCACAGCGAACGATCCTGCTTGATTCAAATCATTTAACGATAAGATACATCACTGCCAACGACATTCCTCTGAGGATAACATCTAAAGTGCCATCTTAATTACAGTAACGCTTATGATTAATATCGGTATCGCAGAGAGCATACTACTCTTTCATAGTGTTACAGTTGTTTACTTATTATTTGCAACAATAAAAACTAATTTTTTGCTAATTTAAAAATTAAGAGTGTACTCTTCATTCCGTATCGGCAATACACTTTGATCAAAATTTTGACTAAGGACAGTTTGTATTTTGTTAATTCATTGTTGTATGAATATGTTACTGTGGGTCTAAAAGAAAAAAAAAAATAACATTGGTTAGTGAATTATGTGTAATTTGACTCATGGTTGGCTAGTTAAGGATTTCCCATGCTTCCATACTTTATGAATCTTGTATTACTAATTGAATCTTAGCATTTCACAATATGGTTACAATTTCATATGGCCTTAGTTAAAATACAATCTTCCTTGTAATAGTGTTGTCTGTACAAGGCTAGATTGTCGCATGACTTGTGTTCATTAACCTTATCCTATATTCAAACTATAAATACATCATTAAGTATTCAAACAGGGCGTTTTGAAGCTTGACTAGCACGATACTTAGTTATAATTTAAAACAAATGCTCAGAGTACCAATTCTACTCATTTTTAAACTTCATTCGCATGTCAGCCGCAATCTCTCCAAAATGTATGGAAATTAAGGCTTTATTGACAGACTAGCTTTGCATGAGATTGGAATGCGAACATGGCTTAAAAGTTAGTAGAATCGACACCCTAATAATGTATCATTACAGGTACCAACTACTCAGATCCAGTTCTTGATCTGAGTATTTAATTTATTTATACTTTTTTTTGGATTTTTATGGTCTCATAATAGCAGACCGGCAAATCCGGCCTGGGTGAAGAACCCAGAAAACTGAAGCAAAAAAAGAATATGAAAATGTAACACGTACTGCAAGAAATGTAATTGAGATCTCGATGTCATCATATCTTTACAAAAAAAAAACAATAAGATTTTTATTTTATAAATAAACAAAAGTACTTACATGTGTAATTGCGCTACGCTTGGGTGAGCACTCCCCTTATGTATCATGTAAGTAAGATTATGTAGGTAGATCGAAACAGTATAATGTTCTCGAAAAAAAATATCAAAATATTTTAATAAAATTCTAAAAAAAAAAACATAAAGAATTAAAGTGAACAAAAAAAGTTATTAACGTAATGATCTACGCCGTTAAATGTTTTGAGGTCGACAGCCGTATTTTTTAAAGAAAAATAAAACAGTTATTTTTAGAATGGTAGTCGCTTAGAAGTTTTAAAAGTCACTTTTAACTACTAAAGTTTTAAACACTAAAGTCAGGTTTAAATCAGCCAACACTGCATGAACCCAAAATCTGAAGATTGGTTTCAGAATTCCAAACTATCAAAGAAGCCCAACGTGATTCTTGCAGGATGCAGTATTTCTTCGAAAGGTATTTCTATAATAACAGCAATAGGTGGTGGTGAGAATGCACTTCTCGGGATAACGAGAACAGCATTGTACTTTATAATCGGTATAAAGTAACCAGCAACCCCAAATTTACTGTAGAAAATTGTGACTTCTGAATAATATTGTTCAGACAGAATTAATAATTTCTTCTATAGACATCATGGTTTGATTACTTGTTTGAAATCAGTTTTATTGTTCAGATTTATGTTATATTTGACCCTCAACTAAAAAACGAGACTCATTACTTTAAGAATTGATTTGTTGTAGAATGTAAGTGTCTTACTTATATTAGTTTTAAAATTGAGATTTTTTTATGTGGTTCAAAGTTTTTGAATCGGCGGTAAGTTTGTTGACGGGGCATGAGGAAATTTCGTTATCTTGGTAAAGTTGTGTGCCTATTTTTGCAAGAAGTTTATGTGCCACTTTTTAAAAGCCAAATGTGCTAAATTGTTGTAAACTTTGAGTTTGCACTGAAACTAGGGACGTAGCTACCGCCATATCAAAGATACGGGGCCTCTGGACTACAAGGGCACGGATGGACGCAAAGCTATACATTTAGTCCCTCCGTCTTCTCCGTGGCCTGGCGTGATAGTCCTTAGCTAGTAGGGACTATTTTGCTTAAAAAAATACGCTTAAAAAAGGGCCCCCCAAAATGTTTCATACAGGGCCCGTTTAAGTTTAGGTCTAGCTACGCCCCTGACTAAAACTTGAGACTTTTAAGGTTGGTGCATTTTAAAATAAACGCATCGCGTCAATCATTGCAATTTAAAATGTATGTTAATGGCGCAATATCGAAAGTCCATAGTCAGTTTCTGATTGTTAATAGTCATACATACTACTCGAATCTTGCAACTAAATACGTTTAAAATATATTACCAAGCTAACGAAAGATCTTTTGTTTGTTGGAACTGTATTATGAATTATATAAATATTAACTACTTAGTTGTTAATACTTCAAGTTTATAATAAAATCGTTTTGGAGAAACATGGCGGTGGTAGCAGTGTATTCTTTGAGATAGAGTGAGTTGTGTCGCTTGTCTGCTTACTCATAATTGTATTAAATCGATTTGTGAGAGGATGTGTGGTTATATCATTATATGTATAGAGGATTTATCAAACTATAAAACATATATTTTGGTATCATAAATATGAATGATATGTAAGGGAGTTTGCGAACTGGTTTGATATCCCTTATATGGGCATACTAATCTGGGAATCGGAAAATAATGCAAAATAAGCATAGATTTTATTGGTAGAAGACAAATTTTAATTTTTGAACAAAAGATTGTGTCCTTTGAATGATTAATGAGTGATTGATAAGTCTTTAAATAGCCTTTGTACAACAATGGAATACCTATCAGGAACTCATTATTTAATTAATGAGCTGAAAAGTATGGTTGGAAATAATATATTCCCTTTGCCTTATTCAGTAATAATATTATGAAAGAAAAGTGTTCTACAATGTTGGTAATTGCAGCATTATATGTATAGTTTGACCAAAACTGTATGCATTGAAGTGCGGTGCGTCACCGTCCTACTATTTCGGCGCCCACTCCTATATAAAGTTGGAATCCAACTCCAATTTACGTACAGTCGGCAACAAAAATACGTATCATATTGTAACCAGCACAAGTCCTAAGCACACTCCATTGGTCGGTTTGACGACGACAGACGCTTCACATTGGTTCGTAAGTCAATGTTCATCAACTAATGGGCTTGCAAGCTTCGTGCGCCCACCGTACATTGGCGAGTTCACCCTGCTGCATTCTGTGCTCACGACTCGTGCCAGCTACTATACTAAACTTAATTTTTGTTTCGCCAACTTTTTGCTGCCGACTGTACATTTTCACCAATTTATTTTTATAGTTTGATGGTTGCTAATTCTATTGGCACATCCTCTCATCGAACCCGTGCATAAATTGTTATCCTTTATAGTTAACAGCTAGAAATTAATATTAATACCGTAGTTCACTGAGTCGTGAAAGAATGATAGTACGATTGTTGGCTAGGAACGGCACTAACTGAATAATGAAGCACATTCAGAGTAGTTGATTGAACTTAATAATATAATAAGGGCGGGTTGTATCAAACAGTTGGTTAACGTAACATACGTACGTCAAAAAGTTACGATTACGGACGATGTTTGACGTTCGTTAAATTAGAAGCGTTGTTTCAAAACATTCTGGTATAAATTCCTGCTCATCCCAATGGCTAAGTTATTAACACGGGTCCTACCTAAATAGCTTTTTTTGCATTCCACCACTTATTTGTGTCATCAGAAGAACTGGTATTGAGGAATTCAAAAGAATTTTCACAATATTGTTCTATTTGACGCAACTAAAGTTACGTCAGACCAGCTGTTAACGTAAACGTTATATTTTACGTGCGTTAACGCTGACATTTTGTGAAACAACTCAATTTTTTGATTTGACGATAGTTAGCACCATTTTTAACGTTTACGCGTGCGTTAAGTGTAGTTGAAACAACCCGCCCTAAGTGATTTGCTTCAAAGTTACGTGGGTTTAGTGTAAATGGTGCAAGCTGTAAAAACTTTGCGGCTTTGTAACATCGCTCCCTTACAACATTAAAAATGTAAAATGTTGATTGTTTGCCCCAATAGGTAAAACTAAGTAAAGAATAAACTGGGGTCTTGTCTAAAAAAGTAATGTATTTATAAATCTTCCAATGCGACTATTCAATTGTATGTGCTTAGGTAAACTAATTCTTGTACTTCAGCAATATGAGTGACTTTATATAAAAAAAATATTATATCAATATATTTTTAAGCAGATATCTAGCTAGAATTCTAGAATTATTATAGTTTTATATAATTTAATTTATGGTTTATAAGACTTCTGGCTCCCTTCAGCTCCAAATTTAATTCACTAACGTTTCGTTGCACGCTATATCGGGGATACAATACTTACTCTTTTATAAGTATCTGTTGTTTTTGGGTGAAATATATTTCTGTTTGATTTGTTTTACTTTACAGTGTAGTATTATTTTTTACGTTCCTTACATTTACTCAAGTTATGACTGATTGAGTGTTACAAATCATCGGCACGATTCTTGAGCGCTGACCTTCACCTGCGCAAAAGTGAGTTATTGGGTCCCTTTGGTGGTATGAAATGAGGCGCGGGGGCGGGGAAAGTGCAGTGATTGGCCCGTAACGCATCGCGCGTCATAGCCGTCACTCGGGATTCGTTCTTTACTCTTGCTGCACGTACCTCACGACGACGTTTTATTTGTCATAAGTGTACGATGCGCGAGCGATCCCCATTCTTCCGCCGAGCGCTCAAGAACCGTGCCGGTATCTGTAAAAACAGGTGAGGACTTAACAAACGCAATGCATGCAGTGTGGATTTATCTACCACATAAATATCATCTTGGCACGTTTTAAAATAAAGTCGAAAATAAGAAATCGGCTGAAAAATCTCTGTTTGAAAGCACTCTTGGTCCAATGAAAGTTTATTAAAATTCGATTGAATTTGATATTTGCGATTGAAGACCGCGCTGGCGCTGTGCTTCGTCAGCCCTATGACCTATTCATAAAAAAGCGTGAATGTATACTGCTCGAAAGTTGTGAAAACGTACCGAGTTGATGTTTCGATCTTACACGTAACAGCTGGAAGTATCAATTTAGCACTTATCTATTAACAGCATTAAGTATTCTGAAGCTAGCCAAAAGTCAGGTTATCAGCAAGATTATCTATAGAAGTCACAATAAGTAGTTTTGCAAACGATCTAGCATTAAGTAACGGTTTTGTATGGAACTTGCGCCATTTGGAACAGATGAACGATGAACTCAAGAATGTGAATGAATGAGTGAGTGAATGAATGATACGATTATCTATAACTGTCTCCCTCACTCACTCAGCCACAGAAATGTTAGGTAGTTCTAAAGTTGTATGATGTTGACGCATATCTATAGTCAGGTTTCTAAGGTTAGGGATATTTTTAATAAAAGGTTTTGCATAGTTTGTTCTAGTTGTGTTCTGAACGGTTAAGTCGCAGAGAACAGTCTTGCATGTGTTCATACATACCTAGAAATTGTACTATATCTGGTAACAGTTGTGTGCATAGTTTGTTGTCCGTTTTTTGTATTTCTTAAATATGATTAATTAATAATATAGGTTACTTTGAAAATAAAAATGGTTTTATTTTGGTGTTAGAAATCCATTTCCCATTATGGCTTAATTTTTTTTTTAGTTAGACTTGAAACATTCACTTATAAGCAATACCTAGATAAGTGAATGGGTTTGTCTTGAAAATACTAAATGTTGATGGTTTTTTTCTTTAACTAATCACGTAGGTGTAACATTGTTTAAAAAAATAGTACCTATTTCATTATCTCCAAAATAAATCCCTACCACAACAAAAACCTAGACTTAGAAACGAAGGGTAATAATTACCTACTTGTAAAAAACAACAAAATATAACAATAATATTTTAGTTAAAAAATTAACTAAGTATTTACAAAACTCATCTACATTTACATAAAAGCATTCACTGTTGTTTTTGTTTTTCCAGATTGGCTTCAATCTCCATCAACTTTCCTCTTATAGTTAGATTGTTCGTCATTTCGTAGTATGTGAAGATGGACGAGGCTATGACCTGGCCTATGAGCATTACTGTTAGTGTGTTGTTGAAGGGCCTCGTGAGCTTCCTCACAAAGTTGAAGACAACCTTAGGGCCCTCTCTTAAATCAGGCACCCTGAAGGTAGCATATCTGTGTGCAAACTGAAACAAATTTTAACAGATTATTGAGGCATTTCAGCTTATTTTATTTATTTAGGCTTGAGTAAACTAATACTTTTATCATTTGTACATTGCTAACTTAAGTATAAGTGCCTTATCACTTACAGAGAAGAACAGCATGCACTGCATTATGCACTTGCACTTGCACTGATAAAACAAGTACTTAAGAGTGTGTATTCCGTCCACTAGCGCCGCCAATCGTTTTTTATTAATTGTGGTAAATTTAAGACACGTAGATAAAAAACCGCTCTGTAGTGTACTGAAGAAATGTATCTATTATTTTTTGACAGCTATTTTTAATACATAACTCATGGCTAAATAGCCAAAACGGCAATTATTGCTAAAAGTGGCCACTTTTAGCAAAAATATCGACTTTGGCAACTATTTATGTTCTAAAGTACAAAACATAACTCTCAAAAAATAATAAATACATTTCTTCGGAACACTACAGAGCGGTTTTTATCTACGTGTCATAAATTTACCACAATTAATAAAAAACGATTGGCGGCGCTAGTGGACGGAATACGCCCTCTTAATGCATAGTTTGGAAAAAAAAAAGTAAAACGGTTTACAGACAACATAGAGTCAATTGAAAAAGAATTTAGTGATGCAAGCATTTTAATTTTCAAAACATGTTAAAAAAAAACAGACGACTAAAAAAAAAATGCCCTAACACATTAAAATAGTTACAGCTTTTATAGCTCAGAAGGCTGTTTCAATTATCAATTATTTTAGTACCAAGCTCCATACATTTATTGAATGTCATCTTTGAATTAAATAAATTAAATAACATTATTTTTTTTTGCTTGAAATATGTGTGTGTAGAAATTAAAATAAATTATTCTTTACTCAGGGATTTGCTCAAACAAAACTCTCTACAGAAGTTAGAGGGTTTATTCACTTTTCAGTACTTTGGAGCACAATTTTTCCCAATAGGGTGAGATTAGACAGTTGAGTACTCTTCCTTGTTGGATGCAAATTTCATCAATGCCCAATATCAGTGACTGATGATCCAAGGTAGCCACTTATAACTAAATAATAAAGAATCACTACATATTTCTAAGGACAAACTTCTAATTTTAGTAAAAAATTGAACTGAATTATAATTGGTGTAATGTGGTTGTACTTTCATCTCTGCCTGCCTAAAGGCAAACACTGTTAACTTACCATCATAGCTGATGTTGGGCCCAGCACCATGGGGTATGCTATCCCAAGAGTTGTCTGTATGGCTGCAGACCTGACCTCGTAACATAACGGACATGCCTGATTCCTCATCAGAAGTAAGTCTGTTGAAATTAACTGAAATTTGAATATAGCACACATTATTGCTGAATGCCTAAAGGTGCATCCACACCGCAGTTTTTTGCGAAGCAACAGAATGCAACACAATAATTTTAGTTTACATTCTTCAACTTTTTGGTTTGGAAACATTGCGCCATAAAAGGAAATGTGGTGTGGATGCATTGTTAGGCTTTTTATTCGGGAATAATTCAGGGATAGATAGTGTATTTCATACTTACATGTCTATGAAAAAGACATGTTAGAATTCCAGGCATAATGGAGATAGGTACGACAGATGCAAAGTATCCATAAGGTCCCAGTTTAACCTTGTTTCTGAAGTGCCTGTTTATCATGATACCACAAAAGGCATTAATACCTCCGAGGACTACTGGAGCATACTTCAAAGCCCAGCTGTAACAAAGATTGATTGATTGTTATATCATGAACTCATTCTTTTGTAGTAGATTCATAAGTTTTATAGGAGTACAAGGTGTCCTTTAAACATGATAAGGGAGTTATTAATATCAGTAATACGACTCGACAATAGTTTGGTACCTATCTAACAGTCACAAGCTAAAACCTAGTGTTGTGGACTAGTGGCGAATGATTTTAAAATCAGAACAGAGACTTGGAGAGATTTTAGGAACATATTATTTAAGTTGTGTGCTTGTAGTACAAATCATTCTAGACCGTTTTTCTGTAACCACTTTACTTACGTATCAGAAAGTGAATCCCATTCGGACACGATATTCCAGACGTATTCTGTTGCTTCCACTTCATCAATAGTCACAGCATCCACAGGTATTTCTTTAGATTTCATCAACGCCATGTTGAAGATCTATTATATGTGGTCCAAGATAACTGATTTTTATTTAGGTTCACTTAAGAATAAGTGATTTAATGTTTTATTTTAGCTGCTACATAACCTATAAACAGCACATAAATAATATCAAGTTTTTTTTTAACCGACTGTCAAAACCAGCTGGTCCAGTATTACCATCCTACAATTTTAAATCAATAATTATTGGTTTAGTCGATTTTGATGGTTTCGTCACTCGATCAGCCATCTGAGATCTCGATTCCATACACACAGAGACAGGACAGTATTGAGTATTCGTTTTACTTTGTACTTTACAAGCAAAGATTATAAGTAATTACTTATAATATCATTGTTTACAAGTTACATCTTGAAGCATTTTTTTCCGTTTTAGTTTTTTCGTGGTTTTTTCTTACCTTTTCGTTCTTTGTTTTTGAAGTTCTATCTATCTCTATCAGTCTTATAGCACTGATAGTAGTACTCTATGACAGTGTTGCCAGAAGGTTACATTTCTTACATTTTTCGTAACTGTTGACCCCCTCGCGTAACATGTAAGTAATTTTTGTATTTAAGGCAATTTTCGTAACTTTTGAGAACAACGAGATTTTTGCAAAAAGTTTACGAACGCATTACAGTTCAACGCATCAAAATTGAACCCACCTAAAACTGGCGCATCTAAAAAGTATTTCACTCTGTATCACACTCAGAGATGGCTCTGAATAGAAAGCGCCATGACAAAATGAATCGTAAATCCTATGTCTTAAAACTTGATTTTGCTTGAGCGTGTGCGCGCACTTTTCCTACTTCGCGAGTTCCCGCTGTTCGCGGTTGCCTGACTGTTTTGTTTCGTTGCGTTATTGTTTGTTGCCGTACAACTGAGACAAAAGTGCGTGAGTGAAGTTCTGATGAATATATTTATTTTCAATTTTAATATTTTATTTTGTTCCCAAACTGCATGTCAAAGTTTTCGACTTAAAACTAATAAAAATATAACTTCTATATTTTAATGCAGATGCAAACAAGTAAAATATCTACATAAAGTCCGGAAACAACTCAACGAATTTTGATTACTTTAATGACATAAAACCATCATCCAAGTAAACAAATTCCAGCTATTTCGATTTAAAACCCAAAGTTCGCCTTAGACCCTTTCAGATAAAACAAGAATTTTTCAAATCGTTTCATAATTGTCTGTTTTTTTATATTTATAGGCGTACATTTGACCGCTATCTCACCGGAGTTATGAGGTAACAAACATAAAAAAACTACCGAATGGAGAACCTCCTCCTTTTTGGGAAGTCGGTTAAAAAACTGATGCCAGGTTCAGGTTCGCGAATTCGATATTT
This sequence comes from Ceramica pisi, assembly GCA_963859965.1. Classification (NCBI taxonomy): domain Eukaryota; kingdom Metazoa; phylum Arthropoda; class Insecta; order Lepidoptera; family Noctuidae; genus Ceramica; species Ceramica pisi. The sequence goes on along the minus strand of OY982536.1, from coordinate 22,177,122 downwards.
TTTTTTGTCTCAAATTCATGATTTCAGAAAGAAATAATAGAACCAAAATTAATGAAGGCCAGTAAGAAAGAGATTCACCAGTGCTCAATACACAATAAAGAGAGATGACAAAGTTTTATCCTAAAGTTAAATAAATACACCATTACGCATCATAGTTTATATTCCGCCATTTTGCACGCCGACCCACGCAAAAACACGTAAATTAAAAAAAAAATACAATAATGTAACTTTTGAAGCAAAAATGTAACATTTTAGGAAACGAAACGTAACTAACGACTCAAGGGCCCTGGCAACACTGCTCTATGATCTCTATCATTGTCTGTCTTATTGATGACAAATTGACAATGACAAATGTCATTTTTTTTTAAATAGCAATAAATGAGAAGGCGTCGTCGTTAATAAAACAACAAATTGTAAATAAATAAACGAATATTAAAAAGCAGACACTTTCATAATGGCTCAGTCGCAGTTTTCTTTGTTGTGGAATGCACACCAAAAGAATATTTGCCACGGATTAAGCAATTTGCAACAGGTAAACAGTGAAGTTAAAAACGAAACAGAAGACAATTATCAAATTTTTTACGATTCATCTTCTTTTTTCCAGAATTCTGAGTTTGTGGACATGACTCTCGCCGCAGACGGCCACCTAGTGAAGGTTCACCAAGTGATTATCGCACTGGCCAGTCCCTACATCAAGGAGTTGATATCATCTGCTCAGTGCCAGCATCCCGTAATATTCCTCAATGTAGGTTTAATTCATGAATAATTTCATCCGAAAAACGTGCATCGTCTGCTGGACACACGTCTCCTTTACCAAATCCGGACATAAAAATTGTAGTACTTTGATGCTCACGCTGGTTAGTCATTCCTTGATGTCTAACATATTTGTAAGGTATCGCTGGCAGAAACGGGGCAACTTATTACTGCTATAGATATGTTAGGTACCAGAATTTTTTAGAATAATTTTCTTGATTGGTAATATTGCAAGGTTTTCAAATGGACAAACTTGAACTGACTTTGACTGTAATGTGTTCTGTTCTTCTAAATATTATAAAAAAGTAAATACATGTTAATATGTTTTTAAAAGGTAATCTGTAATATTGATTGAAATAAAAAAATAGCCATCACTGATAAAAAGCTAAGCTACTTTTGAGTATGTTTTATGTTAAACCATGCAATCTAAGTTGCTGGACGAACTGTAGATCAAAAGCATATCTTTCTTTCATTATCTTTTTACATGAAATAAAACAAAGTCGATTTTTCTGTCTTTACACATATCTTTTAAATTAAATGACAGATATTAATGCACTTCATAAATAGAAAGAGTGATTCAAGAGCAGGATTCATATGTATAAATCATCCCAAAAGTCCTGTGGGAACAGGAAAAATGGGATATCGTCGTTGGTCCAATTCCGCGTAACTAACATTGTTAAATACCGCGTATGTACACTTTCGCTGATTTTACAGGAGGGCCAAAAAACTAAATTTATAAAAAACTAATCGGCCGAACTTTGAATGAACTTGAGCATAGAACTGTTTCGTTCTCCCTCATCTTATGTACTGTTCTTAAAGTTAATATTCCCTATAGTTTATTTACAAAGTCACTTACGCTGTATAGTTTCAAACGTTTCTGGATCATAGACAGTACTTACGCGAAATTGTAAAGGAAAAATAAATAAACCATAACCTCAATCAGTCATTTATTTAAGAGAATTAAGTATTTAAATGATTAAGTTTAATCAAAAATATTATATGGTTATTAAAGAATAAAGATATGTACCAACATCAAGTATGTAAAGTAATCAAAAATAATAGTCAACATAATTTCTTCTATAAATACTAACTCAACTTATAAACTGCAAGAGCAGTTGCTATTGCAGTTTATACGCTGTGTAGCAGTGTAGCTAAGCTGTATAGTGATGCAGGACCACCATAAAACATCAAATAAAAAATATAATTATTAAATAAAATAAACTTTTAGCAACTAAATATGAGCTGATGCCATTATCATTTAGGAACTAATTAAAAAGTCTTCAAACAATCAGTTTTAACTAAAAATAAAACCTAGGAACAGATAAAGTCTTCTCTTCTATAATAATTATCTTTACAGTTAACAAATTAACTAAAACTAATGAGATCTATTGAAAAAAATTAAGCTTACAATCATTCCCAACAAAAACAAACTTGACTAAAATTACTATTTCTTTTTATTATACGGCAAATTATCATAAAACTAGCTGACCCGTGCAACGTCGTCTGCGTAACCTGTTTAATTACTGCTCCGCTCCTATTGGTATTAGCGTGATGATAGGTATATAGCCTATAGCCTTCCTCGATAAATGGGCTATCTAACACTGAAATAATTTTTCAAATCGGACCAGTAGTTCCTGAGATTAGCGCGTTCAACCAAACAAACAAACAAACAAACTCTTCTGCTTTATAATATTAGTATAGATGCGTGTCAATCACGGGGTATAACACTTTTCAGTTGTTGCAAGTGTTCATATTTTGTTTCCTGAAAAATTAGAAGTAGTTTTACAATAGAAATCACACAATTTTAGAGTAAAAAAGGATCCAATTTTGTTTAAAATATAATATAGAATACATGTGACATACTTACATTCAAAATAATCCAGTAATTTCATATAAAAAGGTTTTTTTCCCGGAGCGTCACGTATACACTGCACACACTAATACAAATTGTTGCGAATACGCGGTTTTCGTGTCGTAACTTGTTGGTCGAGCGATCCGCGGTATTGTTATTTTTGATGTACTCCTCTTCCTATTGGTCAATTCAAAAAATTGTCATACAGGTCGACGCCAATCACAATCAGTAACCTACAGCCGCGAAATCTCATTTTTGCTTTTTTTGTACATACGCGGTTTTGAATAATGTTAGTTCCGCGGTATTGGACTATCAACGACGATATGCTTGTCATGGGCACTAGTACACATAATAAACTGTTCAAAGTGTACTAATTTTTTTAATTTTTATTTCAGAAAATATCATACACAACGCTATGCGCCTTATTGGAGTACATATATACTGGTGAAGTATTAGTCTCTATAGAGAATTTGAATGAACTCTTAGAAGCTGGCAAAGAACTTCATGTAAAAGGCCTTGAAGATATGGTATCTAATCATATTAAATTTTATCTGATATTTTGAAATACTTTTTCTTTTTAATTTTAAGATGCTTGCAACCGTAGAGACGGCGCACTTATCACGGAGTGCTGCGCAGCTAGCCATAAACTCATCTTTGCTTAGCTTGTATAGAAGACATTATTGTAATTTAATAATTATTGTAATAAGTAATATTGCAGAACTTAACAGAATCAACAAATACCAACCAACAAATATCTCAGCATGAAAATGAAACAGATTGCAATATGGAAAGTCTTGATGAGGAGATCAGCTACTTTGAGATAACTGAAAACCACGAGGATAAAAATAAATACCAGCTGTCCAATATTGTTGTGTAAGTTTTATTTTGTAAACATTTAACAGAAAAAATAGAGCAAGGATTCATATTGCTGGTAACGTCAAGCAAATGTGTCGCAAGTATTGGTTGACATAGCCATAGTTAGTATTGTCTAGGGCCATCAATTTCTATGAGTACAGGTAAAATCAAAAGGCACTCCGTAAGTCACCTGCGCAGTAGCAAAATCACATGACAGCAGGAGTGAAGGGTGGTACTACTCAGTTTGACTTATTTGACTTTCACTGCCAAAACTGATTTCACAATAAAATTTACAAAGCCATCTCTAGCAATGACCAATGATGTTGCTTAGGAAGTGATTTAGTAAAAAGGTTTTGCATTTCAGAGAAGCTGACAACCATGAACCCAGGATTATGAGCTCGAGGTCTTTAGTGACAGAAAACTACGAGCAAGAACAAGGTGACGAAGATTCGACGCCGATACCCATTGAGATCAGGGCAGTCCCAGAACACATGGACGGGAAGCACACTGGTGATAACCCTAGTAAGACCCTTTGTTTTATATTATTTTAAACTCGAAAATAGCACCGTTTAAGCTGCTACTTGTTTCCGATTCTAAGTGACAGAACCACCTCTTTTGACATTAATATTGAATGGTTACAATATTGCAAATACAATTTGAACTGATTCTCATGAATGTATTGAACAGCAGATTCTTTTTTCGCGATTCCGGGATTGGTCAACCTATAATTGGCCATTATAAATATAACTAACACGCATATTTTGTAAAATATAATTATGTATCGCTGTTGGTTTCCTAAATAAATAAATAAAAACCGTCCAAGTGCGAGTCGGACTCGCGCACCGCGGGTTCCGTACAAACCTGTACGTATATAGTAAAAGTTCACCCATCACGACAATCGAGTAACTAAAAATGTAAGGTTTTCGTAATTTTTCCATTATATGTGCTATAAAACATTGCTTCGTACCAAATTTCAAGATTCTGAGTTCACGGGAAGTACCCTGTAGGTTTTAATTCCCTTGCGAGTGTCGAAAATTTGTTTTTTTGTTATTTTTTTTTTTCTCTTGATTGCGTTGACTAAGAAGTTTGATTTTGTCACAGCTCCAAGGAACAGTAGACCTGAGTATTTGATATAAATTCCAGCTTGATACCTCCACGCGTTCCTGAGAAAAAGTGTCTTGACAGACAGACGGACGGACGGACAACAAAGTGATCCTATAAGGGTTCCGTTTTTTCCTTTCAAGGTACGGAACCCTAAAAAGGGGTTCATAATGTTGAGTAAAATAAGCCCTTTAAGCGTTTTTTCGGTTACAAATTTCGAAGCTTTTATTTCCGACTAACGATTTTTGTCGACGTAAAGATTTATGTGCAACGATGCTGACTGCTGATTTTTCAAATATCTGCAGGTCTAAGTGTCATGCAGTACACAGTATCTAACCAAGGCTCGCTGCAAATGATCCTGAACCGCTACGTGTACTACCTCAAGCATACGAACAAGAACAACACGCGCCAGTGGCGCTGTGTGGACTATATTAGCAACGTCAGGTGTCCCGCGCATGTGTACACTAGAGATGACGTCGTGGTGCAGAGGTGGGCTATCCATAAATCTTCTCTATTAGGGTTTTTTTTTAATAGTTCATATTGTCCCTCTGCTGGGCAAAGGGTTGTCGGAAGTCTCTCCCTACCGCGGGCTCTAAGAAAACTATCTCAAAATGACCAATACAATAAAAATAAAAACAAAATTCATTCATTTTTTTTTACTATTGATAGGCGTACGTTTGACCGCTATCTCACCTGATGTTAAGCGATTATGCGGTCTAAGGTGGAGCACACTTGCCTAGAAGTAACCTATTCACTCTTGACTTAAAGACTCCCAGGTTGTAGCTATCAGGAAACACAGACTCGGGCAGGAGATTCCACTCCTTAGCTGTACGCACAATCTGCTTTCAGGCGGCTCCTGCCCAACCTGGGGGGACCGAACGCCTCCTGCCGTAGGCTATACGCGGGGGTCGTGCGGTCCATGGCCCTTTACGGGGCCCCGGTGTGGGCGCGTTCATTGAGGCAGCGTGCTGCGAACCACTTGAACGCGCCCCAAAAGGTGGTGGCCCTCAGGATGACCAGAGGGTACCGCACGATCTCGCGCGAAGCGGCAGGTCTCCTTGCCGGATTGCCGCCATGGGATCTGGAGGCGGTGGTCCTCGCGCGCCTGCATGATTGGCGCGCGGAGGTACTAAGCCGGGGGGAAACTCCGCTGACGCGGCAAATAGTCGCGCAGCGGACGGACTTCCGGCGCGATCTCATGGCGTCATGGAGACGACGACTATCGCAACCCAGCGCAGGGCACGCCACAATAGCGGCGATAAGTCCCCTCTTTGAGGAGTGGCTTGAGAGGCGCCACGGCGTCCTCACCTTCCGCCTGACGCAGGTCCTCACCGGACATGGATGTTTCGGGAGGTTCCTGCACCGAATTCGGCGGGAGGAAACGCCCGGGTGTCACCACTGCGAGGATCGACCGGAGGACACGGTAGAGTAGAGCACACTGTGCAGGTGTGCCCCGCTTGGGCGGCGCACCGCCGTGTCCTCGAAACGGCGATTGGCGGCGACCTCTCGCGTCCGGCCCTGGTCCAAGCCATGGTCCGGAGCGAGACGGAATGGGATGCCGTTGCCTCCTTCTGCGAAGCAGTCATGCTAGCGAAGGAGGTGGCGGAGCGGGAGAGGAGACCCTCTCGTCCCGGCCGCCGTGGTGGACGCCGCGGGCGTCGGGGGCCACCTGGTGACCTCCGGCCACCGTAGGCGCGGGCCTGTGGACGGCGAGCTATGGGTGGCTCGCCGTCCGTCCGTCTAGTGACGACAGGCCGTGTCGACGGCGCGTTAGTGTTCCACGCGCGCCACAAAGAGAGTCAGCAACACAGAGGGGCCCGAAAGGGCCGACGCCTGCCGGAGTCGCGGGATTATTCGCAAGAGACACCGTGGCTCCGGAACACAAAGGGCAATGAAGGAACATGGATGGGTTTTAGTCAGTAGAAGTCTGACACTCCCTCCCGCTACACCCAGAGCGGGAGGAGTCATTGGACGATTTCCCATCCCTAAAAAAAAAAAAAAAAAGCTGTACGCACAATGAATGTATTCCCAAAACGGTTTGTGCGTATAGGTGGGATGTCCACCATGTACCGGTGGCGCATCGCCGTACGTCTTGTGGTCCGATGGTGAAACGGGCTTGGCGGAATTAATTTATGCAATTCCGTCGCAAAATGTAACCGATACAAAACCGACTGGCCAGCAACTCGGCGACGATGCTCAAGACTTAGGAGCTTCGATTCGACGAGCTTATAACTGAGAGAGTCAGCAATTTTGAACTTTAGTTTTACAGAAAGAAAGTCCCTCAAATCGCCCGCCCGTCACCACTCCCTAGTGTTTGAGCTGAGTTATTAATTTCAGGATAAAAGCCCACCTGCATCCATTCCACGACAAACGAATATTGAAAAAGGTGAAAGCTGGTGCGGTCTTTTCAGCAATCCATGAAGCCGAAGAACAACGGAAGCTTAAGAAGAATGAAAGCACTATGAGCGACTGAATTAAATTAATTTATTATATGAAATAAGTAATAAATAATTTTTATTATGTTTTCTTCTGATTTATCATTTCTTACAGTACAGTACCTTAAAAAATAGCAGTAATTTGGGTCGGTCTTTGTCCAGGTGCAGATAAGGTAATTGGACGGGTTTTGAAAGGCCGATGATCTAATAATGTTGACATATAATACCTACTTTGGGTATCGATAAATCGTTGTGTTCATAATAGCTTGTGGATTGAAAACTGATGCGGCACAGTCGCGATGATAACCATGGAAATGGTAGGACAGTTAACGCTCGTAAAATGACTAATTGTTTTAAACTAAGTTTATTCATATTTGTTACCTACTCTTTCATTGGCTTTTGTACCATTTTTTTCTGTTTTAATTCGTATCCTCCAACATTACACGGCTTCACAATAGAACGCACTGCTCCGCTGCCGCGAAGCGTCGCCCGGTGCGGTCAAGCCTTTTAAGGTGTCATGGACGCATCGTCAAAGTCCATATCGGACTTCTCTTTCTACCTAATTGTAATCTGTAAAATGTATTTAAAAAATAGTTTCATGACTGCTCACTACAGCTCATAAGTACCTAATTAATTTTGTATAAGTATATAAAAAAATGCGTGCATATTACGTTTTCAACAAACTCAATATTTTATACTTATTTAGCTTTTTATTTATTTAATATAATATCCTTGGACATTTCACACAACGCCATATAGTCCCAAGCTAAGCAACCTAATGCTTGTGTCATGGTAACGAGATGGCTGATAAACTACTTATATACATTTTTTTTTTTGTAAATACATACATATTATAGATAGAAAAACACCCAGACTCGAAACAAATACTTGTAGGTCGTACAAATATTTGCTCCGTGCGGGAATCGAACCCGCGACATTCTGCGCAGCAGTCAATCGCTCAACCACTGCGCCAACCGTGTCGTCAAACTATGATTATATTTTAACTAGCTGACCCGTGCCCACTTCGTTGGGCGGTAAACATTTTAACTTGTGATGAAATTATGAGTGTGGTTCGGTTAGTACTGACTGGTGTGCGTTCGCCCAGCGGAATGTTGTTGAATTAAAAGATTTTAATTATGCAGATATTTAGTGTATGACGTCGTATAATTGTGTATGGTATAAAAAAAATTGTGCACGCAGCCATTGTGGAGAAATTCACCAAAAACTGATTCCGCTGGGCGAACGTTGTCCTGGCGGAACTTTTTTTAATCCATAGATTTTAGAAGAAAAGAGATGTGTCCAAAAATTAGTGTGTATTTGTGTGTAATTGTGTATGTATGAATAAAATTAGTGCATGCATAAACTTCGGAGAAATTCAAGTTTCCGCTACGCGAACGTTTGGCCATTACCTAGTTTTCATATAAAGCGCTTACATAGAGAGCTGTAGATTTTTACATAAGTTGTTTTGAATTTGTTTATATTTGTTTAAAAAATAGATTTAGAAAAAATCGTAGGGCTTAAAAGATAAAAATATAAACGTAAAATACGCTTATTAGGTCTTAGTTCTTAAAGTATGCACTTTGGGGTCTAGATTTTCACGTTTATACAAACCTTGTAAGTGTCTGCAACATGTTGCCAAGTATCAATGATGTTCCGTTAGTAATTAAAGAGTTATAGGACAATTTACCATGAATTGATCACTGTTTACAAAGCAGTCAAATATCACGACGTTCTAAAGGAATTGCATGGTAAAATGTATGCCAATAATTAGTGTATTCATTCAACTATTCACATGCAAAATTTCATGTCATTAAATTCAGTAATTAAAGAAAAACAATTATAATACTGACGAAGCATCGAAAACCTACATAACCCGACCAAGTTCGGATGGCTACAAAAAAGCGGCCGTGCCATATATCTTAGAAACGTTCATAACCTTGCAATATAGTATTTATTAATATGGTACAGTTACGTACACAAGCGTTAGGAAAAAATAAAACAATTGCATTTCTTGAATGAAAATTATTTTTTTAATAATAACGCCACTATCTACGATAAAAATAAATCTTCAATTAACAAGTACTTCTCTATTTAAATATTCGAGTACAAAAATATTTTTAATTACATATAATACTTAATTATGTAAGTAGGTAATTATGATAACGTTAACAAACGCTTGCAACGACAGCAATAGACTTATATGTGTTTTAACTAAAATAGGTTTAATAAACGATTATGAATATAAGGGTAAGTATAATATTTCGAGCTTCAATAAAAATTAAAATCACATCACATAACTAGACTATTCAGTTGTTTAGATTTGATCAACATTAAAAAGTGCTTATAAACTAAAACATTGGTATAAAAAAGGTATTTTCAAGAAAATATTCTTAAATGAGTAGCAAATACAGTAAATAACCTCAACATACATAAGTCACTACCAGTACAACGGTATACATCAATTAAAAAATCGATTCAAGAAGTAGTTTTTTTTAAGTTATTAGATTGTTTGATCCACTAAAGTTGCAAAGGGGAACGCTCGTGCATGCCTAGTCCATTGGTTAAATAGTGTAATAAGCTACAATATGATAAATATTTACCTAAACAGTAGTAGGTACTTACATGTGGTAATTATTTAATTTCCCTAAGGGGTCTATACTTAGTTAGAATCCTGATCCGTGAAATCTTCAATAGAAATTAGCTGTATGAATTTTATTTTTCTTAAATAATAGGTATATCTAGATTATAATAAAGTCTCAAAAGCATACTTAAATAAAGTACCTACGTAAATAGTACCTACTTTCTGTCATAGTCAAATACATTTAAAAAGTAGGTGTACAAAAATAAATGACATTATTATATCGAAACAACAATTGTGTTATCACCTATACCAATTCAATACCGATATTATACTGTAAATTTTGGGATGTTACCTAAATATATTGCACGGCCGCTTTTTTGTAGCTATTCGAACTTGGTCGGGTAATGTAGGTTTTCGATGCTTCGTCAGTATTATAATTGTTTTTCTTTAATTACTGAATTTAATGACATGAAATTTTGCATGTGAATAGTTGAATGAATACACTAATTATTGGCATACATTTTACCATGCAATTCCTTTAGAACGTCGTGATATTTGTCTGCTTTGTAAACAGTGATCAATTCATGGTAAATTGTCCTATAACTCTTTAATTACTAACGGAACATCATTGATACTTGGCAACATGTTGCAGACACTTACAAGGTTTGTATAAACGTGAAAATCTAGACCCCAAAGTGCATACTTTAAGAACTAAGACCTAATAAGCGTATTTTACGTTTATATTTTTATCTTTTAAGCCCTACGATTTTTTCTAAATCTATTTTTTAAACAAATATAAACAAATTCAAAACAACTTATGTAAAAATCTACAGCTCTCTATGTAAGCGCTTTATATGAAAACTAGGTAATGGCCAAACGTTCGCGTAGCGGAAACTTGAATTTCTCCGAAGTTTATGCATGCACTAATTTTATTCATACATACACAATTACACACAAATACACACTAATTTTTGGACACATCTCTTTTCTTCTAAAATCTATGGATTAAAAAAAGTTCCGCCAGGACAACGTTCGCCCAGCGGAATCAGTTTTTGGTGAATTTCTCCACAATGGCTGCGTGCACAAATTTTTTTATACCATACACAATTATACGACGTCATACACTAAATATCTGCATAATTAAAATCTTTTAATTCAACAACATTCCGCTGGGCGAACGCACACTACTGACTGCTATGATTTATTTCCTGACGGCCAAAAGGAGGGTTTTGTTTTTATTGCATAATAATGTGTATATAGCTAGGCTAGCGAGCCGCTGCGAGCGCTCAGCGTTAGACTCCCTGTCCCTTGTTGCAGAGACATGCTGCTTTAAATCACTGAGACGCTGTGCACGTTCAGCGCTAGATTCCCGAGCACGGACCTGCGATGTTCTCCAGCTTTGGTTAGCAAGCCGCTGTGAACGCTCGGAGCTAGATTTCCCAGCGCGTGCTTGCGAAATATTTTCTCTATTCCTCGAGAGGCTCTTCCGTGCGGCGTACTCGAGCTGCTCTTGTCTTATGTCTGGGATGTTGTGATTGTGATATCCTTTTAGGCATGATAAACAATCGCTGAAACTGTACGATATCCCAAAAACAGAAATATCACAGCTTCGAACTCGAAGAATGAGAACGAAGTAATATTGTAATTGTGTTTTGAGAAACCGAGCAACCAAAACAATTTTAAAGACCAACTACGTACAACTCACCTACCAAACGACAAAAGTTAAATAATAACTGGAGAGGGTCATTAATCCGCGGAAAATCTTAACACCACGATTCAGAAAAATGACGTAATTGCACAACGCCGTCTATGGGATGGATAAAACGTCCGTACAAAGCATGTTCTAATGCGGTTCGTGAATGGACGGCGCGGGCGGCGTTTTGCGATTTAGTAATTTTATATTATCTTCGAAACTATTCAACCAATTGACATACTGTTTTGGGCAAATCGTATCTCTATGATGTTCTTGTGATCATAATAACATTTTTTTCGATAAGGTTTAATGTTTTGTTGTTTAAAAAATCGTCCAAAGATAAGTACGTCGAAAAATACTTTTTTTAACACATAAAAGCTACTATATCTGCTAAAATATAAAAGATAGAAATATGGTGCCGCGGACTTTTTTGTAGAACTATTATAGGCAGACCAGGTTGCCATACATTGTTTTCAATTATAAACAACTGTTAAGGCAGCGCACGCAAATAACTCTGTTGTAAGAGCTATTTTTTTCCGCCTGGATAGACAAAAATTGAGATAGTTCGGGTAATATGCATGATATCTTTATAATTTATAGCCTATATCACTCACGAATAATGTAGCTTTCTACCAGTGAAACAATTTTCCAATCGGACCAGTAGTTCCTGAGATTACCCCCTACATACAAACTTACAAACTTACAAACAATTTTACCTCTTTAATAACATCAGGCTGGATCTGGCTTCTTAATTTTAATAACATCAGGCTGGATCTAGCATCGTCGGACAGCCCCCACAAACATCGAGTGCGGCTCATGAAAATATCTGCGAGCATTGTTTTAAGTGTAGGCATTTGTTATTGCAGATCCAACGCCCAAACAAAAATGTATATAATTACTATTTTAAGTTTTTGTGGAGCGTGTGTGTGTGTTTTGGTCCTGTGCATTATGGAATTAAGGCTAGAGTTTGGTGGACACAATAATTAATAGCCAGAATTCCCCGAAGGGCAAACACTGGCACTCTGCCATGGTGCCCATGTGTACACGTGTAGGTATTGTGTAGGTATAGTAAATTGATCGTTATTTCCTTTATAATATTGTAGTCTGTGCCTCTTATTGTGAATACCTACTCTTGTAGCTATGTGGGTACTTGATAAGCAATCAATATATAGGTAGGTACCTACATACTTTTATTATTATTCCCTTTATAATATTGTAGTTTGTGCCACTTAGAGCGCCTTCACACTAGCGTTTGTCCAGCGTAGGCGTTCGATAAACGTATGTCAGTGCAAGGGTAAATGAATACGCTGCGTTAGCGCCGCGGGTGCGCGACGCATGCGTCGCGTTACTGCGGAGGCATGTACAATCCTGTTCACATTCGACCTCTCCCCGCCACCCGCAGCCGCGCTCCGCTGTGCACCCGTATTTAATAAAGCACAAAATAATCACTTTCACTTGACCGTACACTCCTTAATGGGTTCTCCCATATCCTTTTATTTTTATTTCCACGTTTTCGCAATATTTAATTTTCTTTTTAAAAGCAAATTCAACAATAGATTTTCCTCGTTAGAATCCATTTTTTTATATTTTCGAAACGACAACGCCTTGTCGCGGCGTATGAGACGCGTTAGCGCAGTTTTCAATTGACTCCAGAGGAAACGCCGCAACAACGCGATGCCTGCGCCGTGTCTGCGTTGCGCATACGTTTTTCGAACGCCTACCCTGGACAAACGCTAGTGTGAAGGCGCTGTTATTATAAATACTTTTGTAGCTATGTGGGTAGGTACTTGATAAGCAAACAATGTAGAGGTACCTACATACATACATTTATTGCACACACGATATGTAAGTATCTTATAATTTAACGCAAACAAAAGCGTGAAATCCATCAACGTATTCAAGTACACTTAATAATACCATCTTTCTTTCTGCTAAAGCAAACTCAGCCATGATAGTCATGCTTTATTCCACAACAACAGCGGAATGATGCAGACTTCCTCCACTGCAATTATGTCGTTGTATGTAGTGTATTATCTTCTGACGTTCCAGTCTTAGCTGTCCCATAAATAGATGTGTAGTAGAGATGCACAAATTGCATATACAAACCTATAGACATTCGTAATACCTAGTGCAGTTGGCCATCGGCTATCTTTGTGTACAGACGCGCGCGAAAGTAAACAAGATGCTACTTCCTATCGTGTTTATTTTGTTCGCGGGCGCTTGTCAAGGCTTCAAAGTACTAGCGCTACTTCCTTATCCCGGAAAAAGCCATCACATGGTGTTCGAGCCTGTTTTAGACGAGTTAGCGAGACGTGGCCATCATGTTACTGTGGTTTCCTTCTTCCCGTCAGTGACGCCCCATGCGAACCGCCGAGACGTCAGCCTGGTAGGACTAGCACCGTTGAACGTAGAAGTAGTTGACTTACGAGATTTTGACGACCCGTCACTTTTAGCCAGAAAATTTTCTACTCAATTTAATTTAGCCTCCAATCTTATGGACTTTAATCTCAAACTGTGCGAAAAGCTGCTATATTCGGATGTTTTTGAAGAGTTCGTCAAAGCTGAGGGTGCTTACGATGTGGTGCTAACGGAGCACTTCCATGCTGACTGCATGATGGGCATAGTGCACAACTATGCGGCACCTGCAGTTGGGCTGATGTCGTGTGCTTTGGTGCCGTGGACGCCGGCGCGGGTGGGCGCTGACGACAACCCAGCTACCTTCCCCTCAATGCTGCTGCCTTTTGGTGACGAGATGACGTTCCTAGAGAAACTCGAGAATGCTTTTAATATAAACTTTTATAAGTACTGGCATAAATTCGTGACTAGGAATGAGCAGAACGTTGTGGAGACGCGACTGGGTCGCAAGCTGCCGCCCCTTGATGAATTAGCGAAGAATGCTAGTGTTATGCTTGTCAACACTCACTACACTCTGAACGGACGGAGGGTGTTGCCGCCGTCAGTGGTCGAAGTTGGAGGTATCCATCTCCACAACAAAACTGTGCAGTCGTTGCCTGAGGTAAATATGGGATGTATGACCATGATGTTTCTTTTAACGACCTCTTTGTGCGTTTATTGCCTTCATATTTGCAACATTATTTCATTTTGTAACAACAATACAAAGTTATCGACATTGTATTTACGTTTCAAAATAAATCACCTAGGCACTTACCTACTAAGCATGCTTAGTAAAGTATTGAAAGCTAATTAGTAAAACAACTGGACGTATGCAACCTGTTATTTCTAGGTAATTCATGCCTATTGGTCTACCTAGCTACGAAAAAACAGATACCGAGGTATTTACTAGTTTGAATCAACACATATCTACTTAAAACTTTTTCAAATGCTTGAAATAAGCTGGAAATCTCAAATCTGAGGCAGGGAGAGGTTGGTGCCTAGACGTTTTATTTATTGTATCATAAACTATTTATAGAATCTCCGTTATCTTTCACAGGACCTCGAGCATTGGGTATCAGAATCAAAGCATGGAGTCGTTCTCTTCAGCTTTGGGTCTCTAATTCGCGGTTCATCGTTGCCGCCAAAACGTTTGGAAGCCATTTTGAAAGTTTTCGCGCGCTTACCACAACGAATCATTTGGAAATGGGAAACGGAAGATATTACGGGGTTGCCAGAAAACGTTCTCGTACTAAAATGGTTGCCTCAGTATGATTTACTGCGTAAGTATTTATACTTACATGACAGGTTGTAACTGATACTTAAAATTGGTTTTTCTGCAGCGAATTTGATAGGAGGTAGGTACGGTACTACGTTTAGATTTCCTAGCTGTGATATGATGGGCAAACAAACTGCATTGATGAGCCGGGCATTTTATTGCTTATATGGATCACCTTCTGCCAATGTAACCTACCTTACTCATAATTATCACGAAATCTGGCTCCCGTGCATAATTCCATTGCATTCACGTCATGGTAATTTTACATTGCGTCCAACTTTGTGAAGTGACTATGAATAAGAATACATTGTTATAGGAAATAATGATTGCATTTTCAGTAGGTACTTACCTACTTTGTTTTAAAAATGTCTCTGGGCATCTACGGAACCTATATAACTACAATCCTATCACCAAAGTAATAGGATTGTAGTTAAGTATTTATTATTTTATGTAAGACCACAACCGATAAAAAAACCGTTCTCTAAACATTTTTGCTTTGGGTCAGAGAGTCGACTTTGTTTGTAAAACTAAGTATTATTTACAACCTTCTCATTTCTTTACAATGCAATGCTGATATTCCGTCGTGTACGGAATATCAGTAAAACAATCAATAGTTGTAAAACAATCTTACGAATAGGTACCGCGTGTATCTGACATCGACGCACAAACGATTTCCATGGGTCCAGGGCATGATTCTGGACACCCCAGTGTTGGAATTTTTCGTCAGTTCTTTTCTCATTTTTTCATTTTTTCAAGAGTACCACAAATAGGTATCAGCTCAGCTGAGCTGATATCTATTTGTGGTTTTATTCAGATTGCTCTTTTTAGTGAAAGTAGTTAGTTAATTTTTTTTTTAATTAAAAATGTCATTGGGATAAGTCAAAATAACGATTATGAGCAGTCTAAAGTAAAAAAAACCCTTGAAAAAAATGAGAAAAAAGCCGACGAAAAATTCTATGTCTAGGGTGTCCAGAATCATGCCCTGGACCCATGGAAATCGTTTGTGCGTCGATGTCAGATACACGCGGTATATAAGTATACATAGAACACCTACGGCAACATTCTTCATACATCAGAGGCCCAATTCTACTAATTTCTAAGCATCATTCGAATTTGCATCTGACTCCGTCTTACCAAGAAGTACAGTGTTACCCAGTTAATGGGTTGATGAGGTCTGGTAGGCAGCCGCTCCACGTAAAACACTGGTATTCAACTGAATCCGGTTTGACTGGAAGCCGACCCCAATATAGTTGGGAAAAAGGCTAGGCAGATGATGATGATTCGAATTTGCATCTCATTCTCAGTCGCAATCTGTCACACCTTTAATTTGCTTACATTTTGACCCTGTGTTTTCTACAATTCCCAGACCACCCGAACTGCGTGGCCTTCATAACCCACGGCGGTCTCCTGAGCCTGACAGAAGCAGTGGCGGCAGGCGTGCCCTCGCTCGTGATCCCGGTCCTCGGCGACCAGCCTGGTAACGCCGCGTATGCCAAACGCGCCGGTATCGCTGAGGCGTTGGCCATCTATGATGTTGATGAGGAGAGCCTGTATGAGGCACTCGTGAAGGTTTTGACGCCTGAGTGAGTATGGGAATAGGAACTTATTCTTGTTCTATGTATTCGCAATTCAATTCCCAAACGCGTGAATAAGTATTCTAAAAACATAGAAAAAAAATAACTTCTAGTCATTCTGAAAACAACCCTAAGTTTCATAAGGTTTGGGTCGACATTTGTTAATTTGAGGATAACATTATTCGAAAACAAGTAATTTTTAATATTTTTTCATTGCTGGCAGAATAATTGAATTAAAACATCTCAGGTCCACCAAGAAAGGACTACTGTTGATACAGAAGGCCCTAAAAGGCAATTCAAAGAAAACTACATGATGCTATCTAGAATGCACGCTGGCAATTTGTCATACCATGTTTGATGTTGCCTATGTTTAAAAGACGAAGTATTAGCGAACGGCGAATTTATTTTATCCTAATGGTGTTACAGAATGCGAGCCCGCGCTAAAGCCTTCAGCAGACGATGGTGGGAGCGTCCCCTATCGCCGATGGACACCGCCATACACTACATAGAACACACGGCACGCTATGGACATCTGGACATGTCCGCACATGCACGACACGTGTCCAAGCCGCAGCTGTTGTTCTTTCAAGCTATTGAGTACCTTGCTGCAGCTGTGCTTTTGTCCATTGTTAGTCTAGTGTGTTGTTGTTGTTGTTGTTGTTGTGGATCGAGAATAACGAAAGCTAAAATTAAGCGGAACTGAAGAAGGCGATTAGATTTAGTAAATTCTTGTTAATTTTTTTTAAATTATTTTAGTTTAGTGAAAATATTGAAGTGGTGTATTATTATTAAATAAATATTGGTTTTGTTACTGTTTATGTGTGTCGCGATAAACGAATGCCAAAATTAAATAGAACTGAAGAAGTTGATTACCTACAATACATAGTTCCAATTTTAATTTATTGTGATTTATAAAAAAATAATAAACACTCAGCTAAATCCGGTTTGACTGGAAGCGGACCCCAATATAGTTGGGAAAAGTCTAGGCAGGTGATGATTAAAAAAATAAATAAGACGTTTTCATATAAAAATACATTTATTGTCCCTGATTTAACATTTATAAAAAATATACAAAAACATTGTACAAAAATATTTATGACGATTTTTTTATTTATCTTTATCACATTATTATATGAGCAAGTTTCTTTTATGGATTGTAAAATGTGAGTGATTTGACACTCATTTGGAATACGGTTAAAACATATTCTATTTTATATTTTAAAATAAAAGTATTTAATTTCATGCAATTTTCCCTTTCAACTGGATTTGAACCCATAGTTTCCTTTCATGAATTCCAAAAGATATGTGTGTACCTACATATTGCTCAAATATAAATTTATGATTTGTTTAGAGCCATCGTAAGCCAATACTTTTTTTTTCTCCGTTTATGGCAACTGAGCCGGTTCAGACTATTCTGCCAGTATACTTGTTCAAAGTCTAAAATACGTGAGAAAGTTTCTGTCACAAAGTTGTAATACCTACACTATGCTATAGATTACTATCTCATCGAGTACAAGTATAACGACTAGAAAATCGTTTAAATAACATTCTTGATTATTTCATTATTGATATGATGGAATGTTAATGGAATGGTAATTGACGTATCAAGTTCGAGACGAGTATTATAATGTAAATATTCGTAGTTAGTTCGTAGACAATAACACTTATACACTAATATAATTTTCTATGTAGTAACAATAGTAGAACGATATTATAATTTTATTAAAGGCCGCTGGGTTACGGGTTTTTACATTATGCTTTAATTTAACATCGTAATAAGACCTCGAAAATTTGAAAATTGCGGCATTCAAATATTAATTTATGGTAGGTACGTAAAATGATGGAACCAATCCGTGATAAGTATTATAATGTTACACCCGATGACGATACAAGGCGTTCGTTTATAAAGTAAATTAAGTGGCGGTACATTTAAATAGCATACATCGAGTACAAATCGAGTTGATCCGACACAGTCGTGTAGACTGTAAATTAAATTTAATATAAATACGACAAGTAGATTTAATATCAATAAACCGATACCTTAGGATTAAATAAAATAAAATTCAATAAACAGACTAATAGATTCGAAATACCGCCTTACCTTAAGATAAAGACGCTTATAAACTAAAAATAAATGCACATTTAAGTACAAGTTACACTAAATATTTCAAGCTAAGCGATGTTTTACGAAGGTGGGGAGAACGAATGCAGCTTTATGAACGTCGCTGCTGTAGTACCTTAAGTTCATGGCTTTCTCGTCTTCGGCGGATAGGACGAGTTGTGGTTGATCGAAGACGATATCTTTGTCCAAAGAGCCGAGGACGAAGCCGATCTGCCCGGACGGGTACGTTGGGACTGACGCGTAAGCGTACGCTGCGCTAGGGAACTGATTCTTACAGATGTTTAGCGTATTCGTGACTAATTCTAGATCGTTCCACACAGTGCCAGCTTGAGAGCATACGATACCGTTTGGCTTGAGCGCGCTCTTCATCAGCGCGAAGTAGTTTTCTTGGAAGAGGCTGATGGCGGGCCCGACGGGGTCGCTGCTGTCGGTGATGATGACGTCGAACTCCTGGCTGTGGTTCTTCATGAACTCGAAGCCGTCGCCCACGTGGAGCGTCAGCTTCGGGCTCTCGAAACCCACCGCCATGAACGGAAGGTACTTTTTCGATACTTCGATGACTTTCGCGTCGATTTCTACCTAGAATGTTAATGTTTTGGGGTTAGTAACGGTTGGAGATGATATCAAGTTCAAGACTCGTTAGATCATTGAGTTATCAGTGGTTCAAGATAACGTGAACTTCTTGATTTGTCATATACATACTTTGTTGAGTTGAAGCAAGCATGTGGTCTTGGGCTATTTTATCATTGTTCATACTTATTTCGGTTGTGAGCTATATTCTTCACAAGTAACTCTTCTAATACTTATGAGTTAGCCTTTTTAGGAACATTTTTTATAGCTTGAAAACAAATTATACTTCTATTCTACTGTTTTTAATTAATTGTTACGAAACATAAAT
Organism: Ceramica pisi; assembly: GCA_963859965.1. Classification (NCBI taxonomy): domain Eukaryota; kingdom Metazoa; phylum Arthropoda; class Insecta; order Lepidoptera; family Noctuidae; genus Ceramica; species Ceramica pisi. Next base: position 22,157,588 of record OY982536.1, on the reverse strand, counting down.
TAGAGCTTACGATGTAAATGTGTAGATATTATAGGAGTACCTATGTACTCCTATAATATCTACACATTTACATGTTTTATTCTTTAGGCGCTCCTTATTTTTATCCAAAAACGACACTGTTTTTTTCCAGATTAGACTATTATTCCCAGTTCGATAGAGATCCCTTCCTGTTGGGTATGATAAGGTCCATATCACGAATACGTTAAGTAATTACGTAGTGACAGATAACGGGGTCATAGTGTGTACGTTATCAATGTCGTATTGTCTCGGCAGCTCGACTAATGTTCCGTCTGTTTGATACTTACATCATTATCTCTATTGACGAGTTCTTTATGTCTTTAAGATACATAAGATATATCTAGGTGATTAGAGCTAAACTAATATTGGTGTAAATATAAACTGAAATCTGGTTTTATTGTTTTGCTTCTGGACTAAGAAAACCTAACCCCCTTGAAATATGACTGTCTTCTTTCAAAGCAAGAGTGAACAGGCATCGTCTGGGCACGCTTGCTCTATCACAGACTTCATCCATCGCTTTCCATCAGCAGTGATTTTGTGGTCAAGAGCACAATCCTCAATAATAAAAAAAACCGGCCAAGTGCGAGTCGGACTCGTGCACCGAGGGTTCCGTACAAACCTGTAGGTATTATATTATAAGCAAAAGTTGCGATTTACGGTTTATGACGTATTAACAAAAACTACTTACTAGATCTCGTTCAAACTAATTTTCGCTGCTAGTTAATATGGTACCTACAATACATAATTTTTTTTTTTTTTTGATTTCTCATTCTCTTATTATAGAAGTTACAGGGGGGGGGACATATTTTAACACTTTGGAAGTGTCTCTCGCGCAAACTATTTAGTTTAGAAAAAAAATATGTTACAAACCTCAATATCATTTTCGGAGACCTATCCATAGATCACGCATGGGTTTGATGAAACATTTTTTTTTGAGTTTCAGTTCTAAGTATGGGGACCGGCCAAAATCTATTGTTTTTTTTTTTCTATTTTTGTGTGAAAATCTTAGTGCGGTTCACAGAATACATCTACTTACCGAGTTTGAACAGCATAGTTCTTACAGTTTCGGAGAAAAGTGGCTGTGACATACGGACGGACAGACAGACAGACAGACATGACGAATCTATAAGGGTTCCGTTTTTGCCATTTGGCTACGGAACCCTAAAAACTGACATTCAAATTTAGTAGTTTTTTTTAGTCTATGATTTTTTTCACCAATTTCTGGATAAGCATATTTATGTAATGGCAAACTAAACAAAACAATGTTCTGAATACTCTTGTATATGCACAGAATATGGTTTTAAGCTTTGAAGACAAAATAATATAGTCTTCGTCTTGTGTTTGTAATTGTACCTAATTGTATGCCCAGTTAGACTGCTATCGTAATTTTTACATCTAATAGCTATGAGATAAATATCATATCATGTAGTTGATGATGAAGCTTGCCTAGAATTAACCTATTCAGTCCTATCAGGAAACAGACTTTGGCAGGGAATTCCACTCCAGGTAAGGAGGTCCTATAGCCACAAAGTTTACAATGTTATATTCAGAACATACCTGCACAATTTCCTTGACTAGAGGATGTTTGGAGACCTCACGAGCAACACCACCATCTCCACCACCCACGATCAGCACCTTCTCAGGGTTCTTGTGACAGCATAGAGGTAGGAAGGAGATCATTTCCTGGAACATACATTTTAATAGTACTTGGTATTTGAAGTTGCAGTCATATGATGCAGGATGTGGCCTTTTGCTAGACTAAGAAAATAGTAATTTGGCAATATGAACAACTACAATCCACAGAAGGTTCATAACTGTTTATTTTACTTAGCCTTGGCATTAAAATCTATACTAATATTATAAAGAGGTAAAATTTGTTTGTAAGTTTGTATGTTTGTAAGTTTTGTAGGGGGTAATCTCAGGAACTACTGGTCCGATTTGAAAAATTCTTTTAGTGTTAGATAGCCCATTTATCGAGAAAGGTTATAGGCTATATATCATCACGCTAAGACAAATAGGAGCGGAGCAGTAATGGAAAATGTGACGCTAACGAAGTTGCGTGGGTCAGCTAGTTTTCAATAAATATAGGTTTATTGCTCAGGGATTGAGTTTTCTCATTTCTATCCCAAACATGAAATTCATATCACTTAGGAAGAGGAACAACAACTTTTTTAGCAGTTACTATATTGATATGCATTGTACAGATAGTACTAGATATTTACCTGATACGAAAACTCATCCTTCTCAGTGCACTGTATGATACCATCGAGTACCAGAACTTTCCCGAAGCTGGTGGTGTCAAAGACGTGTATATCCTGATATTCAGACTTCTCAGAGTGCAGTACCTCCTTCACTTCAATAGAGAATGTGCCGCCCGGCCACATCTCACATGTTTCAGTGAACCAGTTGTTTTTTAGAGTATCCATTGTTTGATACTGAGTTAGTACCTGGAATTTAACAGAAAATAATTGTTGTAATGAAAAAAATTGCAAAGCATATTTGTTTACTTGTCAACACATTTTGGTCCTATGTGGTGAATCTCCCAACTCTGTAACAGAGCTTTTCGTTTACATAACTTACAATACAGGTATGTAAGTATGTTGACCATTAATCATCTATGAAAGTATCTGACATTTACAAAAACACATAAGCTCTTCACTTTACTGTATAAAAGTCTAGATAAAGCTACAGTTAACTCATTATTATAATACACAGTAAGTAATAATAACAGCATCGCAAGAAAAAAAGATAATATTATCGAACTTTAACTGATGAAAAACTAAAAAAAAAAGAAATATTTACACTACACGTTGTTCACGCAATCAATTGTCAGCAGAAAGCCAACGTATCGCACACGTTGGAACTTCGTCACTGATACTTTTAGGGCCTGTACTGTACTTACAGAGATTATATTATTATCCCTAATTTGTTGATCTGGCTGAACAGGTCGCGAGACGTTGATTGTATGACTGCGACAGAAAAGAGCAAATCGTGGTTCAGTGGATAATAGCATCAAATGGTTTGTTTAATATTTTTATCACTTTACTGATAAGATTTGGTTACTTTTCGTAAACTGGTAAAAAGAAAACAACGAAATCACTGTGCGCTCTAGAGTCTATAAAGATTGACTGAACGTCAACGTCAATATGAGCATAATATGAGAAATAACCACTGACGTATGATTTATACGTCAGTGGAAATAACACTAGAAATAACCACTGACGTAAGAAATAACTTTTGAATTGACATTTACTTATTTTTTTTTTTTTCCTTTTGTTCCCTCTGGAACAGGCTAAGGTCGGAGACCATGCTGCCTAGTCATCAGTAATGACATTTACTTATCGGCAGAGCGACTGACAGTCGAGCTGTGCTTCTAGTGATGCACTCCTTCCAATTTAATTTTTTAGACGATTCATGTGGCTTAATTTCAACAGCCGCACGGATTGATCTTCAAGGTTAAGCAACGCTTGCCAAGGTTGGTCTGTGGATGGGTGACCATCTTAACATATCGATTTTCCTCCGTGCCTTGGAAAGCAGGTTAAGTTGGTCACGGCTGTCATTTCATTTGTAGATCTTTGGCAGTCGTTACGGATTGTCAGAAGCCAATAAAGACTCCAGTCTTGCCAAGAAATAATGTGTAATCCAGTTTATGGGTTGTGGAGGTCTGGTAGGCAGCCGCTCCACGTCAAACACTGGTACTCAGCTGAATCTGGCTGGAAGCCGACCGTATAATTGGGAAAAGGCTAGGCAGATGATGAGTCGATTAATTTTTACGAGAAGTGAGCAATCTCATCTGTATCATCCTCACGCAGTGACCGGCGATTTTCTGCATTTTTGTCTACCACAGGAAAATAGTGATACATCCATGAAACAAGAGAAAAAAACAGAATACTTAGAAACCAATACTTTTTAACCCAAAGGTTGACTGGTAGAGAATGCATTGTTGCATTAAGTCCGCCCATGTAACACTGTTGTACATAAAGTTTAAATAAATAAATAAAAATAAATAAACCTTTTAATCATTTTTTATCATAACATCTCCTCGAGGCCACTTCATCTCAGAAGTCAGAACCCAGCATAGATTAACTAATGAACTCAGCAGTAGTATTATCGACTCCAAAAAATAATAGCCTTTTTCCTAGCGACATTTGGTACTTCCTTGGTCTTTGCACAGATGACATACACAAAAACAATAGATTTCTGATCTGACATGTGATCTGACATTATAATATCTTTGGATCTATCGGCTACTCGGATTGGGATCGAATCGCATACATCGTGTTATGCCCGGGATTTGCGCTGTCTTGCCAAACCAGAGATGATGAAATGTTGGAATACTTTGTGGCAAAAAACCCGATTACAGAAGGGAAAATTTTATGGCTCCATCCAACCACTTATTCCTTCTAAATGTTGGTTTAACAAGCTTAAATTTTCGAGTAAACTGGCTACCTCTGTCATAATCCGCCTCCGACTTGGGTTTGTTTGCACCCCAGTTTTTTTGGCAAAAATTCATACAAGAGACAGTTCCTTATTTGAATGCGGTCTAGAGGAGGGTACTCTGGAGCACTTGTTTTTTTCCTGTCCTCGTTTAACTATTCCCCTTTACGACTTACTCCCTTCTGATTGTCCTCGCCCAATTAACATCCCTTTCCTTTTTTATCCTTAGTCCATACACCCGCTGTTAAAATTCTTTATAAATTTATTAATTTAAATAATATCCAATTATAATATTTATTCTTATTAATTTATTATAAAAATATTATATACTATAAAAACTATTAAGTATTTTATTTTGTACGTATTGCTATGTGTTTGATGTTTTAACTCTCATATGATGTGTTGTCTTAGAATAATAACGCATAGAAGCCGCGTCTAGAACAAAACCCGAGCAAAATCGTGTGTCCACTTCATTTTCTTTGTGTGCGTGAGCCGAATGTGTCTACGTTCCTCTAACGCACACAGATATAGCTTTCAGTGATACCATTACTAAGCCGTTACCCACAAAATATGGGAAGACGCATTACTATTTTGCTATCAAGGCAAGTATTTTATGTTGTTGGGAACTGGAAAAGGTAAACATGATTTTTCATGTAATGTGACATATTTTTTCGGAAGGTATAATTCAATTTATTTCAAAATAAAAGGAAATAAATGGCATAAAGAATGAGATATTGTACAATGCGTTTAGAATGCTTGATGGGTTATAATTATAAACAATGTTAAAACATCGGGTTTGATATGAATTAACAGTAAGTATTGTATTTTAAAATTACAAAAATGAAAAACATGAATGAAAGCAATGTGGGTATTTTTTCCTCACAAATAGCAACACTGTGTTATGACAAGTTAGGTTATTAGAATTTTGTTTTATTTATCGATTTACGTAAAAATAGTGCATAGAATGTGAGTACTTATTTGTGAAATGTTATTTTATCACATTTTTTTGTTTTCCTGATGTGCTATAACATCCTTTCACGCAACAAACTGTGATTTTCAATTATTTACTCGCGAGCTGTGTTCGACGGAACGTGACATTGAGTACTGACGGCCTGATGGCTAAGTTTGACGGATTAGGCTAAGTTTTAGTTGCCACACTTTTTGCACTCGTACTAGGTTTCTATGCGTTATTATTCTAAGTGTGTTGTCTTATATATTTTAACAAATGTTTTGTCTTTTTTAACATGGCAAATAATGGATAGCAACCGCCACAAAAACTGAACAATAGCCATTAAAGTTACCTGTGCTATTGAGCACCGACCATTATTTAACTTCCACCTTGACATTGGCAAAATCATCGAATGTTTGTCGATGGAGCCATAACCTTAAAAATTGAATTGAATTTTACATTAGATTTTGAGAATAAGAAGTCTAATACATGGATTATAGTGAAAAATATTTTTAAACTGATGACTTAACACGGATTTACTCTACTTATGAAAAATATGAAACTGAGGACCTAACCTGGATTTTCTTACCTAAGGAAAAATATATAACTAATGACTTTAACTGACTTTACAAAAAAAATACGAATTTACTGATGACTAGGCAGCATGGTCTCCGACCTTAGCCTGTTCCAGAGGGAACAAAAGGAAAAAAAAAAAAATTAATCTTTGGATCTGACAGCTAAATTTGTCTAATGTACAATGTAAACAAAACTGGCGAGTGCCGATAAATGTAAAAAACGTTAAAATCTTAGCTAAATCATAATAATTTGATTTGAATTTATGCAATGTCTGCTATAACAATTACTTTTGAAGAGTTCTTTGACGCAGCCGAAAAATTTATTAAAAAATCGGAGAAAATTTGTGATGATTGGAAGTTAGAATTGGATGAGAAAGATATATTTAAGACTTATATAAGAAAAGAAGCTTTCATTCAGTGTCAGGAAAATGATACAACATGTTTATATAAAGTAGAATATGTGATATTTTTCAATTTAAGTTATGGAGTACCATCATTCAGTTTCAATGTTTGGAACTCTTCTGGGGTTCTGATCACTTTGGAAGATATCAGAAATATGTCCTTTATAGAGTAAGTTAACATTTATTAGTATTATTTCACTAGATTTTTTATTTAGTACTGCGCAATTTATTTATTATACCTACCCGGTGGTCGTGGGTTCCATTCCCACGGGAAGCATACTTTGTAAAGCGGTTTCCGGCGGTCTCGGCCGCCAAATGGCGGTCATCAAATCATGACAGAGGCCCTTGAGGCGGTTTAGAAACTCTAACACTAGGTTCTGGGGTCATTAGACCTTCTGCCCACACAATAGGAAGGAAGGGACCTAGAAATTGAAAATCTATGGATACTGTAAATCTATAAGTACTAATATTATAAAGAGGTAAAATTGTTTATAAGTTTGTATGTAGGGGGTAATCTCAGGAACTACTGGTCTGATTTGAAAAATCCTTTCAGTGTTAGATAGCCCATATCATCACGCTAAGACAAATAGGAGCGGAGCAATAATGGAAAATGTGGCAGACGAAGTTGCGCGGGTCAGCTAGTAAAGCATAATTAACTTCTTCTTTTGTCCAGTACTTACTACTTTCTAGTACTGTTTGAAATTCATAATATTACTTCAACACTACTGATAATGTAGTGTTGAGGTACCAACACAAAATTTATTTATTACATAAGTTTTATTACTATTAAAATCTCTATATCTTTAATTCTAGGATCAACGAAAAGGACTTCTACTCGGTGATAACACAGCAAGAACACCCAATATTCCAGCGACCATACTTCATTGTGCACCCATGCCACACAGAAACATTGCTGGCAAACTTTAGAAATAAATCCAAAAATATTATTGTTACCTTCCTAGGGCTTATCACACCTTTGATTACGCTCAACCTACCTTTGGAGTATGGATTATGATGTCTATGGTCTCAAACAGAATAAAAGAAAGCCTCTTTGTCTATGAGGGCCAGGCAGAAACTTATTTTAAATGGATCACATTTGAAATATAGGTAAAATATTTACCTAACAATTTTAATGATATATTATCCCCCTTAAACTATCATTTCACATTTATTGTTTGTGGTTACTTATGGATAAGGAAATATTAACTGATGATATTGATGGAACATTAAACATTCAGCATTATGGTAAGATAGAATTGCATAGCAATGCTCCATTATAAAGACAATGGTATTCACATAATTTTTAAGCATGGCCACTTAATGAGCATTCAGAAGGTTATAATATCTAATAAAATAAACATAAAAAATGTAATAATAGTTATTAGTTGGACAGGTTATAGTTGGGTGCTGTATAGAGCTCAAAGTCCATGACGTCTATACAGCTGCGGAGCTGCCATAGAAAAAAGCATTTTCGCAAGAAGGACAGACACATTTGTTTAAAAAAATATATCTCCTTTGATTTTCGAGTAATTGTGATTCTATTTTCACTGTTAGTATTATATTTTTGTATATTTCTGGATATACTGTATAGATATATTTTTTTTTTTTTGTCATGCTTACTCCGAATTGTCCCTGTGCATTGTCATATTAGGGATTACACTCCCTTTTCTAGAAGTCTTCTTTCACATGGTAATATGTGGAAACATGACTTCTGGAAAAGCAGCATACACTAGGTAAGTTCATACAGGTTTAATTTTTTTCTCAGTAACAGCTATAATATACAAAAATAAACCTCAAGCATTGTACATAAGGTACATTTAATTATTTATGTGTTTTACACTAATACACATAACTTTATCTAACTATTTACTTTATATAATATCATCTATTGAGATGTAAATAAGTTTTCTCATATCTGCTTTATCTAACTAAACAATCCTTACATTTGCACTTTTTTAAAATGTCAATATACTTACAATATTATATACTTTACTGGTTACTACAACATAAAAATTAAGGAATTGTGCCAAATAAAAAAAACAGTGTGTTAGACAAGAGACTATCCTGCTTTTATAATAGCATTTACACCAAAGTGAGGGAGTTTGGGGGGCCGAGTCACCTGCGTCCGTAGGAGAATACCCTTCAGCGAATCCCTACACGTGGTCCCCGGGTGGCGCTAAACAGGTGACACTAACCGCCTCCGTGGTCTAGTGGTTATACCACCCGATTCAGACCCAGAGGTCCCGGGTTCGATTCCCAGCGAGGGCAAATTTTTTGCTTGGTTTGGTTGGTGGTAGGACTTCTAAGTCCGCCTGGCAAGCTACCACCATCATGTCTAAGTCTGTCGCCATAACAACAATGTTAACAGCATTGTTGTGTTCCGGCAATTAGAGGTATGATAGCCAGTTCCTCTATGTTAGAGGATTCCGGGTGAAATCGCTTCCATCTTCGGCCTAATCATCACTTTCCATCAGATGAGATTTGGGCCAAGAGATTCCCCGTTTTGAATAATTCGCTTCCATCTTCGGCCTAATCATCACTTTCCATCAGATGAGATTTGGGCCAAGAGATTCCCCGTTTTGAATTAAAAAAAAAAAAAAAAAGTGTGAATTTTGAGTAAAGTAAGCAATGCAAGTAAGGCCTCGCACAAGTTGGATCGATGGCCTGGGGGGGGGGAGGGTTGCGGGTAGCCGATATGGATGCGAGACGAACTCGACCCGTTGTTGTGGCGACACTTAGTCCGAAAGACGTCCGGACGTCGTCCGGATAGGCCTTTCGTCGGCTTCTTTCGGCTGATTTGATGAGGCAATGCTACAAGAAAATATTTATTTGAAAACAATAATAAAAATAATTCAAGCTTTCTTGCAAATACCCTTAGGACTACAAACTGACTGCAATATTGGCGCCAGCAGCGGCGGCAACTGTGGAGTTGTGTGGACCTGAACGCAAAAGGCGGATATGCAGAACTGGCAACAGTTAGCTCATCTATAACAGCTGTATAACGAAATAGAAAGGTTTGTATTCTTTATAAATACATTCCGGCGCCTCCTATAATCCGTTATGCCTACATAAAATTTATTTTCTTCTATCAAATTCCTCTTACTTTTATAGTCACCGGAAAATGACAGACTCCGTAAGAATATGATAAATCTTTATTAGATTAAAATTTATCGATATATTGTGAACATATCATTTTGAATCCGGGTTGACTGGAAGCCGACCCCAATATAGTTGGGAAAAGGCTAGGCAGATGATTGTATCTGATCTGTGACTGGAAACTGGCTGACACCGTAAGATTGTAATAAATCTTGATTAGATTATAATTTCTCGAAATATTATGTTATAATCGTTTTGTATATAATTTATATCCCATTCAAATTCAATAGTTTCAAATACGTCCGTGTCTCATCATTTAGAAAAAATAGTTTACAATTTCACGCGATATTTTACAATCTTACGGCGTTTGCCACTTTCCGGTGACATATCCGTGTCTTTTTAAGAAAAAAATAGTTCACAAATTAACGTGATATTTTATAAACTTACAGCGTCTGCTATTTACCGTTGACATATAGGATAAGATCGTATCACTCTGACTTTTAATTGGTCCGATTACAAGGTAAGTACCTACTCTTTTTAAAAAAAATCCGAACTGTAGTGGGTCTGATGCAGTACTGAGTACCTACCTACTCTATAATACGACAAATTCGTTAGTTTGACACCGCCCTGCAAAACGTTTAAGTATTGGATTACCGGGGTTGTACCTACTGTAGTATTTATTAAGATAAGAAACAGTTTACCCTGGTGAGGGTTGGTCCTCCTAGGGTTGAGGGTGGCGCTAAACAAGACCGAGGCCGTGTTCTTCCACGGGCCTCGGCAGCGCTGCCCTCCGGATGCCCACATCGTCGTGGAGGGCATCCGGGTGGAGGTTAAGGCCCAGATGAAATATCTGGGCCTGATACTGGACAGTAGGTGGCGCTTCGGCCCGCACTTCAGCGGGCTGTCGACGCGCCTGCTGAAGGCCGCCGGCGCCCTGTCGTGGCTCCTCCCGAACCTGGGGGGCCCCAGCGCGCGATGCCGGCGCTTGTATGCCGGCATCCTAAGGAGTATGGCCCTCTACGGGGCCCCAATCTGGGCGGACTCCCTCAGCAGGAGGGAGAATGCGACAGCCATCCGCAGGCCACAAAGGGCCATTGCACAGCGGGTGGCGAGGGCCTACAGGTCGGTAGGTTTTTCGGCGGCGTGCGCTCTGGCGGGCACCCCTCCTTGGGAGTTGGAGGCTTGGGTGCTCGCCAGGGTGTACGAATGGACGGCGCGCCGATAAGCGCTCGGGGAGCGCCCTGTCGCAGAGGAGCGGGAGGCGGTGCGGAGGGAGGCGAGGGACGCCATCGTCGTCCATTGGACGGAGGACCTCGCCTCCGCCACCTTTGGCCGTCGAACGTTGGACGCGCTCGGTCCAGTCCTGCGGGATTGGCTCGAGCGGCCACACGGCTTCCTCTCCTTCCGTCTGGTGCAGGTCTTGTCTGGGCACGGCTGTTTCGGCACGCACCTGCACCGGATCGGGAGGGAGGAGACACCGGCGTGTCACGACTGCGGCGCGGTGGAGGACACGGCGCAGCACACACTGGAGGTGTGCCCAGCTTGGTCCGAGCCGCGTCGCAGTCTCACTGCGGAGATCGGACAGGACCTCTCCCTTCCCAGCGTGGTCAGATGCATGCTGGGGAGTGAGGAGTCCTGGGCCGCGGTAGCCTCCTTTTGCGAGGATGTCATCTCGCAGAAGGAGGCGGCGGAGCGCGCGCGGGAGGACGATCCTCTCGCTGCGCCGCTCCGCAGACGAAGGCGAGGTCGGAGAAGACGTCCTCTTCTCCCTCCTCGCGGTGGTGATGGGCAGGCGACAGGCGCGGGGGCGCCTCCGCCCGCATTGCACGCATCACCACCATCATCGTCGGAGGTTCCCGGCCCTCCCCCAACGGGGGGGGCGTGAAGTGCCCGCTGTGAAGGCGGGCGGTCGTCGGAGGTGGACTGGACGTAAAGGCTACGCCGATCTCCCAGTCCACCCCCACTCGAACGATGCGGGAATTTCATGCTGGGTTGTTTTAGTGGGTATACCGGGCTTGCCCGGGGAGTCCCACATACCCCTCCCACTCCCCCGAGTGAGAGGGTATGCGTAACGCATTATTGTTGCGCGTTGTTGTTGTTGGTTGTTTGTTGTTGTTGTTGTTGTCTGTCCGGTGCAACATGCTGGCTCGCAGGTTTGCACGCTGTTCTTCACAGGTTAAAATAACCTTGTTCAAGGCATACTGCCAGACATTTTACACGTGCAGCCTGTGGACCAACTTCACTCTGCGGGCGTACAACGCGCTTCGGGTCCAGTACAACAACGCGTTCAGGATTCTGCTGGGGCGGCCCCGGTTTTGTAGCGCATCGGCGATGTTCGCTGATGCTACTACCGATGATTTCTACGGAATAATCCGGAAAAGGAGTGCATCGCTTCTGCGTCGCTGTAGGGGCAGCTCCAACGGAATCCTGAGTGTGTTGTCCGAGCGGTGGGATTCCCCCTTCTTGCGGAGATGGCTGCAGCTGCATGCCAGTGCCTGCACATATATATTTCTGTGACTTTTATTATTATATTGTGACGTTGTATTTCTTTGGACATAATTTTGACATTGTATTTTATTTTATTTTATTTTTGACATTCATAAAAAAAATATGTACCCATTTGACTTAAAATTCTAAATTCAAATTAAATTTTTGTAATTATTTCAATCCATTTATGTTAAATTTATAGTGCAAGCATGGCAATTTTAAAAATAATTTGTAACTGTATTTTTATGGGTCCAAGACCTGAAATAAACGAATTTTATTTTATTTTTATTTATTTATTTCCCAGCCGAAAAAAAAAAAAAAAAGGAGGGTTTATTTTATAAGGTATGTAAGGTATAAGGTTTATATTATAATGATATCGCGCTCCAAAAATCATATCGTTGAAGTGGCTCAGAAGGCTGCCCAGCTTAAATGGAACTGAGCTGGACATGTCTTCTCCGCATGCCCATCGTATAAAACACAAAATTAAATCGCGAGACGGGGTTACGGCAGATGACGAAGGAAATGGCGGGACGCTCCAACTTCGTAACAAGGAATACAACAAAGACGTACTTAAAAAAATGTTAATAAAGTAAAATATTACAGGTCATAATATGGCACGTGAGTAGGTTATTATACTAATCACAGCTGTCAGTTATTAATGCTTTTTCTAATTAATATTAACCTAGAACCAGACTAGTCAGTTTTCAATGTTGCCTCACGTTAAAGCCACCTGTTATTGGCGCCATGATATTTCTTTTTAAACCTTTCGACAACAGCTGACCGAAAACTAAATGAAACTTGGAAGGTCTTGGGCGACGTCATCGGCGTCATGTCGTCAAACTTTTATTGATATCGTATTGAACACGATAAGATAGTTTTCGCTATCAGCTTAGCCGTATAACACCCATTGTTATATTTGTGTTTCACGTACACGGTCATACGCGAATGTTTGTGTCTAAAAATGTGAAGCGAGTGTGATTAAAATGAGACAATATGTGGTAGCAATTCTCGACTTCATCTACCGAGTGTATTTGTACGTTCTCTCGTGGGTGTCGTGGGTCCTGTCCTTTTTCTATGTAAGTAAAAATATTTATTTGCGTTTTATTCGCGATATCAATGAACCAATAGCGCGGTTTTCGATTAATTAAATAGACCAGTTAGGTTACTGGATTCATATCATCCACAACTTTAAGCCTATGGCTGTAACTTGCACTTAATCGCGGAAGGGCTTATGTACTTAACAAGCGCAATAGGGAATATGCACGAAAAATATATTTATTATCTACACATTCTATCTAAAAATATACAAAATTTTAATACTAACAGTGAAAATAGAATCAAAATTGCTCGAAAAATAAAGGAGATAAAACTATTTTAAACAAATATATCTGTCCCTCTCACGAAAACGCTGTTTTATATGGCAGATGTATAGGCGTCATGGAATTTGACGTCAAAGTGCATATCGGACTTCTCTTTCTAATTTTTATCTTTAAAGCTTTATAACTTCATCGCTGATGAAGGTATTAAAAAAATAATTTCATTTTTGTTTTCTAGATCTGATAAGTATTTCATTTTGCAAATAAAAAAATCGCATGCATATTCCCTATTATGTAAAAAAAATCCTTTTAATAAAAAGTGTATTTCGAAACTATGTCACAGTTAAAAGGAGAGAAAAATTCGAAAAATGAGTATCTTATCAGATTAGAGGACACGTCGATTATTGCAGTAATTATGTTTCAGTTATTTGTATGAAATGTTTATTGTTATGTCGCTATTGATAAACAGTCGAGTAAATAAGTCGTCTCTTTTATAGTTAGTTTTTAGTATCCGTACCTACCATGTTTATTTTACCAGCGGGTCTAAAGAGGCTACTTTAGCAGAATCATAATAGAATCACACTATAATCTATCAAATTTCATTTTCATCTTTATCGCTAACGCATTAAGTTCAAGATTGATTGGGAAAATTTAACAGTGATGTGCAATCTAATTCTAAAGTGGCCTTTTTAGAGCCCTTGTTAAGTACCTATCATTGTTTGATTCACATCCTAGGGGTTGTACATTTTCTACCCCTACAGAAAATGTTTTAATTCCAGACATTATTTTCTATGAGCCAAAATTTATTAAAATCTGCTCAGCCGTTTAAGCATGACAAAATTCCAAACACTAACAGCTCCCTCGCGTCTATGTTTCGATTAAAAATACTTAATATAAAAATTCCAAGAAGAATTTAATTTTTCAAACAAACACAGTGTCTTTGCACTTACACAAGAAGACTGCTAGAAGGGAGAATTTACTCTTCATGTGAAGACATGAGCGGTCACTCTCTTCAGTTGGCTTCATTGCTCAACGTAATTTAAGAGTGTGTATTCCGTCCACTAGCGCCGCCAATCGTTTTTTATTAATTGTGGTAAATTTAAGACACGTAGATAAAAAAACGCTCTGTAGTGCACTAAAGAAATGTATCTAATATTTTTTGACAGCTATTTTTAATACATAACTCATGGCTAAATGGCCAAAACGGCAATTATTGCTAAAAGTGGCCACTTTTAGCAAAAATATCGACTTTGGCAACTATTTATGTTCTAAAGTACAAAACATAACTCTCAAAACATAATAAATACATTTCTTCAGTGCACTACAGAGCGTTTTTTTATCTACGTGTCTTATATTTACCACAAATAATAAAAAACGATTGGCGGCGCTAGTGGACGGAATACACGCTCTTAATCCACAAATCGCATTTAGCGTAGCAGCTGTGCATTGCTGGACGTAAATCATACGCCACTCAACTTCAATTTCAATTTCAATTTATTCATATTTTTAACAGTAAATGTGTAGGTACCTATAAATCGTCACAGAGAGATAATATGTAGTAAAAATCTTTCAAAAGGTAATTAATGGCTATCTTACATCTAGTTTATGGCTAAAATTAACTACAGGTACAAGATATTTAACCTTCGGTATGCTTGGAGGCAGAAAGTTACACGGTATGCCTGTTGGGTTTATCAGACCCGGATTTTTAACTTGTAATTTCTCGAATATTTACTGATAAATAAGTTATTAAATATTATATATATATTAACTAGAGGTATATGTTAGGAAATTAAATACTACTTACTAACAGCTCCCTCGCGTCTATGTTTCGATTAAAAATACTTAATATAAAAATTCCAAGAAGAATTTAATTTTTCAAACAAACACAGTGTCTTTGCACTTACACAAGAAGACTGCTAGAAGGGAGAATTTACTCTTCATGTGAAGACATGAGCGGTCACTCTCTTCAGTTGGCTTCATTGCTCAACGTAATTTAAGAGTGTGTATTCCGTCCACTAGCGCCGCCAATCGTTTTTTATTAATTGTGGTAAATTTAAGACACGTAGATAAAAAAACGCTCTGTAGTGCACTAAAGAAATGTATCTAATATTTTTTGACAGCTATTTTTAATACATAACTCATGGCTAAATGGCCAAAACGGCAATTATTGCTAAAAGTGGCCACTTTTAGCAAAAATATCGACTTTGGCAACAATTTATGTTCTAAAGTACAAAACATAACTCTCAAAACATAATAAATACATTTCTTCAGTGCACTACAGAGCGTTTTTTTATCTACGTGTCTTATATTTACCACAAATAATAAAAAACGATTGGCGGCGCTAGTGGACGGAATACACGCTCTTAATCCACAAATCGCATTCAGCGTAGCAGCTGTGCATTGCTGGACGTAAATCATACGCCACTCAACTTCAATTTCAATTTCAATTTATTCATATTTTTAACAGTAAATGTGTAGGTACCTATAAATCGTCACAGAGAGATAATATGTAGTAAAAATCTTTCAAAAGGTAATTAATGGCTATCTTACATCTAGTTTATGGCTAAAATTAACTACAGGTACAAGATATTTAACCTTCGGTATGCTTGGAGGCAGAAAGTTACACGGTATGCCTGTTGGGTTTATCAGACCCGGATTTTTAACTTGTAATTTCTCGAATATTTACTGATAAATAAGTTATTAAATATTATATATATATTAACTAGAGGTATATGTTAGGAAATTAAATAAAAAAATATTGCACGAGGACGCGCCTTGAGGCGCGTCCCCGTGCAAAACGCAGCGCTTACTTAGTAATAAAAAATACATTCTACATTATCTTGGCTTCAAAATGGTAGATTTATTTTATTTATTACTAAGTATAATGTTTAAGTAATCTCCTCACAACGAAACCACAGAAATGAGAAAAAATTACTGAAAACATGCATCTTCTCGAAAACTATCGATTATTTTGATTTTGTACTTACACTAATGGATAAGCAATTTAATTATGAACATTTTGGTAGAAGTATTTTTTTCAAACGACCAAAATTCGATTTTATAACGATTTTATTCAACATTCTGAGCGCATTCGCTATTGTATCTCTTGCGCTGTTATTGAGGGAAAAAATGCTCAAGGTTATTTGCTCAGGGTACGGCCTTAATCTGCTACAGTCATGCTGTTTTAGTAAAATGCGAAGATTACGATTGATTCACAAAACTCAAAACAAAAGTAAATAAATTCGATTCAAAAGCCAACACACAGTGAAATTTACATTACTGAGACCGCAAGCTACACTAGCGCCTCTAGCGGTGAACTCAAACGCGATAGTCACACTCGGCGAGAAAAGGTCCTCTAAAGTTACTTTGTTTTTCTTGATAGTTTCCGCCTTCATAGACCTGAACTATCAAAATATCAAGGATTGATTACCAGGTCCCCACCCTTTGCGAAACAGTAACTACAAGCGCTAAAGCGTAGCGCAATATAAGTAATACCATTAGCGACCTTGAAGTATGACAATATTGAATCATTTCGTGTAGGTATTAGTAGAATTCAGGCTATACACATACATAATTTAATACTTTTTGCTTGCATAATATCGATTTGAGATCGGAGAACCGTATTAAGTAGATAGTTGGCATTTTCACATATTGTGTAGGTATTTCTATTGCCGCTTTATCTAACAACAAATAATAAAAAAAACTTTTTACAAAAAAATACAACCGACTTCCAAAAAAAAAAACACTACAAAGTAAAAAAATAACTTTAATTTCGGAACTCGGTGTTTTTGTTAATTTGTTCGTTTTTTTGACACCGACTTCCGAAATTATAGTAATTTTTTTACTTTGTAGTGTTTTTTTTTTTGGAAGTCGGTTGTATTTTTTTGTGAAAAGTTTTTTACTTTTTACTTTTTAGTGGTACTTACCTACAACACCACTGCAAAATCGCAGAAAAGCAAAATACAAACGCACTAGTTGCCCATACGATTTTCGAAAGTTCCCTTCGAATTCTCTGGGATGCCATCATCAGATCCTGGTTTCCTTATCATGGGACCATTTGGGAAGTATTCCCTTTCCAACAAAAAAATCAATTTTAAAATCGGTTGGCGGAGTTATGCCCGAAAAAACATAAAAAAAAAAAAAAATACAAACATCCGAATTGAGAACCTCCTCCTTTTTGGAAAGTCGGTTAAAAAGAAATACAACTGAATTGAGAACCTCCTCCTTTTTGGAAAGTCGGTTAAAAAAAACTAAGGTTTATGGTACGGAACCCATCGTGTGCGAGTCCGACTCGCACTTGGCCGGTCTTTTTCATGAGTCATTTCAACTTTCAGTTGCCATAAACGCTTAGCATAAACTTCAAGCTCAGTGAATAGCAATAAAGTTATACGCCTGTCTATTGATCTGTGCAAACAAAGTAGGTAGATAAATATGAATACAGCTCAAATTCACAAATAATAGCATGCTTCGAAGGTATTTAATGGCATTGATGATCATCAGAGATTACGTACACTTTGTGTGAAATAACGGGCTTATTTCATTTGCTACCTTTCTTCGGTAAAAATATAAGTGGCTGGGGTGACCACAAATTTAGTAATTTCCAGGATACTCTTATCGTGTCGAAATAATTAATCGAATTTAACTTTTGGCGAATCGTTAGTGTTTGTCTTTTAAGATTGTTGGATTTATACTTTCCTTTGACTGACATGTATATAATCAAAGGATTTGTCACCGGAAAGTAGCAAACTTCGTAAGATAATAAAATAACTTGAGAGGTTGTGAACTTTCGATAAATGGTGAACTGAACATTTGGAATGATTGTTTACGTTTTAAAATTTGATAGTTTATAATTTCTTGATTTCATTCCGAGAAGTTGTGAACTGAAATAAAATGGCAACCAATCAGAGCACAGGTCTACAAGAAACAGGCTCAGGTTTGTTCATATAGGACGTCACATGTACGCCATAGAGTTATAGATGTAACGGATTAATTATCTTTAACCGGAAGGTGATAGATTCATCCATAACACCTATAACGCAATTTGATCTGCGTTACAAATCATACGGACGGAACCCTTCATTCCAATCAAAGTTTCACAATACCACGACCACTAATGACTGTCAAGGCTTATTGGCAGAGTCGTGTTGTGACGTGACTGGAGCTAGTCGCTAAGTTTGTAGCAAACTAAAGCTCTTAATCTTCATCAATTATATTATATTATTTTTGAAGATTGAGAGCTTTTTAAAACTCCTCATGTAAGTTGTAGGTCAACTTACTCGACTAGTTAAAAAAAAATCGACTCGCATAATCGTTTCAAATAAACTTATTGAAAGTATCGACCCTGGTAATCTTCAGTCAATGCCGAGGGAAGCGCTAATTTGCAGTCAGATGCTAGCCTTCTCACAATTACCTGCAGCATTGCTTCGGTGGCGGCCGATCCTGACATTGGCCGGTTGTCCGATGGCACGTCAGCAGGGCCGCCGGTATGGTGCGCCCACTTAATACCTCCATTTAAAAACTTTCTTTTGTTCTTCAACTACCAGTAGGCAAAACCCAATGGACAAATGAAGGTAATTTTTTTTTAATTTTCTTGGTAGCTCAATTTTCTGTAGAAACGTTTGAATTGATTCTGAGTATTTCATGATATCACTAGACTTTATACACAGTTAAGTGACGTCTTACCCCTTAGACGGGAGTTTTCATTTAATGATACCTACAAAACTTTTACTTTTAATAATACTAGGTTCGTTTTACCATCTATAAGTAACAACTGTTTTTAACCGACTTCCCAAAAAGGAGGAGGTTCTCAATTCGGTTGTATTTTTTATGTTTGTTACCTCATAACTCCGTCAATTATGAACCGATTTGAAAAATTCTTGTTTTATCTGAAAGGATATACTTGCAGATTGGTCCCATTTAAAATTATCAGAACTGGTTACGAAGTTTGGATTGTTAAGTGACAGTGTTCATATTGTTAACAATCACAGTTAAGTGACGTCTTACCCCTTAGACGGGAGTTTTCATTTAATGATACCTACAAAACTTTTACTTTTAATAATACTAGGTTCGTTTTACCATCTATAAGTAACAACTGTTTTTAACCGACTTCCCAAAAAGGAGGAGGTTCTCAATTCGGTTGTATTTTTTATGTTTGTTACCTCATAACTCCGTCAATTATGAACCGATTTGAAAAATTCTTGTTTTATCTGAAAGGATATACTTGCAGATTGGTCCCATTTAAAATTATCAGAACTGGTTACGAAGTTTGGATTGTTAAGTGACAGTGTTCATATTGTTAACAATTTAGTCTAGACCAAATAAACGTTATTGTTGTTGTTGTTGTTATTGTAAATCGAAATAGCTGGAATTCGTTTACTTGGATGATGGTTTTTGGTCATCCAAGTAATCGAAATTGCGTATTTTACTTTTCTGCGATTTTGCAGTGGTCTTGTTAGGTGTGGGGTACCACTAAAAAGTGAAAAATAAAAAACTTTTTACAAAAAAATACAGTCAACTTCCAAATAAAAAACAAACATTACAAAGTAAAAAATAACTTTGATTTTGGAAGTCGGTGTCAAAATACGAAGAAACTAACTTCAAACTAAGTCGGTGTTTTTGTTAGTTAATTCGTATTTTGTATGTTTATTCGTATATCCTGTTATAGTGTGTGATAAAGCTTACTTAGTGATCTCTGTCAGTCAGGTGAAGCTCGATATCGAAATAATCTCACCCTTTTCCAAGAACATAAGTAGGTTTTAACTCGATGTTCTGCATTTCTTAGGAAGATGATTTCCTGGTACATATATTTCCTATTAAGCCCTTCTTCCAATGCCTAAACAACCAATTCGCTAACAAAATACATTAATAGGTATGGCAAAAGTATGGATATCGTGTGATACGATTAAAAAGATAATAAAGATAACAGCATCGTACGATTTGATTGAATGCGTAAATGAGTGATCTGTTATTATTAGTATTTTTTATTAAACAATCTACTCGATTACATGTAACACTTTTTAAATGAATGTACACTACATTCACTTTACAATGGTATAGCATATTATTATTACATTTACATTGATAACACAGCTCATCCCTTGGAAAACTGCCACCAGGACTGCTTGTCAACGACTTTTCCTGGAACCGAAAATGGAACCACGCAATATAAGTTTTGGCATTTAAACGTAGGTTTATAAACTTTCTGTAGGTATTTTTTTGAGCTTCCTATGCCTTTACTAGAAATTGTTGAATGTTGTGCCGAAACCTATGGATTCTCATTTAAATACCTACTTACATATAAGCCTAAAGACTCATATTTATTTCATTTAATCTAAACTAATATTATAAAGCAGAAGAGTTTGTTTGTTTGGTTGAACGCGCTAATCTCAGGACCTGCTGGTCCGATTTTAAAAATTCTTTCAGGGTTAGATAGCCCATTTATCGAGGAAGGTTATAGGCTATATATCATCACGCTAAGACAAAAAGGAGCGGAGCAGTAATGGAAAATGTGAAGCATACGAAGTTGCCCGGGTCAGCTAGTCAAATCATATTTATTTTGCAAATAGGTTACATTAAACGTCAATATTTTTGGTCATAGTCTCTTTTGAAGTCCATACAATCGTTAATTATATGAAAACCATGTAGGTTCACGTCCAAGGTGGCCTTTTGAGTAACTCTTTTACTCGTCAATATTTTTAGCTGTGATGTTTAGGTAATATTGTTCTAGATGACGCCGGCGTTTTCTAGCTGACTACCTTCAGAAGAAACGCCGAAACAAACTCGGAGGTCATAGTCTCTTTTGAAGTCCATAGAATCGTCAATAATATATTAAAACCATGTAGGTTTACGTCTGTGGTGGCCTTTTGTGGAAAGTACCACGCAGGTTTGAGTGGACCTGTCCAGATAGTGTAAGCATTTGTCAGTTATCATGCAGCTCAACTCAGAACTTTGAGGAGCTCAACGATCCGACGAACAATACCAAAGTAAGGACATTTGGGTAGGCCATAAAGTGTACTCAAACCGCCAGACAGTCATGAAATCAATCTTAAAAATAACAACCTACATTAGTCCTCACATTTACAATACTTCATTTAAGCACCATGCGGATTAGTGTCTGAGATGGTCTTTAGAAGAAACAACCACGCAGATTTGAGTGAATATGTCCAGTCAGTGCAAGCATTTTTCAGTAGTCGTGTAACTCAACTGTGGAGCTCAACAACTCGACGAATCAACAAAGCACTCAAACCGCCAGAAAATCGTTAAAATTACTTGAAATAAAAGGTTATCCAAATAGTCCTCACATTCATACTAAAAATATTATACTTAATAAACTAATTATTAATGCTCAAGTCTATAAAAAATAAATTAAAATATCAATGTCAAATTGTAGAAGAAGAAAAAAAAGTACCTAAGTATATGAAAAAATGTGAAATTGTATTAAAAATGTCAGATATTTATAAAAAGCTCAAATTGTATAAAAATGTCAAGTTGTTTGTAAAAAACTGACAAATTGTAGAATTACGTTCTACAATTTGTCGAATTCTACAATTTGTCGGTGTGTTTATGTCGGACGAGGCTAAGACTGTACAAAATGTATGCACATAGAATAATTAGTTCAAATTCAAAATTTGGCTATGATGGGATTATTTTTAAGTGTACTATAACCGCGTGTATCTGACATCGACGCACAAACGATTTCCATGGGTCCAGGGCATGATTCTTGACACCCCAGTGTTGGAATTTTTCGTCGGTTCTTTTCTCATCTTTTCATTTTTTTCAAGAGTACCACAAATAGGTATCAGCTCAGCTGAGCTGATACCTATTTGTGGTTTAATTCAGATTGCTCTTTTTAGTGAAAGTAGTTATTAATTATTTTTTTATTAAAAATCTCATTGGGTTAGGTCAGAATAACGATTATGAGCAGTCTAAAGTAAAAAAACCCTTGAAAAAAATGAAAAAATGAGAAAAAAGCCGACGAAAAATTCTAAGTCTAGAGTGTCCCTCCCGCGGTGACGTCAGATGCACAGTATTTTAAAAAAATGTACATAGGACACACAATATCAAAGTCAGAGTTAATATTTATCGATTAATGTAGCACAGAAAAAAGTGAAGACCTTGGATTCACACTTCATTTCGCGTAATGTCCCACGGTGCTGATGGCAGTATGCATATTTAAACACATTCCGTCGGTATTTTTTCCTTTGACAACTTAAGTAAGGTTTGTCAGCGCTAAAAAATAAGTGGATAGTTATAAAAAAATAAAAGAAACAATAATATTTATTCTTTGTAAAACACGCGGCAGCAGTCGCCTCCCCTGACTGCTGACTGCACTCACCGCTACCCATTTTGGTTTTTGGACTGATTGCTTGTTGACACACAAATTTGCATTCGCAAGTGTTGGGTTTGTGACCTAGGAAAAAAGCCCCAAAATTCGCTGAGGAACATGCCTTCGGTAGGCTTTGTAATTTTTACCTGATGAAAATCATACAGATTGCTAAACTCCCCGCACCATGCCACTGGTCTGTTTTTATTTATTTAAACTTCATGTACAATAGTGGAAAGTTCGTGGCTATACATAATTACAGCTGCACGGGTCGATCTTTAAGGTTAAGCAACGCTTGCCAAGGTTGGTTTTGGCAGTTTCCTCCGTGCCTCGGAAAGCACGTTAAGCTGTTGGTCCCGGCTGTCATTTATAGATCTTTGGCAGTCGTTAGTAAATCTGACTCCAGTCTTACCAAGAAGTACCGTGGTACCCAGTTGTGGGGGTCTAGTAGGCAGCCGCTCCACGTAAAACACTGGTATTCAGCTGAATCCGGTTTGACTGGAAGCCGACCCCAATATAGTTGGGAAAAGGCTAGGCAGATGATGATGATGTACAATAGTGGAAAGCACGTTCAGCCTTTGCCGGCTGTCATTTGTACATCGCTCCTTGTAAAATACCAGTACTCAGCTGTATGCTGAAATGAAAAGGCTAAGTATAGGTAAATTGAATTCATGACGTCTTCTTCCAGAATGCCGTAGTCTCAAGTTACCTCCTTACCAGCCATATCGTTCACAAATCCATCTAAACGAGTAAAAAATGTCCTACCCTAAATAATGGTAGCCCTAGCCTTTAAAGCTTTCTTTGAAAATATGTAATTAAAAAGTTATTTAAGTACTAAGCCGTTCAATTGAAGAACTTTAATGATATTAGCCTAGGTCAATGCCATTGATTTGAACTTGGGAAACTGGTCTCGGTCAAATAATTGTATTGTGTAATTATAGTAGCTATCATTGACTTCGAATATAACGACTGAGCCTGATTTTTATTTTACAAGGAACCAAAGCGGTCTTAGGGCAAACTCTTCAAACGATGGTACTTCTCTCGTACGAACTTTTTAAGTTATTATTCATAGTGGTCTGGATGGAGCGCTCTAGACTTAAAAACCCTCAGAAATAGTTACTGTAATCTAATAATTGGTGGTCCTCACTAAATCAATCCTAGCTCATGCGTGCTGGCGCCCGCGCCGGTCCTATTTACTGTATAGCATTGCCATCATTGGAGATTATTACCTACTTCTTACATCTATGGTCCCAACAGTTGACACCCGGGGCGGGCCGCCCTAACTCTCTCCTCCGCAGCTACGCTACTGAATCCTAATAACATTTTTTGCCTATTAGGTCGTACTGCTGGAAAAATGTGGAAGACCTTTGCCTAAAAAGAATCTAAATTAAAATTTAACTTCCGCAGGACAACAAAGTATCAGCGACGACGGAAACGCGGCAGGTGGACGTGGGTGCGCCCGTGGAAGGCGACAACAAGAAACACAACAAGATCAAGACGTCCAAGTACACGCTCCTCTGGTTCTTGCCCAAGAACCTCACGGAGCAGTTCCGGAGAGTCGTCAACTTCTACTTCTTGATCGTCACCATTATCGCTATTGTTATTGGTGAGTTTACATCTAAAACCTTAAATTTATTTTAAGTTACTAGCTTCTGCCGGGAGCTTTGCCCGCGAGATAGTCGAAAATGAACATACTTCCGGGATAAAAGTCTTCAGAATTATTCCAGGACACATGATCTACCCGTCTGCAAAATTGTGCACACGGCTGTTTTTACGCACGCGCTTATACGCGCTGCAAACGCTTATGGCGCTGCGTCAAGGCAGTAAACGCAGCGTATTGAACACGCCGGCGGCACCGGATACATGCCGTGTATGTCTACTAATACAAGTCTTCTTAATGTTTTTGTTTACAATTATTATAAGTATTAGGTCCTTACATAATTATGAAATTGTCGTTTTTTTTTGTAAAATATATTTAGAAACTTACTTAATCAAAGTAGTATGCACCGTTGTTATCTATGCACTTTTGCCATCTCATAGGTATTGATCCCTTTACTAAAAAACCATGGGGGCGAGAATCAATAAACTCTTTGAAGGCGGTTTGGCCTGCCGCATCGGAGTTGATTCTTTTTCCTTGTAAGCAGTTGTCCAAAGTCCGGAAAAAAAATGGTAATCTGTTGAAGCAAGGTCCGAGGAGTACGGTGGATGTCGCGACATTCCTATTGTAGCTCATCTAACTTAGTGGTTGTTTGTTGTGCAGTGTGTGGCCTTGCGTTGTCGTGAAGCAGCAGTGGCCCAGAGCGATTGACCAATGTCGGTTGTTTAGCAGCTAGTTCTTCCTTCATGGTTTGCAGTTGCTGACAATAGATATCTGCCGTAATCGTTTGGCCAGATTTTAGAAAGCTGTAGTGAACGACACCAACGCTAGTCCACCACACACTCAAAAGTAACTTTTTCTGAGTCAATTTTCGTTTAGGGCAAGAATTGACTGGGTGGGTCTCCAGGGTTCAGCCATTGCGGCGAGAGGTTCCGATTATCGTACAGTATCCACTTTTCATCACAAGTAATGATTCGATTTAAAATCCCTTCATTATTGTGTCGGTTAATGAGCAAAGTAACACGAGTTGCAAGTTCGATTCACTCAATTCATAAGGTACCCATCGTTCAAGTTTTTTTATTTTCCCGATTTGCTTCAAGTGGATTAACACAGTTTTATCACTTACCCCGAAGCCTGCAGCTATCTCTGAAGTGCTTTGTGATGGATCCGCTTCCACAATACCCTTTTATTCTTCATTTTCCACTTTGGTCTCCGGCCGTCCACTGGGTTGGTTCTGAAGGTCGAAATTTCCAGAACGAAAACGTTGAAACCAAAAACGTACCGTGCTTTCTTTTGTGATACCCGCGCCGTACACGTCATTAATCCTTCGAGCTGTTTCTGCACCACTGGTGCTAAGGTAGAACTCGTACTCGTAAATAGACTGATATTTCATGTTTTCCATTGTGCGGTAATAAGCGACGCCAAAGAAAAAAATAATGAGGAAAAAACAAATGAATCACTGTTTTCAAAACTCAAATGTACCAGCTAAATGCATTTATAAATTTGAATTTGGAATTCTTAACCAAAGAGGAGATATTTCAGATCAAAGTGGTCAGTACGACAAAACGCTAATTTCATACGTAAGGACCTTTAACCCTACAGTGGTCGCGTACCTAAAAGTGACGTGTTTGGTCGCGTGGTCTACATGGGTATACCAAATTTAAACAAAAAAAAATAGACAATAAATTCAAAATACCTGTTGATTTGTTTTTAAATCTTAATATCTAAGTGTTTTCTATTAAAAATAATCAACAAAACATAATTACATATGTTCTATGCTCAAAAAATCAACTAGAACATAAAATGCCTCTTTTTTAACAAAATACCACAAAGTTTACATTAGATGAGATAAAAAGAAATCTATATATTATTAATGTAATCTAATTGCTATTTTGTGAACAAGACAAGCACACAATCTTGGAATGGTCAGGACATTAAACTTTCTGCACGTATTGCACATCTTTCGAGTGCTTCTATTACGAGCTCTACCGCAGTCATGGCAACGACCAACGTAATTCGTCCGTATCGGTCCTGGTGTCGATGGCTGATTTTCTTGTTGCGAAAGACCCAGAAGATCTTTTATTTTGAAGAACAGGCTTCGTGGCAACGTTTTTTTTGTCCAGTCTTTGCTGAGCCAGACATTTCATACAAGTCAATGAGGAAATCACGGTGTCGAACAAATTCAAAGTTTTTATTTGCCGAATGTATGCATAGTGCGTATCACTTTTCTCGGCATCAATTGCTGCGTCGTTTTGCATTGCTGACATCAATATTACCACTTGGTTTTGCCTTGTAAGACCAATGATGATGTACATCATTGGTGTCTCGTACATGGTGGGTGGAAACCAAATTTTGATGAATATATTGGATTTCCTCTCGTCTCTCGAAATAGCCGCGGTACTTCTCTTTTGTCCTTCCGTAAAGTTCCAACCATGGTGGTGAGAAAATGATCTCAAGATGGTCCTCTGAACTTGAGAAATCGTCATGAAGATCGTCTCGGCTATCATTTTCACCCAGCCATGCCTCAATCTGAACAACTTGTCTATCCATAATTTTCTTCTAAAACTGTAAAAATTACCTGCAAAATAAACGAAAACATTAATATATACACAATGCAATAAATAATAAATAAACTGATTAATTTTACAATAAAATCTAAATGTAATACTTGCATAAAATAAAAGTAACAAGTATAGCAAAAATACTTACGTAATTGGTCGCGCGGCATAGACTCGTAGACCGCGGACTTTGCGCTGCTCCTGTTTCACAACCACGAGCAACCAACGTGTGCGCAGCACTGAGCGGGTGCGTCAACTATTCAACTTAAAGTACCCGAAGGATAAAATAAGTGGCGTAAACCGATTTTTGGAAATTTGAAATTTTGTATGATTGGATTACATATGTAGACCACGCGACTACTGTAAGGTTAAAGTGACATCATAAAAACATGATTCATTCGGAATTTGGTGTGTCCGAAAGAAATTTCGGACACACCGAAGGAGTACCAAAAAAAAAAAAATTCTTAACTATAAATTAAATTATACTATTATAAATCTTTATTGACACAAATTATACATACATTTTTATGAATTCCCTAGTTCCTGCGTATTAAACCCTTTATGTATGTTTGATTACTAAATTGTATATTTAAATTGTATAAATACCCTAATTACTAATTAGACTGACTAGTATAGACTAATTAGCCCATGGTTCATTGTAACCATATGAAACAATTAATATCCTTTGACATAATATAATATCCTTTGACATTTCACACAACGCCATATTGTCCCAAGCTAAGCAACTTAATGCTTGTGTTATGGTAACGAGATGGCTGATAAACTACTTATATACATTTTTTTTTGTAAATACATACATATTATAGATAGAAAACACCTAGACTCGGAACAAATACATGTAGGCCGTACAAATATTTGTTCCGTGCGGGAATCGAACCCGCGACATGCTGCGCAGCAGTCAATCGCTCAACCACTGCGCCAACCGTGTCGTCATAATTAAGTGTAGGGTTGCCAGATTGTAAGTAGACTAGTTTAGGTAGAAATATTGATTCAAAAAACCGTTCAAGAGCGAGTCGGACAGCGGTATAAAAAAAATGTTTGAGAACATGCGAAGAGCGCTCTTTCATATGAAAGAGCGTTCTTCGCACGTTCTAATTTCTTAAGGTCCTATTTGTTCCTTATTTGCAAAATAGTTGAACAAACGTCATCTAAAACTAATCCAAATCTCAAGTTAATAGCATTACTAGTTCTTGAGATATACAGCTGTGACAGACAGACATTCTTGGTCACACCATATGGGTTTTTTTTTACCATTTTGGTACGGAAGCCTAAAAATACTTGAAAATAACAAAGCATTTTATTTAGAGTTCATTGCAAAAAAAAATGGATTTTTTAGGATTCCGTACCTGAAGGGTAACCAATGGAACCCTATTACTAAGCCTCCTCTGTCCGTCCGTCTGTCTGTCAGCGGGATGTATCTCTAGAAACGTAATAGATTAGGGAGACAGTTGAAAAATTCACAGACTGTGTATTTCTATTACCGATATAACAACAAAAATAATATTTTTAAATTAAACGGACCCCCGTTTAAGGTGAGCCCGCGAAAGTCAAATTTTCTTACGTTTTTTGCAATTTGCAGGCCAGTGCTAGGTTGTATGTTGATTAAAATATTATTCGCGGCTGTAAGAAATATGTACTTACAGAATTATAATCATCAAAATCATCAATACAACGCTCTAAGTTCATAAAGCTCTAGGAATGACTTTTTCTGTTTTTTTTTGTTCCTAGGCCTAGGCTACATACGTCTTACAGCCGCAAATAATATTTTAATCAAACTGCAACCTAGCACTGGCCTGCAAATTGCAAAAAACGTAAGAAAATTTGAATTTCGCGGGCTGGTTTGGAGCATTCACCTTAATTTTTTTTTAAATGATATTTGCTGTTGTTACTAGAAACGTGTTTTTTTTTTCAGTTTATGGTACGGATCCCTTCATGTGAGAGTCCGACATGCACTGTCCGGTTTTTTATTAATATTTTTTTATTCAAACAGTTCTTGTTTGAAATGAAGGGCTGAATTTTACTGTAGAAAGCTAAATTAGATGTTTCAGTTACCAGAGTACCTACACTGAATAATTTATTTCAGTTCGTGGAAAAAACGTGGGAAAAGTCGCACCTTCGTCTTTTGTTTTTTATATCTGGTGATTACTAAACGGCCTTGTTGTGTTGGCATTTCGAAAGGGTTGCACGAGTAGGTATACGTCATCGGAAAAAAGGAGACACCGTAAGATTGTAAAATATTGCGTGAAATTGTAAACAATTTTTTTTCAATATGGCACGTATTATCGCGATATTTTACAATCTTACAGAGTCTATCATTTTCCGGTGACATATACATTGGAAACTATTTGATTTGAATAGGATTTATTGTATTCAAAATTATATGATCACAATTTAAAGAGATAATACACTTCTGGACACATCTATTGGTCCACCCATTCCTCTTCTATGGCAGTTTTCAACTCCTTTTTTTTTTTTTTTTTCCGGCTGGGAAAAAATGCGTTACGCATACCCTCTCACTCGGGGGAGTGGGAGGGGTATGTGGGACTCCCCGGGCGATAGTGACGATAGTGGTGACGTGTGCAATGCGGGCGGAGGCGCCCCCGCCCCTGTCGCCCGCCCATCACCACCGCGAGGGTCGTCCTCCCGCGCGCGCTCCGCCGCCTCCTTTTGCGAGATGACATCCTCGCAAAAGGAGGCGACCGCGGCCCAGGACTCCTCACTCCCCAGCATGCATCTGACCACGCTGGGAAGGGAGAGGTCCTGTCCGATCTCCGCAGTGAGACTGCGACGCGGCTCGGACCAAGCTGGGCACACCTCCAGTGTGTGCTGCGCCGTGTCCTCCGCCGCGCCGCAGTCGTGACACGCCGGTGTCTCCTCCCTCCCGATCCGGTGCAGGTGCGTGCCGAAACAGCCGTGGCCAGACAACACCTGCACCAGACGGAAGGAGAGGAAGCCGTGCGGCCGCTCGAGCCAGTCTCGCAAGACTGGACCGAGCGCGTCCAGCGTTCGACGGCCAAAGGTGGCGGAGGGGAGGTCCTCTGTCCAATGGACGATTATGGCGTCCCTCGCCTCCCTCCGCACGGCTTCCCGCTCCTCAGCGACGGGGCGCTCCCCGAGCGCTTTTCGGCGCGCCGTCCATTCGTACACTCTGGCGAGCACCCATGCCTCCAACTCCCAAGGAGGGGTGCTGGCCAGAGCGCACGCTGCCGAGAAACCCACAGAACGGTAGGCCCTCGCTACCCGCTGCGCGATGGCCCTTTGGGGCCTGCGGATCGCCGTCGCATTCTCCCTCCTGTGGAAGTTTTCAACTCCTGCATCGTCTGGGCAACTGGCTGACGAGCCCTAACACGTCTTTTTAGCTCGTCCCACATGTGCTCAATGGGGTTCATGTCTGGGCTTCTGGCTGGCCAGTCCATAACTGTGATGTTCACATCCCGAAGATATTCCCTGACGATGCCGGCCGCATGGGCTCTTGCATTATCATGCATAAAAAGGAAATTTGGGCCCACATAGTCCGCGTATGGTATCACGTGAGGTTCTAAGCACTCACGAATGTACCTTTCAGCATTTAATGTTGGCAGCCGTGGTCCTGTAACAACCTCAAGTTGAGTTTTGCCGCTCGCGGATATACCGCCCCAAACAGTCCATGAGCCACCGCCCATAAGCAACCCTCTCTTCAAAGCAGCATTATGCGAAACGCTCTCCCTTACGTCGGTAGACCTTCTTCCTTCCATCATTGCCATGTAACACAATTTTAGACTCATCAGAAAAGAGTACACGGCTCCAATCTTGCTGTGTCCAATTTAAATGACTGCGTGCGAAATGAAGGCGCGCTGTTCGGTGGGCTCGCGTTAGTTTGGGCCCATTAGCTGGCTTGTGTGGTACCATATCGCGTTCTTTTAACCTTCTCCGAACAGTTCGAGCGCTCACAGATACTCCGTGGAAGTCGCGAAGTTGGTTTTGTATCTCAATGGAGGTAAGGTGACGATTTCTCAAGCTGGTCGTCACGATGAATCGATCCTGCCTTTCAGTTGTGACCCGAGATCGTGGCCTTCCTTGGCGACGAACAAAGCCGCCAGTCTCTAGGTACCTCCGATAAACATTTCGGACCGCAGATCGACTTAAATTAAGTTGAGCACTCACGTTTCTTTGGCTGTGCCCGGCCTGAATAAGTGCCACAGCTTGGGCGGCGACTTCAGGTGAAGTATCCATAGATTATTGATAGAACCTCAACTTAATGTTAAGAATAAGTAATGTTTGTTGCAAAACCAAAGATATCAATCACTTTTTCAAGAATTAAATCCAAGTAAACCAATAAAACCAAGTTTTCTTAGTATTCGATTGTTTGATATCAACAAACAGGCTCCAAATTGTCTTTTGTTTCTTTAAATTCTGTGTTCGAAATTAAAAAAAAGACTATTGAATGAAATTGTGAATGTGCCAGGTTCAAAACTGCATAAAAACTTTTTGCTCGACCTAATATAAAATTTTAGCTAGGACCAAACGAAACTGAAAATACAAGGTGGGCCAATAGATGTGTCCAGAAGTGTATAATCTAAAATAATAAAAAACCGGTCAAGTGCGAGTCGGACTCGCGCACCGAGGGTTCCGTACAAACCTGTAGGTAAATATAAGTAAAAGTTGCGGTTTACGATTTATGACGTATTAAAAAAAACTACTGACTACATCTCGTTAAAAACAATTTTCGGTCGAAGTTTACATGGTAATGTACATCATACGGTTTTTTTTAGTTTTATCATTCTCCTATTTTAGAAGTTACAGGGGTTAAGTTACACATTTTACCACTTTTGGACGTGTCTCTCTCGCAAACTATTCAGTTTAGAAAAAAATTATATTAGAAACGTCAATATCATTTTCGAAGACCTATCCATAGATAGATACCCCACACGTATGGGTTTGATGAAAAAAAAAAATTGTGTTTCAGTTCTAAGTATGGGGACCCCCAAAAATTTTTTTTTCTTCTATTTTTTTATGAAAATCTTAATGCGTTTACAGAATACATCTACTTACCAAGTTTCAACAGCATAGTTCTTATAGTATCGGAGAAAATTGGCTGTGACTTACGGATGGACAGACAGACAGACAGACATACATGACGAATCTATAAGGGCTCCGTTTTTACCATTTGGCTTCGGAACCCTAAAAAGGTTTATTGCAATCTTACCCCACAATGACATATAATATTGCCATTAAATTCTCGCAAACTTCCCTTTTTTACGTTATAATGTTTATTCATACGTCATGTATCTTTTTAGGGTCCGTACCCAAAGAATAACCAACGGAACCCAACAACAGCCTCCGCTATCCGTCCGTCCGTCTATCTGTCAGCGGGCTATACAAAGAACCGTCAGGCAGACAGTTGAAATTTAACAGAGTGTCTAGATTATAGTTATTAAATAAATTCAGGCCGTTTCTCAAAGCTACACACTTTAAACTTTTCTGTGTACTAGATAATCGATCGGAATTCCTGGTAGACTCACGAACCGATCAAAGAACACCATCATTCGTATTAAATTAATAGTATAGTATGTTTCTTTATTCAATTAAGTATTAGCTTTTTAACCGACTTCATCTATGTTCGGCTGTATGTTTTTTTTTCTTTGATGATCACCGTTTTCTTCGCTAATTGTTAATTGATTTAAAATAGTACATTGTTATAGTGGGGTGAAAGTTGGCGCCAATAGTTCGAGGGACTAAATAAGTCCCGAAGTGACCACTGTACTTTTCATTACGAATACAAGGAAAGCAAAAATAAAAACACGAATCTAAATCTGATGAACTCATCGTGTTAATACAAATCTTTGCTTTATGAAAGTATGAACAAAGCTCGAAAAAACAAATAAAGATCGGATTGCCGCTTTCCCAAATATTTTGTTTTTTTTTTCTGTGAACGGCCAGCTATTCAGCCATAACATTTTCATCATTTTATTTTTTTTTGATTTGACGGCTGTCAGTTGAAATTGAAAACGATTCTCCCTAGGGCTGCAAAGTAAAACTTCAACCCGCTTCTCAGGCAACTTCTATACTCCTGACGTGGTCCCATTGTCACCAAGTCACAATCTGATAATGGGATTCCATGGAAATCGAGGGAAACCCTCGAATTTTATAGGCACATACAATGTTTTTTCATAAATATACTCAGATATTTGTGCCTGGTAATCTTCATCTCATGTTGCTGAGCTGATCATGGAGGGTATAAGTCAGGATCTGGTGACGGGATCCGATGAAAAATGTTTGTTCAGCGATATTTTCGCCAATTGATTTGGTTTTTATTTTTATTTTGAAAGAGTATTTTCATCTCAATCCATATCAATTTTGTGAAGATCTGATAAAGAACTTCAGAGGTAGACAACGGAACTCTTCAATTAATGATAGTAAATGGATCGAGATTGCTGAAATCGTATTTCTGTTTATTGTTTACACCAGTTCTTTTTCATTGTGTTTTTACTTTATATCGGACAGAACGTAACCCTGTTATTAACTACTAGCTGACCCGCGCAACTTCGTCTGCGTCACATTTTCCATTAATGCTCGGCTCCTGTTTGTCTTAGTGTGATGATAGAATAGAATAGAACAGAATAGAATACTCTTTATTATGTACACCATATAAGTTACAGAAAAAATAGACGAAGAAAACATTACATAGGGTGACACAATGGGCGGCCTATATATAACCTTCCTCAATAAATGGGCTACCTAACACTGAAAGAATTTTTCAAATCGGACCAGTAGTTTCTGAGATTAGCGCGTTCAACCAAACAAACAAACAAACTCTTCTGCTTTATAATATTATAGTATAGATCTGATATTGTAAAGATTAGATTTGTAATGCATGCCTATATTATATACACAGCTTACACTATTATGTACAACAAATGATACGTGTCTAAAATAAAGTTAGTACCTAAAGTCAAACAAACTTACGATGTCTGCTGGTTGCTGCGAAAAAAACCATTTCTCATGTTAACCTTTTATTGGCCCTTCAAAACTACTCACACAAGAGATTACCTATGTTTTAAAGAAGTTAAAAATGATTCGTTAAAACGTATGTCATTTATGGTATCCGTTAACGACACAGATATCAGAAGATTGGGTCAGTTTTGATAGGCGTTATCGCTAAAGCATCCTGTTTAGTGCATGTCTAATATCTGAGTCATTACTGAAACGAAGCTTCCATCAAAGTTGTAATCCATACAGTGTATTCATCAATATCTTTATTACATATGTATAAAACAAAGTCGTTTTTTGAACCGACTACAAAAAAGGAGGAGGTTCTCAATTCGGCTGTATTTTTTTTTGTTTATTGTTTTTTACCACATAACTCCTTCATTTATATACGATTTGAAAAATTCTTATTTTTGTGAAAAAATATACTTACCAATTAGCCCCATTTAACTTTTAACAAAATATGTTAAACGTGAAATGAAAGGTTTCACGCATTTCTTAATCAAATCCTATGAAAGACATTCTGGGGGTTAAGTCAAGAGCTGTACTGAGCAGTACCCATAAAGTGAAGCGTATCTTATGATTATTTAGTAAAAAAATATCATTCTGGTATTAATCAATAGATAAATAGCACCCATGTGTTCAGTTATAAATGCGTCTCGTGGTTATTTACGAAATAAGTACATATATGTATGTACTTAAACTGTTATCTTATCAGGCGTAATGTGTCCGATATAGTTTTGCTATTATCATTGTAGGATATTTGGCGGGGATTTTTATTTAGAGGTACTCACGTTATTCGAAAGAGATACCGCGGCTCCGGAACACAAAGGGCAATGAAGGAACATGGATGGGTTTTAGTCAGTAAAAGTCTGACACTCCCTCCCGCTCCGCCCAGAGCGGGAGAAGTCATTTGATGATTTCCCATCCCTAAAAAAAAGAGGTGGTACTCCCGTATTCTTTCTCAAAACTATTCGTACAACTATTTCTAGATTGTAATCGGTTGTTTGACATAATTATAGATATTATTTGGAAATATTGATTGATTTATTTATTTAAATAGTAAATAACACCATTTGAAAAAATCTTGTTTTATCGGAAAGGATATACTTGTCATTTAAATTTTATCAAAATCGGTTAGAAAGTCTGGATTTCAAATCGAAATAGCTGGAATTCGTTTACTTGGATGATGGTTTTTGTCATCCAAGTAAAAGAAATTGCGTATTTTGCTTTCCTGCGATTTTATAGGGTGTTGTTAGGTGTGGGGTAGGTACCACTAAAAAGTGAAAAACTTTTATAAAAAAATTACAACCGACAAAGTAAAAAATAACTTTAATTTCGGAAGTCGGTGTCAAAATAAGAAGAAACTAACAAAAATATCGACTTATTTTATTTGAAAGGTGGTTGTATTTTTTATAATAAGTTTTTCTTTGTCAATTTCTGCTCACATTTTTGTACTGAACAGCTGATTTTTTTCGCAATTTCAGTTTTGGTCCCCTAGTAACAGTTGTTGTCATTAAGATAAGTTAAACAGCCTTTTAAGTTTTAAGAGGTATTGCGTTAACGCGTTGTATACTAGACTAACTGCTTAGTGCTTAGTGATCACCTACCTGTACAATTTCTTAATTAAGTAAGGATAAAAACCGTTCGAACGAAGGGTTCCGTGCCATAAACCTTAATTTTTTTTATTTGTTGTTATAGCGGCAATAGAAATACATAATCTGTGAAAATTACAGACAAACCTCGGAAAGCGGTGGTTAACCTCGAGAGTTCGAGACTCCTCCGTGCCTCGGAAAGCAAGTGAAGCTGTTGGTCTCGGCTGTCATTTAGTCATTTGTACATCTTTGGCAGTCGTTACGGATTGTCAGAAGCCAGAAAATGTGACTCCAGAACATGACATGTGTTACCCAGTTAATGGGTTGTGGAGGTCTGGTAGACAGCCGCTCAACGTAAAATACTGGTATTCAGCTGAATCCGGTTTATTTATTTTATTTATTTTTAGGGATAACAACAGCTTTTAACTCTTAATAAGTACTTATCTAATATTACATGAGTAGCCAATAATAGTTATCCACGGCAGATACATACGGTGGATGAATATGCTATTCATTTACAGACTTAAAATTAACGATGATTGGGCAACTATGAAGAGATCAGTATTTAAAATAATTATCAAATAACAAATAAAAATACTTACATATAACATATGCAAATATGTATATAATTATATATGAATAAAAATAAAAATAAAGTATATATATAGAAATGAAAATAAATACCTATATATTAATTATAAAACCAGCCATTTACTGTAATATTGATGAGTTATTTAAAATAGTCTATTATCAATCAGTCTAATACCTGAAGCAATTCTCATACATATACCTATGTATGTATAATATAATCTGAGTCTCGGAAACAGCACCAGTGATTTTCATGTGGAGGGAGTTTCGGGGGCGATAAATCGGACTAGCTTTTTTTTTCGAAAACATCGTTTTGTCCGGGAGTTCGGCCAAAAACGACCAAAGCTCGGTCATCCAGGTCCTGATAATAATTCTAGCAAAACACGTTTTTTGAAATCATTCTTGGAACATGAATGAATGAATAAGTCCACACTGTTAAAGTGTTTATTGTAAGAGTCGAGTAAACGTGGTATTACACTATTTTTACCGTAATTACTGGAGTGAAATGGAGTGCAAAATAATGTAGTATGTCTAGTGCGTTTCCTTGGAACATTGAACTTAATATTATTTAAAAGCATAGGGCAATCGGTCCGTCCCCGTAAAATGTCATATAGTAATCCCATATCCATGAGAATACGCCTTTCCTGCAGAGTTAAAAGATTGTATAACCGACAGTTCCTTTGTAATCACGTGAGCAGTGATGAAATTTGAAATTAAGGTGATCTATAAACTTCTTCTGAATGCGTTCAATTCTATTTTTATGTATTGCGTAACAGGGAGACCATATCTGACAACCGTATTCTAGTAAACTTCGAACGAAAGCAAAATAAACTACTTTATAGCTTAACAAACTTTTAAAAGGTAGGCAAGATCTTAAAACAAAACCGAGATTGCGAAAAGACCTGCTGCATATCGCATAGATATGCTGACGCATGGACATCTCCGAATCTAATAGTATACCCAGGTCCCGCACCAACTTGACCCTCTCGATTGCAACGCCGTTGAAACTGTATTGATAAGTTATAGGATTTCTTTTACGAGTAAAGGATATACTTTGACATTTCCTTATGCTAACCGTGATATTGTTTTTATTGTAATAGTTAAATAAAGAGTTGAGATCTTCTTGAAGCAAGACACAGTCCGATAACGAGTTAATGGAAATATAAATCTTTTTATCATCAGCGTAGAGAATATGATGCGAGTGCTTTATGTGGTGAGTGATGTCAAAAATATAGGCTTTGTAGAAGAGAGGGCCAAGGTGCGATCCCTGGGGCACACCAGAAGGGATGGATACGAAGTCAGATTTAAACCCGCCCAATACAACAGCTTGAGATCGATTAGTTAGGTACGATTCAATCCACCTGAGCAAGTCTCCATGAATTCCCAACGCGTACAGCTTACGCAACAGGATGACGTGATCCACACGGTCGAAAGCTTTTTCGAAATCCGTGTACACCACGTCAACCTGACCACCATTTTCCATTTCACTCACCACATAGTCTGTGAAACAAGCCAAATTTGAAGCCGTGGAACGTCTTGGCATGAATCCGTGCTGAGATTCAGGAATGCCGAGACCTGACAACTGTGTAAATATTAGTAACGATAATTTGTTCAAAAACCTTGGCAATACAGTTTAACATAGAAATAGGGCGGTAATTATCAATTTTAGATTTGGAACCCTTTTTATGAATAGGTATGACGTACGCTTTTTTCCACAGAGAGGGAAACACACAATTGTTTAGTGAAAGCTGAAACAGTAGGGCAATGGGGTGCGATAAGCTCTTAGCGCAAGACGACCAAAATATAGCGGGAATTCCGTCGCAACCAGCACCTTTATTTTTATCCAAACTTGAGAGGTGTTTGAATACCGTCTCTTGCGACACAGTAATGGTAGAAATAGCATCACAGCCGTAGTAATTTTACAGACCACAGGGAGGATTAGTATGTGACTAGGACTGATTTATGTTAAAGACGCTGTAAAAAAAGTTGTTGAAAGCGGTACATATTTCTTGACCATTATTATATTGTGTGATTTCCAAGGTAAAATAACGCGGATAAGCGGAACCAGCTTTTTTTGATTTAACGTAGTTCCAAAAGTACTTAGGCGATTTCCTTATGTTCTGTTCAGCGTTGCGCGTGAAGTTTTCAAAACACTGACCTGTAGCTTAAATTCATCAAAATCGCGAGGATTTTTAAACAATTTCCATTTTTTATGTAACTTATTTTTTTCTCGAATTATTTTTATTAAAGAACGACTATACCATATGGGATAAGAATTACTTTCGTGACTGAGAAAAGGCACAAAAAGAGTGATACATTCTCTTATTTTTTCATAAAATAAATCGACTGCTTCGTCAACACAATCAGTGCTAGACAACAACTGGTCCCAATTAGTATTTCTCAAAAATGTGTTGACATCTTCATAATCGCATTTTCGAAAGTTAAATCTACATATTTTATTCGTGATAAAAGAATTAATGTATAGGTCTACAATATCAATAGAAAGTGGTGGGTGAAATGTATCAATTTTAGTTAATCCGCCAGTAGCAGAAACGTATAAAGGTAAATTTGAAAAACAAAGATCTAGAGTGTTGTCACAGTAATTAAGTGTATTATTATATTGGTTCAACCCTAATAAACTTGACTGGAAGCCGACCCCAATATAGTTGGTAAAAGGCTAGGCAGATGATGAGGTACTTGTACAAGTACTGCGGCTGTAATTGTTTGGGCTGGAGTCCCCAACTGCTGCTGTGCTGGATTGGAGGAATATCCCAGGATATTCCTCCAATCCAGCACAATTTATTTTATTGTTGTTCACAATATGATCTTGATTCGAAAACTGACTATGAATTCGCAAAAAGGGTCTATACTTGTACTAAATTACATAGGCGCTTATCTAGGCTATTTAACGAAACGCGTGGGCGTCCTTTACCCACGAGCTCTAACCATTCAGAGAATAAATATTATAATTAATTATTTTTTCTTTTTGCGCAGACAGTCCAGTATCTCCGGTCACCAGCATACTGCCTCTCAGCTTCGTGGTGTTGGTGACCGCGGTTAAGCAGGGCTACGAAGACTGGCTACGACACAGGGCTGACAACAAGGTCAACAACCAGATAGGTGAGATAATAGCTGATAACAGAATTAAACGCCATTGTCGAAATTGTGTGCGGTTTATTTTGTTATAGATGAAAACTAAAATGAAAATCCGTGGTTTCGCTACACTATGGCTGGCTGAGGGCCGTTAGCTACTTTTGAATAGTGAATACAAGGTTTTATTGGGATAGGTTAAGGTACCCTGTACATTGTCGCGGAGCGAGCTAGTGCAGCGGAGAAACGGATAAATTTGAACCAATGGAATTGCATAAAATGTCCGCACCACATGTGTCACTGAGATGTAGTGCAAAGAAAGATTTTTTTCTCCGTTTCTCTGCTCCGCTGCCTCGCTCCGCGACAATGGACAAGCAGCCTAAGGGTGTGAAGCCACGGAAAAAAGCTTGTGAGATATAAAATTGCTGGTCTTAGCAGTCTCTCATCTAGTTTAAAATGACCAAAAAAGATTGACGTGTAAAAGTGTTATTTACAACCTACTTACAGAATAAATATCATTTATCATTTATCATTAGCAAGTACGACCACTGAGGGTTCCTGGCTTCGATTCACTGGTCGGACCGTGGTGGTAGTTGGTTTTACTGTATAAGTGTGACCAAAATCGTTCAGCGAAATGCGAATGAAGCTGAATAAGTGTGAGTAGTCCCTAATTCTTATTAGGAACCTTGTGTCGCCGCCCTTGGTTGACTGGTAGAGAATTACTAAGGTGTTAACGCCGCCATTGTACCTTTGCGCATGAAGTATTGAATAAACGAATTGAAGATGATAAAATCATCATAATTATATTCTAAGTACAATCACCGGCACGGATCTTGAGCGCTGACCTTCACCTGCGCAAAAGTGAGTGGGTCCCTTTGGTGGTATGAAGTGAGGCGCGGAGGCGGGGAAAATCCAGTGATTAGCCCGTAGCGCATCGCGCATAGCCGTCACTCGGGATTCGTTCTTTACTCTTGCTGCACTTACCTCACGACGACGTTTAACTTGTCACAAGGTGTACCTACGATGCGCAAAGCGATCCCCACTCTCCCCGCCGAGCGCTCAAGAACCGTGCCGGTATCTGTACCAACTTTTGCCCGCGACTTCGTAAGCTTGTGTCCCGATTTTTCCCGTTCCCGTAGGAATTTCGGGAAATTCTCTCTTAGAGCTCCCCTAAACTCCCCAAAGACCCTACATTATACATAATAGGATAGTGTCCCGACCCGGCTCCGCCCGGATGTATCTTTTTGTTCATAATTTTCTTTCATGCAAACCTCGCCCTGAAAATTAAGAACACAACTATAAATGAATTTTCCAATTTGGATCAGTCGTTACGAAGTTATACAGTACCTACATACTTTTCGGCGATTCATTATTATATATATAGATATACAGGGTGGGCCAATAATTTTTGCACTTTTAAAACATGAATAGAAATAAAACTACAACTGTTATTTTGTTGATTATATATTTAACGTTTTGAAAATTTAATGAAATTTATTTTTTAAAAATGACACCGTCTCGTCGTTGGCACTCTAGCAATCGACTACGCAAACTTTGGAAAACTCGCTGACACATGCTGCGGGGGATCGCGGCTATCTCGTCGTGGATGTTTTGTTTTAATTGGGATATATTCGTCGGTTTATTAAGGTAGACTCGACTTTTCAGGTATCCCCATAAGAAAAAATCGCATGGTGTAAGATCCGGGCTTCTCGGAGGCCATGGAATATCACCTCTGCGAGAAATCAATTTATTCGGAAACATTTCTTTGACTACCGGTAAAGTCACATTTGACGTGTGGCATGTTGCTCCATCTTGTTGCATCCAGGTCCTGCTGTTGTATCCTTGAAATTCATGCAACTGCGGCGTCAAAAACTCTCGCAACATCTTGACATATTCCGCTGAATTCACAGTTACATTATCTCCTTGATTATTTTCAAAGAAATACGGACCAATTATGCCCTTTGCTGATATGGCAGCCCATACTGTCGTTTTAGGTGAATGAAGTGGCTTTTGGTGTTTAAGGCGAGGGTTTTCCCTGCTCCAATATCGACAATTGTGCTTATTCACGTGCCCGTTGATGTGAAAGTGGGCCTCGTCCGTAAAGAATACATTCTCCAGGCTAGAGAATTGCTCCAGCATTGTGTCAGCCAATAACTTACGTTGAATGTAATCATTTGGTTTCATCTCCTGCACAATTTGAAGCTTATACGGGTGCAGTTTGAGGTCTAGATGCAAAATCCGCCGTAGACTGGTTCTCGGTAATGCCAGAACCGCCGAACGCTTACGCGTAGATAATTCTGGATCGTTCCGAACGGAAATTTCAACCTCTCGAATGTTCTCATCGCTTCTTCTTGAACGTGGCCGGCCTGTTTGTTTAATATTCGTTGTCGATCCCGTTTGCTCGAACTTCACGACCCAAGCTTTGATTAAATTCACACTTGGACACTCGCTTACACGGCGTAATCCATAATCAAATCGAAACAGGCGTCGTACAGTAACGTAGGAATCGTTGTTTTTGTAAAATTTTTTAACACAAAAAGCACGCTGTTGTCCCGTGAAGCGCTCCATCGTGACTAAAATTGCATGTAGCGACGCATAGTTTCCCGCCACCCGCGCACCCCTCCTTCCAACGGTATTCGAGAAATTTAGTGTTGCTATTTGCAAAAATTATTGGCCCACCCTGTACTTACTTTAGCCCGCGACTTCTTAAGCGCGTGACCTATGTCCTGTTCCCGTTGGAATTCCGGGAACAATTATACATATAAACCTTTCTCTTGAATCACTCTGTCTATTTATGAAAACCGCATTAGATTCCTTTGCGTAGTGTAAAAGATATATGCGTACAAACGGAAAAAGCGACTATGTTTTGGTTTAATACAATGTAAAGATGAAGATCTTCGAACACAACTATGGTTCTTATATTAGAATTATGCAAAGAAGGATGAAAATGATATATTAATTTATAGGTCATAATAGGTAATGTATGTAGATTTTATAAATAGACAAGCTGATAGTAGTAAAATACACAATCCCTATCTGTAAACCTTGAATACAGCGATCAACATTATCTCTTATCGTTCAAGATTCGACCATTCAATCAGTTGGTACTTCATATGTTAGGTATTTCCGGAATGTAGGCAGGGTATTGTTTGTAAGGGTTTAGTCAGTTCTGAATCACTTCGCTTCAATGTTAGATTACGAAATAGCTGAATGTTACATGTGTTTTTATTGTACTAATTTTTAAACAACTTTCGATTTCAATCTGTCAAAAATGTATGAAAATTAAAGCTTTTTTGACAGTTTGCGATTGAGATACGAATGCGATGCGAATGTGAAAATTAGTAGAATTGGCACACAGGTCTCTGAAAATAAAACAAATATTTTTTTATTTATTCTAGTATCCATATCGCTAGAATAAACAGATTTATTTCACGCGTCCCACCACCTCCTTTAGCATTACTGCTTCGCAGATGGAGGTGA
This sequence comes from Ceramica pisi, assembly GCA_963859965.1. Taxonomy (NCBI): domain Eukaryota; kingdom Metazoa; phylum Arthropoda; class Insecta; order Lepidoptera; family Noctuidae; genus Ceramica; species Ceramica pisi. Next base: position 22,115,092 of record OY982536.1, on the reverse strand, counting down.
CCGCTTCCCATTCCTCCTCGCTCCAAACCATGAATTGAACCAGGGCCGGACTCGAGAGGTCGCCGCCGCCGATAGAATAAAAGGCCTGAAAGCTAACGTAGGCCATAGGACCAGATTATTTCACGCTTAAAGCTGGTATCTTTAATCGTTACCCGTGACTTTGACAACGAACAAAAATCTAGGCATAGTATTAAAATGTACTTCAGAGTTAGCATTAATCACCAGCCTTATCTGGCTAGCAATTACAATGTTTAAGCTGGTAATCGTGTCCGGTTAACTTTACTATCAATGTTACCGTTTCTCTTCCGAGTATTTAAAACTTGAGAACACTAAATTGTTACTAAATTGGTACTTACTCATTATTATTTGAGTGTTTTTAATGGCGCGATTTATCTTTAAATTAATGACTAACATTCATTAACATAACAATAGCCAGTCTGGACGAGAATGATTCGAATATACTCCGCCTCGTGAGCGCCAGAAGGGGGTTACAACGTGGTGTACTTGTACCTCTCTGGCTTTCAATAAAACACGAAAATCTGAAGAAAAAAAAAAATTGGTTGAGCGGAATGTAGTAATTTAAGAGACTTGCAAATCCGGGTCAAGGTATTTCGAGCTCTCTCGCGTTCGGCCCTGCATCCGTCTTCTTTAGTAGGTACTGGACCAAAGAAAACCTATCCCATTCGAGGGGCGTTTGGAAAATGCTCCCCGAAAATGCAAAAGTCGAATTTATTCAGTTCCGTATCAGTATTATTTTTGATTAATAATTGAAGATATAGATTGTTATTACCTATTCGGGATTCTTATTCGTTATTCTTAAGGCGAGGTTGCAGTACTGTGTGTTTTGACGAACAACAGCGACTGTCCGGCGAGCGAAATAATGCCTAAATTTTGATTGTTTTTTCTTCTTCGCGAAAACTGATAAAGAAATAATACAATATGGTTTCAACATTTACTTCAAAATAAAAGAGCTCTATCTATTGATATAACTTTTATATATATTCGTGATAAAATCTCTTAGCAGTACACGTTTAAAATTGTAATTTAGTGTCATGTTTGATTAAAAAAAGTATCGAGCTAATCATTCTAAATCGCGTTTCTATCTTTACGATTTACTTGAGATGTTCAATTTTTATGTAATGATTTTTATTTATTAAAAAACTCATAATTAATTACATTTTCAGACGTTCAAAAATCTTAAAAAGTACTGCAACCCCGCCTTAAAAGCCACACAGTATTTCACGTGGCAGGGTTGTGAAATTGTATGAAAGATTTACCGCTGCCCTGGTATTCAAAGGGCATTTGGAAGAACACGAGTGGATTTTAGTTAGTACTTTTTTATTTGTGATGGGTTTGCTCTTGACTTTAGTCTTCGTCAGAGATGACAGAGACAAAGTCTACGATAATATGTAGAGAGTTTACCCAGAAGGAGCCTGTTCAGTCTAACTTTGAAGAGATTAGGGTTGTAACTTGTAAGCGTTCGGAAACACAGTTTCAGGACAGAGAGTTCTACTCCTTTGCTGTGCGCATTATAAAAGAGATTTGGAAACTTAGTGCGAATTAAGTACGAGTGCGAGTAAGAGTCTGACTCTCCTTTCCACTCCGCCTAGATCGGGAGGAGTCATTTGATAATTTCCCATCCAAAAAAAGAATTGCTTAACAAAAATTCCTATAGTAAAACCCAAATACTTCCCGATCCAGGGAACCGATTCAACTTGGACCACATACACATCATTCGCAATACCACGCCTAGACTAACGAGGTAGTCTTACTAATGTCTCTGACGACAGTCATATCGATCATAGCGTAATGGACGAGACATACAATCAAGCATTCAGGCTAATGCGACCTGCCTATTAAACGAATAATATAATCAATACCTATCAATTAGTCCCCTTAATCAATAATACAGATTAATCGATTATCTTTTCAGGAAAGCATGTGCTTTTTATTATAGTGATAGTGAAATAACATCCTTCATTGATTGTGAATATGATAGGGCCTTTCAAACTAGCTCTTGTAACTCAAAGGCACGCGCATCAATCATTAAGTCATTATACATAAAATTCTTCTCTTTACTGAGTGAGTGAGTGACTTGCAGACAACGCACAGTCAATTTATTTTATTTATTTATTTATAGTTAATTAAAACGGTGCAAGTCCAATTACATTAATAAACATAGAATTAACAGAACAAAAAAAAAGAAACATAACAAGATACAAAATGTGTACAAATTTGAAATTGTAATAAGAAATCAACATGAAACAGAAAAAACTACTGCCGGTCGATTCTGTAAAAATGTCGCAGTGAAAACTTGGGTGAAGTGATCACGAAGTGAGTTGTCAATCCATGTAATCAAGATGGAATGACAGCCGGTCGATTCTGTAGACATCGCAACGTGATCACTTAGGTGGAGTGAACGACAAGTGAGCTGTCATGCCATCTTGTTTGTACGGTTTGACAGCTCACTTGTTTCGTTCACTTCGCTTAAGTGTTGACTTCGACATGTTTATAGAATCGCACTACGTCGTAAAAATCTGATTGTCCGCGACTTCTTTCGTACAATTGTATAATCTTATATATTTTCCCGTTTCCTTAGGAATTTAGGGAATAGGGAATATGCATGCAATTTTTTTATTTGCAAAATAAAATACTTATTAGGTCTAGTAAACACTCATGAAATTATTTTTTAAATATCTTCAACATTTATGAAGACTTCTCTTTCTAACTGTAGTCTTTGAAGCTTTATAGCTTCAAAGACTACAGTTAGAAAGAGAAGTCCGATACGAAATGTGACGTCAAATTACACGACGACTATACAGCTGCCATAGAAAACAGCGTTTTCGCGAGAGGGAAAGATATATTTGTTTAAAATAATTGTATCTCGTTCGTTTTTAGAGCAATTTAGATTCTAATTACACTGTTAGTATTATATTTTCCAATACTTTTAGATAAACTATTCAGATCATAAATACTTTTTTCATGCATATTCCCTATTACTCCCTCAGTACTCTCCTACGCTCCCCAAGGAACCTACATGCCAAATTGCAGCTTTCTGCGACCAGTAAAACCGGCTGTGCGTTGTCTGTCAGTCCGTACCAACAAGATTGTTTATCTTTATTTAACTACCTAATTCTTTCTAGTACCTATAGTGTTATTTATTAGCACCTGTTATGATATGTTATAGCTAACGTATTTATTCCGTTAAGGAACAGTTTAGTTATAGAATAGTGATATCGAGATACAATCAATAAATTGATTTTCCAACTTATCTCGCTAAGTTCATCGCTACTGATACTATCCGACCTTGCTCTGGTGCATCACTAGAGATGAAGATAACAGTTCTTTATCTCAATATGACAATACCATGTGACAGTAACCTCTAGTGGTTCAACGTAGATATAGTAAACTGAAATATCATTGTGTAATGTGAGTATAGAGACGATAATATTTATCGCTTTTATTAAAATAATTTATCTAATCTTCAGTCGTAAAATCAGATAAATGGCAAAAGCTAATTTAGCAAGGTATTTTCCTGTCTAAAACCTTCAAATTCCTGTCTAAAACCTTCAATTTACATGAACACGCTTGTAAACTTCAATATTATGGTTGGATTCGGGCGGTCAGATTAGCTCGAAAGGAGGTACCATATTTTGGACACTGATATAATCAAACATACTGTGTCCGTCTTAAAAATGGGTAGAGAGACTCGTAGACTTAGTCTCTGTCATCTCTGACCTAGACTAGAGTCAAGAGCAAGCCCATCTCAAATAAAGATATTATAAAGCAGAAGAGTTTGTTTGTTTGATTGTTTGTTTGATTGTTTGTTTGTTTGTTTGTTTGTTTGGTTGAACGCGCTAATCTCAGGAACTACTGGTCCGATTTGAAAAAATCTTTCAGTGTTAGATAGACCATTTATCGAGGAAGGTTATAGGCTATATATCATCACGCTAAGACAAATAGCAGCGGAGCAGTAATGGAAAATGTGACGCAGACGAAGTTGCGCGGGTCAGCTAGTCTCAAATAAAGAAAAAAAAAAGAAGATGACTTACATTTAATCATTTAAGGCACTCTAGCCTTGACTTAAAAAAGGTTTATCTCCAGCCTGGACTCTTTAAAGTCATGGTTAGAGATAGCCCTTTTTCGGGTTGGTTACTGGGCTATTATAATTTATGACGGACCTGCCCCTGACTGATAAGCAAATAAGAAGATAAAAAGATTAAGTCATTTATTTGACTAATCTATTTTCCTATAAATTCCGAGCTAATTAATTAATTTAAAAAGTAGATATAACTAAATTCTGCCAGCGGGTTCGCCTGCGTGATCCCTAGGGAACATATTCCCGGGATGAAAAGTAGCCTTTGTGCTAATCTATCTCTGTTCCAAAACCTTATCAGTATCTGTTCAGCCGTTCTGGCGTAATTGAGTAACAAACATCCAAACTTTCGCATTTATAATATTAGATTAGATAAGGTAACGACGTGTTTTGCTTTTTTTGGAAAAGCAGTCGTTTTAGAGTTAAGTATAGTATATTTTTCCTCGAAAAGTAAAAGCCCCACTTTGGCCTTCTTCCTTACTTCTTCTTTAGAAGGACAAAGTGGGGCTTAGCCATAACTTTAACAATAGTCCATATTTATAAAAAAAATCCCGCTACTTACTGATTGAGTGAGTGAGTGAGTGAGTGACTGTCAGACAACGCACAGCCGAAACTATACTGCTCTGAATGCTGAAATTTTTCATGTAGGTTCCTTGGAGAGTGTAGGGGATAGGGGAGCAGGATTTCCCGAAATTCTTACAGGAACGGGAAAAAAAGAAACATGTGCGTACGAAGTCGCGGGCAAAAGAGACATGCGCGTACGAAGTCGCGGGCAAAAGAGACATGCGCGTACGAAGTCACGGGCAAAAGAGACATGCGCGTACGAAGTCGCGGGCAAAAGAGACATGCGCGTACGAAGTCGCGGGCAAAAGCTAGTTTTAGTAAAAAATTATTAATGTAATTTTTTAGAATTGAAAAGAATTGATTGTTTGATTTTGATTTTTTTATAGAATAGAATAGAATTTTAATTTGCAAATATGGGTAATACATAATAGTTCTTAAGATTACATTAATATTACACATACACACTACACTACACTTATTACTTATTTTACATTGTTTTTTTTTTATTTTTTTTTTTATATTTTATTAATTACTTACTGTTGTATGACTTGTATTAACATCCGCGTTTCATTCCACAGTGGAGATAGTCCACAAAGGCGTAATCAATGAGGTCCGCAACTCGTCGATCGCGCCGGGCACGCTGGTGCGCGTGCGCCGCGGGAAGGAGGTCCCCGCGGACTTAGTACTGCTGTGCTCTGCCGGGGAGAAAGGCAAGTGCTACGTCACTACCGCCAACCTCGACGGAGAGACCAACTTGAAGACCTTGAGGGTACCTCCTCCGTTAGTGGGATTTACACCAGGTATTTAAGGACTTCTGGTGTGTGGTTTATGTGTGTCCGTATTCATAAGTGTGTGTCATTCACTCATCCTTTGTTTAATTGTTTGTGATGAGTTATGTTAACATTTTGTGTAACTACCGGTCTAGATTAAAAAAATATTAATATCAGTTTATTTCTCTTTAATATTATATTGTGTGTTTTTTTCTGTGGGTCTTAGTCCCCTGACAATAAAACATATTATTGTTATTTAAAAAAAAAAACAAAGAATTAGAAAACCTAATAAATAAATTATTTCGGTACTATCAAGTGGGAATTGAAATGAAAATTAATTAAAATTTCAAAGTAAAATATTTAATTTTAATTATTAATATTATGAATCACAATTTCATTTCAATTCAGTTAACCGGTCTTTTATATATGACACGATACTTCGGAACTTTTGTACACGGTAGTCATAATAATAAACCGATTAAGCTTTAAAATTCTTTATACACACTAAAAATATAATAAGATAAGTACCTAATTTAGTTGTACCGACACTTGTTTTGTACATTTCATCACCTTGTGATTGTGGCAATAAAGGTATTTGGAATTCATACGTGCTTTTATTTGTGCGATCATCGCAAACTCACTTTACATTGTCATGCTTAGGTACTCTCTCACTTATGTTAGCATAAGGTAAATAAGATCTGTCTCAAAAACTAATCGCTAAACACATATTATGAACAAAGATTCCGAAAGACACATTAATCTGTCTATTAAAACATTATCTAAATATCTAAAACAAGTGAAGACATTAGGAATTTATGAAGCTTAGGTAACGGTCGTACGACTGTACGAGTTAAAGACACAATTTCGTCGCGCGATGAAAATGATTCCTCTGCTCGAGCGATGATTTGCAAGCTTCAAGTAGGGCACTAAAGAGGAGGAGCTCGTGGCTAAATAAACAGCCGCACGGGTCGATCTTTAAGGTTAAGCAACGCTTGCCAAGGTTGGTCTGTGGATGGGTGACCATTTTAACATACCGAGTTTCCTCTGTGCCTCGGAAAGCACGTTAAGCCGTTGGTCCCGGCTGTCATTTGTAGATCTTTGGCAGTAGTTACGGATTGTCGGAAGCCAGTAAATCTGACTCCAGTCTTAGCAAGAAGTACCGTGTTACCCAGTTAATGGGTTGTCTAGGTCCGGTAGGCAGCCGCTCCACGTAAAAACATTGGTTTCAGCTGAATCCGGTTCGACTGGAAGCCGTCCCAATATAGTTGGGAAAAGGTAGGCAGATGATGATGAAGTAGGACATTAAAGAAATGTGTGTGTTTTTGATCTCGTTGTGCAACGAGGTCGCATTTAGGACGACGCCTTATGGTGGGACCACAGTACACGATACAGACTAGAGGTGGTCGTTGAATCAATAAACTGTTTTTTTAACGACTTTTCATTTGTCAATGACTTAACTGTTTATCATCAACGAAAAAACAAGTTGAATTATAATAATCTGTTAATTTTCGTCAACGGCTCACGGATTATTTCAACTTAATTATATTTATTCATTTCTGAGAATCAACTGGTCTGGTATGCGAATGCGAAACGATTACTTCTGAATGATACCGGACAATGCCGAACTATTCAGTAATCTTCAATGAATATCAATTAATTATTTGCAATATTGTCAATCATTGAAAACGTTGACGCCATCGCTACCGTTCAAAACCTGTTAATAATTTAACAGTTTTTTCAACCAGTTGATCATTGACGATTAAAAGTTAAATTACGTTAACCAGAAAACCATCAATGACCCATGCCTAATGCAGACTTCCATAAAAGACTTCTATGGATTTTTTTCTGTACCACAAAGCAATACAGACAAATGTCGGTGTAATTGATTTTTTAACCGACTTCCAAAAAAGGAAGAGATTCTCAATTCGGCGGGTATTTTTTTATCCGATTTGTGTAATTATTTTTTAGTTCGATACTGGCCATTCTGTCCCGTAAAAATTTTATTCAGTTTGGTTCAATAGTTTTTATTTTATGAGCATATTTGCTTATTTCAATTTCTGCGTAGACGAAGACGTCGTCCAAGTATCACCACTAAAAGGTGAAAAAAAAAAAAAACTAAAAAATATAACCGACTTCCAAAAAACACTACAAAGTATAAAAATAATAACCTTAATTTCGGAAGTCGGTGTAAAAAAAAAGGAAGATACAAAACCAAAAAGACTGACTTCCAAAACTAACGTTACTAAATATTTTTTTTTTGTAAAAACCGTTTTTAAATTCAGTGTTCATGGTCTGTGTCGTGTGTGCCCATTAATAAGTACCAATATCACTTTAGGACTTGATCACATTAACGTTGTTTACAACTTCGTCATCTGTCAATGTTTATCACTTGTGAGTCGAGTATGACGTCGCCTTTTGCATCATATTATGACACTAGCTGACCCGCGCAACTTCGTCTGCGGCACATTTTCCATTATTGTTCCGCTCCTATTGGTCTTAGCGTGATGATATATAGCCTATAGCCTTCCTCGATAAATGGGCTATATAATACTGAAAGAATTTTTCAAATCGGACCAGTAGTTCCTGAGATTAGCGCGTTCAACCAAACAAACAAACTCTTCTGCTTTATAATATTAGTATAGATTTACGCATGGTCAATGGTTTCTTAAACTGTCTTGCTTGTGTGACCTGCACTTGCAGCCATTTTATGGTATTAAAATATTCATGGCTGGGCAAGAGTTTCCCTTTATCTAGACTGTCTTTTCCTATCCATCCATCACCTAGTACTATAATGTGAAAGTAACTCTGCCTGTCTGTTTCTTACCTCTAAATGGCTGAATGGATTTGGGTGAAACTTGGCACACGGCCAAATGATATATGATATTTGTTTTGTAAGTAGGTTTTAAATAACACTTTTATACGTCAATCTTTTTTGGTTATTTTAAACTAGATGAGGTCGGTGTTTCCTAGCTGATTGCTCTGAGAAGAAACACCGAAACACACTCAGAGGTCAAAGTCTCTTTTAAAGTCCATGCAGTCGTACTGGTCAAATCATATGAGAACCATGTAGGTTAATGTCTAAAGTGGTATTTTGAGGTAAGTACCACATAGATTTGAGTGTACCTGTCCAGACAGTGCAAGCATTTGCCAGTTATCGTGTAGCTCAAACTTAGAACTTTAAGGAGCTCAAGGGCTAGATCATGTTTTACAACAGGCCATAGACTTTATCTCGGGAGTATATTTCCCAAAAAAAAAAATGAAAGTGCCTTTCCCCATTTTTAGATATCCTCCCACAAGGCATGCGGATAGAGGTGCCCAACCCTGTGGCAGATCTGTACACGTTCTACGGCAGGTTGGAGATCCCCTACCAGGACAGTCTGGTGCTCTCAACTGACCACCTGATGCTCAGGGGATCGCGGGTCAAGAATACTGAGTGGGCTATAGGATGCGCTGTTTACACGGGTAAGTTTTGAGATAGTCATAGCGCTTACGCACGCTAGCTAAGTGGTCGAAAGCGCTATTTGCGCTTCACTTACGATGATCAGAAAAATGCCTCAGACTTCGGCACGTGACCACGTAATGAGCAAGAGTTAGCTACACACTGTGCCATTTTAGTCGACAACGGCAGCCCACTTAATCTATTCAAAGACTACAACACATTCATTTGAAAAAAAAAATGGTATTTATGGACCTTTTTGTTTTTTAAAAAGTGAAAATTATGTTCACTTTCATGACGCATGACGTATTTTCAAACATACAGGATCTAGCGCAGTCTGAGCCTTGTGTTCCAAGGATGGCACAGAATGGTTTGGGACATTGTTTTGGTAAGAAAACTTAATGAATTATTAAACTTAACTTAAATAAAACAAGTGCGAGTCGGACTCGCGCACCGAAACTGTAGGTATTTATAAGCAAAAGTTGCGATTTACGATTTATGACGTATTAAAAAAAACTACTTACTAAATTTCGTTCAAACCAATTTTCATCATATATTTTTTTAAGTTTTATCATTCTCTTATTTTAGAAGTTACAGAGGGGGGGGCACATTTTACCACTTTGGAAGTGTCTCTCGCGCAAACTATTCAGTTTATAAAAAAAGATATTAAAAACCTCAATATCATTTTTGAAGACCTATCCATAGATGGGTTTGATGATAAATTTTTGAGTTTCAGTTCTAAGTATGGGGACCCCCAAAATTTATTGTTTTTTTTTTTCTATTTTTGTGTGAAAATCTTAATGCGGTTTACAGAATACATCTACTTACCCAACAGCATAGTTTCGGAGAAAAGTGGCTGTGACATACGGACGGACAGACAGACAGACGTTACAGACATGACAAATCTATAAGGGTTCCGTTTTTGCCATTTGGCTACGGAACCCTAATAGTCGTGCCTAGTGGTAGTTTATGTCGGGTACTTTAAGTGGCCCGCCTTTATAAACGAATAAAATGGCACCGTGTATAGTACCATCAAAACGAAAAAAAAAATGAAGTAAGTGCTAGGTCAGGCAAATTTGTACTTGGTTTATCCGTCTCAAACTTCTCAGTGGCACTCGGTTTCTGAATTATGTTCATGAATGTTGGCAATAGGATTGCCTCCTACTGATTTAACTGGTATCTTGTAGATTGGTCATCCCAGTTGGACGCTTCAAAGTATACCTACATGCGTGGTGTTGTTTGTGTGAAAAGTAAAGACCTTTAATACCTACGTCTGTGAAAAACGATTACTCACAACTATACTGGCGTTTAAAGAAACTGCATCAAAGTACGAGCTAATGTTACCCTGCATTTTGATTCAAATACAAATACAAAATCCTTTATTCCAAATGGACCAGTTACAGGAACCAGGTTACCTTTTGAATAGTCAAGGTCTGTTAGTCAAATAGATAAAGCTAACTGTGCCGCGCTAGCAACAAGAGCAGCAAGTTCACACACACACTCACCGACCTTATCTCCAGCGCGGCAGTTTCACGTTTCCAAGTTATACCATGGACAAGAACGTGCAAGAAACATGCAGTTTCTTTGAACGTCAGTGTATTATAAATTCGACCACTTGCTTCATAACATTATATCTTTACACTTTACACAAAAGTACATAACCGAAACTTTATTTACAGGTGAAGAAACGAAACTGGCTCTCAACTCAAAATACTCAGGAAACAAATTCTCCTCAAGCGAGCTGGCCATCAACCAGTCCCTTTTATACTTCATAGGCCTTTTAATCTTTGAAATATTGCTCTCTTTGGTGGCCAAGCTGTTGATAGAGCTGTATAACACTGAGAGGGACATTTACCTGGGTCCTGGTACCCCCTACCCGATATCATTGAGCTCTGTTCTACAAGATCTGTTCTCGTTTTTGTTACTCTATTATTATATTATACCGATGTCGCTGTATGTCACGATTGAGCTGTATAAGTTTATTGGTAAGTGAGTTTTTGTCTTATGGGATTGGTTTGGTTGAGAGAAGAGCTTATGGTAGGCGCCAATTAATGTGCAATAGCGGTCATTGACCCACATACATATATTGAATTTCTTAATATAAAAAATAGAAATAAATCTGTCCTGAATCGACTTCTATCGTGTTCCTTTACATTGTCTAGTAATGAAAACGGTTTATACTTTATTGTTTGAGAGTCTACGAAGGGATGTTAGGAAAAGGTCAATGTACTTTATTGCAAGTTTATCTGGCGCCTGCAGCGACTGATCAAGAGTTCTGACCGCCCTAGGCTAATTATGAGGACGCGCCCTCGCCAGGTGTATTACGGACGGCCTAAAAAGTAGTGTGTAGAGTAGTAGTGTGAAAATTTTAACATGGTTCATAATACCTTCAAAAGTTTTCAGATCGATTTGCAAGCGAATAAAAGTTGTCCTTTAATCTGCATGACATTCAACCTTAAGGTGGCAAACCATTTTTTTTTTATGCTGACCGTACATAAAGGCAGCCTGCTGGGGTCGCGGGATTTTCTAAACAGGATACCGTGGCCCCAGAACGTAAAGGGCATCCGAAGGAACACGGGTGGATTTTAGCCAGTAAAAGTCTGACAGTCCCTTCCGCCCCACCCAGGGCGGGAGGACTCATTTGATGATTTTACCATCCCAAAAAAAAAAACCGTACATAACGGCAAAGTACCGGGGAGTCCCCGCACATCGTTGCCATGTCAATGTGTTCTATTGCGCGCGGCAAGCTGCGCCGAGTGCCTAGTGCGGGTTTTGTTTATTTCGCCTCATAGTCACTCATAGAACAAACGCACGTATACGTGAAGATTATTTTGTATGGGAATTTAAACAGTGCAACCTAAAAGGATAAAGAATAAAATACGATACAGAGTCATTTAGCGGCAAACGCGAGAACTAGGTTGCACTGTTTAAATTCCGAATTTCCCATACTAAACAAAGTTAAAATTTACGCCCGTTATCGCGAGGCGGATTAAACAAAACTCGCACTAAGCACTCTGTTGCCAGCTAACCCACTCGCTCGCTCGACCACCTACCGATTCGAGTATCAAGGCAGTGTTTGATCCAACCGCGCTTTTAAAAATTTCTAAATTTATTGTTAAAATCAGGGACTCTCAAGCGCATTTAGTTATAGACTAGATTAGTGCATGCGAAGACACGATTTCAGCGCGCCCCCCTCGATCCTCGCGCCCTAGGCTGCAGCCTAATTAGCCTAAGGGTTAATCAGGCCCTGGGCGCCTGCCTTATTGTATGCAGTACAGATATTTTAAACCTCCGAGCCTCATAAATAACACCGCTATCTTCTCCTTCAGGATCATTATTCATAGCCTGGGACGAGGACCTGAAATGCGAAGAAACCGGGCGGCCCGCCGCCGCTAACACGTCAGACTTGAACGAGGAGCTAGGGCAGGTGGAAGTGCTGTTCTCAGACAAGACCGGCACGCTCACCAAGAACCTCATGGTGTTCAAAGCGTGCACCATCAAGGGACAGATGTATGAGGAGAGGGAGGGCAAACTGTATGACGTGGAGAGGTTTGATGAGCCCGTCGATGTGTTTCAGGTCAGTTTTTTATTTATTTACTAGCTGACCCGGCGAACTTATCGTTCCGCCTAACAGTAGATTCTTTAATATTTTAGTTTTATTTTTCTAAAATAAACGTAGCTTAAGTTACTCATTATTACATCAGCTACCTGCCAATAAAAGTCCCGTCAAAATCGGTCCAGCCATTTCAGAGCTTTTCGTATTCTCCAGCGCTGTCAGACACGCACGAGTCAAGTTTGCGTTACGCGAGCGCAATAACGGTATTCTACTGTTGCGCGTCTTTGGTGCGTGCTTCGGAAGTATTCGGAACGCAACATGATCGGTATTCTACTATTTGTTTGACGTCCCAAAATGACAGACGTTATCATATTATTAAAAAATAACTTATAAGTTTATTTTTTAATAATATAATAACGTCGCATCATAACATTACGTGAATTAGCCCTCTGGCCGGCCAACAGTGTTATTGGATTTTTTTGTTAGGAACTTCTCTGTGACAGACCGGAGTTTGGAAGTTGGTGGTGTGACACCCCCGCGCCTCGATAAGACCGTTAAGTGACTACTCACACTTATTCAGCTACATTCGCGTTTCGCTGAACGATTTTGGTCAAACTTAAACAGTTCTGCTTCTATCGGCCGCGTACAGCGTCGTAAGAATGCGAAGGCGGCAGCAGCAGAACAGCGCTGAAATCTATCCATAGCACTCGCATGATAATAACACATTTGTCCTCATTTTATACTTGTTTGCCGCGAAAGCTGAATAGACGCGGAAAGCTGAACTCATGCGTATACGCGTCTCCATACAAAATCGTTGTTTTCTATGGGCACAAGCTGAATAGAGCTGAATAAGTGTGTGTAGTCCCTAAGCCGTTGCTCCTGCGCCAGCCTAGATACCTCCGGTTGTGTCATGGTGCCGTCCCATCAGAATATGAGAGTGATGGAAGAGGGGGTGCACCTGCGTTTGCGCACACTCGCCTGCTTTAATGCCCCGCGTCAATGGCCTGTTTCCGTTGAGATTGGCCGCCATTTCCGAAATCTTTCAGAAGAATGACTTGAAAACAGCTAAGCTATTATGATGCTTTTCTTAAAATTGCGTCGTGTGCACTTGTGTAAGAACCCAAGGGCCGGTGATCTTTTTCATGACTATTGATAGGCATGCGTTTGAGGAGCTCGTGGCTAAATAATAACAGCCGCACAGGTCGATCTTCAAGGTTAAGCAACGCTTGCCAAGTTTGGTCTGTGGATGGGTGACCATCTTAACATACCGAGTTTTCTTCGTGCCTCGGGAAGCACGTTCAGCTGTTGGTCCCGGCTGTCATTTGGAGATCTTTGGCAGTCGTTACGGATTGTCAGAAGCCAGAAAATCTGACACTAGTCTTGCCAAGGAGTACCGTGTTACCCAGTTAATGGGTTGTGGAGGTCTGGTAGGCAGCCGCTCCACGTAAAATACTGGTATTCAGCTGAATCCGGTTTGACTGGAAGCCGACCCCAATATAGTTGGGAAAAGGCTTAGCAGATGATGATAGGCATGCGTTTGATCATTCACTTTTTATACTGGTATTTATATGGCTTCTTCTTGTTATCGTGTGGGTAGTAAGCCCCACACACCCTAGTGTCAGAGTTTCTAAACCGGCTCAAGGACCTCTGACATGGTCTAACTACCGCCATTCGGCGGCCGGGACCTCCGGCTTATACGTGCCTTCCGAAGCACGGAATCATCTTTTTATCAGACAATCAGGTGATTCAAGACAATAATGACCTAGCCAAACTGGAAACAACTTTACAAAGTATGCTTCCCGTGGGAATCGAACCCACGACCACCGGGTCACAAGGTAAGCACCTAAACCACTCGACCACGGAGGCAGTTAAATCCGGTATTCAGCTGAATCCGGTTTGACTGAAAGCCGACCCCAATATGTTTTTTTTTTTTTTTGTATGCAAAACGGGGAAACTCTTGGCCCAAATCTCACCTGATGGAAAGTGATGATTAGGCTGAAGATGGAAGTTAGTTTCACCCGGAATCCTCTTACACAGAGGAACTGGCTATCATACCTATAACTGTCGCCGGAACACAACAATGCTGTTAACATTGTTGTTATGGCGACAGACTTAGACATGATGGTGGTAGCTTGCCAGGCGGACTTAGAACAAGTCCTACCACCAACCAAACCGAGCAAAAAATTTGCCCCCGCTGGGAATCGAACCCGGGACCTCTGGGTCTGAATTAGGTGGTTTAACCACTAAACCACGGAGGCGGTTAGTGTCACCTGTTTAGCACCACCCGGGGACCACGTGTAGGGATTCGCTGAAGGGTTTTCTCCTACGGACGCGGGTGACTCGGCCCTCATAAATTTTTTGGTTGGAATCGAAATATCAAATTGTTGCCTTTACCTACTTCAAAACCAAACCACTAAGGCAGGTCAGCCATAGAGTGAGGGTGTTTTATGGCTAGTGCGTAATGATTAACTTTTGACTGATGTAATAGAACTGATAAGATAGCTAAATACTAAGTACTTTACACGCTGATTTGCTTATCTTTATGTACGAATTTCAGTGATGTATTTGAAAATGTACTATGTACGATGTATCTGGTCCGCAAAAAACCTATCTGTGAGAAATAGCAAGCCGGGTAAATCTTATCTTTGCGAATAAGCTATTTTCAGTCGATTGTTTCAGTAAAACGGGGTGAATATAAACACACGGGGTCAATAGAAACAAAACTATATTTACGCTAAGGCAAATAAGAGCGGAGCATTATTGGAAAATGAGACGCAGACAAAGTTGCGCGGGTCAGCTAGTATTAAATAGACAGAATTCTTGCGCTACTGGTCAAGCGAGGGTAGCTACAGACATCAATATAAAACCTGGTAATCGATGAATCAATTACCCTATGACGAGTATAACCTTGATTATCAATGGATGATACAAATATTAATTTAATTGTGTCTAATAGCGGGAGTCAACCAGTTGCACGGAAAAGAAATGACGGTGCAACTTAGGTCAGTCCATAGTAAATATCAAGTGATTTATTTATTAAAACTTATTCATGCAATATAAAGGTATAAAAAATTAAAAAAACCCTCCGACACAAAAAATTTACTCTAAAAATAATAAAACTTATTATAAAATAATACGAAACTGCAATAAGAAAAGAGCCGAAAATCTTCAAACGGCTGATCAGATTTTCATGAAACATGGCTAAGAACACTCGGGATAAAATTATCTATGACACAAAAAAAACTAAGCGAAAATCGGTTCATCCCTTTGGGAGCTACGTTACCACAGACAGATACACAGACAGACACGTTAAAATTATAACATCCCTCTCTTTGTGTCGGGGGTTAAAAGACTAAAACGTTTCAAATAAAATATTTTTGAGCAGTCTGATGTAGTTTATGGCAACAAAATTGTGATTGAATTAAAGTAAAAGCCACCGGTTGAGGGTCAGTCTGCTTGAACATTGAAAAGTCACCGTTAAATATGACCGTGGTCATATAGTGTCTCACTTCTAAAATACCTTGTATAGATTGGTAGCTCGTTTTGTTCTGGAGTTTCTCCCAACCCCTATTAAACACATTTCCGAACCCCTTCAACCCCAATCTCTTCAAAGTAACGATTAAACATGGTAATCTCTTACTCCATCTTCGACTTTGTCTCTGTTGACTAGAGTCAAGAGCAAACACATCTCAAAAAAATAAACGGCCGCAAGATTATGTGTGTAAATAACACTCCCATTCTATTTCAGACAGACATCAAATTCTTCTTCAAAATCCTCGCTCTTTGCCACGCTGTGCAAGTGTCGAGCGAAGACATGAAGAAGCTCAGTGCGCGGCTGTCAGTGACCAGCAACTTACAGCTTATGAATTTTTTTAAAAGAAAAAAAGCTAAAACCAGTACTGTGTCTAACGGAACGAATGGCGTCATAGACAATGTTACTTGGAACACTATTATTAATGAAAATGGGAACAAAATGGACTACCAAGCCAGTAGTCCGGATGAGAAGGCACTGGTTGAGGTGGCCGAGAGGTTTGGGGTCACGTTCCTGGGAGAGGAGGGAAACGATTTGGTGGTGAAAGTGGGGGAGAATACTGAGATGTATGAGCGACTTCAGGTCATTGAGTTCACTTCGGAGAGGAAGAGGATGTCTGTCATTCTGAGGGATAAGGATGGGAAGGTAGGTAGTTTTTTTTTTTAACCAGCTCACACCGAACGTGACATACAATATAGAACCTTATTTACTTCTCAAATAGGCACATTATATTGAGACAATTCGCATACACCTTAAGGAATTTCTTTCTTTATTTTCTTTCACTAAAATTTCTACAGTCTCTTCTCAGTGTGAGCTGATCTTTATGTGATGCATTACTATTTTTAATACAGCAATTTATTATGCCTGAATCATTTATCGTCTCCGATATTTATATCTACATGATGGAATGATCTTAGTTCTTTATTTTAAGGGCAGTATTAAAATAAAACCCTTTAATACACTCGTCATTCCTAGTCTCAATTGATGAAATGTATATGATTATTTCAAACCCAATCGATTCCTGTATAATAGGGAACATGCATGAAAAAAATATTTACTGTCTATACAGTTTGTCTAAAAATATACAAAAATATGATACTAACAGTGAAAATAGAATCAAAATTGCTCGAAAAACAAACGAGATATAACTATTTTAAACAAATGTATCTGTCCCTCTCGCGAAAACGCTGTTTTATATGGCAGCTCTATAGACGTTATGGAATTTGACGTCATAGTTCACATCGGACTTCTCTTTCTAATTGTAATCTATGAAGCTTTATAACTTCGTGGCTGTTGAAGGTATTTAAAAAATAATTTCATGGTTGTTTACTAGAGCTACTAATTATTTCATTTTGCAAATTAAAAAATCACATGCATATTCCCTATTGCACGTCTTTAACATCTTGCGGACTTTCAACCACACCAATGACGTAGATCCTACTATAGTTGTAACTCATTCCCAGATCTGGCTGTTCTGCAAAGGAGCAGAGAGTTCCGTGTTCCCTCTGTGCACTAACAGTTGCCTGATAGAGGAGACCGACAGGGACATCAACACGTTCGCCAACAAGGGTCTGAGGACTCTCGCCATCGCCTACCGGGAGATACCCGAAGACGAATATGAGAGAGTCGCTGCTGGTACGTCAACGATTACACTACAGGTTTTACTAGCCACCAGCTATCTATACTTCTATACTTTATATTATAAAGAGGTAACATTTGTTTGTAAGTTTGTATGTAGGGGGTAATCTCAGGAACTTCGGGTCCGATTTCAAAAATTCTTTCAGTGTTAGATAGCCCATTTATCGAGGAAGGTTATAGGCTATATATCATCACGCTAAGACAAAGAGGAGAGGAGCATTAATGGAAAATGTGACGCAAACGAAATTGCGCGGGTCAGCTAGTTAACTATAAGCTATTAACGCACCCGCGATACATCGAAAAAACCATTTGTACTGTGTCTTTTCTTTTTAATTTTCTTTGAATAATACTACTTCGTCTTTAACTTCTTTCTTCTTCTTCTTTTTCCTTTTCTACTTTTTCTTTTTAGTGGTTATTATACAGGCTATCTCCCTGTTGTGATCCAAGTCTGGGATCACACGTATTTTACGAGGCTGCTAATCATGTTCTTACATATTTGGGGAGAGGCCTACTAAAAAAAAAATACCTAAAAAAATCTTGTTTTAAGACAGGACGTCAAATGTGTGTTTAGTTAGATAGAATAGGAAGTAATAGTTTCTAATAGAAAATTGACTCAAAACACGTGCTAAACATTATCTCAAATAAAATTTCCTCAAACATTACAGCAATCAAGAGCCTAGACGGCAAAAGCGCAGATGCGTTACAACAAGTGACACAACAGTACAGGGTGCTAGAACGACAACTGACGCTAGTTGGCGCCACCGGCGTGGAGGACTGTCTGCAGGACGACGTGGCCGACACGCTCGCCTCGCTGCGCAGAGCCGGCATCAAGACCTGGGTCCTCACGGGAGATAAGGTAACGAATACAACAAGTGACACAACAGTACAGGGTGCTAGAACGACAACTGACGCTAGTTGGCGCCACCGGCGTGGAGGACTGTCTGCAGGACGACGTGGCCGACACGCTCGCCTCGCTGCGCAGAGCCGGCATCAAGACCTGGGTCCTCACGGGAGATAAGGTAACGAATACAACAAGTGACACAACAGTACAGGGTGCTAGAACGACAACTGACGCTAGTTGGCGCCACCGGCGTGGAGGACTGTCTGCAGGACGACGTGGCCGACACGCTCGCCTCGCTGCGCAGAGCCGGCATCAAGACCTGGGTCCTCACGGGAGATAAGGTAACGAATACAACAAGTGACACAACAGTACAGGGTGCTAGAACGACAACTGACGCTAGTTGGCGCCACCGGCGTGGAGGACTGTCTGCAGGACGACGTGGCCGACACGCTCGCCTCGCTGCGCAGAGCCGGCATCAAGACCTGGGTCCTCACGGGAGATAAGGTAACGAATACAACAAGTGACACAACAGTACAGGGTGCTAGAACGACAACTGACGCTAGTTGGCGCCACCGGCGTGGAGGACTGTCTGCAGGACGACGTGGCCGACACGCTCGCCTCGCTGCGCAGAGCCGGCATCAAGACCTGGGTCCTCACGGGAGATAAGGTAACGAATACAACAAGTGACACAACAGTACAGGGTGCTAGAACGACAACTGACGCTAGTTGGCGCCACCGGCGTGGAGGACTGTCTGCAGGACGACGTGGCCGACACGCTCGCCTCGCTGCGCAGAGCCGGCATCAAGACCTGGGTCCTCACGGGAGATAAGGTAACGAATACAACAAGTGACACAACAGTACAGGGTGCTAGAACGACAACTGACGCTAGTTGGCGCCACCGGCGTGGAGGACTGTCTGCAGGACGACGTGGCCGACACGCTCGCCTCGCTGCGCAGAGCCGGCATCAAGACCTGGGTCCTCACGGGAGATAAGGTAACGAATACAACAAGTGACACAACAGTACAGGGTGCTAGAACGACAACTGACGCTAGTTGGCGCCACCGGCGTGGAGGACTGTCTGCAGGACGACGTGGCCGACACGCTCGCCTCGCTGCGCAGAGCCGGCATCAAGACCTGGGTCCTCACGGGAGATAAGGTAACGAATACAACAAGTGACACAACAGTACAGGGTGCTAGAACGACAACTGACGCTAGTTGGCGCCACCGGCGTGGAGGACTGTCTGCAGGACGACGTGGCCGACACGCTCGCCTCGCTGCGCAGAGCCGGCATCAAGACCTGGGTCCTCACGGGAGATAAGGTAACGAATACAACAAGTGACACAACAGTACAGGGTGCTAGAACGACAACTGACGCTAGTTGGCGCCACCGGCGTGGAGGACTGTCTGCAGGACGACGTGGCCGACACGCTCGCCTCGCTGCGCAGAGCCGGCATCAAGACCTGGGTCCTCACGGGAGATAAGGTAACGAATACAACAAGTGACACAACAGTACAGGGTGCTAGAACGACAACTGACGCTAGTTGGCGCCACCGGCGTGGAGGACTGTCTGCAGGACGACGTGGCCGACACGCTCGCCTCGCTGCGCAGAGCCGGCATCAAGACCTGGGTCCTCACGGGAGATAAGGTAACGAATACAACAAGTGACACAACAGTACAGGGTGCTAGAACGACAACTGACGCTAGTTGGCGCCACCGGCGTGGAGGACTGTCTGCAGGACGACGTGGCCGACACGCTCGCCTCGCTGCGCAGAGCCGGCATCAAGACCTGGGTCCTCACGGGAGATAAGGTAACGAATACAACAAGTGACACAACAGTACAGGGACAGCTAGAACGACAACTGAGGCAAGTTGGCGCCACTGGCGTGGAAACAACATAACTCTATACTAAACATACGGTGCTGTGAAAGATACTTGCTGTGAGAGATAAAAAATACCACTTTTCAATGAGTGAAAGCATTGTTGTGGGGTAGACTGGGTTAAAATAAATATGTGAATATTTTGTTAGGATAAGATGAATGGATAGCTTACAGTTTAGATGAGTGACCTTACGGACTGACCGTTTACAGACTGCTTCTTTTGCAAAAATCTGTAATAAACGCGTTAACGGCTTTCAATCGTGATAAATACCTAATTACCTATTATAATGAATGATAATGAGAGCTTAAGTAATCTTGATATTTTGGTCTGCTATTTATGTGACAAACATGTTTAAAAATATCTAATCAACACAGTGTCATTATAATCGCATGTTCGATGGATGATGATATTTGGTGAGGATATTTTTTCGGTGTTTCTTCTAAGGGTACTTAGTCAGCTAGGAAACATCGGCCTTATCTAGAATAATTTGACCAAAAAATATTGACGTGTAAAAGAGTTACATGTAACCTATTTGCAAAATAAATTTTATTTATGATGAAAGATTCCAAAATTCAAACTTATATTCTTCTTATATATTCCTACGCGTGACTTTACTAAAACACGTGATATTGATAGCTAAATGCGATTATAATACCTATTATTTAATTGTAGCGATAATCCAGTGGCAATAGTGTTTACGATGATAAAATACAGGTGGCTAGAAATCTACTAAAATGTTTGTCACGTCTTAGCGATCCAAAATGCCTTTTGTTAAAAAAGAGTTGTACAACATTTTTAACCCCCGAACAAAAATGAGAGAGAGTTATAAGTTTGACCGCTATGTGTGTCTGTGTGTGTCTGATTCTGGCACCGTAGGTCTTAAACGGATGAATCGATTTAGATGCGGTTTTTTTTTATTTGAAAGCTGGTTTCTTAGCGGAGGTTCTTAGACTAGTTTTATCAAAATCGGTTGAGCCGTTTGAAGAGCATCCGCTCTTTTCTAGTTTATGAAGGCATTTAACCAGCTTTTACAAAAAAAATGGAATAGAAATTTAGTATTCTATTACTTCAGTGATATTGCAAGAACATGGTAATATTGACCTGATGCTGTAGTATAACCTGAGGTCTGCAGAATACCCTACCAACTCCTCACTAAGTTACAGCAGACGTATCGTGTTTTAACTCACTGGAATGGTTTCAATGAACAGTATATTAACCTTAACCTGATGCTGAAGCATGTCCCGAAATCTGCAGAATACCCAACACCTTACTTACTTACAGCTGACCTTTCGTTTTCGTATTGGCAATGAAGAGATTATAAATGGATTGTGATCAGGGTCTGATTACGAAGCAGAAAAGAGAAATTAGTGAATACATTGGTTAGAGATGCTACTTTCACTGGTCCTACCGATATGATAGTTTGGTATACGATATAGTGCCGTCTAAGTGAGTGTAGATCATATGTGGATGGATGGAGAGGGAGAGGAAGGTAAAAAAAAATGGATGGATTGTAGGAGGAGCGATATGAAAGAAAATGGAGTTAGTGATAGCGTGGCGTCTGATAGAACAGAATGGAAGTAAAAAACGTGTTGCGCCGACCCCAAGTACATGTTACTTGGGGTCGGCGCAATACGTTTTTTTAAATCTTCATGGGATAAAGGCAGGAAGATGATGAGATCATTGGTGTTTTAGTTGTAACTATTAGGGTCCTGTAATATCCAGCACGTTCTAAAATATAGAAGTTTTTCGTTACTGACAGACAACGCACAGCCGACACTTTTGGTCGTAGAAAGCTGGGCGCGTAGCTTCCGTATACGCCGTAGGGGAGCACTAAGATAGGAGTTCCTGCAATTCCTACGGGAAATCCTCTCTTAGTGCTGCGTCTTTGTTTTCCCGAACGCTTACAACCCTAATGTCTTCAAAGTTAGAGTGAACAGGCTCCTTCTGGGTAAGGTCGCTCCATCGTAGACTTTGTCTCTGAAATCTCTGACCAAGACTAGAGTCAAGAGCAAACGTGCAAAAAAAAAAAGAAAGGAGAAATCAGGATATCCGCGAACGAAGTCTCGGGCAAACTATAATTAAGAGTGTGTATTCCGTCCACTAGCGCCGCCAATCGTTTTTTATTAATTGTGGTAAATTTAAGACATGTAGATAAAAAACCGCTCTGTAGTGCACTAAAGAAATGTATCTATTATTTTTTGACAGCTATTTTTAATACATAACTCATGGCTAAATAGCCAAAACGGCAATTATTGCAAAAAGTGGCCACTTTTAGCAAAAATATCGACTTTGGCAACTATTTATGTTCTAAAGTACAAAACATAACTCTCAAAACATAATAAATACATTTCTTCAGTGCACTACAGAGCGGTTTTTTATCTACGTGTCTTAAATTTACCACAAATAATAAAAAACGATTGGCGGCGCTAGTGGACGGAATACACGCTCTTAAGACCTAAAATGTAAATTCACCAATTCCAGGTAGAAACAGCGATAAACGTGGCCCAATCATGCGCCCACATATCAGAGAACGACAGACGCATGTTCCTCATAGGCGTGGAGGACGACACAGCTGTACAGGCTCACCTGAGCGAGTGCCGGCGCATCGCCGCGGAGCCCAGCTGCAGGGACCTGACGCTGGTGGTGGACGGCGCCAGCATGGCGCGCGTGCTGGACACGGGATACGCGCCCGCCTTCGTGGACGTAGCCCTCTGCTGTCATGCGGTGCTGTGCTGCAGGCTGTCGCCGATACAGAAAGCCAAGGTAGGTTCATTTATTTTTTTATTAAATAACAAATGAAATGGAATTAATAATCTGCAGATTTTAGATAATTCATCGGCCAGTTAACCTAAGTAATAATATCAGTCGCACAAATCTATCGATGGTTTACTTTGTTTGCCGCGGTCGGTTCGTGGAAGACAGCTGTCTATCTATTATAATTCAATACTCAATAAAAAAGGATTTAATAAATTTATGGATTGGTTGATTGATCCCTCCGTGACTCGGAACCTCACTAAGCCGATAGTCGTTCGAAAATCTTGAAAGAAAGAAAGAAAATAGTGTTTATTGGCATTATACAAAAACTTCTTAAAATTAAACAAAACAGATACGGATAGTGGCAGTCGGGTAGGGGTCGGGGGTCGTGGGTAGTGTTGGCAGTCGTTACGGATAGTCAGAAGCCGTAACAACCAGCCTCAGCCCCAGCGAGACTACTCACACTCAGCTCCATAGGCGTCTCGCTGAACGATTTTGGTCACACTTATACAGTTCTGAAATCTATCTATAGCACTCGCATGATAATAACACATTTTGTCCTCATTTTATACTTGTTTACCGCGAAAACTGAACATCAACGGATGTGCAGTTTTACCGGTTGTTCCGCTACGCGTCTCCATGCAGAATCGATTTTTCTATGGGCATAAGCTGAATAAGTGTGAGTAGACCCTTACCAAGGAGTATCATGATACCCAGTAATAAGGTTCTGGATAATCGGTAGGCGGTCACTCCATGTTTATACTGGAATTCAGCTTCATCCGATTAGACTGGTTACAGACGCTGACATAGTTGGGAGTAATTGATACGCTCTCGTTTGAAGATTGTCACATCTGATGGTAATCGATGAAATGGTTATCGACGGAGAACGCTCGCCTAGAAGTGACTTATTCATGTTTAACTTGAAAGACCTCCTCAGGCTTGTAACTATCAGGCACATACTCCAATCGGGAAATCCACTGCATATGACAGGCGGAATTAAATGTATTAACTTAATATTTATTTTGCAGATAGTAAAATTAATAAAGAACAGTCCGGGGCAGCCCATCACGGCTGCCATCGGTGACGGAGCCAACGACATCTCCATGATCCAGGAGGCGCACGTGGGCTTCGGCATCCTCGGCCGCGAGGGACACCAGGCTGCAAGGTACTGTCACTCTTATGATCGCAGGGATAAGGTTGAAGACTCCACAATCGCTGGCCGGCAACGTTCGCGTTTAAGAGGGTATGCGGAACAAAGAGTAAAGTCCCGCAAGCTTCTATTGAAAAGGGGGGATCCTCCGACCGGTTGTTACGTCTGATGGGCAACTGCCCAATAGTTGATATTCTCTGATACCGCGATGCAGGATTTCATAGTAGTAGTTCGCTGATTGTTAGATAGATGGCGTTGTGGTTCATTTTGTTACGATGTAGTTTTCTTGTGGTGGCACATTGACACCGCCAAAAGATTTTTAAAGCTGTTAATATAAATGAGTTAATTTTCTAGTGATATCTACAATGTGAATCTCTGATTCAAACTCATTAATAAACTGGGAGTAAATAGTAACTCTGAAAAAATCTGATATTTGAGTTGGGCTCCATTTCTGTTTTAATGTCGAGTGCTCCTTTCCCAACAGATCTGCTGACTTTGCCTTCACAAAGTTCTCGATGATCAAGAAAATCCTGCTAGTGATGGGACACTGGTACAACCAGAGACTAGCCACTCTAATACAATACTTTTTCTACAAGAATCTAGTCCTTGGGAATGTTATGGTAAGCTAATTTTCATATTATCAGAAAAATTAAGTGCTATTGCTGAGTATGAGGCTCTGAGTTAGAATCCCTAATCGGACAAAATTTTATTGAGTTCACCATCTGGGAACTCTCAGAAACAGGCCGGGGTCTAGATTTGTGTCCGGTTGAAGGCTGCAATGGGATTATACATTTGGGGCGATTGACTTAAAGTCTTAAACTATCACAGTTAGACAGCGTTTCTGAATTGAGTTCTTAACTCTACTTTTAGCCTTAAAACTAAGGCTAAAAGTAGAGTTTGACAAATTAACACTCCACATTTATATTCTAAACTAGCTGTCCCCCGCGGCTTCGCTCCCGTCAAGTACCCATTTTTTTTTTGCTTTTAAACCTTCCCTCTATTCTGGCGAACTAAACAAAAAAATAATTACCGAAATCGGCCCAGCTGTTCTCGAGTATTAGCGAGACTAACGAACAGCAATTCATTTTTATATTTATGAAGATTCAGAAATCGGGGGTAAGTCACTTGTACATAACTTGCGAACTACGATCGTACTATAGATATTTCACCGCACAGTTCAAAACTCCGTAAGATTTTAATATAAATATTTTTCTTTGAATACTACAACTCCCATCCAAATTCAATAGTTTCCAATGTATAATATGTAAGTATAAGTTTACAATTTCACGCGATACTTTACAATTTCACTCGATACTTTACAATCTTACGGTTACTGCTATTTTCCGGTAACCCACACACTTCACTGACCCTTCGGGAAACATATCAGCCGACATTATAATATTCAAGACTAATTCTAAATTTTTTTGACTACATTATAAGAACAATCAACCGCACGTTAAAATTAACTTGTACCTACTTATTACTTCCGCAGTTCCTGTTCCAAATCCACACGGTGTTCTCTACGCAGTCCATCTTCGACTCCATGTACCTCACGTTCTACAACCTGCTGTTCACGTCTGCACCGGTTCTGTTGCTGTCTGTCACCGAGCAGAACTGGCCGGCTCACACTCTCGCCAAGTATGTATAGACTCCATGTACCTCACGTTCTACAACCTGCTGTTCACGTCTGCACCGGTTCTGTTGCTGTCTGTCACCGAGCAGAACTGGCCGGCTCACACTCTCGCCAAGTATGTATAGACTCCATGTACCTCACGTTCTACAACCTGCTGTTCACGTCTGCACCGGTTCTGTTGCTGTCTGTCACCGAGCAGAACTGGCCGGCTCACACTCTCGCCAAGTATGTATAGACTCCATGTACCTCACGTTCTACAACCTGCTGTTCACGTCTGCACCGGTTCTGTTGCTGTCTGTCACCGAGCAGAACTGGCCGGCTCACACTCTCGCCAAGTATGTATAGACTCCATGTACCTCACGTTCTACAACCTGCTGTTCACGTCTGCACCGGTTCTGTTGCTGTCTGTCACCGAGCAGAACTGGCCGGCTCACACTCTCGCCAAGTATGTATAGACTCCATGTACCTCACGTTCTACAACCTGCTGTTCACGTCTGCACCGGTTCTGTTGCTGTCTGTCACCGAGCAGAACTGGCCGGCTCACACTCTCGCCAAGTATGTATAGACTCCATGTACCTCACGTTCTACAACCTGCTGTTCACGTCTGCACCGGTTCTGTTGCTGTCTGTCACCGAGCAGAACTGGCCGGCTCACACTCTCGCCAAGTATGTATAGACTCCATGTACCTCACGTTCTACAACCTGCTGTTCACGTCTGCACCGGTTCTGTTGCTGTCTGTCACCGAGCAGAACTGGCCGGCTCACACTCTCGCCAAGTATGTATAGACTCCATGTACCTCACGTTCTACAACCTGCTGTTCACGTCTGCACCGGTTCTGTTGCTGTCTGTCACCGAGCAGAACTGGCCGGCTCACACTCTCGCCAAGTATGTATAGACTCCATGTACCTCACGTTCTACAACCTGCTGTTCACGTCTGCACCGGTTCTGTTGCTGTCTGTCACCGAGCAGAACTGGCCGGCTCACACTCTCGCCAAGTATGTATAGACTCCATGTACCTCACGTTCTACAACCTGCTGTTCACGTCTGCACCGGTTCTGTTGCTGTCTGTCACCGAGCAGAACTGGCCGGCTCACACTCTCGCCAAGTATGTATAGACTCCATGTACCTCACGTTCTACAACCTGCTGTTCACGTCTGCACCGGTTCTGTTGCTGTCTGTCACCGAGCAGAACTGGCCGGCTCACACTCTCGCCAAGTATGTATAGACTCCATGTACCTCACGTTCTACAACCTGCTGTTCACGTCTGCACCGGTTCTGTTGCTGTCTGTCACCGAGCAGAACTGGCCGGCTCACACTCTCGCCAAGTATGTATAGACTCCATGTACCTCACGTTCTACAACCTGCTGTTCACGTCTGCACCGGTTCTGTTGCTGTCTGTCACCGAGCAGAACTGGCCGGCTCACACTCTCGCCAAGTATGTATAGACTCCATGTACCTCACGTTCTACAACCTGCTGTTCACGTCTGCACCGGTTCTGTTGCTGTCTGTCACCGAGCAGAACTGGCCGGCTCACACTCTCGCCAAGTATGTATAGACTCCATGTACAGGGTCAATTTTCAAGGTACAGCCGGTCGATTCAGTAAACATGTCGAAGTGAAGGCTTGGGTGAAGTGACCTACCACTATTCTCTGCATCACCCATAGGTTGACTGGTAGACAATGCCTATGGCATTAAGTCCACCTCTGTACTTTTTTTGTGCTGAAAGTGTTAAATAAATAAATAAATCAAGAAGTGAGTTGTTCAACCATGTGAATGACAGCTCACTTGTCGTTCACTCCACCTAAGTGATCACGGTGAGATGTCGACAGAATAGACCGGCTGTTACGCTTCCCAAAATCGGGATTGCGTGAATGAGTGACCACCCATTACAAACCGAGACTCCGAGCCTCGGGAAGCACGGTAAGGGTGCGTTTCCACCAGAGATGTGCGAGTTCGCGTGAGAGTTGTGTTTTTAAAGAACCAATAGAATCTCTTGCGCTGAGTGAGACTAGGTAAATGAAGCTTTCCCGCACATCTCAGGTAGAAATGCAGCCTTTAACGTTTATTTATTTATTATACACTTAATTTTACACCGATAAAACATTCAAGAAAACTTCAAACTAAAACACATACATACAATATGTACAACGTTGGTGCCGCTTGAAATTTAATTACTTTCAGTAACAGCCTAGCCTAGACTTAGTTTAATTCGCTAAAACCTCGTATTTAAGACGAAAATAGGCACGATTTTATGTGTTTTTTATTTGTTTCCAGCAACCCGACATTGTACAAAGACATAAGGAAGAACAAGCTAATGTCGTGGTCTTACTTCGTGACGTGGTGCACGTCTGCGACCTACCACTCGCTGGTGGTGTACTGGTTCGCATACTTCGCCATCAAGTACTCCATCATCAACCTCGATGGCCGCCCTGTCGATCTGTGGTAAGTGCTCTTCTCTCCGAAGAATTTAATTATCCTGGGAGTCTCTAAGTATAGAGTGAATTAGTTGCTTCTAGGCAAGCGTGCTCCATCTTCGTCGCTTACCATCAGGTGAGATAGTGGTGAAAAGCGTGCTTAGCAATAGTAAAAAAAATAAAAAAAATCTGGACTGGAGAATAATACTTGTGTGTATAGATGGCAGCCGGTAACCACAGACACGAACTCAGTGACAAAAGAATTTTGTTTTTATTTCTAAAACAATCTATTTAACAATAGTATGTAATGAATTAATAAGGGGCTTAGCGACACACAACTCACGAAAGTACTATATTTTATCTCTACACCACACTTAATCATCATCAATTTAATGAATATGACAATATAATAATAAACAAGGAAAAAGTTGTAGCAAGCAGCAATGCCACAAGAAAAACTAACGAAGCGAAGTTTGTACGGCACCAAAAAGAGCCGCAAGGCCATGTAACCCGCCAGCAGCGAACTACGAACGAAACTAGCGGGAAGTTGCCCACCGGACATAACAACCGTCAAGTCGGGGGATCCTCCCTTTTCAATGGAGATTTGCGGGACTTCACACCCTGTTCCGAACACCTCTATAATCTCAAAGTACATACTGGGTTACAAGTTAAAACTAGATTAATGCCTTAGCCTTTTTTCATTTTCTGGTACAAAATTGTTAAGGTATTTACTCCGCCATTTAGCCAAGATACCAATCGTTAATCAAGGGTGGTGAAGAGATAGCAAGGCAGATTATATCGTGTTAAAAAAAACACCAACCCAATATTGTTATAGGTGTTTCGGCGCCGCGACATTCCACCTGCTGACAGTGGTGGTGAACCTCAAGCTGTGGCTGCAGGCTCGTTACCACACCCTCATCTTCGTGGTCTCCATCATAGGCTCTATACTACTCTACATCGCCTGCAACACCGTCTACTCTATACTGTACATGTAAGTATGTATTTTATAATACGGCTACGGTAAGCCACAGAGAGGTTTGTGGTTTTAGAAGAACGGGTTATTTTCTTGTCATGTGGGTAATAAGGTCTAACGACTACACACCCTAGTGTCTGAGTTCCATATGCTAGTGTTGCGGAATTTGTTCGAAAGAGTCACCGCGGCCCTGGAACGCAAAGGGCATGAGGAGGAACATGCGAGCGAACATGGTTTAAAGTCAGTTAGAGTTTGACACTACCTTCTGCTCCGCCCAGAGCTGGAGGAATCGATCCATTGTTAGTATGTGTTTACGAATGTTCCACCGTAATGCCTTTTTTTTTTTTTTTTTTTTTTTAGGGATGGGAAATCATCCATTGACTCCTCCCGCTCTGGGTGTAGCGGGAGGGAGTGTCAGACTTCTACTGACTAAAACCCATCCATGTTCCTTCATTGCCCTTTGTGTTCCGGAGCCACGGTGTCTCTTGCGAATAATCCCGCGACTCCGGCAGGTCCACCGTAATGCCTAAATTACTAAGCTGCTTTTGTCAAATGTTAATGTTAATCGATTCGTTACTTAAGAGTGTGTATTCCGTCCACTAGTGCCGCCAATCGTTTTTTATTAATTGTGTAAATTTAAGACACGTAGATAAAAAACCGCTCTGTAGTGCACTGAAGAAATGTATCTATTATTTTTTGACAGCTATTTTTAATACATAACTCATGGCTAAATAGCCAAAACGGCAATTATTGCTAAAAGTGGCCACTTTTAGCAAAAATATCGACTTTGGCAACTATTTATGTAATCTAAAGAACAAACATAACTCTAAAAACATAATAAATACATTTCTTCAGTGCACTACAGAACGGTTTTTTATCTACGTGTCTTAAATTTACCACAAATAATAAAAAACTATTGGCGGCGCTAGTGGACGGAATACACGCTCTTAACACTTATGCTAGCATAAAAAGAGATTGTTCGAGTCACTTCAACGTCATGCACCACTGGGCTATAGTCTCCATAGAGAGGGTGCCTGAGGATGGAATGACTCCCCTACGGAGTGTGAAGCTCCATGCCAAATTTCGACTTTCTACGACCAGTCATTTTGGCTGTGCACAACGCACATCCAAAATTACTGGTAGAAAGTGTCAGTCACTCAGTAACGGGATAATTTTATACTGGGTTTGTAATTCTACATATAGGGTGGTCCAGGCCAGATGGATAGGTATAATATTTTTAAGGTAGTCGGCTTAGGGACCTATTTGTATCCGCCAGGACAAAAATCTCTTTGTCACCCGCTTACAATATATGCCCTCTGCCCTCTCGAACTCCTCCGAACCGGCTTGACCGATTCTTATGGATTTTTTTTGTGTATTATAGGTAGTTTTGAGACTAGGTCGCAAGCTATTTTTTATTTGTATGGCAAAAAAAGGTCATCTAGTAAGTTATAAAGTTTATAGTTTTTTAGTCATCTACCTTATTAGGGTGTGCCAAGAACTTATGTCTACCACGTCGATAAGCTTTAGTATTTGCGTGAGAGCAAACGTTTTCAATTGCAGCCCCATCGACGGCGACGTGCTGGGCACGTACATCCGGCTGCTGTCGTCGCCAGCCTTCTGGTTCCTGAACGTGTGCGTGGTGGTGGCGTGCCTGCTGCCCGACTACGTGGTGAGGATCCTCTCCGAGCGCCTCGGCCGCCGCCGCGTGCGGACTGCCGCCGCCACGGAGCTCTTCACCACCAGGCTGTGAGCACAGCTCGCACTGCCCGTACGCTGCCCGACTACGTGGTGAGGATCCTCTCCGAGCGCCTCGGCCGCCGCCGCGTGCGGACTGCCGCCGCCACGGAGCTCTTCACCACCAGGCTGTGAGCACAGCTCGCACTGCCCGTACGCTGCCCGACTACGTGGTGAGGATCCTCTCCGAGCGCCTCGGCCGCCGCCGCGTGCGGACTGCCGCCGCCACGGAGCTCTTCACCACCAGGCTGTGAGCACAGCTCGCACTGCCCGTACGCTGCCCGACTACGTGGTGAGGATCCTCTCCGAGCGCCTCGGCCACCGCCGCGTGCGGACTGCCGCCGCCACGGAGCTCTTCACCACCAGGCTGTGAGCACAGCTCGCACTGCCCGTACGGATATCGGCTTTATACTTCTAGCGCATTACATAAAGGCCTCCCACAAGGTGGATCGATGACCTGGTGAGGGTCGCGGGTAGCCCATGGAAGCGAGACGCACAGGACCGGTTGTTGTGGCGACGCGCGGGGGAGCCTATGTCCAGCAGTTGACGTCGTCGGCTCATGTGATGATAGTGATGACATAAAGTGCAAACGATGCTAGAAGATTTGACACGCCTCTGACACCAGTCTTGCCAAGAAATACTGTGTTACCCAGTTTCGGGGTTGTGGAGATCTGGTAAGAAGCCGCTCTACGTAAAATATGGTATGCAGCTGATTTCGGAGAGGTGATGCTATAAAAGTGCAAGCCTGTCCTTCGAGGATGCCCAATTTACAATTTTTCACTATAAAGCTGAAAAGTAACTGTCAGTCCACACAGTAGGGATGTGACATTAATTAAGGAGAAAAAAATGTATTAAAAATTCACATACCACGCAGAGCCTTTGTGGGCAGTACTAAAAGTGAAAGTGACATGAATCGTCGACTGAGATTTAGAAAAAAAAAGTGGAACAGCTTATGTCCATAGTGAAACAAAAAATAGTGTTTAATTTTTTAAGGATTTTCCTAGCATTAGGTACATTAATTAACAAAGAAAATACATTTACGTACAGTCGAAGTCGAAGGACAATCAAATACGTAAATAGTAAGTTAGAACAAGACAGATGTATTTTAAGTAACGTTTGTGATAAATACAGGGTAGTTTAGTAGTTAGTCAATTCTATTGTGCAAATTATATAATTTATTTATATATATTCGGCCAACTATTGTACAAACGTGATGGGTTCGTAAATTTTTTTTTTCAACATCTAGACAATTTTGAGCTTTGAGTTGCGTTTCTACCAGATATGTGCAAGGATGCATCGCTGGGGATATATTAGTTAAGAACCTGTAGAATCGCTTTATTTTTTGAGGCTACGTAAATGAAGCGATTTTATTCGTTCTGGAACATCTGGAGTAGTTTACTAAACGGACCTTGTAGAAACCAAAACAAATTTCCGTGCGTTCAGGCGATTTCGTAATCCCTATTACTGGAATCAAAAGTAGCGCACAATTTAGGACCCATTAGTTTCAGTGTTAATATATCATCCATGGTGCTTGGCAACTGGGCTTAAACCAGTTGTATATGTCCCTTGGTGCCTATTGGCCTAGCTCTATATCTGTCTCCTGCTTGATAATTTACTTTTTCCTACTCCTCCGCTGTACTATTCTGATTAATTTCGTTGCGGGATCCAAGACAGTTGAATCGTATCTCCGGGACTCGTCGGCTTCATTAGCTCGTTTTATGGTGGTCGCCACTGTTGATTCTGGCTTTCAAGAGTTGCAGTGGTTGGAAATGTGTGGCGGGCTTGTCCCATAAAAAAAAACCTTCGCTACGCATCCTTGCACATCTCTGGTGGTAGCGCAGCCCAAATAGGTACCTCTGAAGATGTAGACTGTACTGCTATTATACAGTGTGAGTCTTTATAATGTGCACAATGCACATACGAAAATGAGAGAAACTATACGTCTAAATAAATCGACGGAAAACGTATATTTTTTTCTTTTGAGGGTAGTTTACTAACACTATTTTTATTTTTTATGGATGGCTAACTATTTTTTTTCTTTTTTATTTGAGATGGGTTCGCTCTTGACTTTAGTCTTGGTCAGAGATGACAGAGACAAAAGTCCACGATGGAGCGAGCTTACCCAGAAGGAGCCTGTTTACTCTAACTTTGAAGAAATTACAACTAGATTATTACTTTTCCAATCATTACAGAGTTTTTCGATCCGTTTCCTTGCAATAGATCATTTAGTTGCAAAGATACACAGTTTTGTTTGCAATGGGATCACAGTTGCAAACAATTAAAAAAAAAAAAACGATAAAAAAATATATATAGTTTCCCTCATTTTCGTTTGTGCACATTATAAAGACTCACACTGTATAAACGCACCGTGAAGACTGATGAATGAATGAAGTGAGCTATCCATCCATTCAATGAATGAATGAATGTGGAATGACATTTCACTTCCTGCTCACTCCGTGTTTACAGTGCGATGTAAAAGAGCAGCTATGCTAGTTTTTACATCTAAACTGCCGTCTATTCTGTCGACATCTCACCGTGTACACTTTGGTGGAGTGAACGACAAGTGAGCTGTCATTCTATCTTAATTGTATGGATTGACAGCTCACTTGTCATTCAGCAGTGCGATTCTGTAAACATGTCGAAGTGAACATTTAGGCGAAGTGAACGACAAGTGAGCTATCAAACCATACAAACAAGATGGCATGACAGCTGGTCTATTCTGTTGACATCTCACCATGTTCACTTAGGTGGAGTGAATGACATGTGAGCTGTCATTCCATCTTGTTTGTATGGTTTGACAGCCCACTTCCGGATCGCTTCACCCACGCCTTCACTTCGACATGTGTAAAGAATTGACCGGCTGAACTAAGTTCGAACATATCATCCGTCGCACCCTCAGAGGTTTCTAGTCTCGTTCAACCAGTCACTATTATATTTATTAGACATATATTTATAAATGTTGTAATACGTACCTATGTAATAAGCCATTAAATGTCACCGGAAAATGGCAGACTCCGTAAGATTGTAATAAATCTTGATTAGATTATAATTTCTCGATATATTATGAAAAAATCTTTTCTGTATAATAAATCCCATCCAAATTCAATAGTTTCCAATATATCCGTGTCTTATTTAGAAAAAAAAAGTTTACAATTTCACGCAATGTTTTACAATTTTACGAAATTTGCCTTTACCGGTGACATAAACAAAATACGCCTTGAGTAGATGTTTTAACTTATTCGTACGTCTTTCGAGTTATTAAAACGATGTGATAACGAACGGATTAGCGAATTACTTGTGAGGTAAAGGAAGTGTCAAGTACATGTTACTTGTATAAATAGTTAAATATTAATTTAGATAGATTTAATTATTTATATTAAACACAGTTACTTCGAAGACGTTTCTTTCTTTTCTTCGTTTCAATATATCGAATTACAAAATGTCCGTCTCAATGATACTTCGAAACATCAAAAATACGAATTCCTATTGTTAAAACAGGATTCGATTAATTAGAATTCCAAAATAAAAACGCCTTGTTGAACTGAATAGCAAGACAAATAAAAATTGCTCATCAGAGAGAAATACATGATTTATATTCAGTATAAGAAAAAGCATTAAAAATCTTATGCCAGACGCGTTTTGCCATTAAGGCGAGGTTGCAGTACTGTGTGTTTTGACGAACAACAGCGACTGTCCGGCGAGCGAAATAATGCCTAAAGGACATTCATCGTTCGCATATGAACCAACAGAGACGTGAATTTACTATCTGTGTTTTAAATAATGCATATGTTCGACTGAAACTAAATTAAAATCACGGACACTTTTCAGAATTGTAAAATATCCAAAATGATTTCGGATTTTGAGGTTATAAAACATACCAAACAATAGAAACATACCAAATGGACTAAGATCCCAGAGCCGCCAGACTTTTTATCTCACCAAAAAATGGTGTAGAGTAGTGTTACTATGCTCTTCTAACATACGAAAGCGTGGTAACTAGGTCGACGGCCGATTCCCTGATATCAGGTGCAAAATACATTACTTAAATCAAAGTGTCAACTGTCATTTCATCGTCTGTCAGTGTCAATAGTGTTCGTGTCCTGCAGCGCTTTAATCGCTTTATTCTTTTTGTAGGTAACTAAAAATCTTACAGCGCTGAGACCGCTTTGTTTCATTTTAAAATAATGGCGCCGGGTTATAAAACCCAAGTGAGTTACTTTTTAAAATGGTTTCATAATTAAAAAGTGTCCGTTCTATTCTAATCATTAAAATGTAATTAAAAAAAAAAACTAGGAATAATGGTAAAGGTTTCGCATGTGTTGATTCATAGGCCACTTTTTACCATGTCCTTTTGATTGTTTTTTCTTCTTGGCGAAAACTGATAAAGAAATAATACAATATGGTTTCAACATTTAGCAGTACACGTTTAAAATTGTAATTTAGTGTCATGTTTCATAAA
The DNA here is from genome assembly GCA_963859965.1 of Ceramica pisi. Taxonomy (NCBI): domain Eukaryota; kingdom Metazoa; phylum Arthropoda; class Insecta; order Lepidoptera; family Noctuidae; genus Ceramica; species Ceramica pisi. The sequence goes on along the minus strand of OY982536.1, from coordinate 22,079,664 downwards.
AAAAAGTATCGAGTCAATCATTCTAAATCGCGTTTCTATCTTTACGTTTTACTTGAGGGTATGTTCAATTTTTATGTAATGATTTTTATTTATTAAAGAACTCATAAATAATTAGATTATCAGATGTTAAAAAATACTAAAAAGTACTGCAACCACGCCTTAAAAGTCAACACTATGCAAACAAGCATACATCATGCATGCAGGAAGAATGCTGCAAGCATGCAGCACTCATCGAGCATTTGATTCTTCGAACGTATGAAAATCGGAAACACAAATCGCATGACGAGTTTCGATAAAATAAAATTGCAATTCTTTATAATAGGCATTATAATTCTTAGATATTGTGAAATTCGAACTTTTAAAAATCGTTGTATTTGGGTGTTCCCGATAGAAACAGCAGTGCTTCTCGACACGACAAATGTGAGAAGGTTCGTCTCTGGTTCTTACCACAGCTAGATTACATCCTGTTGCTGCCTTTTTAGAAAAATACCTAATGTACCTAATATTTTCTAGTTTAAATATAATTAAGTATAATTGTAACAGTATCTTGTACAAATAATTTATTTTAACTAGCAGTGCATTTATTTTATTTTCTTTTATGACAAACAGACCAACGTAGTAATAAGATAGTTTAAAATTTACCTCGCATAGCATAGGTAACATTATACTTATACAAAGCTCGAGGTAAGAGAAATTATATTTGACCAAGAATTGAAAATAGAAGAATTTATTTTTGATAACTTTTTGTTTTATTTGAATTATAGTACACCTAGCTGAAGGCCGCGGCTTCGTCCGCTTCACAAACTATATACTTGCTAAAACCTTCCTCGAGAACTACTCTATCCATTGATGAGCTCTTGGCGATGTAATAAAAGCCGCACGGGTCAATCTTCCAGGTTAAGCAACGCTTGCCAAGGTTGGTCTGTGGATGGGGGACCATCTTAACATACCTAGTTTCCTCCGTGCCTCGGAAAGCACATTAAGCCGTTGGTCCCGGCTGTCATTTGTATATCTTTGGCAGTCGTTACGGATAGTCAGAAGCCAGTTAATCTGACTTCAGTCTTTCCATGACGTACCGTGTTTATCCAGTTAATGGGTTGTGGAGGTCTGGTAGGCAGCCGCTCGGCGTAAAATACTGGTACTCACCTAAATCCGGTTTGACTGGAAGCCAACCCCAATATCGTTGGGAAAAGGCTAAGCAGAATGAGGTAAGTAACATTATTATACGAAGTTCTCGGTATGAGAAATTATGTTTGACCAAGAATTGAAAATAGAAGAATTTATGTTTTATAACTTTTTGTTTTATTTGAATTTTAGTACACTAACTGAAGCCCGCGGCTTCGTCCACTTGACAAATTATATACTACTAGCTGAACCACGCAACTTCGTCTGTCACATTTTCCGTTAATGCTCGGGTCCTTTTAGTCTTAGCGTGATGACATGTAGCCTATAGCCTTCCTCGATAAATGGGCTATCTAATACTGAAAGAATTTTTCAAATCGGACCAGCAGTTCCTGAGATTACCCCCTACATACAAACTTACAAACAAATGTTACCTCTTTATAATATTAGTATAGATAGTATACAAAACCTTTCTCGAGAACTACTCTATCCATTGGTGCAAACCGTATGAAAATCGGTGCAGTCGTTTTTGAGTTTATCGCGAACCGACAGAGAGACGCGGCGGAGGACTTTGTTTTATTATATGTATGTTGTCCATCAATGCCTCTTGCTGGCCGCAGTAATTTACTATGTAGTGTACCTACATAGTAAATTACACAATTACATGCTTGGAATTTTGAGAAAATACCTTTATTAATTTTACTTTGACATGACATGGACACTGCTGAACCTCTGTTGTTTTATAAGGTTAATAGGGAATATGCGTGCGATTTTTTTATTTGCAAAATTAAATACTTATTAGCTCTAGAAAACAAGCATGAAATTATTTTTTAATACCTTCATCAGCGATGACGTTATAAAGCTTCAAAGATTACAATTAGAAAGAAAAGTCCGATATGGTCAAAGTCGTCAAATTCCATGACGCCTATACAGCTGCCATATAAAATAGCGTTTTAATGAGAGGGACAGATATATTTGTTTAAAATAGTTATAGCTCCTTATTTTTCGAGCAATTTTGATTCTATTTTCACCGTTACTATTATATTTTTGTATAATTTTAGATAGAATGTGTAGGTAATAAATATTTTTTTCATGCATTGCATTGCTATTGGATAGCTCACAGCTAAATAAAATAGAATATCAATTTTTGACTTTTTATTCATCACATGAGTCGTCTGCTCCTACAGTAGTGGTTACGAGCCGTTCTTTCTTTTTCGCAGAAGCTTTATTCTCAGCTTCTCGAAATATCGAGTAAATATTGCGGTTTTGTAGTTTTTTCAAGATTTTGTTGTCGTGGAATCCGTGATTGTGTGAGTGATTCCTAAAACAATTGAAATTAAAAAAGTTATTTCTAAATAATCATTAGGTTTCCCATTACAAATGAATTGGAAACACTTAAATTACTATAAACATTAGAAGCTTCTCTCCTCTATTTTTTCGGAGTGATAAATATGATCTTATGACACTCAGCAAAAGCGTAGCTTCTGTATGTAACATTTCTCTCGAAAATAAGAGGTTCAAACGAAAAATTAATCATAAGTTTAGGTATGTAGTAGGTACTGATACTTTGTCCTATGAAGTAAAACCTCACCTTTCTGTAACTTGATTGTAATCGTTCGTACATATATTGGCAGCACACTTCAGGTTAGTCGAGTAGTCGACGCAGCGCCAGAATTTTCTCTGATTTTTCTTACCGCAGTACCTCAGGCTGTACACGTACCTGTTGTGGATCACTTGCAGACCTCCTTGGTTAGACATGGTGTACTGCACCTTTTGGTTCACTATAACAAATAAATTGTGTTTAGGTAAAGCTTTATATTTCTTCGCATGCGGCTAGCCTAAAGGCTCAAACCCACTGCGGCGCACTTTAGCTGCGTGGGTGCATTTGTTTGACCACGTGGGTCTACGTTTCCACTGCAGTACAAAAAGTAAACGACAAAATGTAGCGTGGCCACCGCGGCACACGGAGAGGCTACGCACGTTTTTTTTTTGCAAGAATTTGGTTTTGACATAGTCGTGTATAGCGTGTACCGCGTGCACAGCCAGCATGGCGTTGACAGCGTTGAGCTATAGTGAGTGCGATATTCGAGCAAGCCCCGCGTGTACCAATGACGTCAATTGATGCGTAGCGTGTCCGTGGGTTGCAGTGGAGACAATCTCATACATTTTCACGCAAGGCGAAGTCTCACACACGTGCGTAGCTTTTCCGTGCGCCACGGTGGGTTTCCGCCTTTATAATAAACAGCATATTGACTAAAAAACGACCGCATTCAAAAATTCCTTGGAATGCAATCGCCATTTTATCTGGATAGCAACGTGTGCATTACCTACGTTGTGAATGAAGCCAAAAGGCACTTATCTCACCACCGGCGACCAGCAAGTAGCGAGTAACGCTTCAAACTCGAAACGAGAAGGCGAGCAGCGAGTAGCGACTGAAAAGTGTCGATAGTTTTGACGCTCGGCTTTAAGCGAGTACTTTTGTGTGACGGCCTTTTATTCGCAATAGAGCCAGCTATCGACTATGGATGGATGGATCTTTTGTCCCTTTCCTCAGCGAGCAAATAGTCGAAAGCTAATCGCTTCCTCGCCGGCAGTGAGATAAGTGCCTTATGGTATGTACATTATTAAGTAGGTAGGTGTGTGTTGAATACCGAAGCTTTAAATATTTTAGAATTCACTTTCGACTCAGTCTGTGCTTTGAGCTTTAGACGTATTAGGTAAAATTAGTAGTTTAAACCCGGCCAAGCGCGAGTCAGTTCTCACACAAAGGGTTCCGTATCGAATAAAAAACACGTTTCTTGTATGGGAGTCCCCTTTAATTTTTAACTTAATTTATAATTATTATTTGTTGTTTTTTCTTTCTTTGCGAATATACGACTAGAGTCACTATAATAGTTTATTAAGCTGTGTAAAGATGTTCAAAAGCTGTAAATTGACTTTGACACTCTGAGAAAATTTCACTACGTCTACCTATTACGGTTCTTGAGATACAGCCCGCTGACAGACCGACGGACGGACAGACGGATGGTACGACGGACAGTGTAGGCTTGGTAATAGCTAACTTTCTACCTTAAATATGAAGACAGTTATGTATACACAATGTATACATAAATACAAAAAATAAAAATGCTATTACACATTAGACCAGTTTCTGAATGACAAATTTAACTAATTATTATTATATTGTTATTACTTTATTTTATTTTATTATAATGCAATTGTATTTATTACAGTGAGTAAATCCTGATAATTTTATTTTTCTGCTGACATTGTTTTTTTTTTGAGATTTTTTACAGTCGATTTAATTTTGATCATAACATCACAATTTTGTATGCCTTTCGGCGGAACATTGGTTGGCGATGTCCTGTTCTTACGTCCTGTTGTAAAATTAAATGATCACGCACCTTTGTCCTGAGTTCGGCTAGAGCGACTTATTCGGGAGGACCGCACTCCTTTACGACTGCCCGCGGAGAAGTAAGGATGTGGTGAGGTTTTGAGCTCAGTTCACTATCTACTTACCTATAGGTAAACTAAAAAAACAAGTATTTTTTTGCCTTCCATAACTAATTTATTTTTTCAACTTATTTAGGTAGGTACTAATCCGATTTCTGAATTGAGAACTTGTCAAACTCTCTCACTGATTGGTTGGTTGGTGCGAGACGACACAGAGTTGTGTTGTCGCTTTAAATTTTGCAAACTTATTGTAAAATATAAACCACTATACTGGTCTTAAAAAAGCAATCAAGTTTTGCATTAAACTATGATTAGTTATTCTGATTTATTAATTAATATAGCACACATAAAAACACAGTCACAGACAATGAATCAACTAATCCCTAACAACTTTAATTATTTACATCTATACTTGCGGCAAATATGCATCCGGAAATTCGATCTCAGTAATAACATAAGAATAACTGACAATTTTACCGACGTCCGTTGGACAAGTTATTCACAAAAATGTTTTACAAGGTGTAAATAAGAGGTAGCTTTACCAATAAATTGGAAATGGAAGTTTTTTTTTTCTAAAATAGTATTTCGGTAAAAATAAAGCTATCGTGAATACAGGTAGACAAGATTAACATTTCTTTTTCCACAGTGGCTCATCGCTTTAAGGTTGCCTGCTTGTCAGTCTTCTACGTGTACTTCGGAGAGTTTGCCCAAGAACTCCACGACCTCATCCCACCAGCACCCTTCTACCATCGGACATCCAGACGCACTGCAAGATACCATCCCTATCTTGTTGCTATTCCACCAACTCGCACTATGCGTTTCCAAGCGTCTTTCATAATGCCCACAGCAAAGGAGTGGAACTCTCTGCCTGCGTCTGTTTCCGAACGCTTACAACCCTAGTATTTTCAAAATTATAGTGAATAGGCTACTTCTGGATAAGCTCGCTCCATAGTAGACTTTGTCTCGGTCATCTTTGAGCTAGACTAGAGGCAAGAGTTCCACCACCTCAATAAAAAAAAATTTTTTTTTCTTCGATACTCTTAATCCGATCGGCGATATTTTTTTTTATACTTTCAGCTCCTAGTTTTGCGTCTTGGAATCTCGAGTAAACTGTTCCCTTTCGATGTTTCCTTAAAATATTCTTATCGTGGAACGTATGGTTATGTCTGAATGTTCTGAAACAAAGAAAATAATTCAGTGCACCTAAGAATTATCTGTTAAAAGGTTAAAACATTATAAAGTTGTTTGAAATTATCTTTCCGTTTATTTTCGCATAAAAAATGACCAAATAACTAGAATCTAGCAAAATCTAGCAAAAAAAAAATCAAACAAAGACTCAAGAATTTGTTGAAAATACAATCACATAATATTAGTGAGAAACTGTGCGAGCGATGGTCGCGGGTTGGCGCGAGTTTATGTACCCGTCGATTGGTCAGGCGATGCGAGAGAGTTTGCACGTACCAAGCACTTGGCCGAGAGCGCTGCTCCACCCATCTAAGCGGCACGATGACACATTAAAACTCCTTAAAATTCTATCTTTCTATCCAACAAAAATATATGAAGCGCCATCTATCCCGCTAGCGACGAACTACTGAATGAAATCAAGTGAAAGCACCGCTGTATCCGTTTTCCGTGCGATTTCAACATATTTATACAACAGTCCGAATATCAACTATCGGACCCGACAGACACAATAATTATGCTCTGGTCGGATGATATCCTCCTTTTTCAACGGACCTCCGTCGGAAAAGAAAGGATTCCAACAGTGTGATTCTGTAAAATGTCGAAGTGAAAGCTTGGGTGAAGTGTGATCACGAAGTAAGCTATATCAAACCACACGAAAAAGATGGAATGACAGCTCACTTGTCGTTCACTCCACCTAAGTGAACACGGTGAGATGAAGACAGAATTGACCGGCTGTTCCACTTTCTCTTCATTCTATATTCAAGTATTTAAACAACTTACCGCTCCACAACTTCGTCGTTGTCATTCGTGAATATATGCGCCCTGCATTTGTTTTTGTTGTAGTCGACGCAACGCCAGGATATTTTCCTATGTTGCCTCGATCTTTTATTGATATACCGCAGCTGGTACAAATATCTATTGTACATAATCTGCAGGCCTCCTAGGTTAGATACTGTGTACTGCACGTGGGTATTCACTGAAACAATACAATTTTGCTTTTTATATCCACGGACAAATTATTTATAGCGCTTTAAATATTGCAGGTTTACGGCACTTGTCTCACCGCTGACGATCAGCGAGAAGCGAGTAAAGCTTGAAACTCGTTTGCGAGTAGTGAGTGTGTTATTATTATCATAATTTTATTTGAGATGGTTTTGCTCTTAAATCTAGTCTAGATCAGAGAAGTAGCCTGTTCACTCTAACTTTAAAAAGATTAGGATTGTAAGCGTTCGGAAACACAGACGTAAATTCGATAGTTTGTCGCTCGGCTATCAGGGAGAGCTCTTCTGCATCTGACGATTACTCGCACCACTCGCTCCGTCCGCACTCGCTTATAGCATTATAGGTAGAAACGCCGTGAGTAGCGTTAGTTCTGCCCGCCAAGCGAGCATTGCTGAGCGAGTACTATCAATGATAGGAGTTCTCGCCGGCAGTGTGAACAGTCAGCTATCGAATATAAATATACATCTCTTTTAATAACCCTATATCTTTTATCTGTATTCTCAGCGAGAAAATAGTTAATACCTGATCGCTTCCTCGTCGGCGGTGAGACAAGTGCCTAAAGCTTCAGGCAGAGCGGAAGGACGCCACAGTATGAGTCCTTCTTAGAGCAGTGGAGGCGAAAACTAGCGACTGATTTTAAAAGCAATAGGCCTGTGTCCTGAAAAAATCCAATTAGTCCGTCAGTTAGATTATCAAAAAATATTTGACCCGTATTTTTTCTTTTGTTACGGGAACCATAATTGACGAAGTTACGCTTTTAAAATTCTCAATACGTCACGCCCTGCCATAATTTATAGCGGGTCGTGACGTCACGACCCCTACTGCCGAATTTTGATGAGTTTTATCTTTGTCAATAATCATTGATTTACAAAAACAAAAAATACGTGTACATTATTTTTCAATACTCTAACTGACGGACTAAATAGTTTTGCAATTTATGGATGATGGAAACTAGCCTATTATTAATTATTATTTAATTTATAAATCACGCTCTATGATAGAATAAATACACTCACCTTAACCAGTCCTAAAATACCACTTAGCATTATTGATTAACACAACAATAAATAAAACCTGTCTCTTTCACTTAATCGACAACAACATAGGTTAGAGTGAGTAAGCACAACTCTTATCATCATAGATTGAATTGAATTAAATAGACTAGTTTGCCACTGAACTACTCCACGCTAAAAGAAGGACTCTTGGTTGTGAAGTATCCATTATTTCAAAATCGACCAATTGCGAGTCTCACTCGCGCAAAGGATTCCGAACGAACTAAATATTTTTTCTACTTAACAACCATAGATTTCTTATAGGGTTTTCTTAAGAATAAAGAAATAGTTCTGATCTGTATTTTTTTTTTTCAAATAAAAAATATAAACAATTTGAGAACCGGTTCAAAAAGTCATTTATTTAGTAATTATTTATTAATTTAGTTTATTTTTAGTAACTAATTTGTCTTAAAAAAAAAAGAAAACTTAGAAACTAAAAACAATGATTGAAATGTATTGCAAAATATAAAGTATTATACGAAATTTTCTCAATTATGTGTTGAGTTTCGAAAAACAATCAAGTTCTGCATAAATCAGGATTCGTTTTTGTTTTTTCACATACTAGTTTTTACCCGAGACTTCATATCCCGTTTATTTCCCGTTCCCGTAGGAATTTCAGGGAACTCTTAGTGCGCCCCTACGGAGTGTAAGGAAGCTACATGCCAATTTCAACTTTTTACGACCAGTAGTTTCGGCTGTGCGTTGATATATAAGTCAGTGAGTCAGATTTGCCTTTTACAAATATAATATGTCACAGACAATGAATAACCGTTTAGCATAGCAAGCATCTTATCTATCATTAATATCATTTATAATTACGTAATAACACATCATTAGCAGTTATTATAAACTATACCTGAGAATTTAAACGACGCCGACGTACGTTGGCTAAGTTATTCACACTAATGTTTTACAAGGTGAATATAAGAGGTAACTTTACCGATCACTTGGATAGCGGTTCGTTTTTCTAAAATACAACTGCTAGCCAAGTCAAGAGTGAATAGGTTACTTCTAGCCAAGGGTGCTCCATCTTAGACCACATCATCGCTTACCATCAGGTGAGACATTGGATAAACGCGTGCCTAACAACAGTAAAAAAATAGGTTTTCGGAAAAAAAAAAACTCATGAATATAGGTAGACATGTTTGACATTTCTTTTATTTCTTTTACACAGTTGAGTTTTTACTGAGAGACCATCGCCTTAAATTGAAATTCTCATTTTTTCTTCGATACTCTTAATCCGATATTTTTCTTTAAACTTTCAGATTTTAGTTTTGCGTCTTGAAATCTTGAGTAAAGTATACCCATTCGAAGTCTCTTTAAAATATTCATATCGTGGAACGAATGATTATGTTTGTATGTTCTGAAACAAAGTTAATAATTCATTGAATAAATAAATCATGTATAATATGTATGTATTTACAAAAAAAAAATGTATAAGTAGTTTATCAGCCATGAAAAAAAATGTGTAAGTAGTTTATCAGCCATCTCGTTACCATAACACAAGCATTAGGTTGCTTAGCTTGGGACTATATGGCGTTGTGTGAAATGTCCAAGGATATTATTATATTATATTATTATTATTATTATTATAATTATAATACAGACTAATTTATATTACACTCTGTTGTACACCACAAGAAGGAAACTTGGGCGGCCTTATCGAATTCCGCGATCTCTTCCAGACAACTTGGGATGGACAGTATTTGCTAGGACATGAGATGAGGCTGTCCTTGGTGTGTCAAAAACCGAGTAAATTAATATATTACATAATAGATACACATATACATACATAAAAAGCTATATAATAAATACATACATACCAATTATACAAGTGTAGCGGTTCCATTCATTATTTGTTAATTTTATAGGTTTACTTTTTCAACCAACCAACGTTCCCGAAACAAGCAGTGAAAATAAATAAGGACTATCAATAATCACAGCAACAGGGGTAATGTTATTTTATAAGGCTTTTAAATGTGTACCTTTAAGAAGTCTTTTTTAAATCTAAGAATCAATAACTGTTAAAACATTATTAAGATTTTTGAAAATTTAATGTGAACTTTTTATTGATCCATTTATTTTTGCATTGGAACGCCTTGCTCCAAAGGAAAAGTTACTTTAGAATGTAGGTACTAGATAGGAAACAAAGACTCAAGAATTTGATGAAAATACAATCACAAATATTTGTGAGAAACTGTGCGAGCGGCATTTGCGTGGGTAGGTAGATTTAAGTAATTAGGACAATTGGAAGCAGGGCTGCGGGGACAGCGGGCGAACGCAGACCCCGAGCCATACCAGTCAGCTGTTTCTCATCACCGAGCACGGCTGCGCTCGCGCATTTTAGATTTCCAGAACTTATTATTTACGTAAACCAACCGGACGGTTAGTAATTTCATAGTTTCTAATTATAGATAGATATAATAATCTTGTTATACAGTCCACTTTCATTTAACTCACTACGACCTGTCGTCGCCATCAACAAGGTTCAGAGGATGTCTCCTTAACTAGCCAGTGCGTCCAGTGATGTGTTTACACGTACCGAGCACTTGGCCGAGAGCACTGTCCCACCCATCTACTCGCCACGATGATAATTATATAAAACTAATTTAAATCCTATTTGTCCATCCTTAGCCAATAAATATTATTGTAGAGGAATTAATGCCACAACAAAAACTAACGAAGCAAACTTTGTGCCGCAACAAAAATATACGCAGCGCCATCTATCTCGCTAGCGACGAACTACTTTTTCATGAATCCGTTTTCCGTGCGATTTCAACATTTATACAACAGTCCGATTATCAACTATCAGACAGTTGCCCGCTAGACAAAACCACTGTCTGGTCGGAGGACCCTCCTTTTTCAACGGAGATTTGCGAGACATTACACCCTGTTCCGCCAGTATAAAAAAAAAAAACTTACCGCTCCACAACTTCGTCGTCGTCATTCGTGACTATTTGCGCCGCGCATTTGGTTTGTGAGTAGCCAATGCAACGCCACCTTATTTTCCGATGTTCACTCGATCTTTTAGTGATATACCGCAGCTGGTACAAATATCTATTGTACATCATCTGCAGGCCTCCTTGGCTAGATACTGCGTACTGCACCTTGGGATTCACTAAAACAATACATTTTTGCTTTTTATACCCACGGATAAATTATTTTTAGAGCTTTGAAGTTTAAATATGTCAAGTTTAAAGTTTCAGGCTACGGAAGGACGCCTCAGCATGAGTCCTTCTCAAAGCAGCGGAGCGAAAATTAGCGACTGATTTTAGAAGCAATTATTATTTTATTCTACTTTATTTAAAAACCACTCTTTATTATAGTAATAAAAACACTCACCTATAAACAGTACCGAAATTCCAAATTAAACCACTTCGCGTTTTTGATAAACACAACAATTATATAATACACTTGTCTCTTTCATTCACTTGACAACAACATAAGTTAGAGTGAATAAACCACAACTCCTAATTTAAGATTGAAGTGAAAAATACACTAGCGTGCCATTAAACTACGCTAAAAGAAGGACTCATAACTGAAATAACCATTATTTCTAAACCGACCAAGTGCGAGTCGGACCCCGGAAAGGATTCCGAACGAATCATATTGTTTTTTTTTTTTATACAAAATTGGGAAACTCTTGGCCTCACCTGATGGAAAGTGATGATTAGGCCGAAGATGGAAGCGAGTTTCACCCGGAATCCTCTTACACAGAGGAACTGGCTATCATACCTCTGACTGCCGGAACACAACAATGCTGATAACATTGTTGTTATGGCGACAGACTTAGACATGATGGTGGTAGCTTGCCAGGCGGACTTAGAACAAGTCCTACCACCAACCAAACCGAGCAAAAAATTTGCCCCCGCTGGGAATCGAACCCGGGACCTCTGGGCCTGAATCAGGTGGTATAACCACTAGACCACGGAGGCGGTGAGTGTCACCTGTTTAGCACCACCCAGGGACCACGTGTAGGGATTCGCTGAAGGGTATTCTCCTACGGACGCGGGTGACTCGGCTCCCATTGTGAATACTTTATGTTCGAAATAAATAAATAATAATAAACACCCACAGTCGTCGGTATTGAGACTGTATATCCCGCGAAAGTGTGGAGGTCGAGGCTTTTTAAATGCTAAGACTCTCCACAATCGCGAATATTTCCTAGCTGTCGACGTGGGTATGCATCGAGATGTAATGGCGGTGGACAAGGGACTCACCCCGCTCTCCTTGGCAAATGAGAACTGGCGCAAACCTGCGGTGCTTGACACTAACGGTCGCAGGGCGGTATGGCAGAGTAAGGAGCTTCACGGACGCTTTTTCCGGGCCCTTCATGGGCCCGACGTAGATCAACTAGCGTCCGTAGCCGGGCTGCGTTTCAGTGATCTTTTTGGAGAAACCGAAGGTTTTGTCTGTGCAATTATGGACGAAGTTATCATGACGAATAACTACCGGAGATTTATTGTGAAGGACGGCACGGTCGACATATGTCGGGCATGTCACCGTCCGGGAGAATCAATTCGTCACATTATCTCTGGTTGTTCTCGTCTAGCTAACGGAGAATACTTACATAGGCACAACCTTGTAGCCAGGATTATTCATCAGCAACTTGCTCTGAAATACTCTTGTGTGAAGTTTATTTTTATTTTTTAAATAAAACGTTGCCCCACACTAGGAATTTCTCTTGTATCGTGGGTGCGTTTACAAACATACAAAGTCACATACACAAAAAGCCAGACCCGGAACAACTATCTATAGGTCATACAAATATTTTTTCCGTGAGGGAATCCAACCCACGACACGCGACGCAGCAGCCAATCGCTCAACCACTGCGCCAACCGTGCCGTCAAAGCAGCAACTTGCTCTGAAATACTCTCTTGTGCAGTCGGAGGTGCCGTACTACAGATATGCGCCCGACCCAGTTCTCGATTATGGCGACATCACATTGTACTGGGATCGGTCCATCATCACTGACAGGACTATTGTTGCCAATAAGCCTGATATAGTGGTGGTGGACCGAATAGTGAGGCGTGCAATGATTGTAGACATTTTCGTCCCGCATGACGAGAACCTCGTGAAAGCCGAGAAACATAATAAACAAATCAAGTATATTGACTTGGCTCGCGAGGTGTCGACATGTGGGAAGTGGACTCTGAAATCATTGTACCGATAGTTGTTACAGCCAACGGCTTAATAGCCAAGAGCCTACACCTCAGGAGGCTCTCGTTGGGCAGCTGGGTCAAGGGCGATTCAGAAAGCGATACTTCTTGACATGGCTCGCATTGTTAGGAGGTTCCTCTCTCTGGAGCCCTGACCGCCGGTAGCTTTTTATATTTTCAAATGTTTTTTAAAAATACTTTTAATAGAAAAATTTAAAACTGTGAAAAATATGTAAAGAAAATGAATAAAGATAATAATATTTTGATCTAGTTAAGTATCAATAGTTTTCTTATGAATGAAGAAAATAGTTCTTATCCCTATTTTTTTCTAATTAAAAAATACACTACGTATACGCTCGCGATTTTTATTATTGAAAGTATGAAAACAACAGTCAGCTATTTGGCTGGCGGTGGAAAGTCAGTTAGCTGACGCAGTAAAGATTGAGTATATTGAAGCATTGTTACAATCTATTCGACCTAGAAAATGTACACAAAAAAAATAACATAAAAAATCATAAACATCGTCAAGCCGTTTCGGAGAAGTTCGACAACCAACACCGTGACACGAGACTTTTATACATTGGACAAGCTGACTCTAAATACAAAATAGCCTACGGCCTATTCTCAAACAAAAATTTCATAAATTCGGTATCAGTATTTATTTGCACTCAGCACGCGGTTAAAAAAGTTTTTTTATAAATACGGCGTTCTTATTAGGTACATACTAGCTGTCTTCCGCGGCCTCGCTCCCGTCAACTGCATATTTTTTTTTCATAAGTACCTTCTGACAGTAACAAACACAACAAAATAAAAATTTGCGAAATCATTACAGCCGTAAACGCATGATTCGAAAAAAAAAAAATCTTAAAAATCGGTATCAGTATTTTCACTGAGCACTCGGTTAAAAACAGTTTTTTTTTTTTATAAATACGGCGCGGCGTTCTGTGTTTACATATTTACGTGTTACACATACTCACACAAGACTTTCTTCGTATCCTCAGCGGTTAGGTCGTGGTCTGTATCATTAGATGGTCCATTATTCGAGGTATTTGGAGTGCGGGTTTCAAGGTCGTCACGCGTAGTGTCTTCAGCTTGAGTAGAATCATCCTGTGTGTCCATGCAATAATCTGGTATGGTCGTTGAGTCGCCTGTGTCTTCATCAAGATATATCCTGTACAACAGAAAGTGGAAAATATAACCGACTTCCAAAAACCACTAGTATAAAAGAACCTTAATTTCGGAAGTCGGTGTTAAAAAACGAAGATACAAAAGCAAAAACACTGACTTCCGAAACTTTCGAGTGTAGCGAGTCTTACTTTGTAGTGTGTTTTGGAAGTCGGTTATAATTTTTTTGTAAAAAAAAATTCACTTGAAATAATCAAAGATGCTCATAAAACAAACAATTCTGAGCCAAACTGAATATTATTAATATATTTTTTATTTTTACGGGACCAAATGGCCCCGGATCAGAAACCTCGTAGTAATCGGTGTACATACATACATACATAAAAAAAATACCCGCCGAATTGAAAACCTCCCCTTTTTTTGGAAGTCGTTTAAAATAAAAACTTTTGGACTAGTGCAGACTAGGGACGTAAACTTTTGTTCATTTTATGGTTACCGCAGGGGCCGTCTCCAGGAGCGAGAGATTCGTGGAGATATTATCATTGTGTCACGTATTTCAATAACAAATCTATGAACGTGTTGTTGCGTGTTGTTGTGTGTACACGGCGATGTTATCGCAGCGATTCGATGAGTGAAAAAACGTCAGCTTGCGGCGATTCTCTCGCTCGTGAAGACGGCCCCTAATTGCATAACAATTCAGCAATGCGTATTTGTTCACATAACTCTTTGATTGATTAAGTGTCGCCGCACACGGGCCACCGGCCACAACCACAAAACGCCGCCACCGGCATATTTCCTGTAGTTTTCATACATTTAGGATTGTAGCGTGTGGCGGCCACCAGCGTCAACCGTGTGCGGCGAGTCCATATAAAATGTACGAAAACTACAGGAAATATGCCGGTGGCGGCGTTTTGTGGTTGTGGCCGGTGGCCCGTGTGCGGTGACCCTAACTCGTGGAGCCGTTAAAAGTTTTAATAACGATTTTTGTCGAGGATCTGTAACTTTGAACTTGCCTCGATAACTTTATTTCCTTTAAATAATTTAAGTACTATAAAAGAAATTAATATTCGTTGTTCACATTCGCATAAAAAGAAAATGAACATTATTGGTATGACTATAACTTTCATATTCCTATTAAACGAAAATGGGCTTGTGTCCTGAAAAAATCTAATTGGTCCGTCAGTTAGATATCAAAAAATATTTGACACGTATTTTTTCTTTTCTTACGGGAAACAAAATTGACGAAGTTACGACGCTTTTAAAATTCTCAATACGTCACGCCCTGGTATAATTTTTAGCGGGTCGTGACGTCACGAGACCCCACTCCCGAGTTTTGATGCGTTATATCTTTGTAAATATTAATTGATTTACAAAAACAAAAATTACGTGTCCGTTATTTTTCAATACTTTAACTGATGGACTAAATAGTTTTGCAATTTGTGGATGATGTAACTGACTGCCTAGCCTATTAAAAACTTCTTTTGCTCTGGGCGAAGTGGGAGACTGACTCTTACTGAATAATGGGTCTTTATCATTTAAAAGCAATTGAAAGAATTCAAAATCTTTAAATGCTGTTTTCAGTCCAGGCCAGTACCAGGTCACATACTACTTTGAAAACACACACATACTTGCAGATAGGTGCTGGTTCAATTTTCTTCTGTTCTTTTATTGGTTGTGTAGGCTTCTTCTTCTCCTTGAGCAGTCTTAACCTTTCCGAAATACTTTTAGTTCTTGGTGGACTTGGAGTGGCTGTTTTGCTTAGACCAGATTTTGCAGTTTTTCCATCATCCTTGAAAGGAGAACTAAAGTGTTTAAATGCATAATTATATATATATTATTAAAAAAAAAACAGGAAAAAAAAATCCTGTATCGTCGGTGCGTACAATTCCACATACACAAACAGCCAGACCGGAACAACTATCTGTAGGCCATAAAAATATTTGTTCCGTGCGGGAATCGAACCCGCGACAAGCAGCGCAGCAGTCAATCGCTCAACCACTGCGCCAACCTTGTCGTCAAATACTACAATAATGATATTGTCATCATCAATCATAACATAATCATATCAACGGAAAGACGTCCACAGCAACGGTGGTCTCGCTGCGCGTTGCCAGAACAACCGGTGTAGTGAGTCTCACATCCATCGCCTACCCACGACTCTCACCAGGGGGGCTACTCTCTAAGCCTGACGTCCGTAGTTTTGGGCCTAGTTGCGGGCGTATTCTACTCCGTATCACCTAAGCACTAAGAATTAAAGAAAAACCGATTTGACAGTTACTTTCAAATCGTGTTGTAGTCTTACCTCGGGTTCAGTACCTACTAATCGTAAGTCCGGAGGTGGTACAGAGTAGAATAACGCCCGCAACTAAGCCCGAAACAACGGGCTTCGGTCTTAGAGAGTAGCCCCCCTGGTCATCAGTCCACCTTATGAGGCCGCGCCAACGCTGCGTAGCACCCTTTGCCTGCCCGTGACCTTGACCGCTATTGGAGTCAAGGGTTGACGGGCTGCTGGGCACTAGGCGCCATTTTTGTGTTTTGCTTATTATAATCGCTACGCTTGACGACCAGATTGGCGATCGCAGTGTAGCTGTTGCATTTTACAAAAATGCTGCTTGCTGCCCATTCATGCAGGCACAAGTGACAATAAAACGACTACAAGGTAGGTGTCTGGTTGTATGTGTGACGTTAACAAAAAGGTTGGTTTGAGGTCGCTCAAAAATATATCTCGAGGATTTGGAGAGAAATAAAATAACTCTGCAGGGTAGTAAAATAAAAATGGAGCTTTTCGTTTTTCTTATTAACACAGACAAACAGATAGACAGAAAACCGAGTGATCCTATAATAGTTCAGTTTTTTACGGACGTTCAGAGTTCTTTTTTTTTGTGTTTCCTCAGCGAGAAAATAGTCGATAGCTGATCGCTTCCTAGTCGGTGGTGAGACAAGTGCTAAGCATAAAATAAAGATCTCCCAAAGACTGGAACTCTCTGCCTGCGTCTGTGTTTCCGAACGCTTACAACCCTAATCTCTTCAAAGTTAGAGTAAACAGGCTCCTTCTGGGTAAGCTCGCTCCATCGTAGATTTTGTGTCTGTCATCTCCAACCACAAATAAAAAAAAGAGTATTACCATCAGACTGTTATCTATACTAATATTATAAATCAGAAGAGTTCGTTTGTTTGGTTGACCGCGCTAATCTCAGGAACTGCTGGTCCGATTTGAAATTCTTTCAGTGTTAGATAGCCCATTTATCGAGGAAGGCTATAGGATATATATCATCACGCTAAGACAAATAGGAGCGGAGCATTAATGGAAAATGTGACGCAGACGAAGTTGCGCGGGTCAGCTATAGTTAATAAATATTACTTCGTCATGTTTTGCTCTTGTAACCATTATTGAATAACTTATGTCTACATAAGGTCTGATTAAAATAGATGCACTTTAAGAGCGTGTATTCCGTCCACTAGCGCCGCCAATCGTATTTTATTATTTGTGGTAAATTTAAGACACGTAGATAAAAAACCGCTCTGTAGTGCACTAAAGAAATGTATTTATTATGTTTTGAGAGTTATGTTTTGTACTTTAGAACATAAATAGTTGCCAAAGTCGATATTTTTGCTAAAAGTGGCCACTTTTAGCAGTAATTGCCGTTTTGGCTATTTAGCCATGAGTTATGTATTAAAAATAGCTGTCAAAAAATAATAGATACATTTCTTTAGTGCACTACAGAGCGGTTTTTTCTCTACGTGTCTTAAATTTACCACAAATAATAAAAAACGATTGGCGGCGCTAGTGGACGGAATACACGCTCTTAACACAGCATTCAGTATGTCTAACCAAAGATATTCAAGCAATAAAGAACTGGCCAAGTGCGAGTCGGACTCGCGTGCAAAGGGTTACGAACCGTTTTTTTTTATTTAACATGATATTGTATCACTACAAACTTCTTACAGGTTTTCCTGTAATCTTTAGGTATAGAACTATTTTCTGCATTTATTTCAAAATTGTAGGCCCATTAGTTTTTTTTTTACTATTGATAGGCATATGTTTGACCACTATCTCACCTGATGTTAAGCGATGATGCGGTCTAAGGTGGAGCACGCTTGCCTAGAAGTAACCTATTCACTCTTGACTTAAAGACTCCCAGGTTGAAGCTATCAGGAAACACAGACAGTTCACAGACAGTTTCGGAGATAAGGGGGGGTAATGGTAATTTTTGGTTTAATTTCTTGAATAACTTTCAAACTATTTATTTTAAAATTATGGAAAATATATAAATAACCCCTCACAGTAAGCCCTTTTATTTGATATGTCACACAATACAGTTTGAAATACATTTTATTTTTTTTCTCATTTGACCCCCATACTCAAAATTTATTATTATAATTTATTGGCCCATACGCAAAACTGGCTGTGACAGACAGACAGACAGACACCCGAATGACGATTGCGTTTTTCACGAATGTGCAAAACCAAAAAAAAAAAACACTCATTAATGTAACCCCTAAGACACTGACCAGTGATTGTATTTTGATCTAAAATAATAAATTAATGCCGGCACACTAGAATAAACACATCCATTATGGGTAAGTACTTGTACACACATTTTTCTTAATATTATTTTTATCAGTATCCTTTATGTTAGTGGTCTGAATGATTTCTAAAAGCTTTGTCTCTCTTGATTTGAATAGGACCTCGTATAATTTCATCGAATAACTTACCATTTCCTTGAGTCCCCTGATATGCAGTGCTCTCCCTGCAGCTATGATCTCTGGCAGCCGGTCTTTTGGCACAAGGACTTCCCCGGTGTATATATATTCCAGAATCGAGCTTAGTGTAGAGTATGATATATTCTGAAATTATATTGAATTTAAACCTTAAATATATTGTGTTCATTGAACTGAATTTTATTAATATTTCGTAACTGCAATGATAGACAGCTTTCATGACATTTACACATGCTGGTAATAAATAAATAAAAGCATTGAATTAAACTTTAAATGGCAAGTCCTTAAGTAAATAAAGGAATATTTAGCTTTTTGTTAAATGGATATTTATATAGATATATACTAGCAGACCCGACAGACGTCCTGTTGTCCGACCGCTGTGCCATCTGCCAGGCTGATTTGTGAATCTAAACCATCCAGGGCGCCACCCAAACGCATACAAAAAAAATTTATTAAAATCGGTCCAGCGGTTTAGGAGGAGTTCAGTGACATACACACCTAAAGTAGAATTTTATGTATATATAAATCTCGTGTCATGACATTCTTGTGTTTGTTATTGAACTTCTTCGAAGCAGATTGACCAATTTTTATGATTCTTTTTGTATTTTTGGTAGGTCTGAGAATAGGTCGTAAGCTATATTTTTATTTTTTACTAGCTGACCCGCGCAACTTCGTCTGCGCTACATTTTCCATTATTGCTCCGCTCCTATTTGTCTTAGCGTGATGATATGGGTCATTTTCACAAAAAGTGTACATTGGTGTTTCGGGTGTGTCCCACAACTTTCGTATTTTTTTTAAAGGATAATGTCTATGTTTAAGAAAAACAAAACTAAAAATATGAATCTGTGGTCAGTTTAATAATAATATTGTATATGAGGCTGCTTGTAAACACAGTCATATTACCATAATTTTTAAAAATTAAGGTAGAAGGTATCCATTTTAGCACTGTCCCACTACCATTTTCATTCAAATAACGTAACCTTAATTTATGTTGCTGACCTAAATATAATAATGTGGTTGATATTTTGGAAAGTATAGTTATGTACGATTTGTTACACGATTACAGCAATAGTCTAATGTGGCACAAAATATTTAAATAATTTAATCTTTGTGAGGACATAAACTGGTAAAAATGGAAAATTCCCTTCCGAAACCGCAATTTTTGCGAGATGTGCAATCAAAACTACCATATGATAGGTACGTGTATTTTTTTCGATCGGCAACATTTTAACGCTGTCAATGAGTTTTAACAAGTAATTCGGACATTTTGACGGCGGCCGGCGAACGAACAATATACCACAGTAAGTGGTCCGATTTTGATTTTCCAGAGCCGCAACCAATTCCAAAGTAAGTTTACAAGTTTATTTCTTGCAAATTATTTTGATATCTTTATTAGCTTTCAGTGAACATAAATTGATACTATTATATATTAATAAAACTCGGTATATTATATTAAACACTAAGTTTAATTATTTAAAGCGCACACGAAATACAATGCAAATTGATACAGGAGAAAAAAGCGTAGAGTATCTGTCACCAGTGCCACAGATAAGAAACGCAGAGTAAAAAGTAAACTATAGCTGCATCGTTCCAGTTCTCACACTCTCCCACACATAACAGTATGCATACAATCAGATTAGGCAGATTGTACCTCTTATAATTATAAATTATATTTATTATTCACTTTTATCTGAATTCACTTATAATTAAATCACCCTTAACTAATGTACTTAATTATAAATATTTATACTAATTTTAATTTTTTATGTAGATGTTGAAAGCCTGTTAAATAATAGGTTTTTGGCTTATCTTAACTTTCACTCAATGTTTCCGCACACTGTAACATTTGATTCACATGGCGTTTCCATTTACGACCTTCAACATCTATTACATACGTAACATCAGGTATTGATTCCTCAATTACTAAACCCAGAACCCATGGCTTGCTATCTTTTCTGTAATCCCGCACCATTACTTTTTGTCCAACTTTAAATTTTAAATTTCTATTTCCCTGCTCTCTCCCCTCCACTCTTTCCTGCACAATCTCTACTAAGGGTGGTGGCCTCAATAAACTAAATCTGTTTCTGATTTCTCTACCCAACATTAATCTAGCTGGGGATACTCCGGTGGTACGTTGTGGAGTACTTCTATAATCAGATAAGAACAAATTAATTGCTGAATAAAGATCTTGTCCACTTTCTTTTATCTTTGTGACAGCGGATTTAAATGTTTCTACAAATCTCTCAGCTGCACCGTTTGTAGCAGGGTGGTAAGGTGGGGAAAATGTATGCTTAATTTGAATTTGTTTACAGTATTCTTGAAACTCAGTGCTTGTATAAGTCCTTCCATTGTCTGTAACTAAATGTATAGGATAACCATAGCGAGCGAATAAACCTTTTAATATTTCTATAGTGCGTTTACTAGTAATGTTTCCCATTTCAAATATTTCTGGCCATTTAGAATAGCTGTCTACCACTACCATGAACATTTTATTATAAAAGGGGCCTAAAAAGTCTGCATGAATTCTATACCATGTTGAAGGTGGTACAGGCCATGGCTTCTGAATTTTGCAAGGGCTTTTACTATTTTGTAAACAAAATATACAATTTTTGGTAATACCATCAATCATAGAATCTAAATTAGGCCACCAAAAATATGACCTAGCTATCTCTTTCATTCGGATAATGCCAAAATGACTTTTATGTAATTCTGCTAATACTGCTTCACGAATGGCCTGTGGAATTAATATACGATATCCCCAAAATATGCAACCTCTATCTATTGATAATTCATTTTTTCTGTGATAAAATGGAAGAATATCTTTATCAATTTCTTTTTTCTCAGGCCAGCCATCAGTCAGATATCTTATAACCTTGGAGAAAATAGTGTCCCTTTTCGATATATCTTGAATTATTTTCCAATTTAGTGTTTCCATTTCTGATTCATTTACATAGCATACACCATTATTCTCAGGGCTTACTAAGTAAGTATTTACTTCATCATTTTTCGTATTACCTACAGTGACAGTTCTTGACAAAAAATCTGCTGGGTTAAGTGTTGATTTGATATGTCGTACTTTATAATTAAAAGCTGACAGAAAGATGGCGTAGTGTTGTAGTCTTTTGGCGGCCATTTTAGGTATACTTTTTGTAGGTCCGAATATTCGTACTAAGGCTGCATTATCGGTCTCCAATTCAAATGGTTGTCCATAGAGATAATTATAAAACTTTGTTACACCATACACTATTGCCATAGCTTCTTTATCTATAGTACAATATTTTTGTTCCACCGAATTTAATTTTTTGCTTGCATATGAAATAGGTTTTACTGTACCATCCCTATCTCTGTTTGATAATACAACTCCAAGGCCTGTCTCTGAAGCGTCACATGTTAAAATTAAAGGTAATTTAGGATCATAGTGTCTTAAAATATTTGTTGAAGCTAATTTGTTTTTTATTGCCTTAAAAGATTCCTCACACTCGGATGTCCAATTAAACCTGTCTTTTTTCGTACATTCATATAATGGTGATATAATGGTTGCCATATCCTTCAAAAATCTAGAGTAATAATTTATTTTTCCCAGAAATGATTTTAATAATGTTAAATTTGTTGGTGTCTCTGCAGCTAATAAAGGTTCTATGTTTGATTTAATAACACTGATTCCCTTGTTGTCTATGCGATAACCAAAAACATCTAAATAAGTAGTAAAGAGTTTACATTTAGTATATTTTAATTTAAATTCACTTTCCTGTAGTCTTTTTAAAACCTGATATACTGTTTCATAAGCATCTTGCAAGGTGTTTCCTTTAACCTCCTCAGACCCCGCGTCAAAAATTTTTCACAAAATAAAGTTTATGTGACAAGCCCAGCTACAAATTAAAACTAGTAGTAACAAACGCCCACGGTACAAATTTTTGGACATATTATTTTAAATTTGCCGCCACAATTATTTGTTAATTTTTGCGGAAGTATTTTGACAGGTAACATTTCCAATCATATTTTTTTATCAAGTGAACGCAGCCAACCATAAAAAAAAAATAAAGTGACACATTCTTTTGTCAAAAAAGTTTGGTCATGGCGCCGCCGCAAGTTATAGGTAAGTTTTAATCTTTTCAAATCAATTAAATTTATGTTGTTTTTACGCATGTTTTATTATGGAATTGTCAAAAAAAGGTTAAATAATGAATTCCAATAAATATTTTATGAGTAGCTAGCGACACAATGGATTTCCTGAGTCTCTTTTTTATTTGTCAAATTTTCGGTACATCAGGACTATGCTTCAAATTAATGTATTTTTTATTTGTGCAATTTTTGGTACATTGGGATTACGTTTCAAATCTATTCATTTTGTATTTGTACAATTTTTAGCACATGTGAACTATGTTTTACAATGTTATTACTGCTTTTTTATAACGGTTTTCAACAGGTTTAAGAGAAGATGAAATACTCCAAAGATTAAACGAATCTGATTATGAAGAAGAAGATCTGGACTATATAGACGACTCAACTGATAATGAGTATGCACCAAATGATGAAAACCAATCGAGCGACTCTTCGTCTGATGACGATATGCAGCCTCAACCGAGTCGTACCGTAAATAGCCGCGGAAGAACCGGTCGGGGGAGGAGCAGTCGTGGACGGAGTTGTCGAGGGAGGAGCAGTCGTGGACGGAGTTGTCGAGGGACGAGCAGTCGTGGACGGAGTTGTCGAGGGAGGAGTACTCGTCAGGTAGAAGCACACACAGAACAGACACACACAGAATGGCAAATCAAAAACTTCAGCCCCCCAACACTACACCTCTCAGAGCCATCCTATCTGCCCATTGACAGTATAGAATATGATAGAGAGCAATACCTGGAACAGTATATAGATGACGAGCTGATTCAGCTCATTGTAGACAAATCAAACCAGATGTACATATATCGTACAGGTAAATCACTAGATTTAACTACAAAAGAATTTAAAATATATATGGCTGTTACTATGTTAATGTCTTGTGTATGCTACCCCTACATCCGACAATATTGGGAAATGAAATGGCGCCTTCCTTTGATTGCTGATGCCATGTCACGCAATAGGTATTTCCAATTACGAACATCGCTGAAACTTGTATTTGATCCTGACATTACCGAAGCAGAAAAAGCTCGTGACAAACTTTGGAAAGTGAGGCCTATTATTGAACGCGTATTAAAAGGCTGCCACAAGCAAGTTAAAGATCAACATGTTGCAGTTGATGAAATGATGATACCTTTTTCAGGCAGTTGTGGCATGAAACAATACTGCCCAAATAAACCAAACCCTGTAGGCCTCAAAGCCTTTGTCCTCGCTAATCCCGACGGTACAGTGTGTGACTTTAACGTGTATCAGGGAGAATTGACCTTTCCTGAAGAGAAAGATGCAGGATTCAGTCTTGGCGAAAGTGCTGTGCTAAACTTGACTCGCACATTAGTTCCTGGCCATATTATATATTTTGATAGATATTTTACCTCCGTAAAACTTGCACAGGAGCTGTTGAATCGGGGACATCAATGTGCCGGTACTATAATGAGAAACAGAATACCAAATTCTTTGAAAGCAGTTCTGCCTGATGACCACGAAATGAAGCGCAGAGGAAGAGGTAGTAGCTCGGTTTTTGTGAACTCTAGTGACTACATTGCTTTCACAAAATGGTTTGATAATAAACCTGTTCTGTTGGTGTCTACTGCATTTGGTAGCGAGCCCGTAGATGAATGTAGGAGATGGTGTAAGACTGAAAGACGTTACATAAACATAGAGAGACCGATGGTGGTAAAGATGTACAACAGTAAGATGGGGGGTGTCGATTTAGCCGACCGAATGTTAGCAGTATGCCCATCTCGTGCTAGAACCAACAAATGGACGATACGTTTTTTGTCACATATGGTGGACTTGACTGTATCTAACTCATGGATCCAATATCGGAAAGCTGAACTAAAACTGGGCAGACCCCTAAAAAAAATACAGTCACTGCGTCAATGGAAGATGGAGTTAGCAGAAAATATTCTTGATAAGAATACATGTATGGGACATGAAGCATTGGAAGAAACTGATGGAGAGGATGAAGAACCAATTAGAAAAAGAGGTAGACCAGGAACAGTCCCTCTTCCTTCTAAGATTCGGAGAGTTCAGGGGCAACATATGCCCATATTTGTCGGTGTAGCAAACAGGTGTCGCCAACCAGGTTGCAGCAACAAAACTACTGCAAAATGTACAACCTGTAATGTGGCTCTTTGTCTTACAGCCAAACGCAATTGCTACAAGCAGTTCCACGAGTAATTTATTTATTATGATCTCTTTTTTACATGTCGTTAATTTTATGAGCTAGGTTAGTATGAAACTATTGTTTTCAAACCTAAGGTTCTTAGAGAAGAGACTGGTTATTTTATAAGTGTGTCGTGGTTGTTTTAGTTCTTTCTAAAAATATATATAATTAAAGGTGTTTAACGTATTGCTTGTTATTTTATCAATTATATTTCCCAAACTTATCTAAAAATATATTTTGGAAGATAGACCCAGTGTACCAATTTTGGAACAAAATAAATGACAATTTTAACCCCGCCATATCAATCTATACAAGTAGCATATACAAGCAAAATTAGCATCACAACCCAAATTATTCTAATTCTTAAGTTATACGAGAAAGAAGTTGTGGGCCTGACAGGCTATTTTTATTATGTACCAAATATGGGACTTTGGGTTTTTAGTACTACAAGGGTTTTAGAAAGCTGGGTCTTAGGAGGTTAATATAAATATTGTCAATGAATACAATAGTATTGGGAATGTTTGCTAATTTTTTGGACATTAACCGTTGGAATGATCCTGGCCCTGTGCTTACCCCAAAAGGTAGAAAATTATATTTGAAAGTGCCTAACTCAGTAACTATAGTGGTACAATCCTTACTTTCTACACTTAGTGGTGCTTGTAAATAAGCTTCTTTTAAGTCCAGTTCGCAGTAGTATTCTCCCCCTTTTAAAACAGAAATAATATCTTCAATATGGGGAAGATGAAAATGATCAAAAATTAAGTGAGGATTAATAGTTAATTTATAGTCACCACAAAGTCTAACTGATCCATCTGGTTTTAAAATTGGCACAATTGGTGTACCCCATTCATTTTGTTCCACTGGGGTAATTCTGCCATTTTCAATTAATCTAATAATTTCATTATTTACCTTTTCTCTAAGGGCAAATGGTATTCGCCGGACTGGTAAGCACTTGGGTTTAACATCCTGTTGTAGCTTTAATGAAATCACATCACCTTTAAAATTTCCCCATCCCGGGCTGAATACTTCTGCGAACTGGGTTTTCAGTTGTTGCTGTGCATCTGAAACAGTTTGTATCATATTAATACCAATATTCAAACTGTTGTGAATATTTGGAGGCCATAATTTAAACTCATGTAACCAGTCTCGGCCTATGACTCTAGGTACATTGTCTGGTACTATGAAAATGTTTAAATTTTTATTAATTTCTTTAAATTTAATTGGTACATCAGTTATAATACCTAATGGACGAGAAATGCTTTGGTCAAAATTCTTAAAAAGTATGTTACTTTTCTTGAGCTGAAATTCTTTTAAAATAAATGATTTATCCTTGCTAGACATCACTGTTACATCTGACCCCGTATCTAACTGAAAAGAAACGTCTTGACCGTTGACCTGTATTTCTAGATAGAAAGGGGGTATTTTACTTACACTATTAATATCATAAGTCTTAACATATTCTTTATCTACATCTGTATTGGGTACTTCCACCTGCTTTTCAACCTCCTTAACGTTCCCAGGGTTCATCTCCACAACATTGGCTTGTCGTTGCTTTTGCGTACACATCCTGAAGATATGGCCTTGTTGACCACATTCTGAACAGTATTTTAACTTCAGAGTACAATCAGCTTTGATGTGATTCTTCTTCCCGCAACAAAAACACTGTCCACTGTTGTTATTCTTGTTCTTGTTTTTAGTATCGTTTTTTGGTTTTCCTTTGTTAGTATAGTAGACTTCTGTCATTTCACTGTTATTAGTAGTCTGTAATAATGCTGCTTCTACTGTGCGTGCCAGTGAAATACATTTTTCTAGAGACAGCTCCGTCTCACTTTTCATCAATTCAAATTTGATAACCTTAGACGATACTCCTTCCATAAATTTCTCTTTAATTTGGTCTTCCTTATCTTTAAACTTGCAGGCCATAGCTAGTTTCCTCAAAGCCAAAACATAATCCTCTATGTTTTCATTATGAAGCTGGTTTCTTTTCCTGAAAGCTGCCCTCTCCAAAGCTGTGGATAATGGTTTGGCATACTTATCTCCAAGTTTGCTGCTAAGTTCTTCAAACGATATTTTACTAAGTTTGTTTGGTGAGCATAAGTAGCTTAAAGTTTCGAATACTGATGGTGATAGTTTGGTTAGTAACAATGGCACCTTCTTTTCATCGTTGATTTCATTAACAGTTATGAAACATTCGAGTTGTTCTTTGAAAACTTCCCATTTCTCTCCGTCGAAAACTTTGAGGTCGCCGCACATGGACATCTTTATTTTTTGTTTCTGTGTTTTCTGTTCTATTAACTTCTCCTTACTTTTATAATGATCACTCAATATTTTTCGCAAATTTTCTACACTGTCACTGGTATACGTGATATTTTCTTCTTGCAGTAATTGTAGTAATTCACTTTTGGAACATTTATAAATGTAAGTTCTCTTTCCTTCCCTCACTAATTGTAGTTTATATTTTTGACCTTTTTCATCCAAACTTTCAGTTGATTCTAACGATGACATCAGATTTTATTTAATAAATGCAATTTGCATTGCATTTTAAGAAAAGATGGCGTCACGCCGGCACTTTTGTTTTACAATTAATTTTTCTGTAACAACTAATGGTTTTTTTTTTTACTGCACTTTTCAATAATGGTTCGTTCTCGTCGCCAATATTATATATTAATAAAACTCGGTATATTATATTAAACACTAAGTTTAATTATTTAAAGCGCACACGAAATACAATGCAAATTGATACAGGAGAAAAAAGCGTAGAGTATCTGTCACCAGTGCCACAGATAAGAAACGCAGAGTAAAAAGTAAACTATAGCTGCATCGTTCCAGTTCTCACAGATACCAAGCTTGTTGTTCTAATGTGTTAGTTTAAAGCCTTCCGAAACTTCCGTTCCGTAACCAAAACGTAAGTAACGTAGAAATGGAATTGAAATGTTTCGGAATGGAATTCTTAGGAAGATGATACATTATATTTGTAGTACTGGCGATCTATTTATTTATAATATCAAAGTGACGACTTTCAAATATAATTCGTAACGACCCTTTGGTCACTTTAAAAAAAAAAAACAATCACTTATGTTGTTATATTTTGAGTTTTTGCTAAATATGTAGTTGTGTACAATAAGTGTATGTGTTTATTTTGATAATATTAAATATTGTTGAAATGAATGTGCTAAA
This sequence comes from Ceramica pisi, assembly GCA_963859965.1. NCBI lineage: Eukaryota > Metazoa > Arthropoda > Insecta > Lepidoptera > Noctuidae > Ceramica > Ceramica pisi. The sequence goes on along the minus strand of OY982536.1, from coordinate 22,051,387 downwards.
AATTACACAAGTAAAATGTATGCATTTTCATAATATTATTTGTATGTCCAGCAGTGGACGTCGTTCGCCTGAAAGATAATGATGATCATGGTTGTGTATGTAACATAAGATTTATTGTGGAAAGAAAATTTAGTTCCTAAGAAAACAAAAAACTTCAAGGTGGAACCTCCACTTTAGCCTGCGAAAATCAAATATTCTTACGTTTTTTGTAATTTGCAAGTCACAGTTAGGTTATTTGTTGATTAAAGTATGTTTCGCGGGCGTAAGAATTATGTATTTTCAGATTTATAACCATTTAAGTCAGCAATAAAACTCCATAGGGCCAGGTAACTCGAAAGAATGACTATTTCATGAAATCTTGACATTTTAGGATTATATCGACTTATGGAGCTATTTTACTGATTTTAATGGTTATAATTCTGAAAATACATATTTCTTATGCCCGCGAATCATACTTTATTCAACATTAAACCTAACACTGACTTGCAAATTGCAAAAAACGTAAGAAAATTTGAATTTCGCAGGCTACCGTGGAGGTTCCAACTTAATATTATTATTTCCTATTCTTAGAATTGGAGTGCGATTATATCATGTTGAATAAGGTGTACAATTTGAGTCGTGTTAAATTTTATGTTAGAATATTTGTAATAATTTGATCTCATTTACTTGATAATGTGCAATAGTCTTAAGAATTCTATTCCGTTACAGGAACAATCTATTCCGTGACTGTCCTATTTTTTATTTTGTTTTAAATATTATTTTTAGAGCGAAACGTTATTTAATTGTTATTAGATTTTTATAATTGAGAGTGTTATCATTTGATTAATGTATTTAAAAAAAGAGTTCCTAAGTTATATGTTAATTGAGAAACATACCAAAAAGTATTGAACTAATTTGGTCCAAAGAGTAACAGAATGGAAAATAAAATGTTGATTATGTATGTTTGCTATTGTTGATTTTATGTTTCATCTGTTTTTTATTAAAGTAAATAACATCGTTAATCAAATTATATTATTTGATTGAATCTAAACGAGTTTTATTTAATTTTTATAACCGACAGCTATTAGTTTCGGAACGGAACAAATTTTGTTTCCCAGGGGCAAAAAAATAATTGTATTTGAGGATATAATCCTGATTAAGTGATTTTATACTAATTTTCATATAGTGAAAATAATAGTAATTATAAATTTAATTAAAAAAAACGAATTACAATAAAAAAAAAAACACCGGCATTTTTCTAATAGTGTACACTTTTTTTGAAAATGACCCATATATAGCCTACAGCATTCCTCGATAAATGGGATATCTAACACTGAAAGAATTTTTCAAATCGGACCAGTACTTCCTGAGATTACCCTCTACATACAAACTTACAAATAAATTTTACCTCTTTATAATATTAAGTATAGATTTATATGACAAAACAACATTTGCCGAGTCAGCTAGTCAATATGTATAAAACTCTTCTATTACTGAGTGAGTGACATAGAAAGCACAGCCAAAACTACAGGACGTAGAAAGCTGGAATTTGGCATGTAGGTTTTTTGGGGTTTGATTAAAAGCGGATTTCTCGACAATCCTATGGGGATGGGAAAAATAGGGATATGCACGTACAAAGTCACCGACAAAACCTAATTTTAGATTTATTGTTAACTGTTGTATACTTAATGTGGGTACTTGTCAACTCTTATTGTAATAATAAGATTGACTAAGTAGTGGGTAGATGAGTTTTCTTGAGTTAGGTTCAGACTGTTTTTGCTACTCAGCACAATAAACGTCCGCCCATGTAACACTGTTGTTGTTGTAAACGTATTTACCAAAAGGGGATAAATATAATGACCACCATAAAATGCTTTGATACCCTTAGTTTTGTAACCAAAAATATCTACTTAACACCAGAAAAATAAAGTCTAAAAATACAATAGTACCAGCTATTTTAGTCACGACTCCACTTTAAATTGTATTCGACCACCAAATTTAGTAAATGATCACCAAATCTTAGCGAGCAAATTAATATTCAGTTATTATAATATTCAAATTCTATAGTAACGTGTCTGCGTCAGATCCCCTCTATGGCTGGTGAAACATGTGGGTTGGATTAGGTTAGACCCCTTCTATTGTTGGTGAATCATTTGGTTTAATCGGATAACGAGATGTTATTTTTTGCGTATCATTTTAACTATTTTTGGGTTAGAATATTTTTTTTGGAGTTGGTTTGCTTAAATAGGATAGCAAGATGTTATAACTTTGGTTATAAGTTTACATTAAAATGCGGGTTTAATTTTGGTGATCATTTACTATTTTTGACTGCTAAATGTTACTATATCTGGTGGTAAGTTAAACATAAGCCTTACCAAAATACAGTGTTTTAATGGACATAACATTAACAATAACACCAAAAATCTTTTGCTAAAAAATTAAATAATAATATCCTTGGACATTTCACACAACGCCATCTAAGTCCCAAGCTAAGCAACCTAATGCTTGTGTTATGGTAACGAGATGGCTGATAAACTACTTATATACATTTTTTTTTGTAAATACATACATATTATAGATAGAAAATCACCCAGACTCGAAACAAATACTTGGAGGTCGTACAAATATTTGTTCCGTGCGGGAATCGAACCCGCGACAGGCTGCGCAGCAGTCAATCGCTCAACCACTGCGCCAACCGTGTCGTCATATTACTTACATTGAGAAATATAACTGGATGTGGACACTTTGCTGTTGAAATCAGGTCCTTGATGTACGGGCTAACTAGTGACAGAACCATCTGATGAACCTTGACATGATGTCCATCTGCAGCTAACGTCATGTCTACAAACTCCCCACGCTGGAAAATAAATACATTTTATATTTTTAACCGACTTCCAAAAAAGGAGAAGGTTCTCAATTTGGTGGGTATTATTTTATGTATGTAACCAGTTACTCTGAGGTTTCTGATTCTTTTTAGTTTGACGTGGTATACTTGCCATTTGGTCCCATAAAAATTTAATTCAGTTTGGCTCACTAGTTTTTTTTTATGAGCATTTTTGCTTATTTCTTTTTTTTATCACCACTTAAATGTAAACAAACAAAGATTCAAAACCAAAAACACAGACATCCGAAATTAAGGTTATTTTAGACCTTAGATAAAAAAAAAGTTATTACTTAATTTTGTAAAAAGTTTTATTTTTCTCCCTATGTAAAACAGCTACCCATCATCACCCTTATATATGACCATGCACAGAAACAAACTGTATTTGTTTCTTTTGCCTTTGTTATCATAAAAAATCTTTGAATACTTATTAGTTAAATTTAATGTTTATTCAAGCTAATACTTTGCACTTGCAATAATAATTAAATAAGGTAAGTAATTGCTATACTCGGTGGTGGGGCAAGACTAAAATTTGATGTGGGCAAGATTGTCATTTTGAGAGGCCCTTTAGGTCCTCCCTAGAGAATATAGTGATTATTTTAGGAGGTTTTCAGAGGTTGGATTTTATATATAATAGTGAATATTTGACGAATGTGGGAAAATTCAAGAAAGAAATATAATTTAAAGATATAGTACCCATAATTAAGAGCGAGTGGAGTGAGCTTTCACGAGTAAATCATTGTAAACTTACCAACAAAAAGAATTCAAATAGCAACAGCAAGCAAAATAAGCTCAAAAATATTGCAAGTAGTCTCGGATAAGTCGGATTTCAGCTACGATTTTTCTGAGATAAAAAAGTCAAAACTGCGAGGCCTTTCGGACTGCGAGGCCGTGGGTAGTGGCCTACGTCACCCACGCCTTGCGCCGCCTCTGACTATAGTAACTGTATACTGGAAATATACTGGAAATAAGTTATTAATTGTATTGTTTATTACGAGAAAGATGCTCACCTGCTGCAGTTGGCACAATCCATTACAAATACTCTTCTGATGAGCGTCCCATGATAGCGATAGGTTTTCCATTTGCTCCATGATTAACTTTAAATTGTATACCGAAGACCGTAAGTTATACTTATTTAGCTTTTACTTCTTAGGAAAAATCTGACAATCACAAAATATTACCCAAGCAAGCGGAAGATTTTTTTTACTATACTTTGATAATACGATGACACTTCTCTGACGATGTTGCCATGACAAAAAATATGCTGCTTCATGCTAAAAATGCTATTGCTATTGACCAAATATCGGATTATCGGAACACAACTTTGTTTTTTTTTTTCATTTCGAAGCACAGACATATAAATAGTAGCAGACCAAACATTAATACGTAGATATATTTTTTTATATGGTATGATTCTTTATCCTTTTTTTTCTAAGTGACAATTCATAAGCATGTCTCGTTCTGTCACGTGTTGTCACACTGACTCATACATAGACAAAATTTGACGCGTAGCTTGTCTGCCATATTGATAAGCATCAAATGTTTTTCAATCGCGTTTAAAATTGATAAAATATTACTTGTTTGGGACATAAAACACACGAGGACGGTAAAATAATATGGTGAAGTGCTGTGCGTATCGCTGTGACAGTGCTAGCTACCACAAAACACCTGGATTGACCTTTCATCGGTAAGTTTTGGGAAATCTTAGTGCTTTCTTTACTAAATTCAAATGTTTCCATACTGTTTATTCGTATTTTACATACAGTCTTTAACAAAGATGCGATTTGTCTGTACCGTTAGCCTACAACTAAAGAAATAAACCATAACAAGGACAAAATAGTCAGAAAGTGGCATCAAGTGACAGCTCAAGTACCTGTTCAATTAGTCAGGGACGAATTAGGCAACAAAGACGAAACTTTTAGTAAATTGCATTTGTTGCATGTATTTATGTAAAATATTTATTTCCATTGAATTATCAAATAAAGCCTCAGTTTAATGTATGATGTTTTATTCTTTTTTGGTGATACAATTCCAAAATACCTGTAGTAGTTTCAGTGTATGTACACATGTCATGCTAATATTAAAAATAAATTATAAAATCAATATTATGTTACCCAGTGTCTGTGTTATGGAGAACATGAACATAGGCATATGTATAAATACAGTATAGGCTACTCACATAACGATGAATTTTCATTCAGCAGGCAATAATTGAGCATACTAATATTTTTCCAGGTTTCGCAAGGATGAAAGTTTACGGAATGCCTGGATTAAAAACCTGAAACTCCAGGATTGGCAACCAAGACCTTCAAGTGTACTTTGTTCAAAGCATTTTGAGAATCACTTGATCGATCCCAGCGCTTTTCGAACAACATTACGTCCCGGAGCAATTCCTACACTGTTTACCGAATTTACTCCATATGTAAGCATTATGAGAGTGTAAGATAGAAGAGTGTCCCTGGAGTTTCTTGCACGTTCTTCTCCATAGAGATCTACGCTTTGGAACGTGCAAATAGCTTCAACTTTTTGGACAGACCGACCTTGACAATTAAAAAGTGCCTGTAAATGGTTTATTTGAAATAAATGCTTGAATTTTGAATTACATACATTACTTTTATTTAAAAAATCCTGATTTATTCCTAAACTAGCTTTCAGGCATACTAATACCTTGACTCTCGGTTCTACAAAACATGGCATGCGGGTTAATGACTGCAGTGCCAGTTTTTCTAGCTGATACTGACGTCCGTCAATGTACAACAATAACCACGGGAATAGAGGGTGGTTCTATTCGTTAAGACTATTGATGAGTAATCTATATTTCATGTACCCAGAGAATATAGATTTTCAGGGATTTTCAGAATATCGTTAGATAATACTGGCAACCGGTCCTAATTCGGCCCTGTAATGATATCATTCCCTAGGTGTGCGTAATGGCTACGCAAATTTTAGCGAATGTTTGGTCTGCTACTATTTATATGTCTGTGTTTCGAAGTCTTGCCAAGTCTTGCAATGGGGTTGGCCGGTGCAAGCTGAAAGCAGATTGCGCTAGCTAGTTTATATCATTGGCGCTAGCGTAGTTTGTTCCCTTGTTATTTTTTTATGTTGTGTTAGTTGCAGTCTTTCTTTACGTCTAAATTCTTTACTTTGTAACTGAAAGGCAGCTGTAAAACAATTAAAATAAGTGGAGCACATAATTATACCGTATGTCTACGACATATATGCAATCCTTGAAACCACATACTAGTTATAGTATTTGATAACGCTATACAAAAAAGTAACGAAATCGGTCCAGTAGTTTTGTCAAAAAGTCGAGTTTTAATTTAAAGCAAATTTGAACACTCTGTAGAATTGCAACAGTAGGTTAATAGTACAATGAACTTGAATCCTTGAACATTGAAAAGCGACGTTGCCACGCTGTGCAATCATTCACCTACGCAGTTGTACTCATTTTACCTATTTACCTAAAATGCGAACTCGGTACACCTAAACGACAGGCGGGACTTTAATGTGTTTGTATTGCATTTTAATTGAAAACAGAACAAAGCTGTTGTGGCATAGTTGAAGGTCGTGGGTGAGACCAGGCAAGCACTTTTCATTGTGTAATTTATTTATCATCACTGCTCTCAAAACGGTGAATGAAAGAAAACTTCGAGTTTAAAGATGTCCTAGAAAAAAAAAATCGAAGACATGTGATTTCTACCAACCCGTATGCCCGCGTAGTGGATGCAACCCACTCCATCTCACAGAGAAGAGGCTTTTGTCCCTAACCAGAGGGAAAATTGTAGGACCGACTATTAAAAATCTTAATGTTGTTTGTTTTTCGTTACATTCGTACGTGAAATTTCCCCTTGTGAAATGTTCTTGACCTGTCACGGCCGAAATTTTATTTTGTTATTTTTACTCAAATTCATTTTCACTGAGACACTCCAACAATACCTGCAAGTGTACACGGATGATCACGGCGGCGCGGTTCGTTTGTCGGCTTAGTACAAAAGGACACGGCACGCGTGTGTCGGCTTTTTCAAAGGCCTTCGGCTTTTGGCGAAGAGGGGCGCGGGGAGCGGGTTGCGCGCGCGCTCGACGCGTAGGGTTGGACACAGTTATCGCTAGGTACTTATTTTTTACGGTGAAATAAACACTCGGATCCTGGTCGAAATTTGTTGGGCAAGGTTCGGGACAACATTGTTCGGCGATGTCACTTGTGCATTCAAAAACGTGGTGGAGATTTTGAACATGAGAAAATTTAAGTTTTAATCCATCTTGTGCTATGACAGAATTTATTTAGATTAGTTCAGTAATCAACTTATCACGAAGTAAAAAAGAACGGGTGAAAAATAACCATAGTGAATTTCATCGCAATTGCCAAAGATAAATCAAAACGCCGCCGCGCGAGCATTGTTGCCGCACTTCTCGAGGTCAGTCGAGGTCAAGGTACGTTTTCTAAATAGGGTGATTTACTTTTACTAAATTTATTTTCATATTTATTTTGTTTGAAAACTTAATTTTTTTCATTTACGTTTTTTTAAATTTATAACAATTTATTTATACTGCTGTGGACAAGTGTTACTTGTGGTTTCAATTATTGCATATATGTCGTAGACATACTGTACATCATGTTTTCTAACTGGCGAGTCAAGGAACTGAAAGAAAAACTTAAAAAACGTGGAGCTCCCTTACGAGGAAAGAAAGTGGATCTTATTGAAAGATTTTGGAGTTTTGTTTTTAAATTCAACAAACAAGCCATAATCATAGTATAGAATCCTTGTAAAACGACGGGCGATTGATCGGACAAGTGATTTGAAATCACACAGGCAGGTAAGAAATATTATAGGATGAGGAGTGTAGGGATTATTGAAAAAAATAAATAGTCAAGCCTTTATTTATGATCAGCTTGCCTGTGTAGGTATTACGTGTTATTACATAACCACTTTCTACAAAGTGTTTAGCTACCCCATAACCTCGTACTTTTCGTAAATAATTTTTTCACAACGGATAGCTTCTAAACCAAAGCCTTCGTATTTTTATATCCTTCGGTATTTGATGCGTTCCAATTTCAGAGCATTTAGAGACAATACAGCGCGTCATTGTTAACTGTTTGAAATTATTTTCTGTATTTGACCATATGAAAAGGCAATGTTTTGGGAACAAACTACGCTAGCGCCACTTTGACAGTTGCCAACCCCATTGGCAAGGGAACTTCAATTTATTGGCCCTCCACATAAAAAGCCGCACTGTCTCTTGATGCAAAATGAAGACAATTATATCTTTATATAAAATTCTTGCTTTACTGACTGACAGGCAGATTGGCTCGTAGAAAGCTGTTTGTAGCTTTCCCACACTCCATAACGGAGCACTAGGACAGATTTCTCGAAATTCCTAAGGGAACGGGAAAAATCGGGATATATTATGTATGAAGTCACAGGCCCGCGGCTTCGCCTGCTTGACAAATTATAATACTAAAACCTTCCTTGAGAACCACTCTATACATCGGTGAAAACAGCGTGAAAATCGGTGCAGCAGTTTTTGAGTTTATCGCGAACAGACAAAGTCCTCCGCCGTCGCGGCGGAGGACTTTGTCTGTTCGCGACTTTGTTTTTAACCGACTTCCCAAAAAGGTGGTTCTCAATTCGGCTGTACCTACCTATTTTTTATGTTTCTTACCTCATAACTCCCTCATTTAGAACAGATTTGAATTCTTGTTTTCAATTGTTGTTTTGTTGTTCTCGTTTCAGACAGATGTCTGTTACGTTTTAGGAACCAATCGACACATCTGTGTTGCTGGGGAGTTTGTTGGCCACTTCTTTTCCACAGCTAAAACACTAGGAAGTGGTGACGGGCGGACGTAAAACTTGTCGTTCAAAAAGTGCTGGCTCTTAGCCTAATTTTAATAAATGACTTTTGAATTTTGAATATTTTTAGCACTGTTTTTTTTATTTGGAAGTCGGTTGTATTTTTATGAGACTAGCGACCAGCCCCGGGTGCAACAATTTCGAATCATCATCATCTGCCTAGCCTTTTCCCAACTATATCGGGGTCGGCTTCCAGTCAAACCGGATTTAGCAACAATTTCGAATAGATTACATCTTACGGATTAGGTACGTTGTCGGGCACGTTTTGTATTTAGGTGGATGCTCCAGGGTAGCCCGCGAAATTCAAATATTTTTATGTTTTTTGCAATTTGCCGGTCAGTGTGAAGCTGTATGTTGAACAAAATACGGTTCGCGATTGTAAAGAGCATTTATCTAAAGGATTACAACCATTTCAATCATCAATATAACCCTCTAAGTTTATAGAACTCGATTGAATGTTATTTCGTGAAAAAGTTCCGCAATCTAGTTGTATGAACTTAGAGGGTTATATTGATGATTAAAATGGGTATAATTCTATAGAGAAATATGCGTTACGGCCGCGAATCGTAATTTGTTCAACATACAGCTTTACGCTGATCGGCAAAATAGCAAAAAACATGAAAATATTTGAATTTCGCGGGCTACCCTGGCGCTTCCACCTTAAGCAATAAGTAATTGTTATTTTCCTCGCTAGAGGCGCTTTAGGCACGCTCGTCGCCAGCCCCCCCGGTCGGTACCGCCGCAACCGCTTTGTCCTACAGGGACATTTTAAATCTGTAATTTCTTTCGAAAATATTCATTTAAATTACATGCTTCTAAAGGGCCATATTGATCTATATTAAATGCACAATGTATTTAAGGTAATTAATTGCGGATTAATGCTGTATTGCTTAAAATCGCTTCGTTATAAGCCATTATTTCTCGTAAAAAGTTAAGGATAAAAATGGTTATTGTGGGTTATCCGTATAAAGAGACATATAGGTACTATCACGGACTTTTTTGTTGACCTTTTAAGGTGTACCTACAATACTGTATAGTATATTATTTTGATCTATCTCGTAGGGTTCAGCCAGCATTTGCAATGTAAGCGCAAAAAATGTATTAATTTACGACATCACATTAGAAATCTCTAAAATTCTCAATGTTTCTCTACTATATTACCTATGCACAATCATAGGTATAAACCTTACTTTATAATCACTCTATCTATTAAAAAAAACACCATCCAAATCCGTTGCGGAGTTTTAAAGATCTAAGCATACATATGGACAGACAGACAGCGAGAAGCGACTTCGTTTTGTAATACTACTAGCTGACCCGCGCAACTTCGTCTGCGTCACATTTTCCATTATTGCTCCGCTCCTATTTGTCTTAGCGTGATGATATAAATACATATAAGCTTCCTCGATAAATGGGCTATCTAACACTTGGCCTTGGAGACCTTTGACCAGATTTTAATAGTCGCCTACATCCTACCATATAATTATAGGTTTTGAGGCAAAGAGGACGTCAAAATACAAGTTATACGAGTTTATAGCTGGGTATCTCAAATTCCGAGATACTTAGGCCCTGTCCGCACTGAGATTTTTCTGCGCGCGGTTTTTTTTTTCGGCAATTCTGTAACACATTGAGTCCTATACCTCACTGGCGGTAAAAAAACCAGTGCGGTTTATAATCTGTGTTTTGATGCGCGATGATGCCGTGCGGATTTATTGCGCAGTGCGGACAGGGCCTTACCTAATTTTGACTAAGAAAAATGATTGAGTAATGAAGGAAATATTTTGAAGTTGATTAAAAACAATCATAAGATTATAAACTTTTATTTTATAGAAACGCCTTTTTGCGTCAAAGTATTGTCTTCGTAAGTTTCGAGCACATCAGCCAAATGCTCGTTATCCCTGGGTTTCTTGAACTGTCTCCTTTTCTGAGCCGTTTTCTTTCGCTTTGGCACGACCGGTTTCCTGGGGCCATGGTCTTGCATCGATTTAATGCCTTGTTTCTCTAAATACTCTTCTATTTTCGCGTCATCCATTGCATCGACTGCAGTTGCGCGCCATAGTTTCACGAATTCTTCATCAACCTGAAGATAAAAAGCATGGTAAAATACTTAGGGCACTTTTTAAGAGTAAGTGGCTTTCATACTAGTAATGTCGTAGTTTATTACGATAATTTCGATTAGGTCTTCAATCGTTTTAAATGCCTCTTTTCCTTACCACATTCAGGAAGGCTAAAAGGCACTGTTTTGCTTTTGATTATTTTATACTTGTTAAGTACATGATATTTTTTATTTAACATAAAATAAAAGAAATAAATAAAAAGAAAAAATGAAGAAAAAAAATTAAAGATGATTTTTATACTTTTGTTACCAGCCTGAACTGTCCCTCTCCTGAGCAAAGACGTCCTCATTTCACCCTGGCTGTCTGAGGTAAGACTTTCATTAAAGAGAACACTTTAGATGTGAAAAACTCGTATGCGCCATGACAAAAATGACGCTGCCATATCGTAGCCATGACGCTGCCTATTTTTGACGGCGAGTTTTGAAACTAATTTTAAAGATTTTATTAATTATGAATTTTAACATGTTTCCTAGTGGTCCCATTTCAATAAAATTTGGTGAAGGTCTGATGAAAAACTTCGAATATAGGCAACAGAACTTCTCAGTAAATGATAACAAATGGACTGGAATTGCTGAAATCTCTAGTTTTCTTTATTATTTATTTATTTATTATACACCTCATAACAAATAAGTAGGTACAGGAAATACCTTTATAAAAACAAGTGTACAATGGGCGGTCTTATCGCACAGGGCACAGGGCACAGGGCACTCTTACAGACAACCTTTGGATGGATTTAACGAAAGAAGTTAGATTTAGGGTGGTCAGTGTACAAACATCGTGTCTTTTTTTACACCAGTTCATAACATAACATCACGCTAGCACGCTGTGTGCATGCTATGTGCAAATTTGAACCACCAAAAAGTGAAAAATGAAAACTTTTTTACAAAACAAAAATAACCGACTTCCAAAAAACAGAACACTACAACTTATAAAATAACTTTAATTTCGGAAGTTGGTGTCAAAATACAAAAAAAAAAGTTTTTTGGAAGTTGGTTGTATTTTTTGTAAAAAGTTATTTTATTATTCAACTTACATCTAGTGTTGCAGTCTTGTCATTATAGAACAATATTTTTTTCTTATCTGTAGGTCGAGCAATGTACAGGATTTCTTGAGCTAAGCTTTTCAGTGCCCTCTCGCAGTGAGGCAGAGACTCTTGCACATCTTCCAACAATACGCCTCCAAGGCCTTTGAGATCTTGTTGTTTTAGTAATCTGAAAAGAGAGTATTTATATCTATACTAATATTATAAAGCTGAAGAGTTTGATAGTTTGCTTGAGCGCGCTAATCTCAGGAACTACTGGTTCGATTGGTAAAATTCTTTTATTTTTGGAAAGCCCATTTATTGAGGATAACATCGCGCTACGACAAATACGAGAGGAGCATTCATGAATAATGTGACACAGACAAATAATGTAACATTAATTGCTATTGGAGGTAATCTCTGGAGGTACTGATCCCATCACGAAAACAATAAACACTATTGCTGAGCCATTGCTACTTTTTATCCCCAACGAATGCAGAATTCCTGTGATGTAGGCAATGGAAACGAAGCTGTAGGAGAAAGGTCATGAAAGATGTGTTAATTTAATTTATACTTTACCTACTGTGATTGAAATTTGAATATATTATGTCAAATGTGTATCATAATAAAGATCTGAATGGATTGGAACAAATGATTATTTATTTATTTTTATAAAATAAGGGGATAGAACCATTGTGGCATACCCACCCATTCCTTGTTCTCACATGGCGACTTTGCCTTCAAATATCTCGGCAATGTGGCAATTTACGGTACCATGTTGCTTACATTTTTTGTTTGTTAAAGTGTTCTCTACCCATATAATGCATGTAGACCGTCCGACGCACCATTGAAAAAAGAACTGGCCTAGTGCGAGCCGGACTCGCGTGCAAAGAGTTCCGCACACAAACTTATTTTTTTTAACATGTTTTTTTATCACTACAGACTTCTTGTAGGTTTTCCTGTAAGTTTTAGTTATAGAACTATTATCTGCGTGATTTCAAAATTTTGGGTTCAGTCGTTTCGGAGATAAAGAGGGGGAATGGTAATTTTTCGTCTCATTTCTTGAATAACTTTAAAACTGTTTATTTCAAAATTGTTAAAAAATTAATTGGAACCCTCGAAGTCAGCCCTTTTATTTGAAATGTCACAAAATATAGTTTATAAAACTTTTATTTTTATAGTTCTAGTTTGACCCCAACACTAAAAAAAATATTTATTTACGTAAAGCTACTCAAAAAATATTTTTTGAGTAGCTTAATTAAGCGTTCGCGTTTGGGCCACAGAAGTCTATATGTATACCAAATTTCAACAGAAGTGGTCCAGGAGATCTGGAGAAAACTGCCTGTGACAGACAGACAGACACCCGAGTGATCCTATAAGGATTCTTATCGTTAGGAGGATCTTTGACGGATGTTCGGAACCCTAAAAAGAACAAAATGGCGGCGGGGGGGCTACGCCAGCTCCCTTAGAAAAAAGTTCGAACCCCCTTTTTACGGCTGATTGAGCATTACAGTTGCGTTCAATCACAGCGGGTCTTTTAACTTTAATAAACACCTCTATGCTATAGGAGCCACTGACAGCCCAGTATGCAGAGCCTGTATGGAGGAGGATGATACAGTAGCACACCTGCTTCTAAGCTGCCCGGTAGTCGCGGATTACAGGGCCAAGTACTTCGGTAACCCAGGTACCCTCTGTGAGATAGTTGGTAACACCAAGGAGTTGTTGGCCTTCCTTGGGGAGCTGGGGTGGATTGAACGACACATTCGTCCCACCTACATGCAAAATACGCGTCTAATCATGGAGTTGCAGAAACCAGCCCGATTTACATACATACATTACTGCTGATTGTCAACACTTAGATGTACAGGATTCTTAACAGGGATCACAGATTATCGTGAGTTCTAGATTTCTATCATCATAAAAATTTTATTATCTACTGTTTAGCATAGCCCCAAGCCTGTTTAATGTGCAAAATGAGCAACAGTTAACTAAATGAGTATTTACCTGAGTAGAGACTTTTTATCCTTAATTTTATAGACAGGCTTAAAATTATATTTCCCATCAAAAGTGCATTCTATTTTAGGGTTGTTTTGGAGAGCTTCTGTTTGTAGCCACTGAAAACAGAAGAAATAAAGTTTCAACAAGAGATATAATAAAATCACCTCTGGGGGTCTAGAAGGACACTTTAGCAGAATCAGAAAGCACAGAACTTTACCTGTCACTGTCAAATTTTCCCAATCAACCGCATCTTAAATATGTAAGTTCATCAATATAGATAAAGAAATTTGACAGATTGTTGTGTGGTTATTTATTTATTTATTTAACAATTTATGTACACACACACAAGTAGATAACAAAAAAGGAGACAGAAAAATAGGTACAAAGGTGATGCTTATTGCTTTTGCTTGGTTGTGCTTGCTTGTTAATGTTATGATTCTAATTTAATTCTACTAAAGTGGCTTTTTTAGACCAGTTGTGCTATCATTGGCATTTATAGCAAGTATTTGATTAGCTTATCTAATGTATAGTTGGGAACTGAAATAGTACCTAACAAGAATAAAAAAATAATTACACAGTGTCTGACTAATATGAATACATATTACTATCAAAGTCGATTTGGTGTAAACATAATTCACAAGTTCAAAGGATTTCCAACCTGTTTGACTTTATTGCCAACATCCAACTGGTTGGTTTCGTCCAACACTTCATCAAGAGTCAATGGGTGGTCATCCCCTTCTTGATGGCGTGCTCTCATGTGCCTGACGATGCGGGCAAGTACACCAAACCGATATGACGAGCTCCCTGACATAGTTTTGTAGCTGAAAATATACTTTAATTACTTCTTGTAATTTAAGTTAGGAATAGTATTTGTGCTATTGAAATGACTAATTTATTCAAAATTTATGGAAGAATATTCCACTCACTTGTTGGCATCAAGCTTCGGTCCAGTGCTAGCCGAGCTTGATGAAGATTTAGATTTCTTCTTGCTATCATCTTTGGATTGGGAGTCATCCCTTTTTTTCTTTTCGATACTGCAAAAGAAGAATCAGCGATTTAATAAATTAATTAAGAGACTTGGGCATTGTAATACCTAAGCAGACAAGGACAATCACAACAATAACAATAATAAAACTGCAACTAGACGTGCAAGTTAAAACGTACGTGACGTTGTATTACTCATTAAACCGAAAAGTTTATGGCCAAATAAATAATTCTCAATAGTTATTCTAAAGTTATCATGATGTAAATTGATAAATTGGGAATGTTGGTGGCTGCGTGTGGGAGCGAGAGAAAGTACGCGCCAGTCGTGACGGCCGACGCGAGCAGTGCCCGCGGGCTAACGGTGTTCACCACAAGCATGTAACGTACCTAGGTGTAGCAAGTGCCTTTTTCTTAAACGCTTCACGCTCCCGGAGTAGAGCGGGATCCATTGTTCCTGTCGCAGCTTTCTATAAAATTTAAAACGTAAGTGCTTTATTTGTTTTGTTTACTCAATAGCACAGCAATACAGCATTATCATTCTCTTTCACTTTTGATTCGATTTTATTCGATGTATTGATAATTGTCAATGTCAATTTGATTTGACATTGACAGTAGTTATGTTATGTCAGGATAAGTCAGATCTTAAGTTTTTGAGCGGTTTGTCTAATATTGGTTGGCGGAATCAAAGCCTTTTGGATCTTACTTCATCACGCCTCGCGGTGGGTTTTTATGCATTGCTGTCGATGCCAGAATGATATAATCCGCGCGCAATCAGAATGGTATGGAACTTTGTCAAAATAAATCGAAAATAACAGTTTTTCTTCAAGTAGTGTTAGCAAAAAAGTTCTCAATATTGATATTAAATAAGTACTTTATATGATAGATCGTTATTTACAACTATTACAATTCAAGGTACCTAACTATTCAAATTTACTAAATTAAAAAACAATTTTTTAGGGTTCCTTACCAAAATTATAAAAAAGGAAACCTTATGCTGTGACTAAGTCTGTCCATCTGTCACAGCTGGATATCTCAAGAACTACTAATGCTATCAACTTGAAAGGAATAGTTTTAGATGACGTTTGATTAGCTGTTTTATTTTACAAATAAGATAATAATGAAAATGTAATTTTTTTTTGCAAAAGCGACTGAAATCGATTCTTTTATATTCAAACTGGGTCATGTAGGGCTATTTGCACATTCTCAAACATCTATTATTTTCTTATTATGTTTTCGAGTTAGACGACAAATTTAAAAATTTTGACCATTCCCCCCCCATTATCTCAGAAGTTTGCATCGAAAAAAAAATCTGAAATAATTCTGACATAGAAGTATCATGTCTCAAAATAGCACACTTTTTCAGAAATCTTCAACAAAAATATACTATCGGTCAAGAGATGGTGCTGACCTAAAACTGCAATAAACACCGCAGTGTTAAGAGGGCTTTCACATTTTTTCTTGAATTTTAGCGTTTTATTCGAATTTTGATGTGTGATTTTGCTTTAGATATAGCCTTGAAAAAAAATAAAAATATGCCTAAGACAGTTTTGTCAAAGCGCTCTTACAAAATCGTATTGCTCAGGTTGACTAAAGTTGAATACCGCGCGTCACAAGATTATATTGATATTCGACAATTATTTAAAAATATTTACTTTGCTTTTAATTAATTAGACCAATTTTTTTTTCAAGCAATATAGCAATGCCACCTTAATTATTAAATATTTTTTATTTGAATTTTGATTATAATTTCATAGATAAAAATTATAGTTTCGTACGGAAAATTGTCAATAACTCTCAGTTTTACAGAATTATTTTTGGTGTATTACTGTATGAATCGTAATAAATTGATTTGAGCATTCCAAAGTAGAAGATACAGTTGTACCGTGGAAATTTTTATAAATGATTAAATTATAATATCTTGTATGGTGTACCAAGGTATCAAAAGATTCCCTAAAGCAACGTTTTGTGAAACATCCTTTGCGGAGTCAAGGATTTTACTGATGTACGTGAACAAATTGAAATATTTATTTAGAACACTCCCAAGATAAATGATCAAACTATCTTAGGCATATTTTTGTTTTTTTTTTTTAAGGCTATATCTAAAGCAAAAACACACATCAAAATTCGAATAAAACGCTAAAATTCAAGAAAAAATGTGAAAGCCCTCTTAAATTCTGTGACAAATATAGGCCTCGCCGATTAAAAATATTTCACGTTTTATATGATGTTATGGAACCCACGGTGCGCGAGTACGACTCGCTCTTGACCGGTTTTTAAATCTTGTTGTGGAGCCCTAAAAATTGGATAGAGCTATACATAGTGCCAGGGGGTCGTCCATTAATCACGTGATGTATTTTTTAGTAAATTTTTTAGTCCCCCCTCCCCCATGGTATATGTGGTGACATTTATACCAAAGGGCAGAGGCCCCTTACCCAGAATCACGTGAATTTTTATCGTAGAAAAGAAATCAGAGTATCATCTCCCTTAGGGTTGATTTGTATCACGCAGAGGGGCCCGAAAGGGCCGACGCCTGCCGGAGTCGCGGGACTGTTCGAAAGAGATACCGTGGCTCCGGAACACAAAGGGCAGTGAAAGAACATGGATGGGTTTTAGTCAGTAGAAGTCTGACACTCCCTCCCGCTACACCCAGAGCTGGAGGAGTCATTGGATGATTTCCCATCCCTAAAAAAAAAGGATTGATTTGTATAGTATTATACACTAAACTTAAGAAAATCTATACTAAAATTATAAAGCAGAAGAGTTTGTTTGTTTGGTTGAACGCGCTAATCTCAGGAACTACTGGTCCGATTTGAAAAATTATTTCAGAGTTAGATAGCCCATTTGTCCAGGAAGGCTATATATAGGCTATATCTATCATCACGCTACGACTAAAAGGAGTGGAGTATTAATGGAAAATGTGCCGCAGACGAAGTTGCGCGGGTCAGCTAGTATTCTCATAAAACAAAATACTTTAAAATGAAACTTTCTTGAAAGTAGTTTCAGAATGCACCTTTTTAATATCTACACTAATATTATAAAGAGGAAAACTTTGATTGTTTGTTTGTTTGTTTGTTTGTTTGATTGTAATGAATAGGCTCAAAAACTACTAAACCGATTTTAAAAATTCTTTCACCATTCGAAAGCTACATTATCCACGAGTAACATAGGCTATATTTTATTTTGGAAAAAAATAGGGTTCCGTAAGATATTTGGGTTTTTCGGACACAAGGTGTAAAAATTAACCAGAAAAGTTACTTATTTTGCGTACGCTGCCTAAACTATAAAAGATAGAACCATAAATTGTTCTAATTAATTTATTGTAGATCTTATAAATACCTACAAAAAAGTCCGCGATACACTATACCTATCTATGTCGAGTGAGGCACAACAACCACTTTTTTATTTAAAAATCTTGATTTTTTATGGGACTACTTTTAAACGCGTTTATTTTACTCATGCTATTAATCCTTATCAAAATAAAGCATTTCATCACTAAGTACAGTTTATGTAGATAATATTTGGTCTTTTAATGATCAAAATCGGACGTTTGGATTTAAATTTATGGCGAAATTAAAATATTACGATTTCTGCTGCACGACCCGTTGCGAAGTGGACGTCACCAAGGCGTGCGCGTGCGGGTCCAGTTTAGATGATCTATGAGTAAGGCACCCGCGCGGCTCAAGCGCGAGGTCGGCTCCCTACGCAGCGGTCGTGCGCGAAGTCTAATAACTTTCGTGCGATTTTTTTTAGATTTCGTTCTTAAAACTACACCTACGCAAAAGTTCTTCTCAGAGCTAAACAACAGTTCTTCTCAGAGCCAAACAACAGTTCTTTTCAGGGCTAACCAACAGTTCTTTTCAGGGCTACACAACAGTTCTTTTCAGAGCTAGAATATTACACGCTATTAACATATTCTTAAACATTTGAAAATGCCTAAGAGAGCCAGGTCTCAACTTACTAAACATAGTTCTCAAGCACGGGCAGCAAGAATACGCCGTATGGGAGAATCTTCACCTGAACGTTCACAACGCCTTGCTGAACAAAATCAGAGAAACTCTCAGGTACGCGCATGAGAGTCGAGTGTCGAACGTTCGCAACGCCTTGCACAACAAAATCTGAGAATCTCTGAGTTATAATAACATTATAAAGCAGAAGAGTTTGTTTGTTTGGTTGACCACGCTAATCTCAGGAACTACTGGTCCGATTTGAAAAATAATTCTTTCCGTGTTAGATAGCCCATTTATCGAGGAAAGCTATAGGCTATATATCATTAAGATAAGTCAAAAAGGAGCGCAGAATTTATGGAAAATGTGACGCAGACGAAGTTGCGCGGGTCAGCTAGTAATAAATAAACGAAGAAGGTATTCAATAGCCTTCTATCAGGCGGAAACAAGGTGCGCGCGTTCGGCCTGCGTGCGGTGCGTTCGGCTCGCCCTGGATAGGCGGGTCCGCTCACTGCTTACTGCTTATCGAATGCATCACCCACGGTCGTCGGAAATGAGACTGTATATCCCGCGAAAGTGTGGGGGTCGAGGCTTTTTAAATGCTAAGACTCTCCACAATCGCGAGATATGCAGTCTTAGGGTACATTTCGTAGCTGTTGACGTGGGTATGCGTCAAGATGTAGTGGCGGTGGACAAGGGACTCATCCCGCTCTCCTTGGCAAATGAGGACTGGCGCAAACCTGCGGTGCTTGACACTAACGATCGCAGGGCGGTATGGCAGAGTAAGGAGCTTCACGGACGCTTTTTCCGGGCCCTACATGGGCCCGACGTAGATCAACTAGCGTCCGTAGCCTGACTGAGTTTCGGTAAACTTTTTGGAGAAACCGAAGGTTTTGTCTGTGCAATTATGGACGAAGTTATCATGACGAATAACTACCGGAGATTTCTTGTGAAGGACGGCACTATCGACATAATTATTATGGTGGGCATGTCACCGTCCGGGAGAATCAATTCGTCACATATATCTCTGGTTGTTCTCGTCTAGCTAACGGAGAATAATTGCATAGGCACAACCTTGTAGCCTTATTTTATTATTCATCAGCAACTTGTTCTGAAATACTCTCTTGTGCAGTCGGAGGTGCCGTACTACAGATATGCGCCCGACCTAGTTCTCGATAATGGCGATTTCACATTGTACTGGGATCGGTCCATCATCACTGACAGGACTATTGTTGCCAATAAGCCTAATATAGCGGTGGTGGACCTAGTGAGGCGTGCAATGATTGTAGACTTAATCGTCCCGCATGACGAGAACCTCGTGAAAGCCGAGAAAGATAAACAAAGCAAGTATATTGTTTTGGATCGCGAGGTTTTCGACATGTGGGAAGTGGACTCTGCAATGTACCAATAGTTGTAACACCCAACGGCTTAATTAATAGCCAAGAGCCTCGACCAACACCTCAGGAGGCTCTCGTTGGGCAGCTGGGTCAAGGGCTTGATTCAGAATGTGGTACTTCTTGACACGGCTCGCATTGTTCTAAGGAGGATCTTTCTGGACCCTGTTCCCGATACCGGTGGGCAAACAGTAGGCCTTTCATATTTATAAATGTATTTATTTTCTTATCTGTATTTTTAAGAAATATTTAAAATTATATCACAAATTATATAAAATAAGTTAAAGATGAATAAAGAGGATACATGATACCATTATCTATGGTAAATTTGACAGTTATGTTTATTATGTGACGGAAATGCGAAACCTTAGAATAATAACGCAATGCGTTATTATTCTAAGTGCGAAACCATGCCGAGGAATCTTGTTCCCGTCAAGGTAAAATTTGTTATAATTTCTTATTCACTATAAAAATCTATTATGTGTGTTGTGGATTCAAATCACAAATGTATTGAGCTCAAGCTAATGCTAAATTATCTACGTCATACACTTATTTTCATCGCTTTTTACGAACGTAATCATGGGTGTATAGCATAGGTACATACCATACATAGAGTACTTACTACTATAAGGTACATACACATACATTGCGCCTTTTAGCTCAAAACCTTGTGATGTATAATATACACTGTCAACTAATGGGTGCTGGCGATGTCAGTAGGTACTATAACTGACTTTCATCGTATATTATGTTTACTTGTTTATTTTTCTTATTCGTCATTTTTTTATTACGTTTTTCTTGCATGGTGGCCTCGCTTTCATGCTTGTTTTTGACAAATTTGTTCTAGCCTGGACAGCGCGATCGGTGTAGACGTATATAAGCACTCGATTTTTATACTAGCACTCGTTCCTAAATTGAATGATACAGCCTACTTCCGACGTCAGTGATGTCACAAGCAATGAAGAAGAAGAAGTGGACAGTCGCGACTCACCCCCTGTTCCATCTATTAATTTTATTAATCATTAGAAAGACTAGATTTGAATAGCCCAGATCCATCCAGTAATGATTCCTATATAGAAAACTCAAATGAAAATTCTTTATCGATTCTCCACCCAAGCTTGGATTCAATAGATTTTCAAAGCCACGAAACTGTAGCCGAAGTCTGCGAAGATCCACCACCACTCACACCAGTTCTTTCAACAGTATTTCCTTCCGATACGCAATGCAATTATAATGCTATACCTTCTATCGCATCGCTACCCTCCTTGCCTTCAGTTCAACCGTCGCCGTCGTCAACACGTATCCAAAGAAAACGCAGAGGTCCTATAGTTGCTGCCAACAGGGTAAAAAGACGAAACATACAGAAATTCAAACTTTCTTTTCAATGGACCAAGAGAAGGTTTCAACATGCAGCTGAAATATCTGATCAAGGCTTCAAATAAACTGTCCCATCTAATTGGTCGGTGTTAGACTATTTCTATCGATTTTTCCCTGAAGACCTTATTGTTGATATAGCAAACTACACTAATTTATAGCGTACAAGAGACTGGAAAGTCAATAAAAGTAACTAAAGAGGATATCATTGACTTTTTGGCCATCAATATATTGATGGGAGTTGTTGATAAGCTATCTTACAAGGACTATTGGAAGGCTAGTTATCGTTACGGCAAGATTGCAGACGTCATGCCTATGGAAGGCTAGTTATCGTTACGGCAAGATTGCAGACGTCATGCCTATCAAAAGGTTTCAGCAAATAAGGCGGTTCTTACACTTTGCAGACCATACGCAAGCTGACGAATCTGATCGTTACTACAAACTACGTCCTCTCCTTGAGCGAGTAAGAGCTCAATGTCTGTCTATTGAAGAGGAGAATGCCTTCAGTGTAGATGAAATGATCATTCCTTACAAAGGCAAAAAAGCGGTTCTCGACGGCAGTATAACCCAAACAAACCATACAAATGGGGTTTTAAAAATTTGGTAGGTATAACGGGCAGGTTTCTCTGGAATCGTAAACGATTTTATGTTGTATGCAGGCGATGATACCTTTAGAGACATCCAGTTTGAACCTGATGAGGAAAATCTCGGCATTGGAGCTAAAACGGTGTTGGCTTTGTGTAACACCATAAAAAATCGAGCTTGTGTCGTTTACTTTGACAATTGGTTTACATCTCTCGAACTCGTATATTTTTTGAGGCATAATTAAGGCATATTTAGTTTAGGCAATGCCAGAAAAAATAGGCTTCGAGATGCCAATGCCTTATTGTTGTCAGACAAAGCTCTGCAGAAGAAAGGACGGGGGGCTTACTGTCAAGCAACTTGCAATAAAAATAAAATTGCTATCGTAAAGTGGTTTGACAATAAGCACGTTACCTTGGTAAGTTCATATGTCGATGCTTACCCCGTCGAAAAAGTAAAGAGATTCCATAAGGGATCAAAAGGACGCATAGACGTAACTTGTCCACAACTAGTGAGACACTATAATAGACATATGGGTGGAGTTGTTTGGGGGCCGAGTCTCCCGCGTCCGTAGGAGATACCCTTCAGCGAATCCCTACACGTGGTCCCCGGGTGGTGCTAAACAGGTGACACTAACCGCCTCCGTGGTCTAGTGACCACCTGATTCAGACCCATAGGTCCCGGGTTCGATTCCCAGCGGGGGCGAATATTTTGCTCGGTTTGGCTGGTGGTAGGACTTGTTCTAAGTCCGCCTGGCAAGCTACCACCATCATGTCTAAGTCTGTCGCCATAACAACAATGTTAACAGCATTGTTGTGTTCCGGCAGTTAGAGGTATGATAGCCAGTTCCTCTGTGTAAGAGGATTCCGGGTGAAACTCGCTTCCATCTTCGGCCTAATCATCACTTTCCATCAGGTGAGATTTGGGCCAAGAGTTTCCCCGTTTTGTATAAAAAAAAAAAAAAGTTGATCTGGATGACATACTTATTGCTTTGTATCGGACTAGTATGAAGACACATCGTTGGTATCTAAACATATGACCTCATCCCACCAGCCCCCTTCTACCATCGGACATCCAGACGCACTGCAACTTGCCATTTTTACCTTGTTGCTATTCCACCAACTCGCACTAAGCGCTTCCAAGCGTCTTTCATAATGCGCACAGCAAAGGAGTGGAACTCTTTGCCTGCGTCTGTGTTTCCGAATGCTTACAACCCTAATCTTTTCAAAGTTAGAGTGAACAAGCTACTTCTGGGTAAGCTCGCTCCATCGTAGACTTTGTCTCTGTCATCTCTGACCAAGACTAGAATCAAGAGCAAACCCATACAAAGTAAAAAAAAAAAAAAACTCAATTGTTGAACAAATGTATCAACAACGGTTGGCTTCTTCGCCTCCGCCATTACCGATCAAGCAACATCAAGAAAAAAGATTACCTACCATCTCAAGCAGTTCCGATACGAGGTCTATGTTGGTCTTATAAAAAGCAACTGACAATTATGGCGAAAACTTAAGTCCTGGATTCGGTGGCTGAGGAGAAAAAAAATAAAGAAACCAGCCACAGAAAGGCCCATGATCCATGCCATCAGATATGACGCCGTAGATCACTGGCTGGAACACACCGAGTATCAGAGGTGCAAATATTGCAAAAATGGGCAAGCATGTACTCGTACCAAGTGCAATGTCCATCTTTGTTACGTGGCTGAAAGAAATTGTTTTGTAGCTTATCATTAGCACTGATGTCATTAATGTCACTATTTTATTAGGTATACTTTTAAAACATAATTTGTCGTTGTATTATTTTGAGCTTCGGGAGCAATGTTTAGTACATACACTAATTATCTCAGATTATCAGCTAATTAGATTTTTTATTCCACTTTTTCTACCTTTATCTTAGGTCTTATAATCAGAATAAGGTATTATTTTGATGTTTTATTTCGATGAAATGTCGTGCAACCTTAAGGGTTAAATACAGGTCGGAACTTATAATCTACAAAATTTAATTTGGAAAATTCGCATTAAACACAAAATTAAATACTACACGTGATATATCTTTACCCCGCCCCCTTGAATCTTTGAATCTTGAATCTTGAAATGGCAATCTCCGTAAGATTGTACCTAAAATATCGCGTGATATTGCAAACTTTTTTTCTAAATAGGACACGGGTACCTTATATTGGAAACTATTGAATTTGGATGGGATTTATTATTAAAAAAAAAGTTTTTTTGCATAAAATGTCGAGAAATTGAAACCTAATCAAAAATTACAATCTTACGGAGTCTGTCATTTTCCGGTGACAAGTACAAGCTTTTGCCCGCGACTTCGTGTACGAGTTTCCCGTTTTTTTCCGTTCCTGTAGAAATTTAGGGAAATCCTCTCTTAGTGCTTCCCTGTAGGGAAAACCCCCAAAACTTCATGCCAAGGTGGATAAAATATTTTTATCGAAATCTACTGGATAATAAGTTTTTGTAATGTATTTTACTTGTAAAATTCTTACATAAATTGTAAGGTTTATTAAACATCATTGTCACACATATTTACTTTGTTATTTATTGACGAAAGTGTTGGATTGTAGGTAATTTTTATTAAACAGGGCCCTGGTGTCGTGTTAATGTTATGTTATGAACTGTGTGTTAAACAACAAACAAACATACTATTTCAGCAATCCCGGATTTGCTTTCAATTTTTATTTGCAAAATGAAATACTTATTTAGCTCTAGTAAGCAATCATGAAACTATTTCTAAATACCTTCATCTTCAGTCGCCAGCAGATAAAGCTATCCGAAACTTTACATTTTCCCAATCAACCTTGAACCTAATTCTTCAGCGATAAAGTTGAAAATGTACTAAAGAAATATGACAGTTTGTTGCAGCTTGATTTGCTGGGTCTGTCTGTACCTATAATTAGATTTGTCGTAATGGCCGAAGTGACATGGGAAATAAATTAACGAATTTTGATAAAATTTAAATGGGTGATAGAATTTCAATCTACAAGTATATCCTTTCAGATAAAATAAGAATTTTTCAAATCGGGTGTGTACCTACATTAAAAAGAAATACAACCGAATTCAGAACCGCCTCCTTTTTGGGAAGTCGGTTAAAAAACAAAACGTTTTGACCTCTCCCGTTACGTTAGTGAAGTTGTGACATAGTCGTGTGGTATCAAAATGAAAGGTTCGAGAAGACGTTTCCAAAATGTACCTAAATTACTAAATTCATCTCATCTGCCTAGCTTTTTCCCAACTTTGTTGTGGTCAGCTTCCAGTCAAACCGGATTCAGATGAATACCAGCTTACTAAAATGTAGTAAATAAAAAACAATAAAAAATCCAAACAAGGCACTTTTCAAGCAGTCAAAGCCACGAACCTACGGCAACGCACGGAGGCTTCGCCTTGCATGAAAATGTATGAGATTGTCTCCACTGCAACCCACGGACACGCTACGCATCAATTGACATCATTGGTACAGTCGCCAGCATCAGGCTATCCGAAACTGTCAAATTTTCCCAATCAAATTTGAACCCAATCTCTTTAATTTCGAAACGGCTGGTTGACACTTCCCGTGACCCAAGAGCTGGCTCTTACTTTGGGCAGAGATTAAGCATTGCCATTCAACGTGGCAATGCCGCCAATCTCTTGGGTACATTACAAGCTGACAGCGTGGAGGACGAATATTTTGATGCTCTACTTTAGTCTTTTGTTAGTTTAGTATAATTTGTTAATTTAGAAAATAAATAATGTTAGTAGGGGAAAAAAAAATGGTTAAATAAATAAATCTCTTTAGCGATAAAGTTGAAAATCTAACAAAGAAATTTGACAGATTGTTGTAGCTTGATGTGCTGGCGACTGTACACGTGGGGCTTGCTCGAATAACGCACTGACTATAGCTCAACGCTGTCAATACCATGCACGCTGTGCACGCGGTACACGCTACACACGACTATGTCAAATTTATTTATTTATTTATTTGGGAAGACAAACAATTGTACTGTGAGGATTACATAATATAAAATTAGATTAAGTCCAATGATGGTTACAGTACAATCCACTACGTTTCCACGGATTTATTTATTTATTTATTTATTTTGGTTTACCAACAATTGTTTACACACAGTAATTACGCTTAAGACCACATGCTGGATAAATTAAAAAAGTGGTGTAACAATCTCTTATAGGTAAACTCCGCATGCTTGAAGTTGTACAAAAACAAAAAAAAAATT
The DNA here is from genome assembly GCA_963859965.1 of Ceramica pisi. Classification (NCBI taxonomy): domain Eukaryota; kingdom Metazoa; phylum Arthropoda; class Insecta; order Lepidoptera; family Noctuidae; genus Ceramica; species Ceramica pisi. Next base: position 22,025,048 of record OY982536.1, on the reverse strand, counting down.
GCTAGTTTAAAAATACTTAATACTAAAACATACTTAAATCAAAATTAAGTACATAAAATTTGGAAAATATCAAATCGAAAAACACTTAATACTAACTTATTATAAAACTTATTACAGAATATGAAACTGAGGCTAATCGGGCAGACATTTATAAAAAGTGGCTTTTAGCTTTCTCAAGCCATCAAAGTTAAGATCTAATTGGTCGCTGCAACTATTTATTACCTTACATAATCTCGCATAAGGAGAATTTGCGCCGAGTACTGTTCTTCTAAGCGGTGGGTAAAGTGGTGTTATGGGGTGACGAGGAATTCTTGAGGGTGCACGGAAACTTAAATGGTACAATACCTGGGGGCAGTCAATTTTGTGAGTCACTACTTTGCACGCAAACATTGCGTCGTTAATGCGACGGCGTTTGTCTAGCGAAACCATTTTAAAGTGTCTCAGTCTGTTTCTGTACGAACGTATTTTCTTTGCAATGCCGCTAGAAAACGCTAGGTGCCATAGAAAACGCTTTTGAACGCGTTCTAGACGCAATGAGTGCGTAGCATAGTGTGGCCTCCAGATAACACTACAATATTCCAATATGCTCCGAATTAAGCTATTGTAGAGTAAAATTTTAGTTTTGGAACACCTAAACTGTTTGGCATTTCTAATAACAAATCCGAGCATTTTAGAGGATTTTTTTATTATGTTGTCCATGTGAGGAACAAAAGTTAGTTTCCGATCAAACGTAACACCAAGGTCTCTTATTGCATCCTGTTCCATCACTTTTACTCCATCGATATAATAATCTTGCTCAATTAGGAAATGTTTTCTTGAGAATTTAAGATGGTAACATTTGCTTGTATTTAGATGCATTTTGTTGTTCCGGCACCAATGCACAAGCCGTTCAAGATCGCTCTGTAATGCTAAGGCATCTTCCTGTGATTTTACGATTTTAACAAATTTTAGATCGTCTGCGTACATAAAAACTTTAGAGTTTAGAAAACAGTTCAGGATATCATTAATGAAAAATATAAATAAAACTGGCCCCAAATGAGACCCCTGTGGCACGCCAGAGGATATATGTCGAAAAGTTGACTGAAAACCGTTGATGACAACAAAGAAAGATCTATCCTTAAGGTATGAACTCAACCATGAAAGCAACGCTCCAGTAATGCCATATGCTTCTAATTTACTGATAAGTATTCTATGTGAGACCGTATCAAATGCCTTGCTGAAATCTGTGTAAATCACGTTGGCTTGGTGACCTGAATCTATAGCCTTCGTTACCATTTCCGTGAAAAGTATCAGGTTGGTACTTGTAGACCTAGATTCCACAAAACCATGTTGCTCTTCACACAAATACAACTTTAGGTGGTTTTGAATAAGGGGGCAGATAATAGACTCAAAAATCTTAGCGAAGGTTGACAAAATGGATATAGGTCTATAGTTAGAGACTATTTCATCATTGTTTGATTTGTGGATAGGTACAACTTTAGCTAACTTCCATTTTCTAGGAAAAACTCCAGACGTTAAGGAAACATTGAAGATGAGTGAAAGTGGTCTAACTAGTTCAGCCGCACACTTACAGATAAAAATGGGTGGTATTCCGTCAGGCCCGGCGCCCTTATTGCAATCTAGGGTTTTTAGCTTCTTGTTTAAGGTTTCACAACTAATAACCGGCTGAGATAAAGTAAGACTATAGTTTTGAAGGTTATGTAAGGATTTATTTTCGGTATGATGAATATTGTAACTATCTTGAGCAGGGCTGAAAACAGAGGAAAAGTGTGATGCAAAAAGCTCACAGATTCCTGTTCCATCAGATGATGTGGTAAAACCGTCTGTCATAGATAAAGGATACGTGCTTGACCCACCACGTTTAGCTTTTACATAGGTCCAAAACAATTTCGGGTTATCTTTGAGCTCGTCCTCAATATGCTTAATATAGTTATTATAGCAGACAGTAGCAAGGTCATCACAACGTTTACCAATAATCTTCAATTCAATTTTATCCAATGGATTATTGTAAATCTTGTAGCGTTTTCTGATTTTGTTCTTAGAAATTAACATTTTAATTAGCTTACGGTTAAACCATGGTGGATATTTACTGTGCTTGGGTACTTTAACAGGTATAAATTTCTGTATAGCCGAATTAATAATGTCATAAAAAATCTGTAACATATCATTGACATCGTGCTTACCCTCAAATAATTCCTCCCAATTGAGTTCCCCTAAAAATGTACGAATCTGAGTATAATCTGCTTTACGAAAGTTAGGCTGTCCACTTACAACATTGTAAGGAAGTTTGGCGGTCTTGTTTAGGGAAATTACAATATCAAGGGGTGGATGATGCTGATCAATATTACATAAGGAACAGATACTATTATTAACAGAGCACAATGGGTGATTACATAATACTAGATCAAGTATACGATCGGAACAATTAGTAGTAAAGTTACATTGATTGAGCCTATTCATATAAGTAAAATCTAACAAAGCAGCACTGGTATTAGGAAGCTTGGGGCTATTATCTGAGTTACTGACCATTTTCCAATCGATGTTGCCCAAATTGAAATCGCCAATGATACACACACACGAGTCATTAAGTTGTTCGATTGCCGCATTACAGTGGTCCAAGAAATCTTCCAAGCAGGAAATGCGTACAGGGGGTGGTAGGTATACTGCACAGAGAGCCAAACGACGAAAAGACTTAGCCACAGGAAGGTCTAAGGTAACCCAAAGGTCCTCACAGGAACTTTCGAAATGCAGAGCTCGTTTAGAGTTTAATATTTTTTTTACTGCTATTAAGACTCCCCCGCCCTCTTTACTATTTTGTGGACCGGAACTTTCTCTATCCCTCCTGTGAACAACGTATCTATCGTCGAAAAGCTCGCTGCTTTGGACTGTATTATTAAGCCAAGTCTCAGTAATAATTATTATGTCGTAGTTATTGCAACATACATTTCTGAAAACCATATGCGTTTTAGTCCGAAGACCTCTACAGTTCTGGTAAAAAATTTGCAAATTGCTGAATTTGAGAAATACAATTTTTGCATAAACATGTGTTTTTAAAGATAAACCGAGGAAAAAAAGAGAAAGAAAAGCAAAGGTATAAATCATACCAACTTCTTTAACGAGTCTAAATTCTTTATCAGGATATGCTCGGTGTCCTCGGCCTTTCTAACAAAAATCCTGCCGTTTCTTACCCAGACAAATCTATACCCTTTATCCTTCGCTTTAAGTCTAGTTGCAGCATGGAGTGACTTGTTCGCAGGAGATAAGTGTTCTAGAACAAATACCGGATTTCTGTCGCCAGCTATCCCGAGGTCAGTACTGTTAAGCTTCTCGCTATTGTTTCTCTTCTTTTCCTTATTGTAGACTATAACAGAGGCCAGGAGATTATCACGGATTCTTGGAGAAGCCAGCTGAACAACGACTGATCGCGGACGGACATTAGTAGCTTGGAGTTTGGCCACGCGGGTGCAGTGACGAATGTCACTGTCACCTAGCTCGCATCCGACAACAGATCCCAGCTGCTTAACCACAGTATAAAGGTTCTCCTGTTTGTTTTCAGGTAAGCATTGAATTTCGATGTTCTCTGAACGAGATTGCTGTTCCAGGTAGTTCATGCGAAGATGTAGGTCCGAAATTGAGTTTTTAAGTTGGTTATTTTCTTCGGTTAAGTTTTTCATTGCATTTTTCAACACTTTATGTTCGGATTGGTACTCATCAAACTCCTTAGTATGAAAATTCAGTGATGTGGACAACTCTTTAATATCCTGTTTCATTGGTTCAAGTTCCTTGTTGACGATGTTGAGTATGGTATTGTTAATTTGCATAGACGCAAATTCTGCCTTCATGACCTCTTGGACAATGGAACGTACATCCTCGGTTGTCACAGATGTCGTTTGAGGGGGGGAGTTCAAGGCTGGTCTTTTGTTTCCTCTAGTGGTGGAGACGTTTCGATTTGGTGTACCGTCACTTTTGGAGGCGTTCGTGAAGACACTCATACAGCCTGGACATATCCACTTACGATAAGCTTCGGTATCAGAAGTTATTACCGGAATAGATAGGCACTCAAAATGGAATGACTTAATACATTTTGTGCAATTAACTAAATCCTTGCTGTCCTCGGAATTATTAACATCTGCGGTACAGCAACCCCACGACCGAGTAGCCATGATTTATTATTCACTTGAAAAAATATTTTATTAAAAATGCTCAGTACGAAAATTTGCACACTAATAAATGCCTTTCGAGTTACCGCACAAATTCTTGAGTCAAAAGAGCACACTAAAAAAGGCCCGCAGTAGGTGATTAACGACTTGTCCCAGCGAGTTCGCGAGAATAACGTCGTAAGCGCCGTGCAGACCGGGGCGCTTACGCGGTTTATCACGACGCACTATTTATGTTTAGTAATGACGGTGGAACTGATTCCGTTTTTGATCTAATTCAGTCAGATTTTTCGAATTACGCACTAAAACACTAGACTTTTGCACTAATTCATTTGTAGTTAAGAATGTCTATGCGGATTAAACTTTTAATGGCACTTCCAAGCACTATCTGTCCGATTATTTTATATTTTCGCGGAGCAACAACAAAGAGCGGTTACACGTACAACGTACCAACGAGACCATCGGATAACAAATATAATTAAGGTACAGTGAAGATACAGTTTTGAATTAATCGAAGGAAAATGAAATTAATAAAGACAAATACAATATTATGAATTACAGAGATTAAAATAAAAAAAAAAACAATTACATTACCCATTATTAATTACATCATAAAAAAAAGTTACAGTATTAATTGAATTAAATTAAAAAAAAAAATGTTTCAGTATAAATTAATTACAATAAATTATAATGATAAAACACATAAATTGTAAACAAGAAGAGTTAAACTAGAAATTAGACATTAAGATCTTTAGTCAAAACCATATTCTTGCGAAAAAACGTGCGTAGCCTCTCCGTGTGCCGCGGTGGGCCACGCTATATTCTTATTAGTCGTGGCCGTGTAGCGTGTACTTCAGTGGAAATGTAAACCCACGTTGTAAAAAAAATTCACCCACGCAGCTAAAATGCGCCGCGTGGCCGTGGATAGCGTGCACCACGGTGGGTTCACGGCTTTATGCATCGAAACAAAATGTCACCTACTGCATCAGCCTATACATTTTATCGACTGATGGTATTGGTGACATTTTGTTATTATTATTTTTTGCTAAATTAAAGAAGTTGCGGCGAGCGTAAAATATAGCATCCCGTCTACAATTCATTCAGAAATATACGGCTAAGTTACTTTGTTCTTAATTGGCTGATTTATTAATTAGGCGCTACAAGAGTTAGCAAAGCTAGCTCGAAAGTTTTGGCACCTTGCCTTTTGACAGGGATTTCCTGTTAATCATTCAGTAATAAGTATAACCCGACTATCTGTACCTATCCATTTTTTTTCCTTTTAAACCTTCCCTGTATTCTGACGTACTAAACGAAAAAGAATTATTCAACTCGGCCCACCCGTTATCGAGTTTTAGCGAGACTAACGAACGGCAATTAATTTTCATAAGATTAGCTGAGGCTGACCCGCGCAACTTCGTCTGCGTCACATTATTCATGAATAATATCGCTATTAAAAAATAAGGGTTGGTGATAAAAGGGTAAAAATTTAGGATAGTATGTATTTTTTAATGCCACATTATAGAAAAATAAATATAAAAATTTTGACCAAAAATTTAAAAAAAAAATGTTCGGGGTGGGCAACCCTTATCACTTAGGGGTATGAAAAATAGATAGTAGCCGATTCTCAGACCTACTGAATATGCATAGATATAAAATTTGGTAAAAATCGGTAAAGCCGTTTCGGAGGAGTAAGGTAACTAACATTGTGACACGAGAATTTCATTTTCATATAAATAAGATTAAGTATTTGCAATCTTGTACACCCAAGCCTAATTCGTCCTAGCTTCAGTTTTCACGATATATCATGCTCCTATCCAACGGGGACGTAAACAATGATAAATCATAATATTCTCTCTACATTCCATCTATCAATAACGGCATAAAATAAATTAAGTATAAGTTTCTTTGTTTGGTTGAAGTCTCTTCTCAGGAACTGGTGCGCATTGAAAAATTCTTCTATTGTTGGATAGCACATTTATCGAGGAAGTATAACATCACACTACGACTAATAGGAGCGGAACAGTAATAAAAAATGTGGCGGATGATTCAGGAAATGGAGAATCGAAGCAAATCCCTTCAAGAGTCAGGCAGTTCTCTTTTCGAGAAGCCACTCACCCCCGATTACCGTGTATAGAAACTAGAAAGCCGTTCCCTTGGGAGAAGCAAGCCAAATATCTGGGGGTCATTCTGGATCGCGCACCTTCGCTCAGGGAAGTACCATACAGCAGTTCATGAAACTCATTACTAAGCGTTTCCTTAAACACAAACACCACAATCCCTTTATCGGCCGCCCGATACGAAGCCTCATCTCTCAGATTCACCTTTGTCACTCTCGAGCTTTAGAGAAACCAGCAATCAGCGCAACCCACATGGCCGAGGCTCTTCGCGACGCGACGTCCCCGTATAGACCGCCCCGATGCTTGCTCGAGCCAGCCCGCTCCGCTTAGAATGTTTCGCCCCTAAATAATAATTCTTGTTCGATTCTAGCCTTCTAGATCTTAGAGCCCGTCCCTAGCTGTTCTCCCCCCAGCGACCACGTAAACGCAAAGTAACACGTCACACACACGTCACGTCACAGTATGTCTAAGTCTGTCGCCATAACAACTATGTTAACAGCATTGTTGTGTTCCGGCAGTTAGAGGTATGATAGCCAGTTCCTCTGTGTAAGAGGATTCCGGGTGAAACTCGCTTCCATCTTCGGCCTAATCATCATTTTCCATCAGGTGAGATTTGGGCCAAGAGTTTCCCCGTTTTGTATTAAAAAAAAAAAAAAACGATAGCTTTATGACATTATTTCTGTTTTTGATACATAATTAAGCAAATCAATCGTTAATGTATGTGGGTCAATGACCGTTGTTGCACATTTATCTGGCGCCTTCCATAATATAAACAAGTTTCGGTCACGCCTTGCATATGGCGGGAAATCGCGTGTCCAGTGTCCTCCAACATTATTATGTGTCTGTTTGCCACTGTCCCAGCATTCGCGGAGCTGCGTGGACGTACCTAGCCGCTCTATAGGTGCGTACTTTATACTTTTCCTCGTGTTTACGAACTTTTATTTCTTGAAAGAAAATTGGCACAAAACGTTTCGGTTACTATTTATTACTTATTTTTATTATTTAATATTTTGTTAGGTACTGTCTGAGGTATTCTCCTCGGTAATCAACAATCAGTACCTAATAATAACTTCTTTTAATTTAACGGAATACCTACTACAAAATTAGGTCGCTATATTTTATTCAGTCTGTTTGTCTGCTTCTTTTTAGTTTTCACTATAATTTAGTTTTGCTTCGGGAGGGTTGTTTATATGTGGTTAAGTATGTACATGGGCATTTGTGCTATATAATTTCATAATAAAATGCAGAGAAATGCGCGCGGCCGGCCGATCGCGATAGTGCTTCCAAATTGTGACGATATCAAGATATTCTAATTGAGAAACACTGTTTTTAAAACCGGAAAATTGACGATTAGGTATACCTACGCTATTTTCTAATTAATTTACCGTGATAGATTTTAATATTTTGGAATGAGAATAAAACTGCCGTTTGATTCTTTTGACATCTCACCGTGATCACTTAGGTGGGGTGATCAAAAAGTGAGCTGTCATGCCATCTTGTTTGTTTGGTTTGACAGCTCACTTGTCGTTCACTTCGCCTAAGTGTTTACTTCGACAAGTTTACAGAATCGCACTGTATAAAACCGTATTTTTAACCGACTTCCCAAAAAGGAGGAGGTTCTCAATTCGGTAGTATGTTTTTTTTTATGTTTGTTACCTCATAACTCCGACAATTATGAACCGATTTAAAAAATTCTTTGCAGATTGGTCCCATTTAAATTTTATCAAAATCAATTACGAAGTTTGGATTTGAAATCGAAATAGCTGGAATTCGTTTACTTAGATGACAGTTTTATGTGATCCAAGTAATCAAAATTGCGTATTTTGCTTTTCTGCGATTTTGCGGTGGTGTTGTTAGGTGTACCACTAAAAAGTGAAAAATAAAAAACTTTTTACAAAAAAATACAACCGAATCCCAAAAAAAAAAGAGTCGGTGTCAAAATACGAAGAAACTAACAAAACACCGACTTCCGAAATTAAAGTTATTTTTTACTTTGTAGTGTTTTTTTTTTGGAAGTCGGTTGTATTTTTTTGTAAAAAGTTTTTTAAATGATATGTTGAAATGTTTTCATTTTCACGTTGCCAGACGTACTCGTAGATAGAAAGGAGCCCAAAGCTTGCCGAAGTTCAATTAAATAAACAAACAAAAAATTGACCTTCTTTCTAACCTTGTCGAGTAAAATTATGCCGGTTAGCTTTTGGTGCAGTGGCGTTAACTATCTCGTGGGTCGTGGGTTCGATGTCATAAGGTTTTATCATACAAACATTTTGGCGGTTCTCGTCAGCCCCCGTGTTAATATATAGAAGTTGGAAGTGGACTCGAATCTACTGCTAATATTGAAAAATCTCGTGCCACAGTGCTTGTTATCGAAGTCTTCCGAAACGGGTTTGACCGATTTTTGTGTTTTTTTTTGTATATTTGTTAGATATGAGAATAGGTTGTAGGCTGTTTTTTATTTATAGGGCAAAATAATATTTGCCAATCTGTATGTCACCGGATAATTGTTAAACACGACATTCTACAAAAAATCTTGAGAGATTGTAAACTCTCGATAAATAGTGAAATATAGTGAAAACTGAATATTTGGAATACTTTTTCACGCATCAAAATTTGATAGTTTTTATCTTCTCACATTCATTCCGAGAAATTGTGAACTGAAATAAAATGGCGACCAATCAGAATACAAGTCTACAAGCAACGAGGCTCACATTGATTTGTTCAGATGTGACGTCACATGTAGGTACTAGTAGTAGTAAGCATTCAGAAACAACTAGTTGTATTACTAGCTGATCTAGAAGTCTAAAGCTTGTTAACGACTGGTTATTATGAAAATTCAGTTCTCTTGTAATGCTGCGGGCTACATTAGAGTATCGAATAGTGCCACTGGCTTTTAATTGGTGTAAACTAATTCTATTATAATTCTACTTCAACGAGCTGGTTTATAGCTGATTAAAAGTGGTTAAGTCTCTACAAACACCGTTACATTTTTAAGACAGGCATTAGACACCTTGAGTTGTGAATTGGAGTAGGTGTACCTACTTCTTTCTAATGCCAATGCATAAAGTGTAGCTGGCAGCTATTTTACAGCTTTCTGCGTTATTTATGAGTAAATATAGATTATCGGTGTTTAAATTGCGTCAGATGGAGATGCAATGGATCAGGGCTGATGCATTTGATATTTACAAGCCAGTGTCGTTTACGCATAGCGAGGATCCCGCACAAAAAGATTTTGATCGAAATATTGATGCCCTTAAACTCGAAATAATCTATCTAAGTCATATTTGACAGCAGGATACAACATTGCTTTACTAGTAAGTACGAAAGGGACATAATATAAATATCTTTCGCACTTCGGGGTACATATCCTCTGTCCCTCTCTCTCTACTTACCTGTCAAATCGGATTTTATTTATTTCTTAGATTGTGAAAGTTCTAATAATGATGCAGTTAATGCCTATATTAATTTATGAAGTTTAACAAGTCAGTGTCATTTACGCATAGTAAGGGTTCCGGACAAACAGGTTTTGATCAAAATATTGATGCTTAAAATAAATATAATTTTCATGAACCAAGGTGCAGTAAAGGGAACGTGTCATAAGTTGGAGCGCAAACCGAGTTCCATATTTTAATGGATTCCGATGCAGACGAATTTGAATAAAGTAGTACTTATGAAGACAAGGAACAATGTGTATTTATTAAAGATATACAATTTAAAGAAAGAGCCATAAAATGATATATTGACTCAGTCACTACTTGTGGGGGCAACCTGCGCTACCAGTTTTCATGGCTATAGAGCACAATTTCTGACCACATCAATAATGACGCCCGTGTCATAAGACAATTCTTTATCCCCTTGTTTCATAATCTGCTATTTGTATTGTTATGTAAATGTCAGGGCGAAGTAAAGCCGGTGGGGGCCACTAGTAATTAATAAATACTTCCCTTACAAAAGTTACTAGACAAGAGTTAACAATTTTTTTTTTTCGCAAATATCACGGTTATTTTTTTCCCAATACATTTTATAGGCTGATAGTTGCTTTAAAACTAGTCACATTGAATAGTATCTTCTTCAATGAAGCTGGATCTATTTCAAATGTTTCGTGGAGCGCCAGACATATCCGTTTTTTTTTTTTTAGGGATGGGAAATCATACAATGACTCCTCCCGCTCTGGGTGTAGCGGGAGGGAGTGTCAGACTTCTACTGACTAAAACCCATCCATGTTCCTTCATTGCCCTTTGTGTTCCGGAGCCACGGTGTCTCTTGCGAATAATCCCGCGACTCCGGCAGGCGTCGGCCCTTTCGGGCCCCTCTGTGTGCTGACTCTCTTTGAGGCGGGCGTGGAACACTAACGCGCCGTCGACACGGCCTGTCGTCACTAGTCATACCCGTGCCGAGGAATGTATTTGTGATGCCATTTTTTTGCGATTTAATCATACACAAGTATTAGTCGCCCTAGATTCGTGTTACTTTTACTTTTGCTCACGACAACTTAAGGTCGTACTTCTTATCTTTGATTAGTATTTTTAACGTACAACACTGTCAGTGCACGATTTGTGGGAAGTGTGAGACAGCAGGCAATATTCTATTCACGGGCCCAGTCTAATATACCTAACTGACAATGCGAAAAAGGAGAAGGGGACTTCTGGGCCCAGCAGTTAACTAGTTGAAATGTATATTAAAAAAACCGTTATATTTTTCTAAAGGAAATCACAAAATATGGTACCATATTTCTATCTAGAAAGCGAGAAAACTTAAATTAAATTCTGAAAATAAATATCAAAATATGTATGAAGGTCGAGTGACATGTTTTTTTTCGTGGAATCGATTCATAGCGAATCGAATTCTTTTAATTTTTCTTCCGGCCTAACACTTCTGCCTGACATCAGTCAATCACCGACTGACAGATGTCACTCGTTCGTTTTCTTTCGTTCTGAGTGCGCACGTATTTTCCATATTTTATTGTTAGGTTTGGTTAACTACAAGGTTGTAATATAACCTCACTTTTACTATAGGTACTTCATATAACTTGATTCCTGGATAGCCAAATTTCACCAAATTTTCAGTGAGGCCTTGTTATTATATCCTCACAAATAAGGCTAGTTTGATTCAGTTAACACCTGGGCCCAGGAATGTATGGAGGCATTCCCTTCTCCTTTGTCAATAACTGACATAATATTGTCAGCGACAGGTGTTGTTAAATAAAGCAGAGAATGTTGAAATAAACGTACAAAATTGTAGAATTGTCAATTTTAAAAAATTTATTATCAAGATGAAAAGAAAAAAATAATTATTTTTAATAAAAAAATTAAATCATATTATTTTAAAATAATTAAATATAAAAGCTGAATAACTAATACGAATATAAAAAAATAATATAAATAAGAATCTTTTAGTACAGGCCTTATTTTAACACGCCAAATAATACCTACCCAATTACATGAAACCTTCCTTACTTACTAGGCCAGTCAAATTAGCATAAAATATGGGTAAATCTCGGAATAAGAGATAGTAAGCTGAAAACTCGTATTACACCTTCATTTTGGCGTTCTGAATGTTGTAGGTATCAAAAGACTCATAAAATCATCATAATTTCGGCTCTTTCATTCGGCAAAAGCTCAAGTGGCAGCAAAAAAGTTAGGGATCCTAGCAAAGGTGCGACGGTGCTTCACGCCGGAACAGCTGCTCAAACTCTAAAAAGCGCAAGTTCGATGGTTTATAGGGTACTGCTCTCATCTTTGGGACTTATTTGTCAAATACCATCTTCTTCATCCATGCCTTGAGTCAATTGAAAAACTCGGTAATGATAGGATCGTCGAGTCGAAGCTTAAAAGTCTTGAGCATCGACGCCGAGTTGCTAGCCTGTCGATTTTTTACTGGTTGCATTTTGGGGAATGTGCGACGGATTTGCTTAATTTAAAAACGGATCCATTAATCGCGATATTTAAAATACCACGGCAAGCCAGTGTCTGGACATTAAGCTACCCACTGCAAGAGAGGAAATTAAAAAAAAAAAAACCTGAGTCCGACAAAATACATGCTGAGTAGCAGATGACCCCGACATAATGGCAAAAGACCTTAGGTATAACAAATGATCGACGAGCTCCTTTGTACTCATAATTATTAGGTTAGCTGTTACTGTTTTTATGTGTGTATGTCACCGAAAAGTAGCAGACTCCGTAAGATTTATAAGTCTTGATTAGATTATAATTTCTCGAAATAATAAGAAAAAATTGTATTGCATATCGCAATAATATATCTCATCGTAATTCAATAGTTTCCAATACCGGGTGTATTGTCTTACATTATTTTCGTACTATTTTTGTACTGTAAAATTAGAAAAAAATGTTTACAAATTCACTTGATATTTTACAATCTCACGGAGTTTGCCATTTTCCGGTAACATGTATATAAATAATAAAATAAAGAAATAAATAAGTGATGATATTCAGTTTAACAGATTTAAGAGGCACAGTGTGACTGGATTACGTACTCGATTCGGCACATAAAATAACAAAGACTGAGAAATGGGGTCAGTCTCTCAAGTGCTACACAAAACTCAACGAATGCAGGTCACCCCGGTGCTGCTCATCGCAGACTATACCTACTGCAGTAGGTAGTGTGATTCTGTAAACATGTCGAAGTGAAAACTTAGGTGAAGTGAACGACAAGTGAGTTGTCAAACTATACAAACAAGATGGCGTGACAGCTCATTTGTCGTTCACTCCAACTAAGTGAACACGGTGAGATGTCAACCAGAGATCGAGTGAACAAAAAAAAATATATATAAATGTACGATTTTTAGTACCCAAAGGGTAAAACGGGATATTGATGTATTTGCTCTTTCGAAATATAAATTTAAAAGAACAAATTATTAAGCGCCTTGCTCAAAATGTTTAATTATTATGTATTAATTACTTAAGTATGTATTAACTCTTAGATTTCAAGACAGCGAAAAAATTACCTATAGCATAATGTGTATCTAGATATATAATATACATTGTACGACTTCTTGTTTTCCCAAAAAAAAAATATGATGTATTTCTATTGCCGCTTTAAGAGTGTGTATTCCGTCCACTAGCGCCGCCAATCGTTTTTTATTAATTGTGGTAAATTTAAGACACGTAGATAAAAAACTGCTCTGTAGTGCACTGAAGAAATGTATCTATTATTTTTTGACAGCTATTTTTAATACACAACTCATGGCTAAATAGCCAAAACGGCAATTATTGCTAAAAGTGGCCACTTTTAGCAAAAATATCGACTTTGGCAACTATTTATGTTCTAAAGTACAAAACATAACTCTCAAAACATAATAAATACATTTCTTCAGGGTACTACAGAGCGGTTTTTTATCTACGTGTCTAAAATTTACCACAAATAATAAAAAACGATTGGCGGCGCTAGTGGACGGAATACACGCTCTTAACAACAAATACTAAAAACAGGATAAAATAAATATTTAAGGGGGCTCCCATACAACAAAAGTGATTATTTGCCGCCATGCCCTTCGTGCAAAGAGAATTTTACAGTCATTGCCTTCGTGGTAATTTTTTTCGCGAGGGTTCCGATGCGTTGCAGCTGGATTCGGAGTAGTTCGGACAGACTATCACTGCGTTAAGCCATTCGCAAGATAATGCAGTGCAGACTATTAGTTTCTGTGCTGCAGCCGCCTTTTCATATTTTCCATTAAATTATGGAAACAAACGCGGCTGCACTACAAACAGCTGTGACAGCAGCTGGGTTTGGACAGCCCATAACTGCTTTTAGCCAACCGCAACAAAATGCAGCACAGACTTTGGGTGTCTGTGTTGCAGCCACATATCTATTTACGCGTCACGGTGTCTGTTGGCCAATTTGTCCTTTGGGTTGGAAATTAATATCCTGTTGGTTAAGCATTCAATGACGAAGAGTTATGTGGGCGAAGCGTTCGTGGGTGAAAAGTCCTTTGGATGAAAAGTTAATGGGTTAAAGATAATGTTGACCAACGGTTCATGGGCCAATCGACTGTTGGTGAAACGTTTCAGTTTCTTTTTTTAACCGACTTCCCAAAAAGGAGGAGGTTCTCAATTCGGTTGTTTTTTTATGTTTTTTACCTCATAACTCCGACACTTATGAACCGATTTGAAAAATTCTTGATGTCCCATTTAAATTTTATCAAAATCTGTTAGGAACTTTGAATTTTAAATCGAAATAGCTGGAATTCGTCTACTTGGATGATGGTTTTATGTCATCCAAGTAATCGAAATTGCGTATTTTGCTTTTCTGCGATTTTGCAGTGGTGTTGTTAGGTGTGGGCTAACACTAAAAAGTGTAAAAATAAAAAACTTTTTACAAAAAAGTACAACCGACTTCCAAAAATAAAACACTACAAAGTAAAAAATTTGTACTTATAGTTTTTGTAACTGGTTTTCCACTGGCTAGCGCTCCTAATTGTGGTTCCTAAGCAGACGCTTCAAATATAGCTTAATTAAATACAAAGTTGTTTAATCGATTACGTACTTAAGTGTTTTAATTACTGGTTTCAAGAAAATTGTAATAATCTTATCAGCATAGGAAACACTCATTATTTTCGCTCGACTTGTGTAAGCAAGTTCAAGGCAAGTTTAGGAGTTTTCTTTGTGGACTTAGGTGTTTTACATACCAACACGTAATTAAGAAATTTAAAAAATAAAGGCTGTGCTTTTCTTCGAAATTCCCACGGGAACTTTGAGCAATCTTCTATTGCACATAACTTATACTTTGTGAAACGCAATACAAGCCTTCTTGGATTACTTTTCGTAAATTCCTCATTAGTAGCGTACCAAAGATATATCTCGGAATTTTATAGGGACTGGTGCCCGTTAGCCCCCACCAGGATCCGCCCTCGTACACAACTTTATAATCTAAACTAACTGACCCGTGCCCACTTCGTTGGGCGGTAAACATTTTAACTTGTGATGAAATTATGAGTGTGGTTCGGTTAGTACTGACTGCTATGATTTATTTCCTGACGGCCAAAAGGAGGGTTTTGTTTTTATTGCATACATTTATTTGGTTAGGTAGTAGCGTACCAAAGATATATCTCGGAATTTTATAGGGACTGGTGCCCGTTAGCCCCCACCAGGATCCGCCCTTGTACACAACTTTATAATCTAATATACTGTATTCTTCTTTTCAGATAAGGATGTGGTTTCAAAGATATTGTTTGTGCACTGTCTACGTAGCGCTATCAATAATATGGTAAGTTTTATTTTATTTTCCTACCTATCTATCTTCAGTACATATTATATAACAAAGTCCTCCGCCGCGTCTAGCGTCTGTCTGTCTATCTGCCTGTCTGTTTGCGATAAACTCAAATACTACTGCACCGATTTTCATACTGTTTTCACCAATAGATAGAGAGAGTCTTAAGGAAGGTTAGTAAAAGTATAATTTGTCCAGCGGGGAAAGACGCCGCCATCAGCTAGTAGGTTTATATATAAAAGCACAAATTGACTGACTGATCGATCAACGCATTCAACACACAGCCGAAACTGGTTGTATAAAGATGAAATTTAGCATGTAGTTTCGTTACACTCCGTAGGGCTGCACTGAGAGAGGATTTCCCGAAATTCCTACGGGAATAAAAAAAACGGGATAAGCTTGTACGAAGTCCCTGCCTGCGTCTGTGTTTCCTGATAGCTACAACCTGGGAGTCTTTAAGTCAAGAGTGAATAGGTTACTTCTAGGCAAGCGTGCTCCATCTTAGACCGCATCATCGCTTACCATCAGGTGAGACAGTGGTCAAACGCGTGCCTATAAAAAGTAAAAAAAAGTCGCAGGTGAAAGCTACATAGTCATTAATATTTAAAGGAATAGGTCAGTCAAATTAGCTTTGAATCGTATTTTTGGTCGTGGCTCTTCTCATATATAAAATGTCAATAATTCTGAAAAAACGAATACGCATTTGTTTCAATAAAAGCTAGGGAAGTCAAGTTAATTTATTTAGTCATTGTCTATAAAAATAAAATTAATCTCAATTTAATTCAGATACACTTTTGAAAAAAAATTAATATATAACTCGCGCACTAACAGATAATGTTCAATTTTGTTGGTTAGCGTATTAATTTTTTTATAAAAAACTGATAGGTATAAATAACTCGCGCACTAACAGATAATGTTCAATTTTGTTGGTTAGCGTATTAATTTTTTTATAAAAAACTGATATGTATAAATAACTCGCGCACTAACAGATAATGTTCAATTTTGTTGGTTAGCGTATTAATTTTTTTATAAAAAACTGATAGGTATAAATAACTCGCGCACTAACAGATAATGTTCAATTTTGTTGGTTAGCGTATTAATTTTTTTATAAAAAACTGATAGGTATAAATAACTCGCGCACTAACAGATAATGTTCAATTTTGTTGGTTAGCGTATTAATTTTTTTATAAAAAACTGATAGTGTATAAATAACTCGCGCACTAACAGATAATGTTCAATTTTTTTGGTTAGCGTATTAATTTTTTTATAAAAAACTGATAGGTATAAATAACTCGCGCACTAACAGATAATGTTCAATTTTGTTGGTTAGCGTATTAATTTTTTTATAAAAAACTGATAGGTATAAATAACTCGCGCAGTAACAGATAATGTTCGATTTTGTTGGTTAGCGTATTAATTTTTTTATAAAAAACTGATAGGTATAAATAACTCGCGCACTAACAGATAATGTTCAATTTTGTTGGTTAGCATATTAATTTTTTTATAAAAAACTGATAGGTATAAATAACTCGCGCACTAACAGATAATGTTCAATTTTGTTGGTTAGCGTATTAATTTTTTTATAAAAAACTGATAGGTATAAATAACTCGCGCACTAACAGATAATGTTCAATTTTGTTGGTTAGCATATTAATTTTTTTATAAAAAACTGATAGGTATAAATAACTCGCGCACTAACAGATAATGTTCAATTTTGTTGGTTAGCGCATTCAATTTTTTATGAAAGAAAGGTACATAGTTAATTTGAAGCATGAAATACAAAATAAAATAAGTGCGAGTCGGATTGGCTTGCACAGGGTTCCGAAACCAATTTCATTTCTTCAACATTATATTTTAACATCACAGTTTTTCTAGTTGACCCCAAAAAGTAAACCCAATACTAAAATTTTATTTACGTAAAGCGTCTGTGTTCGGGTCACAATAGTCCATATGTATACCTACCACATTTCAACAGAAACAATCCAGTGGATCCGGAAGAAACTAGCTGTCACAGACGGATACACAGACACCTGGCCGAGTGATCCTATAAGGGTTCCGTTTTTTTGCGGATGTTCGGTACCCTAAACTACTAGTATAATATTAGCCTTATTTTCGTTGTAATTTTCCTGGACTAAGATAGATATAGAGAGATCTTATTTTGAGTGATGCTTATCTATTTGTCGGCAACGTTGTTAGTAGTACTGCCATATTTTGTGAAGATATCGGGTCATATTTTTGACTCGTGTGCAGAAAAGCTGAAGATCTATGAGAGCGCAGAATGCAAGAGCGAGCAGAGCGAGCTCGAAAAATTTTGCACCCCAGCTCGGAAAGGTTTCCTTGCGTTTCCTCATTTACTTCACTGGTAACTTATACTCGTAGCTTCTTTTTGTAATCGACCGTCATATCTACGGTCTCAGTGAATGAGTTTTCTCGACTAGTTTCTAGAAGTAGTTCGTTTCCTGTATTGGGTAGTGGGGAGCTACAGGTTAAGACTAAAGATATCATGATCACGTAACACCAGTTTGCATGTAGGTATTAGGTATGTATGTAGTTCCGCGATAGTTTCTTAACTTTATCGGGAACAAGAGGCTAGGCTAGCTTTATTGCCCGGTTTTGCTTGCACTAGGCTATATCTAAATTAATGTGTCAAAATCTTGTTATTGGATTTACAACTTTTGGCGCTGATAGGAGAGTGGATAATTCAATAGCGCGTTTTTTTTTTCGCGTTTGACATTCTTAATTGTTTAGGTATATTAGGTAAAATCCGCTTAACAACAACCTTGCAAAAAATCGTGTAATATCTAGTAGTTGCAGAACATAGAAAAATAAAAATAATTGGAGATCAAAAATATAGCACTTAGGTAAGCTATCGTATCAAACTAAGATACCTAATAGTAAAATAGTCAACTTAAAAAAGCACTAAACAAACAGCATATTTTACTTTCCTGGTTTTTTAGGCTAGTTATTTCGAAACAAGGCTTTGCCCCGCATGGGCCATAACGGGCTAATAGAAATTCGAAACTGAGTGCCAATTCTACAAATTTTTAAACAACTTTCGCATTCGCATGTCAATTACAAACTGTCAAGAAAGCCTTAAATTTCATACATTTTTGATAGATTGCGATTGAGATGCGATAGGAAAATTAGTAGAATTGGCCCTAAGCTTAGTAATACGGTAAATGACGAAATTCTCAATTTCGTACAGCGCGCCATAGATAGATAGATAGATAGATAGATAGATTTGTTACTAAGTAGTGTAATAGAGCTATTGGCAACTTAGTCCCGTTAGATAGTGTAGAAACACTGAAAATGATTGATCAATATTGGTAAGTAATTAATTGGGAAATACAGGTCTAACTTCGGCCGTCCATATACGAGTACAAGGTCAACAATGGAACCTTTACACGGTAATATTACCGTGACCTTTATGTGTATCGATATTTAATGAGCATGTCACTGGAAAATTGCAGTCTCCGTAAGATTAAAGTAAATCTATGATCTTATTTCTCGATATAATTATGAACAAATAATCTATCTATATCTTCTATCTATCTATCTTCTATACTTATAATAAATCCGTAGAGAGGTCAATTCTGTACATGAAATATATTTCCAAAATAACTATCAGGGGGTGATTAGGGATCGATACTGATGCCAAAAATGCAATCAGTAAAATTTTTGTCTGTCTGTCTGTCGGTCTGTCTGTCTGTCTGTCTGTCTGTCTGTATAACCGTTATAGAAACAAAAATTACTCGACGGATTTTAACGAAACTTGGTACAATTATTCTTCATACTCCTGAGCTGGTTATAGTATACTTTTCATCACGCTACAATCAATAGGAGCAGAGCAGTGAAGGGAAATGTTGGGAAAACGGGAGAAGTTACTCCATTTTTTAAGCTTCGCGTGTGCAACCTTAATGGTTAAAGCTACACAGAAATCATGTATGACGGAAATGTTCTCCTTAAAATTATATAAAAAATATCCCACGACAGCATATGTCTATCTTTTATGATTGACGAACAATAACACGTGTAACTCCCGATAGCTTAGCAGTTCGAATCTTTCTGATTGTATTTGTCTACTCTTACGTTTATAAAACTCTCAGTCGTCCCTAATTAACATTAATAAAAGTTAACATTATTAACTATTCCATAAAAAAAGAATCATAGAAATCGGTATAGAAACACCAAAGTTATACATGAAAAACGCTAATAATAAGCCATCGCGCTTGAATACTGAATCATCCTATAAGGATTATTTTTGTGGTCGCGAACGCACAGGCAGGCGGCTAGCTTGGCGCCTAGAGGCTAGCGAGTAGCTTCGGAAAGCGGCTTACGACACTTTGCAATATCCTTTAATAATTATAATGTCGAGGGGAAGATGGTTATAATTTCGCTTTACACCAAACGAGTAATATTATAAATGAGAAAGTTTGGTTGTTTGTTACTCAATCACGCCAGAACGGCTTAACGGATCTTAATGAAATTTAGAACAAAGATAGATTATAGTCTGGAATAGCACATAAGCTACTTTTCATCCCGGGAATATGTTCCCTAGGGATCACGCGGGCGAAGCCGCTGGCAGAAGCTAGTTTAGAATATAATAAATCTTATACCTATCCAAATTCAACAGTTTCCAGAATATTCGTATTTCATGGAAACAAATGAGTTTGCTATTATTTCACGCGATATTTTACAATCTTACGGCGTCTGCAATTATCCGGACACAACTATAATAAAAAAAAATGAACTCGTTCATAAATTCAGATATAGTGTCCGGTAATCCGGTCAGACGTCGAGACGTGAAACGGTAGCAAATGGACAGGCCGAGTTACTTTCACATTTATAATAGGTATTAGTATGGAACCATAGATTCTGGATGGTGTATATAATTATCCATACTGCATCTACTACTTTTATTCTCTGCATCACCCAAAGGTTGACTGGTAGAAAATGCCTTAAGGCAAGCGCTGCGTTTTGCTCGGGGACGCGCCTTAAGGCATTAAGTGAAAAGGCATTTAGTCCGCCTCTGATGGCTTAGTGTGAGTTTTCTTGCTTACTCTAGCTTATGTTAAATTGTGTAGAAAAAAAAGGTTATTCGTTAATCTCACCAGGTGGCGCTTATTCAGTTTCAATACGTTTTATCACGTATCGACGCCGTTAGCGTAAATACGAACGAACGTTAAAAAAACCTCTGTACACGTGTGCGTAATGTATTAAATAAATAAATAAGTATGTGAACTTTACCGAATAGCCCACAGTATGAAAGTATCCTATCACTTCCGTAGTCGGGTCGGGCACTCGGTCCCCAAACAGTTGAGCGTCGCGGGATATCCTGAGCTATTCACCATTATTTATGACACATTGGATGGTGGGACAGCTCCATAACATAGGTACTTGTTATTTATTACAATATCTACCTACAACTTATTCAATTATTAGATAGGTATGCTGTATATGCCCTGCAATTTGTATGTCACACTGGTGGGAGGATTTATGGGATACGACTCTCTACTCGTATCCCATTTAAAATCCTCCATATATCATAGGCAATTCAACCCGGTTCAATCTCGACTAAATTGGGGTTATGTATTAGGCTTAAATCCATAGATGCATCTGTATTGATAAGTATTTGTTTGAAATTGCATGTAACCATAGATGTTTTTTATTATTGTGCATGTAAATAAAAAGTTATAAATAAAAAGGTGGGTGTTTGGAGAGGGAGCGGAAGGCAAAAGAAAAGATGTATGGATTGTGTGAGGAGCGTTATGAAAAAAGGGAGTTAGTGATAGTTTGACGGCTGATAGAACAGAATGGAAGAAAAAAACGTGTTGCACCGACCCCAAGTTATATGAGACTGGCTGACCCGCGCAACTTCGTCTGCGCCACATTTTCCATTATTGCTCCGCTCCTATTTGTCTTAGCGTGATGTTATATAGCCTATAGCATTCCTCGATAAATGGGCTATCTAACACTGAAAGAATTTTTTAAATCGGACCAGTAGTTCCTGAGATTACCCCCTACATACAAACTTACAAACAAATTTACCTCTTTATAATGTTAAGTATAGATATAGATAAGGGCAAAAAGATGATGATGATCTTGCAATACTATGTACTTAGTTGTGTTCATCAGTACAGTTTAAGCCCGATTTTTATTGAATTTAAACCATATATTAATTTTGTCCAACTCTAAATCAGACAAGTTAACCCTTTAATGGGCATAATAACCTGTGAATTGAAAAATAATGCGAAATAAGCATAGGTAGGTATTATTGGTAGAAAATTAAATTAAATTAAATAAACAAAAAATTGTGTTCTTTGAATGTTTAATGAGTGATTGATAAGTTTTTAAATAGCCTTTGTACAACAATGGAATACCTATCAGGAACCCATTATTTAATTAATGAGCTGAAAAATATGGTAGGAAGTATATTCCCTATGCCTCATGCCTTATAAAGGGTTAAAAGTCTTAGCTACCTGTTACAGGCTAAGTATTAAAAAATCGCTCTAGCATAACCAGCTAAATTGCTCTAGCGTAAATTGAACTCTTGTAGGTAATCAATGTTAATTAGATCGTCGTTAACGAGTCTACGTCACGCAGCTGTTCTCCTTAATTATCGATTAAGAAAATCTGTCATGAATTCATGATTATTGTGTTTGTTTTAAAAATAGATGCACGGGAAACAGACTTCGCAAAATTGTATTGTATTTGCATCTGAGTAAACATAAATATTATTCGATTTCTTTCTAGATACAGCTGTCGTTGTCTACAGCAGTGCGATTCTATAAACATGTCGAAGTGAACACTTAGGCGAAGTGAACGACAAGTGAGCTGTCAAACCATACAAACAAGATGGCATGACAGCTCACTTGTCGTTCACTCCACCTAAGTGATCACGGCGAGATGTCAACAGAATCGACCGGCTGTAATATTATAAAGAGGAAAGATGTGTATTTGTGTATGTTTGTAACAAATAAACTTAAAAACTGCTAGAACAATTTCAAACATTCTTGCACCATTAGAATACTAGGTACATTATAGGGTTTGTTCTTGACTTTTTTTAGTCTAGGTCAGAGATGACATCAGCTGCTTTCAGACTACGCTATAATATATAGCATAGAGTATAGCTCATAGCACAACAATATCGCGCTCCATACATTTTCATTAATATATTAGTACCTATAGTACAGTGTGAACGTGTCCATAACAATGAATGGTGCGCGATATTGTTGTGCTATGCGCTATATACCGCGTGTATCTGACATCGACGCACAAACGATTTCCATGGCTCCGGGGCATGATTCTGGACACCCTAGACTTAGAATTTTTCGTCGGCTTTTTTCTCATTTTTTCATTTTTTTCAAGGATTTTTTTACTTAAGACTGCTCATAATCGTTATTCTGACCTAACCCAATGAGATTTTTAATAAAAAAGTAATTAATTAACTGCTTTCACTAAAAAGAGCAATCTGAATAAAACCACAAATAGATATCAGCTTAGCTGAGCTGATACCTATTTGTGGTACTCTTGAAAAAAATGAAAAAATTAGAAAAGAACCGACGAAAAATTCCAACACTGGGGTGTCCAGAATCATGCCCTGGACCCATGGAAATAGTTTGTGCGTCGATTTCAGATACACGCGGTATACTATATGATATTTATAGCGTAGTCTGAAAGCAGCTTTAGTGCAGAGAGAAATTCTGATTCACAACTAAAAGAGCATGTAATACGAGTTTATGCGAGTGATGCACTGGTTATTAATATTAGCATTCAAAGCGACCTTCCCGAATAGACACTATGTAGCATAGATGTAATTCATAGATTTATATTAAACTAGCTGACCCGCGCAACTTCGTTTGCGTCACTTTTTCCATTAATGCTCCGCTCCTATTTGTCTTAGCGTGATGATATATAGCTTATAACCTTCCTCGATAAATGGGCTATCTAATACTGAAATAATTTTTCAAATCGGACCCGTAGTTCCTGAGAATACCCCCTACATACAAACTTACAAACATACAAACTTACAAACAAATGTTACCTCTTTATAATATTAGTATAGATATAGACTGGCTGATGCCCGCGGCTTCGCCTGCTTGGCAAATTATATACTTACTAAAACCTTTCTCGAGAACCACTCTATTCACTGGTGAAAACAGCATGAAAATCGGTTCAGTAGTTTTTGAGTCTATCGCGGACAGATAGACAGACAGTCAGATAGACGCGCGAGGGAGGACTTTGTTTAATAATATGTAGCTTTATAGTTAAATAGCATAGATATAAGTGTTTATTTTTTATGTCTGTGGACACTAGTCACTTTATTGTTTTACTAGCTGACCCACGCAACTTCGTCTGCGTCACATTTTCCATTAATGCTCGGCTCCTTTTAGTCTTAGCGTGATAATATGTAGCCTATATCTTTCCTCGATACATGGGCTGTCTATTACTGAAAGAAAGTAGTTTCTGAGATTACCCCCTACATACAAACTTACAAACATACAAACTTACAAATAAATTTTATCTCTTTATAATATTAGTATAGATTATAGTATAGATATACCTACCTAATTTTTAAATGTTGATGACAGTCAAAAGTGGCCTAATTGAAATAAACTTTGACTTTGCCTTAAGAACAGGCTTGCCTATATGTTTCTGAATTAATCTCCACCCACGTTGACGGACGATTTAGGTATTAAATTATTTAAATGATTTAATCTTTATTTTAGCGCGACGGCCGCAGATGAAGTAGCGCCATGGAGATGGTCCTGCGAGGACAGGAAATGCGTGAAGACCCGCAACGACCCTCAGAACAAAGGTCCTGTCCTCAGTTTAGAGGCCTGCAAAATGTTCTGCACTGAACATGGTGAGTCTTCTAGAAGATAGATCAATAGTTCTGAATGGTCATTTTTTCAACATCATTTTATGAAAACAAATTTTTTCAACAACCACACGGGTCGATCTTCAAGGTTAAGCAACGTTTGCCAAGGTTGGTCTGTGGATGGGTGACTATCTTGACATATCGACTTTCCTCCGTGCCTTGGAAAGCACGTTAAGCCGTTGGTCCCGGCTCTTATTTGTAGATCTTTGGCAGTCGTTACGGATTGTCAGAAGCCAGTAAATCTGACTCCAGTCTTGCCAAGAAATACCGTGTTACCTAGTTAATGGGTTGTGGAAGTCTGTTAGGCGGTCGCACCGCGTAAAATACTGGTATTCAGCTGAATCCGGTTTGACTGGAAGCCGACCCCAATGTAGTTGGGAAAAGGCTAGGCAGATGATGATTTTATGAAAATATACCTATGCAATGAGGGTTTTCTGAAATGACGTGGGTCATTCCCAGGCACTCCATAATTTTATTCCAGACGGCTCCAAATTAAAAAGCAATATAATAATTAATAAAAAAAAATTTAAAGTACAAATTGCACAAAAGAAAAAATACTGTATTGTTTAATTAACTTCATAATATTGTGTGACATAGGTAAAGTCAATTTGTAATGACAGAAGTGCATTGTGAGTTTATTTTTTAATTTTATGAACTTACGGAGAATATTTACCACGAAATTATAACACTAATCATAGCAATTTGGGGCTCCAAACCGAATTGCGTAAGTAGTAATTTGGCGCCGGGACAATTTTGCGATTTTATAATTTATGCAATAAAATTATGTAGCTCTTAGAAATCAATGTATGGAGAGAAATATGACTGTTCCTAAATTAGCTTAGGCTGATAAAATTTTAATTTTTCCTAAAATTAACCCACATACAGGGTGTATGGGACAGCCCTCCACAAATTAACAGGGTGCAATCAGCTCCTCATTTTGAATCATATTCCAGTGGAAATTTCCTCAGGATTTTTTTTATTTATTTTTTCGATTTTTATTTTTTTTTGCTTTATTTCAATATAAAGTTACATTATCTGTATGCAGAACTCCATTAATGTAAATAACACAGCTAAAATGAAAAAAATAAAATAAAATAAAAAAAAATCTCATGAACGACGCATGAAATCAGCTGTTAAAACGTAGCGCGGGCGCAGCTATCCTTTCGAAAGCTCGCTACGCTGCCGTTCGCTGCGTGCGTTTTGCAGAGGTAGCGATACATTGCGAGTGAGGTAATTAAACAAATCAGTTTTATTGGATTCCCATAAAGTTCCTGAAATAATTTCATGTACCGGTCAACTTAGTACGATATACTGAAATCACCGTATCAGTTTGAGGAGGGCTGTCCCTTACACCCGTTATATTTTAGGAGTCCGCTTCCCCTGCAGGGCAGGAGTCGGGCTCCTCCTCCACCCGGCTCCGTAGACCTCGACACCGAACTGACCACTCTCCCATCAATTGTACGAAATGAAGAACAATAGATTTGGAGCTACTGGGAATGAGCCCGTGCATGATCTGGTGGCAGCATTAAGTCTTAAGGTCCAAGTTTTTGGTCAAATGTTTATCTGGGTAAACGTTTGACCAAAAACTAGTAGGCACCAAATTAAAAAAAAGACAATATAATAATGAATTATAAAAAAAATATTTCCCATTAGCTCCAAAAAATTTAAAGTACAAATTGCACAAAAGATAAAATAATACTGTCATTTTTTAATCATTAACTTCATAATATTGTGTGACATAGGTAGATAAGACAATTCGTAATGACAGAAGTGCATTGTAAGTTTATTTTTTAATTTTATGTAAGTACTGAAAATATTTACCACGAAATTATAACACTAATCATAGCAATTTGGGGCTCCAAACCGAATTGCGTAAATTGGTTGACTTTAAGTAATTTGGTGCCGGGACAATTTTGCGATTTTATAATTTATGCAATAAAATTATGGAGCTCTTATAATCAATGTATGGAGAGAAATATGACTGTTGAGCCTAGGCTGATAAAATTTCACTCTGCCACCGATCGATAGTACGAAATGGAGAACAATAGATTTGGAGCTCCTGGATAGAATAAGCCCGTGCATGATCTGGTGGCAGCATTGAGTCTTAATCTTAAGGTCCAAGTTCTTGGTCAAACGTTAATCAGAACTAATTAAATTGACGGCAACGTCGGGTTTACGTCGTAAGTTACTAATAACGTAACTTACGACGTAAACACGACGTTGCCGTCAATGCCAACTGGTAGCGTGTATTGTTCCGAAAACCTGACCTGTAGCCTGAGGGGCTACTCTCTAAGCCCGAAGTCCGTAGTTTCGGGCTTAGTTGTGGGCGTATTCTACTCCGTATCACCTTACCACACAATTTGACAGTTACTGTAAAATCGTTTTATCTTTCATTCTTAGTTCGGTTTGGGACTAATCACAAGTCCGTAGATGATACAAAGTAGAATACGCCCGCAACTAAGCCCATAACCAAGCCCATAACCACGGACTTCGGGCTTAGAGAGTAGCCCCCGTGTACCTATCCTATGTTCATTCGTATCTCACTTTAAAAAATTGTGATTAATAAATTTTGAGTTTTATGATTATAGATATGATTTATCTGCGTCTTAACTATCTAGGTGTCTCATCCTTAGTAATCTTCTTATCTGCCATTATCTCAAGTTTGTTAGTTTAGTTTTGAAAACAACAAAGGTCAGTCTACGTGCTCTACTTTGTTTGTTGTGATCGCAAAATCCAAGGATTTATCTGAGTCAGTCGATGTGGGTAATACCGATTCTGAATAAAACAACAATGTCATAAATAGATTATGAAATTTATTGCACTAGATAAAGCTACCGCTTTATATTGTTTTGATTGATGCAGGCTATAGCAAAAACAAGCATGTTTCCTTCTTATTAAATTTTAATGTGTGTACATAAATTGTTAAATAAATAAATAATAGAATATGTTAAGTACGAGTACATTAAAGTTTTATGGCTAATAAATAATACATAGATCTGCCTTAGTAACCAGGATAATTATGCCAACAACATGGACTAAAATGAGATATTTAAAATCAATAAGTAACTAGTGAATTCGAATAAAATTTAGGTTTTAGAATCGATAATATCTAGCTATAACTGGCCGAGTTCAACACTCTACTTTATGGTTTGCAAACAATATGACCGTACAGTAAAGCTAATCGATGGTCGAACAGAACACGCAACGATTATTATGAATATATGATATATTCGGGTCGTGACAAAATCAGAACAGGTTTTTGTAAATGTCAGGTACTCAGGTATGAGTCACTCAGGTACCTACCTGGGTCAATGTAGCATTGTCACGGTATGGGGGCAAGCAAACAAGTTGCTTTAATACCTACCTATAATTATGTTTATCACCGTATCTATACTAATATTATAAAGCAGAAGAGTTTGTTTGTTTGTTTGTTTGTTTGTTTGAACGCGCTAATCTCAGGAACTTCTGGTCCGATTTGAAAAATTCTTTCAGTGTTAGTTAGCCCATTTATCGAGGAAGGTTATAGGCTATATATCATCACGCTAAGACAAATAGGAGCGGAGCAGTAATGGAAAATGTGACGAGACGAAGTTGCGCGGGTCAGCTAGTTTATGGATATATAGTAGACTAGCTGACTTGCGCAACATCATCTGCGTCGCAATTTTCATGAATACTCCGCTGCTGTTGGTCGTAGCGTGATGTTATAGGTATGGCCTATAGCCTTCCTCGATAAATGGGCTGTCCAACACTAAAATAATTTTACAATTCGAACTAGTAGTTCCTGAGATTAGCGCGTTCATCCAAACAATGAACAAACAGAGTGTATCAGCTTTATAATATTTGTAAAGTATAGATGAGATTTATGGATCTACCGGATATAGTTCTCTCCTGCGTAGGGCTGTATGCTATTGTGGGGAAGACATCGTATGGTGGTAATAATATTGATGAAAAGATATTTAATAGACATAAAGGAGAAGTGTTGGTGATCTGGATAGGTTTTGACGGCAGACGTGGCCAGGCAGCGCGAACATCAGAAATAAAGAAGATTCGAAGGACGAACACGAGATCTTTTTGTGCATCAAAAAATAAAAAGCGTTCAATCGATCAATTTTTTGTTTGCATAAAACATGGTGTACAAAGTTGTTTTACTGACATTATAGAGCCTATACATTATAGGTTATTTTATAAATGTTTCCCAACAAAAAATATTTTATGCTGTAAAAATTATGACTGCCTAACCTTATAATTATACAGTTTTTTTTATAATTTAAAGTATTTAATTCATTGGGAATTTTATTAAATATGCGATTTGCCTTTGAGAGGTTGCAAGCGTTCCATAAAACTGTACCATAGAAATAAAAATTGGGACATTGAAATGCACTTATAAGGTTACGAGTTGTTTGAAACCCGATTCCACTAGAGCCGACAATATTGAAGAAACTGAACTGGCCTTCTCCAATGTCACGATTAGGTACACCAATTCCTATACTGTACCTACATTATGAGCAAATAAAATTCTCATACAACTTCAGCAAGCACTTTCCGATTATATTGGTGTTTCGGCACTTTTGGCGTTATCGTCTTATCGTCATCATCGTAAACATCAACATTCTTCGTCCCTCCTGCCATAATATTTTGACTCAGCATATCTTCTTCTATACATGGAGGAGCTCGTGGCTACATAATAATAACCGCACAAGTTGATCTTCAAGGTTAAGCAACGCTTGCCGAGGTTCCCGAGTTTACCGAGTTTCCTCCGTGCCTCGGAAAGCACGTTAAGCAGTTGGTCCCGAGTGTCCCGACTGTCATTTGGAGATCTTTGGCAGTCGTTACGGATAGTCAGAAGTCAGAAAATCTGACTCCAGTCTTTCCAAGGAGTACCGTGTTACCCAGTTAGTGGGTTGTGGAGGTCTGGTAGGCAGCCGCTCCTCGTAAAATACTGATATTCAGCTGAATCCGGTTTGACTGGAAGCCGACCCCAATATAGTTGGGAAAAGGTTAGGCAGATGATGATTTCTTCTTCTACAGCTCAGTGAGTCATCGTCTCAGCTTACCAACCGTTTTATTGTTTCTTTGATTTTCTCATTTCTTTTATTCTTGTTAACAACAACGTGGCCTGTACCACATTTCTCCATATCGCCATGCCCATTGCCATTATCAGGGTCGTTGTTTGTCTCTATGAACTATTGTCTTACAAATAGATGCAAATAGCTGCGCTGAAGTGTGTTCACCATTCACCTATGATAATAGTTCACGCTTTCTAGATAGCAAACGACTAGAACATGTAAGGTACTGATTTGTTACATGCAAGCGACTACTGGACCTAGGCAAAATTGTGTAGTAGAACACTAAACGATTGCTATCATCTACAGTGAACGCCATGATGACCCGCTTCCCTCATTCGATTGTAGCATGAGATAAGCAGCTGATGTTTTTGTTTTATATGTCACCGGAAAATTGCAGACACTGTTAGTTTATAAAATGTCACGTATAATATTGTGAACTATTTTTTCACGACAACGACACGGATACATCGAAAACTATTGAATTTGGATAGGATTTGTTGTTTTCAAAGATTCACAATACATATGTCGAGAAATTATAATTTATAAAGATTTAGTACTGACGCCAGCACGCTAAGCCTCAACAATCTGTCTAATTTCTTCAATAGATTTTCAACTCTATTTTGAAAATTTAAGGTTCAAGATTAATTGGGAAATTTGACAGTTTCGGGTAGCTTGATGTGCTGGCGACTGTACATTCTTACGGAGTTTACATTTTGACAACACGGTTAGCGCGGTGGTTGAGCGATCGGCTGCTGTTCTTCGTGTCGCAGGTTCGATTCCCCCCCTACCTAAAAATATTTGGATGGCCTACAGATAGTTGTTCCGGGTCGGGCTGTTTGTGTATGTGAGTTTGTATGTTTGTGAACGTAACCACGATACAGGCGAAATTGCTTGTGTGCAATAGTTTTTTTTGTAAAGTTTGCTATTTTCCGGTGACATATAACCTCCTTTTATCATGCTTAATTCTCAGGTATACGCATGTTTTGACAAAAAAAGATATCTTTATCATTAACGAAATAAATGTAATGGGGAGCGTACAATTTTTGATATCAATGCTAAGAGATTAAAACAACCTCTGAAACCAGTCTTGCTAAGGATTATAGTGCTAATCAGTTAGTGGTTTGTGGAAGTCAGATAAGCTGTCGCTCAACGTAAATACAAGGGTACTAAAAAGGCTCCTTTAGGAGAAGCATATTAGAATCATAATTTAAATCACACAACAATCTGTCAAATTTAATTTTCATCTTTATCGCTAACGCATTAGGTTCAAGGTCGATTGGAAATTTTTTACAGTGTAATTCTAAAGTGGCCTTTTAAACCCCCCTGATACCATCCAGATCTCATCTTTTGTTTTACTCGACACAGACCCTTGCGCAGTTCATACTACACTAATGGGCTTAAAACTAGACAGTGCTCATGGTTGGGATAACATTCCAGTTCAATTTCTTAAAGCTGCACACCGTCAAATTGTAATAAGTTCCAATCTTAAGTTACTTGACTAATCTATGCTTTGAGCAGGGAATTTTTCCGGATGCCTTGAAAGTAGCCATAATAACGCCTGTGTACAAGTGTGGAGAAAGCTTGGACCCGTCAAACTATAGGCCAATCTCAGTTCTGCCTTCTATCTCGAAAATCCTAGAAAGACTCACGCCTAATTAAATATCTTTCCAAAAATAACACTCTGTGTTCTTCCCAGTTTGGGTTCAGATAGGGAAAGTCTACTGAGGAAGCGGTCTTGTCACTAACGTCTACTTTAGATGACAAAGTGGATAAAGGTAGTAAACGCCTGGCAGTTTTCCTTGACATCAAAAAGGCCTTCGACACGGTGTCAGTCCCCATACTTCTGCACAGCCTCGAATGTATTGGCGTAAGGGGTGCCCCCCTGGAGCTGTTCAAATCCTACCTAAGTAATTGCAAACAAACGGTAAAAATAGGAAAGTACACTAGTTCAGAAGAAACAATTTCGCACGGCGTCGGGCAAGGAAGTGTCCTTGGACCGACACTATTCCTTATTTATATAAATAACCTATGCAATATGAGTATTGACGGTGGTTGCATCTTCGACTTACGCAGATGATACTGCCATAGTCTTTGCTGACAAGAATTGGGCAAAAGTTAGAAGGTTAGCTGAAAACGGTCTGTCAAAGATTGCTGATTGGCTGAATTGTAACCTCCTCACATTAAACGCCTCCAAATCCAGCTACATATGCTTCACTAAGTATGCACAAACTCAACCACCACCCGAATTCCAAATAAAGATCCACTGTTGTGCTAGTCCCCCAACTCTTGACTGCTCTTGTACAATTATAGACAGGCTACAGTATACTAAATACCTGGGCATCATGATTGACCAGCGCCTGTCCTGGCACATGCATACTGAACTGATCATGAAAAGGGTTAGGAAATTAATATGGACTTTCAAAACATTGCGACACATAGCTTCAAAGAATCTTCTGCAGAAAGTCTGTCTCACTGGCTCAATCGATTCTTACGTACTGTTTGCCATGCTGGGGTGGGACAACGAAGATTAAATTTTTGAAACTTGAGAGGGCGCAGCATTCTCTGCTCAAAGTTATGCTCTTCAAACCCTATAGTTTCCAAACTCAAAGCCTTTACCAAACCTCTGGCCTTCTGTCCGTGAAACTATACATTCTCCATGTTATCCTGAGAAAACACATATCCCTCCCGTATGACCCCTTAGAACGGAATAAGAGTAGAAGGTACTACTTGGTCGCTCCAACTGTCCCAGTTAGATCTGTTTTTGCCAAGAGTCAGTAAGCAAGGCAATCTTCCCACTTATACAACCTATTAATAAAGAATTACACACCTACCCACTGAAACTCCGTGACTG
Organism: Ceramica pisi; assembly: GCA_963859965.1. Lineage (NCBI taxonomy): Eukaryota > Metazoa > Arthropoda > Insecta > Lepidoptera > Noctuidae > Ceramica > Ceramica pisi. Next base: position 21,992,754 of record OY982536.1, on the reverse strand, counting down.
TAAATTAGTTGTGACTAATTGGCTTAAGACTAAAACGTACGACGACATTGAGGCCATGATAACATCACTTCCATAATCTGTCCGGTAACTAAAAGAACCAGATTAACAAAATCGTTAGTGGACGGAGCTGTTCCTGGCTTTCTCCGATCCCAAGACATTGTCACAGGGCTAACCTAAACCTAGAACTAACCTAAACCTAGACCTTACCAAACTGAAACCTAATCTTATATTTCAATAAATGCAGTTAAACATTTTTATTTTTAATTTATAAACTCACACTACTATTACACACAATCACACTCACACTAACACTGAAACATAAACACGAGTGCGCTCCTTTTTATATTTTCTGTTCTTTTATTTTATAATATCTGTTTAAATTGCATACATTGTATTATGTTAAGTGGAAGAGCGGAGTCACCTAACACAAGCATCTTCTTGCTTGAAAAGTGTTCTTCAAATCATGTATGTTAATGCTTTATGTAATTGAAATAAACATTTTAATTTTTAATTTTAATTTAAAAGATAGTCTGGAAGACAACCTCAACATACTTTGAAAAAGGTTAAATAAAAGCCTAGACACATCTTTGGGCTTGAGTTCTTAGCAATTTGAAATAAGTTATTTTCAATTAAATTTGTAACGAAATGAAAGAATTTTCAAGTTATGACCACAAAAAACTTCATAACATTTTAATGGAGGATTTGGCAAATGTCCAAAGTTTGTTGTTCCAAATTCGATTCGCGATAGCAGTCTCAAATATACATCGGTGGCTCTTGACCTCTTGAAACCAGAATTTGGAATTGTCTAATTAGGTATGCAAATGTTCAAAACGGATCGATAAACACACTAAATGGCGATGTCTCAGGTTTTGGGTTCCAAAGCCAATTAAGGAGAAGTTTTTCGTGTCATGTAACATGGACTGGTCAATATCGCATTGAGTTTACGACTAAAGACTACGTTATTGATTGTGATCCCTATTAGGAAAACATCAATAACTCCACGGGTGTTGTTTCGCCAATATGTTGAGCAAATAAAAACAGTCGGTCGGTTCTAAGTATAAAAAAACTTGGTGAAGTGAGACAATTGATGCTAGGCGTTGTTAGATCACTTGAAATCACTTCACATAAGCTATCACGGTGAAATAAATTGTTAGAGAATCGCACTAAAAATAAAGAAGAAAAAGAAACAAAAAGAATTTAAAGTAAAAAGCAAAGTAAGACGCATAACAAAAAAAATAACAATTATATGAAAGTTGGGAAAACATGCGTCACTTATGCGAAACATCACTACACTGGTTTGAAAGATTGTTTTGAAAATTCTCGTTTCCCGCAGGTTTACTTTGGCCGAAGCCGACAGGCCACACAGATCTCGGCAACTTCTTGTCTAAGATCAACATTAACAACATCGATGTCAAGCTGGCACAGGAAGGAAGGTCTGCCAATCTCATGAGGGATGCTGGAAACGTAAGTAATTGTGTATGAGAAAAACAAATGTGATCGGCGTGTATAAAGACGGAAGTTTGGATGTGGCTAAGCTTTTCGTTTATCCATATTTTGTAACGTTTCGTAATGTAACAATGCTTTTGTTACATAATCGATTTCATAATAACAGCTGCGATCGCGAGCAGTACGCATTACTACGCATAATTTTAGAGTGCAACAACTTGATCGCAGCTGTTATTATGAAATGGATTCTGTAAACATGTAGAGGTGTAGGATTGGGTGAATAGATCACGAAGTAAGCTGTCAATGCAAGTTATCAAGATGGAATGACAGCTCACTTCATGATTACTTCACCCAAGCTTCCACTTCGACAACTTTACAGAATAGACCGGCTCTAGACAGCACGTACGAGGAAAAGTGGTTTCGACTAAAGAGCAGGCCTAGCGTTATACGGTGTCGAGTAAAAAGATCAGTAAAATACGATGCTCTATTTAATACTTCTTCTTAGAGTGAATGCTCCAACAAGCCCGCGAAATTCAATTTTTCTTACGTTTTTTGCAATTTGCAGGCCAGTGCTAGGTTGTATATTGATTAAAATATTATTCGCTGCTGTAAGACTATGTAGTTACAGAATTATAATCATCAATACTTGCAAGGCTCTAAGTTCATAAAGCTCTAGGAATTACTTTTTCTGTTTTTTTTTGTTCCTAGGCCTTTATGAACTTGGTTGCTTCGCGGGCTGGTTGGAGCATTCACCTTAAGACATTCCAAAAGTCGAAATCGTCACACTTGTTGTATTTAGGTTTTTGATAGCTTACGTCTGCGATAAGAATTCGAACGCTCCTATAAAACTCGAGCTTTGCTTACTTGTTTAATGTTTTGTTACCATTATTTTACTAGCGTGGTGTAATTTTCACGCCTACGAAAATAAATCCCGTCGGCCTTCAAAGCAAGAGTGAACAAGCATCTTCTGAGCAAGCTTGCTCCATCATAGACCTCATCCATCGCTTTCCATCAGGCGTGATTGTGGTCAAGAGCAAGCATATTGCATTAAAAAAACCGAGGTTCCTGTCACAGCCCGTAGACCCTATTGTTCTTGGAGATATTAATTTCAAGCTACATAATATTGTTGTCGACGCTGAAGACGAGATATGAGAATGAAAAATGTGTACTTTTAGTAATTACTATTTTATTAATTACATTGATAGTGAGGACTTTGTTAGAACTAGATTAAGTAGACATACTCGATTGCAGGACGGACAAACGACAAATAGATAAAAACATCCGGGTCCGTCTCTTGATATGAATGCTAGGCAGCCCTCGCTACTGAGCCGAGTTCAGCTCACATCGGCTGTTATCCACCAAACAAGCTTTGCTGGTTCTATGCCAGATACGATATATTCCTTCACCGTTTTGAGAGCATTGATGATAATAAACCTAAAATAAACAATTTTTTTTGAAAATTTGACCCACGCAACTTCGGCTGCGTCACATTTTCCATTACTGCTCCGCTCCTATTTGCCTTTGCGTGATGATAGTATAGCCTATAACCTTCATCGATAAATGGGCTATCTAACACTGACAGAATTTTTCAAATCGGACCAGTCGTTCCTGAGATTAACGCGTTCAACCAAACAAACAAACTCTTCTGCTTTGTAATATTAGTCTATAAGTATAGATTACGTTTATTTCGACCAACAAGGGTATAGCACACAAATTACACAACATAAAATAAAAACAAATAAAAAAGATTTCACAACTTAATTAAATTTACCAAGATTAAAATTAAAATTCTTCAATTAAAAAATTATAAAAAAAATAAAAAAAAACATTTAACACACAACGGTTCGGACTTACGAGATTCATTTTGTTTTTCTTTATTGAGATAGGTTTGTTCTTGACTCTAGTCTAGTCAGAGATGACAGAGACAAAGTCTACGACGGAGCGAGCTTACCCAGGAGGAGCCTGCAGTTCACTCTAACTTTGAAAAAAACTTTTTACAAAAAAATACAACCGACTTCCAAAAAAAAACACTACAAAGTAAATAAAAAATAACTTTAATTTCGGAAGTCGGTGCTTTTGTTACTTTCTTCGTATTTTGACACCGACTTCCGAAATTAAAGTTATTTTTTATTTACTTTGTAGTGTTTTTTTTTGGAAGTCGGTTGTATTTTTTTGTAAAAAGTTTTTTATTTTTCACTTTTTAGTGGTGCTCCACACCTAACAACACCACTGCAAAATCGCAGAAAAGCAAAATACGCAATTTCGATTATCAAAGAATCATCTAAATAGTCAAATTCCAGGTATTTCGATTTAAAATCCAAAGTTCGTAACCGATTTTGATATGATCACCAATCTGCAAGTATATCCTTTCAGATAAAACAAGAATTTTTTAAATCGGTTCATAATAATAATTGTCGGAGTTATGAGGTAACAAACATAAAAAAAAAACATACAACCGAATTGATAACCTCCTCCTTTTTGGGAAGTCGGTTAAAAAGATTAGTGTTGAGAAGTCATAAGTCTACATATCATAAATCGGGTCTGATACCTTTAGGTGGTAACCCTGTTCTCGTCTCTCGCTGTTCTTTCTATAGATTCGATGGTGGTGATGGAATGGTGCTAGGTAGGAACTTAAATATGCATGTTATAATGTACAATTACATTATCGTGGGTTTAGAGGCCGCAAGCGCGGGTTATTACTGCTATGTTCATTAACGGATCGCCCAAACCACCGCCGCGCCGTTTGATTTTTTGTGAGGAATGGACTTGCTCTTGAAGTCTTGACCTCGATCACGCCTGATGGAAAGCGATGAATAAGGTCAATGATAGAGCTAGAGTGCCCAGAAGATGCCTGTTTACTCTTGCTTGGAAGGCAGACGGGTAGTATGTGGAAGGGAAATCTGACGCTGGCAGGCAGATTCAGATTTTGGCTGTCCGCATAATAGATAGGTAAATGATAAATCAATGTGTTTTAACACACGTTGAACACGCCTGTAATCTCTAAATTGTTTTGTTTAGTTTTAGGAATTACAAAACGCTGAAGGGCAGACCAGAGTCCGGCTTTGTATTCAGTTTTAGTAATGTATGGGTTGTAAACTTATATGCAGGTATCTGGGATTTACCAGCTTCAATGCCCCTCCAAAATTAAAATAATGTTATTGTTCACAGAGATTCAAGAGCATGTTGATGAATGCCATTCCTCGCGGGGTTTCACCCAAGCCAAGTGGAAAAGCAGTGACTGTGCTTCTTGACAATGGCGACCCTGAAATCAATGGTAAGCTTACATAGATTATGGAATAACTAACTAACCGCTCGCGAAAACAGCCCGGAAAATTCTTCGACATGTATCTGCCGGTCGATTCTGTTGACACCTCACCGTGATCACTTAGGTGGAGCGAACGACAAGTGAGCTGTCATGCCATCTTGTTTGTATGGTTTGACAGCTCACTTGTCGTTCACTTCGCCTAAGTGTTCACTTTGACATGTTTACAGAATCGCACTGCTGTACGCCTGGAAGAAAGCTTTGACATGTTTTTGTTCTCCTGGTACTTTTGAATCCTAACTGATCACAATTGCAGCGCCAGAAATACTTCGGCATGTTTCTGGTCTCCTGGTATCTACTTTTGAATTTGTAGTGCATATTTCCAGCCCTGAAAACATTTGACATGTTTCTGTTCTCCTGGTATTTTAAATCTAAGCGATCACAATTTCAACCCAGAAAATACCTACTGCGACATGTTTGTGGTCCCCTGGTACTTTTAAATCCTAACCGTTTGCAATTAAAACCCCGGAAATACTTCGACATGTTTTTCTGGTCTCCTGGTACCTACTTGTGAATCTATAGCTTTCACAATTCCAGCCCGGAAAAATCTTCGACATGTACATCTGTACTCCTGGTAAAAAAAAATTCTTGCTCAAAAATACTTTGACATATTTCTGGCCTCCCCTGGTACTTGTAAATAAATCTTCATCGCTGCTCACAATTCCAGCCCTAAAAATACTTTGACATGGTTTTGGTATATTGGTACTTGTAATTTTAAAGCGATCATAATTCCAGCCCTGAAAATACGTCGACATATTTCTGCTCTCCTGGTACTTGTGAATCTATAGCTTTCATAATTCCAGTCCGAAGAAATCTTTGACATCTATCTTTGTCTTCCTTTATGTCTGTACTCGTGGTGAAAAAAAAAAAATGTGTTGCTCAAAAATAATTTGACATGTTTCTAGTCTCCTGGTACTTGTGAATCTTTAGCACTCCTTATTCCAGCCTTGTAAAAAACTTTGACATGTTTCTGTTCTCCTGCTACTTTTGAATCTGAAGTACTAAGGCAGCTCCAATTCTGGATTTCCACTTCTTCCTTTGTCTCCATTAAGCCATGTAAGTTACCGGGATAAAAAGTAGCCTATATGTTATTCCAGGATGTGAACTACATGTGTGCCAAAATTTCGTACAAATCCCTTTAGCCGTTTTTGCGTGATTGACGGACAAACATCCACACGTACAAACTTTCGCATTTATAATATTAGTAAGATTTACTCGCCTTACACTGTTGATTCAAGGTTAAGCATTGCTTGCCAAGGTTGGTCTGTTAATCGTTGACCATCTTAACATACTTAACGATTTTTCTTCGTGCCTCGGAAATCACCCTACGCCGTTGGTCCCAGCTGTCATTTGTAAATCATTGGCAGTCGTTACGGATTGTTAGAAGCCAGTGAATCTGACTCCAATCTTGCCAAGATGTACCGTGTTACCCAGTTATTGTATTGTGGAGGTCTGGTAGGCAGCCGCTCCACGTAAAATACTGGTATTCAGCTGAATAAGTTTTGACTGGAAGTTGACCCTAATATAGTTGGGAAAAGGCTAGGCAGATGATGACATGTTTGATTCAATATTATCAATGAGATGTTTAAAATCCAGAAGTTACTAAACTTGTTTGTATGAATGTGAAACAGTAGTACCTATCTTGAATTCAAGTTTGAAGACGATAGTTGTCGTAGTTTTTGGTATAAATTAGCCATTTAATAAGAATAAGAATTGTTTATTGCGTAACTGTGTACAATTTGATCTTATAATAAATAGCATAACATTTTTTAGAATCAAAAGTTTATCCAAGTCGGATATGCAATACTAGACAAAGAAAAGCATATTGATTATTATTATTTAGTTCTTAAGTGTTAGTTGCATAAATATTCACATCATTTTTTACCAAAAAACTCATGCAGAATATAATAAACATTATGAAGTAAAATTTTTTTCAATTTTGTTTTATACATATTTCCATTTATAAAAATAAAAAAATAAAAAACATTTATTTCAGACATAAAAGTCCATAGACACGGCAATGATGTTAGTAACAAGAATTCTACTTATAACTAATGTTAGTAATTAAAAATGTAGGTATACAGTCTTAGAATAATAACGCATAGAAGCCGCGTCCAGAACAAAACCCGAGCAAAATCGTGTGTCCACTTTTTTTCTTTGTGTGCGTGAGCCGAATGTGTCTACGTTCCTCTAACGCACACAGATATAGCTTTCAGTGATACCATTACTAAGCCGTTACCCACAAAATATGGGAAGACGCATTACTATTTTGCTATCAAGGCAAGTATTTTATGTTGTTGGGAACTGGAAAAGGTAAACATGATTTTTCATGTAATATGACATATTTTTTCGGAAGGTATAATTCAATTTATTTCAAAATAAAAGGAAATAAATCGCATAAATAATGAGATATTGTTCAATGCGTTTAGAATGCTTGATGGGTTATAATTATAAACATCCCATCCAGGATGGGATCATCATTTATGATGATGGCTACTAGGTTTGAGGTAAATCAGGGCTATCGGACATGCTTAAGTAAGGTTCCCCATTCATTATTCCTGCAGACAGAAATAGGAGCCCCGCGTCGAATAAAGATTAGGTTGATTGTGGCTGACACCGGAAAATGGCAAAGGCCGTAAAGATTGTAAAATATCGCATGAAATTGTAAACAACTTTTTCTAAATATTTAGTGATCAACTTACGTTACTATGATCACTACATATTTTAAAACAAAGTCCTCCGCCGCGCGAAATGATAATATGCCAACTTTTGAATAATAAGCCAACTTTTGCATTAAAATGTTACTTATTATATTTTATTAATTACTGTTAATCATCACGAATGACCAGCTTTTGTTATCTAAACATTGCATAAAGAGATAACTGTTGCGAAATGATGCAATGATTCAATACCACATGTTCAGTTATTTGCTTGGTGTTTACGTGTAAAAACTGAAAAGTTTGCAATGCTAAAAAAAAGGAAATTGTATCACTTCATGAAGAGATACCTAATATGTTGTAGGTAGTTAATTTTTCTTTTACATTGGAAAATAAGAACATGAAGACATTAACAGAAGTCGGATTAAAAAACCTATGTATTGGAAACTATTGAGTTTAGATAGGATATATTTATTATACCTAAGTATATAATATTTCGAGTAATTATTCTTACGGAGTCTGCGACTTTCCGGTGACAAGGCCATTTCATTTAGGTTGGTTGTGAAATGGTCGACCACTTCATGGAATAAGCAACTCAACTCAACTCAAACATTTATTTCAATTAAACCATTTACAGGCACTTTTTGAATTGTCAAGGTCGGTCGGTCCAAAAAGATAAAGCTATTTGCATGTTCCAAAACGTAGATCTCTATGTAGAAGAACGTGAAAGAAACTCCACGGACACTCTTTTAAAAATAGTAAATTGTTACTTACAAAGTTTTGTTGACATCGTGTTGAAATTATACATACATGTGAGAACGATGTGACGAGCATGATAAAAACGTCTGGGCTAAAAAAGGAACAATTCAAATAAATAATTAAAATAAACCATAGCAGCTGAGAAGTGACCAGACCCAACCGACGGCGCCATCACATGCGCCAGCCCCATTCGTCTCAACCATTTTGAATGGAGCCAAATAATCCAACGCATACGCCACCATCAGCTAGGCTTTTGAGTGAGCATGACACTCCCAACCGCCAAGCAATTTTATGATATCGTTACGACATACTGTATCGTTAAGATATTCCAATTTTATTATTTAAAATCGGTACTAAAAATAACCCTGCTAAAATTTTCTCAATAACTCCATGCTAACCCTCGAATGTTTACTTTATACACGAAGATAAAATGTTTATCCTTAGCAACCTTCTCAAGCCGGACTCGTTCCGAGTTTTGTTGACTTTCTAAAGGAAACCGCGCCTCAACAACACGGCGAGCGACTTTGCGAAACGTTTAATTTGTCACATGACGATTTAGTAAATCCTGTCGACGTAAACAGCTACTTTAGATACTTTTAGTGATAAATAGGTAATATTGCGGAAGACAGCTGGGGGGCTACTCTCTGAGTCCGTAGAGGCTTAGTTGCAGGCGTAGGTATTCTATTTCGTATCACCTAAATACTAAGAATAAATGACAACAACATTTGAAAGTTACTTTCAAATCGTGTTGTCATTCATTCTTAGTTCGGGTTCGGGACTATTCGTAAGTCCGTAGCAGGGGGGCTACTCTCTAAACCTAAAGTCCGTAGTTTCGGGCTTAGTTACGGGCGTATTCTACTCCTTATCACCCTACCGAATTAAGATTAGTCCCGAACCCGAACTAAGAATGAAAGTAAACACAATTTTACAGTAGCTGTCAAATCGTGTTGTCATTAATTTTTAGTGGTAAGATGATACGGAGTAGAATACGCCCGCAACTAAGCCCGAAACTATGGACTTCGGGCTTAGAGAGTAATAGCCTCCCTGGATTTTTGTTTTATATCCTTGCTACTTGTAATGTCTTTATTAATTAGGCACAGACCTATCACAAATGAACAGTTAAGGCATTCTCAAATCCGAGTGGAATGCAAAAAAAATTGTTTCTAGGTATTATAAGAACCATTCGTCAACATTGAATGAGATTTTTTAATAAGGTTTGTTTGTGGATTGTAGTACTTAATTTCATATTTTATAGCGCTTTCTGCTCAAGTAGGTATAAAGTTTTAAATTTTTTTTAACGTGAATGTTATCAATGGTAAAGAGAGACACTGTACAAAGGCGGACCTAATTCGATAGGCATATATGAATATCTGTATAATATAATATGTGAATGATGATATTGTATCATCTTTGTCATGTCTACAGTTCCGATCCGCGACTCCTACATTCATACACATTATTACTGCTCGTTCCACATAAAGTCTACAAAGGAACATCAATTACTTACAGAATAGCTAAGTGGTAATAGGTACCGCTCATTCAGAGGTCAATATCCTTGAAGGTGACATAATGTTTTTATACCTCTACATAGAGGTACGAAAACCGGTAACACGAACAATCTCCGCGACTGATGGTTTATGAAAACAGTTTGGAGAAAAAATCAAGTGTGGGATTATGTGTGATTAGCATGACAATTGGAAACGAGACAATGCTGGCCGGTATCATATTGGCTGGTGGCGAGGAGATCGGATCTCGCACATTGATGGATTGTTTGTTGTGGCGAAATATACTTACACCAGCTTTTGCCCGCGACTTAGTACGCATATTTTGGTTGGTGGTAGGACTTGCTTTAAGTCCGCCTGGCAAGCTACCACCATCATTTCTAAGTCTGTCGCCATAACAACAATGTTAACAGCATTGTTGTGTTCCGGCAGTTAGAGGTATGATAGCCAGTTCCTCTGTGTAAGAGGATTCCGGGTGAAACTCGCTTCCATCTTCGGCCTAATCATCAATTTCCATCAGGTGAGATTTGGCCAAGAGATTCCCCGTTTCGTATAAAAAATAAAAAAAAAATATCCCGGGTTTTCCGGTCCCTGTAGGAATTTCGATAAATCGTCTCTTAGTGCGGATAGCTAAGAGACGATTTATCGAAAAAATCTTTTTTTTTTTGGATGGGATAATATCATCAAATGACTCCTCACACTTTGGGCGAAGCAGAAGGGAATGTCAGACTCTTACTGACTAAAACCCATCCGTGTTCCTCTTAGTGCCCTTTGCATTCCAGGGGCCCGAGTCTGCTATTTTTATAAATTTGTCATTCCGACACGATCCCATTGTCATGCCATTGTCATTTTGCTAAAATTCACTGGCACGTCAGTGGCCGGTCACTGGAACGTCAATGGTCTCGTAATAGAATTGCGGTAGGAATGCCGTATTGCCATTATTATAAAACCGAGCTAAATTTGAGCATTTTTCATGCCAGGTTTTATTTATGTTTAGTTTTACATATTATTTATTAGTGTTAAAAGCAATCTGAAGTAGTGAGAAGTTCGTAAATACTAAATCTATCATTATGTACGAGATTACCATTCATATGGCTTTCTTTCAATGGCGTGTCAGTGGTTGATCATTGAAATGTCATAATGACGCCATTATGATGCGATTATGTTAGTAGATTACCAAACTTGTCAAAATCAACCATTTTGAAATCAGTGATCGACCATTCTGACACTATTGTAATAGCAGACTCGGGCCCCAGGGCCGCGGTGACTCTTTCGAACAAATTCCGCAACTTAGTGTTTCCCTGCACTCATCAAGGAAAAAAATTCAGCTCTCTCCGACCAGTACTTTCGGCTGTGCGTTGTCTGTCAGTCATTCACTCACTCAATCAGTCAGTAACGGAATAATCCTAAATACCGCGTGTATGACATCGACGCACAAACGATTTCCATGGGTCCAGGGCATGATTCTGGACACCCCAGTGTTGGAATTTTTCGTCGGTTCTTTTCATTTAACTGTAGGGGTGTGAAAAGATCACAGCAATGTGTTAAAGACTTGTGCTCGAAGGCGGACATTATAGCGTTGCAAGAAACGTGGTTGCTACCTCATGAAATCCCACTGCTGGGTGCAATACATGAGGACTTCAGCTACACCGGTAAGTCGGCCGTGGACTTGTCAAGTAACTTGTTAAGAGGCAGGCCGTACGGTGGGGTAGGGATATTATGGCGTAAAAGTCTATTTAATATTGTAAGTGTGGTTCAATGTCACAGTGATAGACTGACGGCTATAAAAATAGAAATAGGAAACAAGGAAATTTTAATTTTTTCTATCTATATGCCAACAGACTCATTAGAAAACCTAACGGAATTCTCTAACTGTTTAGGGGAAGTAGTGTCTATTATTGACAACCTTGCCATTGAATCTGTGTTCATGTTGGGGGATTATAATGCACACCCCCTCCAGCTTTTTGGGGTGGAAATGATGAACTTCTGTCAATGTCAAAGTTGGATTTGTGCCGATATAGTGTCTTTGGGGGAGGGGTCAGACACGTACACCTTTGTTAGTGATGTGCATGGCTGCAAAAGGTGGCTAGACCACTGTTTGGTAACGGAAGCAGCTTGGCGGTCAGTCGTCAGCGTGCGGGTTTGTCAAGGTGTGTATTGGTCTGACCACCTTCCGTTGCAGGTGGAATGCAACTTGGACGTAGTAATACCTAAGAAAACTGTTTATAATGATAATGTTAACAGGATAATATGGGGGGAAAGAAACAAAAAACAAATAGAAATGTATCAAAATATCTGTAATTGTATGTTGAGGGAAATAGACTTTCCAACAGAATTAAGACTGTGTGCGGACGATTATTGTAATAATGAAAGTCATAAGGATGTAATAGATAAATTGTACAAAGACATTATAAACTCTATGACCGTGGCTGCGACCAAGAGTAGTCAGTGTAGGGAGGTTCGGAAAGGTGGATATATCACAGGTTGGAACAAGTTCGTAAGGGACTCGCACAGGGAGGCTCGGCTTCACTTTGAGAGGTGGCGTGTGAGTGGAAAACCTATCTCGGGACCTGTTTGGGAAGCTATGTCAGAGAGTAGAAAAGCTTTTAAGAAAAACCTTAAGTTCCTACAGGGCAATCGTGAACAGATCCGTATGGACGTTCTTGCTACTCACATAGAGAACAAGTCTTTCAGCCAATTCTGGAAACAAACCAGTAAACTCAATCTGAGGCCGAGTCTTCCAGTCAGTGTGGGTGGTAAAACAGAGGCTGTGGACATCGCCAATCTATTCAGGAAGCACTTCGCGACCGAACCACGGGAATCTGTTGATAGAAAGATGCGCCAGGCTAGGGTTCCTTTGTTAGAAAAACCAGTCGGAGTAACCGCAAAAGAGGTATCACAGGTTCTAAAGTGTATGAGTAAGGGTAAGTCTCCTGGTCACGATGGGCTGAGCGTGGAGCATCTGAGGCATGCGGGTCCACACCTGTGTAGAGTCTTGGCGATGTTTTTCACCTTCTGCATCAGGCATGCTTATTTGCCGGAGGATCTTACCCGGGCGGTCGTTGTACCTATTGTAAAAAACAAAACAGGTGATATCGGTGAAATAAGTAACTATAGACCTATTACGTTAGCTACTATAACCGCCAAGGTGTTGGACGGTGTGTTGAACGGCTACCTCGCGCAGTCGGCTAACCTTGAAGATGCCCAATTTGGGTTTAGGCCCGGTCTCTCGACTGAGAGTGCGATATTGGTCCTGAAACACACCGTCAGATACTATACCGATCGTAAAACACCGGTGTATGCCGCCTTTCTGGACCTCTCAAAAGCATTTGACCTGGTAGATTATGACAGGCTATGGGAAAAGCTGCAGAATAATGGGGTACCTGACGGAATAATAAATATATTGGAGTATTGGTACAAGCATCAGACCAATAGTGTGAAATGGTCAAGCTCATTTTCTGACGCATATCAATTGAAGTGTGGTGTGAGGCAGGGGGGATTAAGCTCTCCTACACTCTTTAACATCTATGTAAATGGGCTGATCCGTGAGCTCAGCAGCACCGGAGTTGGCTGCTCAATAGATGGTAAGATGGTTAATAACATTAGTTACGCTGATGACATGGTGCTGCTGAGCCCATCGATTAGCGCATTGAGAAAACTATTGAACGTGTGTGAAGTGTTTGCTGAGATACATGGCCTGGCGTACAATGTCAAAAAGAGTGAGCTGCTGGTGTTTCGGGCGGGGCGTAGGAGTCCTTCTTACGTACCGTCCGTGACACTAGCGGGGGAGGTGTTAAAGAGAGTTACTCAATTTGTTTATCTAGGCCACGTAGTGAATGAAGACCTGACCGATGAGGCAGACATTGAGAGGGAACGCAGGGGGCTGACGATTCGTTGTAATATGCTGGCGCGCAGATTTGCCCGATGTTCCAAAGCGGTAAAGAAGACACTATTTAGGGCATACTGCCAGGCCTTCTATACCTGCAGTCTGTGGACTAGCTACACGCAGCGAACCGTCAGCGCCCTGAGAGTCCAATATAATAATGCTTTCAGGTTGCTGATGGGATTGCCTCGCTACTGCAGTGCGTCAGGGATGTTTGCTGATGCTCAAGTGGATGGCTTTCATGCCATTATGCGAAAGAGAGCAGCATCGCTGATGCGAAGGGTGAGGGGCAGTCCCAACAGCTACCTGAGTGTTATTGCGGGTTACATCCATAGTCCTATTTGGAGGCATTGGATAGGTTTGCATGTGATGTAGGCCATTGTGCGTTTTTTTTATGTGTAAATTTACTAACATAGTTTTAAGTTATCTTGATGTACTAACACTCTATGGACCGAAAAGTCTGAAATAAATGTTTTGAATTGAAATGAATTGAATTTTCTCATTTTTTTTTTTTCAAGCGTACCACAAATAGGTATCAGCTCAGCTGAGCTGATATCTATTTGTGGTTTTATTCAGATTGCTCTTTTTAGTGAAAGTAGTTAATTAATCATTTTTTTTATTAAAAATCTCACTGGGTTAGGTCAGAATAACGATTATGAGCAGTCTAAAGTAAAAAACTGAAAAAATGAGAAAAAAGCCGACGAAAAATTCTAAGTCTAGGGTGTCCAGAATCTTGCCCTGGACCCATGGAAATCGTTTGTGCGTCGATGTCAGATACACGCGGTATATAAAATTCTTCCGTTACTGAGTGAGTGACTGACAAACAACGCACAGCCGAAACTGCTGGTCGTAGAGAGTTGAAATTTGGCATGTAGGTTCCTTGGGAAGTGTAGGGGAGCACTAAGGAAGGATTTCCCGAAATTCCTACGGGAACGGGAAAAACGGGATATACGCGTACGAAGTCAGGGGGAAAAGCTAGTTTAAACTGGTGAACAATAAAATTAGGTGAATAATAAAATTAGGCCACCTACCAAACATGTTGTTGTGACCGTGTTTTGAAATAAAAACTTTTTTATTTTTTTATTGATTGTGTGTTAATTCTTATATGAAATAATCCTATCCTACTATTTCTACTATAATATTATAAATGCGAAAGTTTGTGAGGATGGATGTATGTGTATGTGTATGTATGTTTGTTACCCTTTCACGAAAAAACTACTGAACGGATTACGATGAAATTTGGTATGTAGGTAGCTGAAGACCAAGAATAACACATAGGCTACTTTTTATCCCGGAATTCCCGAGGATTCACACGGGAATAACGAGAATTTATACGCGGACGAAGTCGCGGGCGGCCTCAGTGCATTTATAAATTACACAACTTTATTTTTAGAAAATATTATGAACACTTACGCACAGTGGACGACAAGGACAAGTGAGATGTCAAACCATACAAAATAGGATGTAGTGACAGCTAACATGTCGTTTACTCTACTTAACTGAACACGGTGAGATGTCAGCAGAATAGACCGGTGTCTTAAAGTGTGTGTTTTGCAGAATTCTCGCTGGAGATGGACGAGAGCTACTCTATCCGCGTGCAGGCTGTGACGGGAGACAGAATCAACGCTACTGTCAAGGCCGGCTCGTTCTTCGGCCTGAGGCACGGTCTCGAGACGCTCTCTCAACTCTTCGTGTTTGACGAAATTAGGAACCATATGCTGGTAAGACGGAGTTGATAACTTTAATTTATTTATTGGTACATTTTTCGATACTCGTAGTAAGATAATCAAGTCATGTTTAGCCGTAAGTATCAGCGTACAAATATTTCCATGTCCTTAAAAGAAATAACAATTAGAGAACATCGAAAAATTACCTAGAACATACATTTACAAGGATTATAATTATTTAGAGACTTTATTTAAATTGTGTTATTCTATCAAAAATATTATGTAACAATGTCAAAATAGTTCTAATAAATTAAAATTTCAAAATTATTATTATTTTATAAAAGTCACAATCAGATATAATAAGATAAAGAAAAGAAAGAAAGATTCAGAACTTTTTCTCAATACTCAAAAAAAAAACCGGCCAAGTGCGAGTCGGACTCGCGCACTGAGGGTTCCGTAAGCAGAAGTTGCGATTTACGATTTATGACGTATTAAAAAAAAACTACGTACTAGATCTCGTTCAAACCAATTTTCGCTGGTAGATTACATGGTAATGTACATCATATATTTTTTTAGTTTTATCATTCTCTTATTTTAGAAGTTAAGAGGGGGGGGGGACACATTTTACCACTTTGGAAGTGTCTCTCGCGCAAACTATTCAGTTTAGAATAATTACACGGATGGGTTTTAGTCAGTAGGAGTCTGGCACTCCCTTCTGCTTCGCCCCTGGAAGTCATGATTTGATAATTTCCCATCCATAAAATAGGTCTATTCAATTATATGGATAAATACCTACATGACCCAACATTACAATGCATGACTCAGAAAGTAATCTGTGTTCACCTTGTCGAAGTATTAAATTTTCGGGCAACATAATGTTTGTTGGATATTAATTTTTGATTACTAACAAAACAATTATGGTTTAAGAAAATCATTTTCATTTACGCCATTTTATGTCGATAGTAATTATATTTGTGCAGATTTACTATAGTATACGCCAGATAAACGTGGCATAAAGTACATTGACAAAAAGCTGTCAGAAATAATGACATAAAGCTGTCATGAATCGACTTCTATCGTTTTCCTTTTATTTATTTATTTATTTATTTTATTAGGATCTCCAACAAAGAATACACCTTACTTGCTATATTATAAAAGAGTTATAAAATAAAATAAAAACCATGTGCTTCCTCAATTATAGGAGACCACATCATGCAATAGAGAAAAATCAAACTATACCTAACTTATGTAGACAATTTAAATGTACATAGCAGTCAAAGTTATGTTATTATTTAACATTTTGTACTATTATATTAATAATTAAATTTAATAATTGATTCCATAGGCAGTATCTCTAGAATAATTATCATTAAGGTTGGCGATTTTACACAAAGATCAAATAGCAAAGCAAACACAGAAGAAAATTAAATTGCTTACAGATAAACAAAACACAACTAGGCAGGCAGTTCAACACTCACATAACATGCAACCTTTACATTCTCTAGTAATTTAGGGAAAGGTCAATGTACTTTATTCCACGTTTATCTGGCGTAAACTATAGCTAACTACCTACTAACCTAGTTAAATTTAACTGTGTATTTGTCACCGGAAAGAGGGAGACTCCGTAAGATTGTAATAAATCTTGATTATATTATGATTTCTCAAAATATTATGAAAAAATCGTTTTGTATATATATCACATCTTAATTCAATAGTGTCACTCCAATTCATCCGTGTCCTATTTATAAAAATAAGTTTACAATTTCACGCGATATTTTACAATCTTACGGCGTTTACCATTTTCCGGTGACACATCATATTCCTTCAATGCTATTATTGTAATCTTGTAACAAGGAAGTATTACAGTAATGACGCATACTTTAACAAACAAATAAGGAATATCTGAATGAAAAATGCAGCGCGTGCGTTGCTTAGTCATCATAATAGGTTTAATGGTCGAGAAAGCGCCTTATTGCATAAATTCCACCTCTATAGCACTACTGTACCTACATAAAGTTTAAATACATGTATAATAGGGACCTCGCTTACGGCTGAATCATCGTCATTATCATGTCAGCTGAAAGACGTCAACTGCTGGACAAGACCTTCCTAAGTATTGACACCACAACCAGTCCTCCTGTGTGTCTCACATCCATCGGCTTCTCGCAAATCTTACAAGGCCGATGACCTGGTAGCCGATGGGTGCTAGACACACATGACCGGTTTTTGTGGTGACATTTTAGGGACTTTATTTTGGGACCAGCCCGCCACACATTCCCAACCACTGCAACTCCTGAAAGCCAGAATCAACAGTGGCGACCACCAGAAAAACGCCGAGCTAATGAAACCCGACGAGTCCCGGAGAAACGATTCAACTGTCTTGGATCCCGGAACGAAATTAATCAGAATAGTACAGCGGAGGAGTAGGAAAAAATAAATATAATTTCCACTTCCCTCCTTATAAAGCAGGAGACAGATTAGAGCTAGGCCAATAGGCACCAAGGGACATATATACAACTGGGTTAAGCCCAGTTGCCAAGCACCACGGATTATACACTGAAAGTAATGGGTCCTAAATTGTGAGCTGCTCTACTTTTGATTCCAGTAATAGGTATGGCAAAATCGCTTGAACGCACGGGAATTTGTTTTGGTTTCTACAAGGTATAGTAAACTACTCCACATTTTGGGGACTAGGTATGTCCAGTAGTCGACGTTTTTGGCTGATGTGATGTAGACATGCCCGTCTATGGGCCCCGGGAGATCCTATAGAACCTATACTTCTGAAACTTTTAAAACAAATGGTCGTTAAAAATTAACCTTAACTTCATATTGAAATAGTTGATATTTGATTTGGTGGCGCGATGACGCGGACGGTTTGAAATCTCGAATGATGAATTCAATTGAAGATGTTTTACAACGTGCGACACGGATGTCTGGAATTCTATAGATTTATTTATAATTGATTTCTTGTCGGTTATTAGCACTTTTTTGTTTGGAGCTAGATATTATTATTTAGAAACAAGGAAAATAATAAAAGAAAACGATGATTGATCAATTTAATAACGCCGACTTTTATAGGAAAAAATATGAATATGGATTTATTTTTATTTCTGTTCAAAAATATTTGTATCGCCTTTGGGACCCTGGCTTCTCAGGCCATGATATCTAGTCGACATCAGAGGAGTAATTCTCGTATTTTTTTATCGCAATCTGTCAAAAACACCCCTAATTATTATTTTTTTACTATTGAAAGGCATACGTTTGACCACTATCTCATCATGTTAAGCGAATAATAATTTAATTGTGTTTTTACAAGTTTTAACATTGTTTATCGCTGACGTAACATGGTGACTTGAATTATAGGTACCTAGGTAGGTACCTAATTACAAGAATTTGTCTTCTAATATCTAAACTACTTAACATACTATATAGCTTTTGCCCGCGACTTTGTACGTGCATACCTGTTTTCGGCGTTCTCGTATAACCTTCCTCATAAAAGTTATTACTAGCTGACCCACGCAACTTCGTCTGCGTCACATTTTCCATTAATGCTCGGCTCCTTTTAGTCTTAGCGTGATGATATGTAGCCTATAGCTTTCCTCGATAAATGGGCTATTTAATACTGAAAGAATTTTTCAAATCGGACCAGTAGTTTTTGAGATTACCCCCTACATACAAACTTACAAACATACAAACTTACAAACAAATGTTACCTCTCTATAATATTAGTATAGATAGATTTAGTTATAGTTATCATAACTATTTTTTTTTAACTTTCATCGGCACGTTTGAACACTACCTCAACTGATGGTAAGCGATGATGCGGTCTAAGATGGAGCACGCTTGCCTAGACGTAACCTTGTTGTTAGCTACCAGGAAACACAAACTGAAAACCAGCGCTGTGGCTCAGTCTCACACACGAGTCCTAGCATTATGCTGAGAGATGGCCGTTTTGCGCAAATTTGACGCATATCTTCCCAATTTTTCATATTTATAATTGTAATTTTTGTGTATTTTTGGTATGCGTCATATTGACCGCAAATAAACTCTTTTTCTTTCTTTCTAACTCCGGCAGGGAATTCCACTCTTTTGCTGCACGCACAATGAATGTGTTCACAAAACGTTTTGTGCAATAATTTTCCGAATAATCCGACTGATAGTTCCAGAGGTAAGGGCGTTCAAACAAAGAAGCTCTTCAGCTTCATCATATTAGTATAGATTACCGCTAATACCAAAATTAAAAAGTCCTTTACCCAATTGAACACGTTTTTCGACCTGCGTGTCGGACACAGGTCTTCGAAGAGTTCCTCGACCTGTCCTGGACAGTACACACCTTGACACCTCTTTCTTTAGGTAGGTATAGCAGTTATGCCACACTTTTCTACATAATAAAGCAGTGCGATTTTGCCAGTCTATTCTGTTCACATCTCACCGTGTTCACATAGGTGGACTGAACGACAAGTGAGCTGTCATTTCATCTCGTTTGTATGGTTTGATAGCTCACTTCGTGATCACTTCACCCACGCCTTTACTTCGACATGTTTACCCTACTGTAAAGATGTCGAAGTGAAGGACAAGTGAACTGTCAAACCATACAAATAATATGGAATAACAGCTCACTTGTCGTTCACTCCACCTAAGTGTTCACACTACACAGTGAGAACAACAGGATTGACCGGCTGGTCTTGTCGCCTCCTAAGGGCATCAGCAGACAACAATTTAGCCTTAACGGGCGGACGAGTTTATATTTAAACTAACCGGTTCCAAGTGGCGGCTCAATATTAGTTGTCACTTCTGAACATTAGCATAAACAGTTCAGGATCAAGAATCAAGGCAATATTTGCGATCTTTAATGGCTTTGAGGTCAGTCACTCTGGTTCTGTGAGATTAGTTGTCGACTGTCGATGGTATCTATTCTCTTTTAGGGTTTTTTTAAATAAAGATATAACTATTATTATGCGGCTTTTCTTGAAATTAATTTCAGAATAATATGTTGGCGGTTTACACGCCATGGGCATTGATACTTATTATAACAAATCACTAGGTATAAATAAATTAAACAAAAAATAAAATCATTTTCTGAAATAATATTATTTTTCCACCACCGCAAAATAGGTATAGGTACTTCGAACATTTAGAAAGTCATCTTGAGTTATTTTTTAGACTAGCTGACCCGCGCAACTTCGTCTGCGTCACATTTTCCTTTAATGCTCCGCTCCTATCTGTCTTAGCGTGATGATATATAGCTTAAAGCCTTCCTCGATAAATGGGCTATATAACACTGAAAGATTTTTTCAAATCAGACCATTAGTTCCTGAGATTAGCAAGTTCAAGCAAGCAAACAAACAAACTCTTCAGCTTTATAATATTAGTATAGATGGTGGAATAAGTTTTCTAGGAACCTAATTTATGTCGACCCAAAATGTAATTATGTGTCTGCCAAAGTTTTGAACGTACCTAGTTCTAGAATTCAGAATCTAAGTGCTAGTCTCGTGACATTTTCCCGATAAATCAAAACAGCCAGTTCTGTTTATATATTTAGTTTATAATAGTTCTGTTTTAACTTCTTATGGCTTCAGCTTAGTCAAACACGCTACGTAATTATTATTGTTTCATGCAGTGTTTAACTGATCCAGTCTTAGTGAGAATGCAGAAGCCTTACCTATGCGCTAAGTAGGTACCTATTTAGGTCGTCAACTTGATAAATAAACTACCTAGCTGTTCCCGCGACTTCGTGCGCATATAGCGATTTTCCCGTATAGCCTTTGTTATGAGTGTAGCTATCATTAACAAAGAGAATTTTCCAGAGATTAGCGCGTTCAAACAAACTCTTCTGCTTTATGATATTATAGCAGGTACCTATAGATATCAATAGGTACTTTTCTGACTCATTATATTCGTATCCCTACTAATATTATAGATGTGAAAGTAACTCTGTCTGTCTGTCTGACTGTCTCTTCTTCATGCCTAAACCACTGAACCGATTCGGATGAAAGTTTGTACAAAGATAGTTTGAGAACCCAGAAAGGACATAGAATAGTTTTTATTCCGGAAATCCCACGGCAACGGAAACTATGAGTGTAAATCTATACTAATATTATAAAGCAGAAGAGTTTGTTTGGTTGAACGCGCTAATCATCCTGGTCATCCACAGACCAACCTCGGCAAGCGTTGCTTAACCTTGCGGATCGACCTGTGCGGCTGTTATTATTTAGCCAAGAGCTCCTCCTACCTAACCTATGTTTAAAAAACAATACCCTAAAAATGGGGCCACCAAAAAAGTTTGATACTGGGCCCCTTTGAGCTTAGCTACGCTACTAGTGACAACGTAAGAAATAAACATAATTATTTAGATTCTTTCGCATTTGTAATATTAGTATGGACAGAATGCATTCACTCGTGGCCGACGTGGGTGAAAGTTTGGCACTCAATTAAATTAACAATATCGCACTTTCAATTAATCCAATGGTTAGTTAATGAACTGGACACACGGACATGCATGTTATGTAGTAAATGAACACAATAATCAGTTTAATGTACTTACGCCTTACGCCGAGGTAATTTATGCGCTATTAACAGTGTTTTACTTAACGCAATGTTGACTATGCAAATTACTGTGCAAATTATTATGTCGGTTTTAAGTTATGTCATTGGTGTTTTGTGTAGTAGACAGTTTTTTTATGCTATGCTATGCTACATTCTTGTAGTAGAAAACTTCTTATGCTTTGTTTGTTGTTGACAGAGCCCGTAAACTATATTTTGGTAATTATTTTAATGATCCTTGTTCAAAAGAAAAATGTTACATTAAGTTTGGGAACCTACCTCGCGCAAATTTCTATATCTTATAGGTAAAACCTCAAAATCTATACTAATATTATAAAGCAGAAGAGTTTGTTTGTTTGGTTGGTTGAACGCGCTAATCTCAGGAACTACTGGTCCGATTTGAAAAATTCTTTCATTGTTAGATAGCCCATTTATCGAGGAAGGTTATAGGCTATATATCATCCCGCTAAGACAAATAGGAGCGGAGCAGTAATGGAAAATGTGACGCAGACGAAGTTGCGCGAGTCAGCTAGTAGTCTATAAAGTCCCGCAGATATTCTCCGAAACTTTAAACACTTGTATGTTTTCCTTGTAGATCGTGCGAGATGCTTCCATCAACGACAAGCCGGTCTACCCGTACCGAGGTATTCTCCTTGACACGGCGCGAAACTTCTACAGCGTCGACTCCATCAAGGCTACTATCGGTAAATATACCTTGCACTTTCCTGCACACGTACAGCCTCTTATTCATAGTACTTGAATTATAACTACCTAATAAGTAGGTTTAAAAGAAAACCGGCCAAGTGCTAGTCGGACTCACGTAAGTTTCCGAACCACCAACCGAAAAAAAAACGTCTACGGGAGCTCCCGTAGAAGTTCTTTTTTTTCTTTAATTTAATTTTACAGTGGTTATAGTAAGTAAGTACACACTCTGTGAAAATGTCAACTGTTATTAAAATTCTTCTTGAGATATAGACCGCTAATAGACAGACGGACGGATGGACAGTGGAGGATCCTAAAAAAGAAAACTGATTTGGTCTCCAACGTAACAAAGAAAGCACTAAACAATGCAGGTGTTTATGGCACGCGCTTGATTTATTTTTTGTGAATCAACCTGCTTTTTTTTTTTTTTTTAGGGATGGGAAATCATCCAATGACTCCTCCCGCTCTGGGTGTAGCGGGAGGGAGTGTCAGACTTCTACTGACTAAAACCCATCCATGTTCCTTCATTGCCCTTTGTGTTCCGGAGCCACGGTGTCTCTTGCGAATAATCCCGCGACTCCGGCAGGGTGAATCATCCTGCTTGAAGCATGTATTTAAATAAATAATGTCTCGGAGATGTTGCCTGAGGATAACATATTTATAAAAACACTCATTTGGGTGTTAGGTGTGAGTTAAAATACAATAATCTAAGGACTCAGTATTTTTAATAGCCAGTTCAGAATTCAAACCGGAATTTACAAAACCAGACGAACGTATTAGCATCGTTGCAAGGGGATCCTCATTATGCAAATGATCAATTTAAATACGTGATTCAAAATGGATGCTTATTTACATCTCCGACATACAGAGTCGTAAGTTATGATCCTAATGAGATTCATAACTCGATCCTATAAACTTACCTAAGTACCTCTTTCTTTACATAAACCAATGTTGGTTGACTTTATTTTGCAGAAAAACCTCTTTCTTTATATAAACCAATGTTGTTTGACTTTATTTTGCAAAAAATATAACAAGGGTTTGAAGTTCTCAACACTCAAGTCTATAATTATTTGCTTGCGACCCTTTATATTTTAAAATGTATGACAACTTCGTAAAAGAATAATATTAACAATAATATGTGGACAACCTCATCAGATGCGATGGCTGCTGTGAAGTTGAACACCTTCCACTGGCACATCACTGACAGTCAGAGTTTCCCCTTCGAGGTCAGCAGGAAACCTCAGTTGTCAAAACTTGGTGCTTATTCTCCAGCTAAGGTAACTATAACAGTAACTTATCTTATATTTTATGGCTATGTGACTTTAACATTTAGGGACTACTCACATTCATTCAGCTCCATTCGCGTTATGCTGAACGATTTTGGTCACACTTATACAGTTCTGCTTCTATCAGCCGCGTACAGCGACGTAAGAATGAGAAAGCGGGCAGCGGCAGCGGGCAGATTAGCGCTGAACTCTATCTGTAGCGCTCGTATGATAATAACACATTTATCCGCATTTTATACTTGTTTGACGCGAAAGCTGAACGGGTGCGTATACGTCTCCATACAAAATCGTTGTTTTCTAAAGGCATAAGCAGAATAGAGCTGAATAAGTGTAAATAGTCCCTTAAAGTTTGTGTTAAGTTACTTATTAATAAAGTGTTAAGAAGAAATAAATTATCATTTTTTGTATTAGGTAAGAACAATGTATAGGTATTTAGTAATCATTTAAGTATTCAGCAATTATGCAAATATTCAATGGTCGTATATAGAGCAGCAACTATTTGATGCCGTGACATCAAAATATTATACATTTTATGTACATAAGTGCCTGTGTGGTTCTGTCCCTTTGAGCCATTAAGGAAAATAGGTCGATAATAGCTAGTATGTGACTTGGGGGTTTAAAAAGCCCACTTTACGAGAATCATAATATTAACCACACAACAGTCTTTCAAGTTTTATTTTCATCTCTATCGCTAACGAGTTAGGTTCAAGGTTGATTGGGAAAATTTGGCAGTGACTGGGTAGCGTGATTTGCTCTCTGATTCTGCTAAACTGGCTTTTTAAGACTCGCAGAATGTTAAAATGATTAACGTTTAATCTTTCGATTCGGGTGGACCAAGGTGGGGTGATTCCTTCCGGCTGATGATCCCCTAAAAGGAAAAATGGTCCTTCGACCCGTCTAGAATATTTATAATCTTCCTTAGTTCTAAGTCCTTAGGATTACGGGTTGCTGAAGCAGACGAGGATCGTGTGTCCATCCTCAAGGAATTCTGCTGATGACGAAGCTAATATTAAAAATAAAACAGAAAACCGGACCCGGACGAAACCTGATTCAAAGGGCTCATGCGTTATTTAAATAACTTGTTAAATGCTTAGTTGACACAAGACGCAAAGGCTGGATTTTACCTCGGTCAGAGGATAAGCATTGCGTTTCAACGTGGCACTGCTGCACGTCTTTTGAGTTCACTGCCAGTCGACATCGTTGCGGAAGAATTTTTTGAGGCCATATTTTAGTTATGGGAGTTTCTTAGGCGTAAACAGAAAACGTGAGAGCGGTAAGCACACACAATAGGCTTGTGTCCTGAAAACATCTAATTAGTCCGTCAGTTAGATTATCAAAAAATATTTGACCCGTGTTTTTTCTTTTGTTACGGGAACCAAAATTGACGAAGTTACGACGCTTTTAAAATTCTCAATAGGTCACACCTTCGCATAATTTTTACTGAGTCGTGACGTCACGAGCCCCCACTCCCGAGTTTTGATGCGTTTTATCTTTGTCAATATTCATTGATTTACAAAAATAAAAAATACGTGTCCATTATTTTTCAATACTCTAACTGACGGATTAAATAGGTACATAGTTTTGCAATTTGTGGATGATGGAATCTAGCCTATTGCACTAATCTCTCGCGATAGCCTTATCCGAAGTCTCTGCTAAGATTGACTTATGTAACCGAAACGGTTTGGCCTAAATAAATGTTATGACGATAATTTACAGGTGTACTCAAAGCAAGCCGTCCAAGAAGTGGTGGAGTACGGCCTGGTGCGCGGTGTGCGCGTGCTGCCCGAGTTCGACGCGCCCGCGCACGTCGGCGAGGGCTGGCAGGACACCGGCCTCACCGTCTGCTTCAAGGTAAGCGTCTTTTTATTTACTTATAACTTGTGTCGTCCATAGATAAAATAAACATTTTTTTTTATTGCTTTGCCATCTAGTGTTGCATATTCGAAACTTAAAATTTAAATATCCTTCACATTGACGCTTATGTGCTGCCAGTGCTGCCACCTATAGTTCCTACCTACCCGTTCCTTTTTCAAAGGACGAAGTCGCGGGCGATGTGCTAGTTAGCAACAATGACGAAATTCCTTATTAGTAGCTTCCACCCCTTATTGAACGACCTTAGGGGATAAATTTATCATAAATAAATATCTTCCATGGTGCTCACTTGTACTCATAAGGAAATCTTGAGTAACACTTCAACGGTTAAGTTCTAGGTTTGTATTGGTATTGACGGCACGGTCGGCGCAGTGGTTGAGCGATCGGCTGCTGCGTCGCGTGTCGTGGGTTCGATTCCCGCACAGAACAAATATTTGAATGGCCTACAGATAATTGTTCCGGGTCTGGCTGTTTGTGTATGTGACTTTGTATGTTTATAAACGCACCCACGATACAGGACAATTTCCTATTCTGGGACAACGTTTTTTTAAAAGAAAGAAAAAGAGGTTGCATTTTGTATTTGTAGGTAAATTGAAAATTTGTATTTTGTATGTATTTATTCACCAGATAAACTAACAGCAGACAATTTATTACCGTAATTTCTTCATGCATTTAGTTCGGTTCATTCAAGGCCATAGGCTGATAGGTTCACTGTTCGGAGCTGAACTGACGATATTGTTATTAATCATATTATTCAGCCGGTCACAGGTCACAGGTCACCGAAGAGGTTAACGTTCCATTAATAAATTGAGCGCGCTATTTAAATCTTGGAGTACCAACCTAATAAAGAAAGGATGACTGGACAGCTTTCGGACAGAGATATATCAGAGGGCCAATTCTACTAATTTTTAAACAACTTTCGCATTCGCATGTCAATCTTAAACTGTCAAAAAAGCCTTCATTTTCATACATTTTTGACAGTTTGCAATTGTGATGCGAATGCGATGCGGATTTGAAAATTTGTGGAATTGGCATCGACAGTAATTTATATGTAGGTTACCATTTAGTAGAGATTTGGCAAAGATAAATTTCTTATTTGAATGATCAACAAAGCTAAGTTATTTTATTTTCATTGCTTTAAAATACTAACTAATGTTAGCTACTGTTATAAAAGTGCCGTTGTAGTAGTAAAACGAGTTATGTGACTTGTTTTTCGAATGCGAAATACGGTTTACTGTATCTTGATGATTTCAGTATTCAAGGCGAGTTGAAGACGGATGTCTACAAACAACAATGTAATAAGAACTTATTTATTAGTAAACTGTGCCAAAATGTTTGGTTGTGTTTACGCATTTTTGCACGACTGCGCGCTAAAATAAACACGTGAAAGGAACATTGCATACTTCACATGTAGGAGAGCAAACCAAACAAAAAATGTTACTTTAGTACTTTGTCGGTGTAATTAATATTTATACCCATTCAAAATTACCGTTAGTACTAGACTAACGGTCTCTTAGCAAAACCTCGTATAGACGGACAGACAAACAGATTGTCGGACATGACAAAACTATAAAGGTTCCTTGTCAGGACTGCGGAACCCTAAAAAAAATTACAAATTAATAAAATCAAATTCTAAATAAAAACCACTACAAAGTATAGACGGAATGAATTCGGTTATTTTTTTTTTTTAACTTATGGACCAGTACACATTATACTTCGTTCCAAAACACGAATCACAGACGTAGGCAACACAGCCGCCAATCTAAAATGGAACTGGTCTGGCCACATCTGCCGCATGTCGCAACAGAACTGGGCAAAAGTTACTACCGATTGGATTCCGAGCAACAGGAACCGGCGACGCGGTAGGCCCACGAGGAGATGGCGGGACGAGTTGTACTCCTACCTCAAGGATTGACCGAGTGTGGCAACGGACAGGAAGAAGTGGAAAGAAGGAAGAGAGGCCTTTGCCCTGCAGTGGGACTCAACACGCTCATAATAATAATAAGGAATTATTTTTCATTTTTAGTGCTGCAACCCTCCAAAAACTCCAACCATATCTATTTAACTGTCTATCTCTGAAGTACTTGATCAGATCTTTACAAAAAAAAGGGGCATTTCGGAATAAACCTCTTTCGAATAAAAATAATTTTGCAATTCGTCTATAATGTCGGAGTTCCGCCCAAACATTACATTAAAAAAAATGTAAACATCAGAATAGCCTCCTCCTTTTTGGAGGCTAAAAACTGTTAGTTTAGGGCACAGATAATAGATTAGAATACAAAAGGTTGGGACGAAGGTCTAACGTCTTAGACGTCTTCAGAGCTCTGGTGTCTGAAATTTGTCAAATTGTTGAGCAGGCTGAACCATGGGCGCACTACTGCGTGGAGCCTCCATGCGGACAACTGAACCCCACCCGGGAGGAGCTGTACGACTACCTGGAGGACATCTACAGGGATATGGCTGGTAAACTACTGCATCACTTTTTATAGTTTTTTTTTTATTCTATTCAAAGCGTGCGTCAAGACTGCCACATTATTTCCAAACGCTGCAATTTCTATTAAATCTCCAGCAAACATCGGTCCCCTTCAATTGGTGCTATTAACAGCTACCGCAGCTACAGCTTTTAAAGGATGGAAAATCATCAAATGACTGTGACACTACTGACACAACTGGAAAACACACACGCACACACACACACACACACACACACACACACACACACACACACACACGCTCACACTCACACTGGGAATGTTTACTTATCAATTTTTTTCTGTTACATATATGGTGTACATAATAAAGAGTATTCTATTCTATTCTACCTTCCGCTCTGGGCGAAGCTGAAAGTAGTCAGACTTTTACTGACTAAAACCCATCCGTGTCCCTCTCAATGCCCTTTGTGTTCCAGGGCCACGGTAACTCTTTCGAACAAATTCCACAACCCTGACAGAAACCTACGATCAAGTTTTTTTGCAGGGTATTGACTTATGTCTTGTTTTGTCTTTTATGATGCGACGAGTAACATCCTCTGCTGAAATCTCCTGAATGTCATTTGAGCATCCCTAAACCACTTACTTTGCAACGAATATTAATCCAGTCTTCCACTGTAAAGGATGTAATGTACCAACGTATTTGGTCTATACATTTTTCTCTAAATTTCCTGACTCTTCTAAACCAGTGAGTTCATATTTCCAGACGTGTTCAACCCCGACATGTTCCACATGGGCGGCGACGAGGTCAGCGAGCGTTGCTGGAACTCCTCCGAAGAGATTCAGCAGTTCATGATCCAGAACAGGTGGAACCTCGACCAGGACAGCTTCTTGAAACTCTGGAACTACTTCCAGATGAAGGCACAGGCTAGAGCTTACAAGGTACTTGACTGTTTATATTGGACATGATGCAGATGTATGTTGTAGCCAGAAGTAGGTTGATCAGCGATGTCTTAACATAGAGATGTGTTGCTGCTGTAATTCTTCAGTATGACTGGTTGTCAGACTTTATGTCTACCTGTAAAGACTGGCCAAGAGCGCCGAAGCCCAATAACGGATCTTGGAGGGGTAAGGGGCTCAAGCGGGGGGCTTGAGCCCCTAAAAGACTGAGATATCTTTGATAGTCTAGGGCACGATGGGGCTGACATGTCTTCGATAAAAGCCCCTAAACAAAAATAGATTTTAAAAAAAATCTTTGATAGTCTACAATACAACCTAATGAAGGTTTGTTATGTGTTAAGCTATATATTTATTTATTATACGAGTATACTTTTATTGTATACCTCATAACAAGCACAGGAAAAATGTTACGTTGTATTCTTAGTTTCTATTCGAAAGGATGGTTGGACTAGACCAAACTCGTTCATGTCGCAGTTCGATTGTATCGCATACCGCTTTAAGACAACGTTGCCGCATTGTTCTATGTGAAGGTAAATATCACGAAATATGTTAAAAGTACCGCCTACAAAAATATATTATGTTGTTTTTACAGGCTTTCGGAAAGAAACTGCCCATTATTCTGTGGACCAGCACGTTGACAGAGTCCAAACACATCGACACCTTCCTCAACAAAGAAGATTACATTATCCAGGTACCTACCTATGATTATTTTTTATACATTAGGCCATGCTATAGGTATGCTACTTCGCTATGCCAAGATAATAGGTAGGTACCTACCTTATTATGATACCCGTGCAATAATGGACACTCATACATTTGTTGACTTTTTTAACATCAAAGATATAATGACATAAAGCTGTTCTGAATTGACTTCTATTGTGATCACGTTCTATAATAATGAATAATGGTTCGTAATTTATTATTCGAGTGTCTAAGAAGGGATATAAGGGAGAGGTCAATATACTTTAGTGCACGTTTATTTGGCGCCCACCATAGATGATTTCTGAGCTCTGCGAAAAAGAAAAAGATCACCCTTTTGTGAATAAAATGATATTATTTTATTCCATAAGTTAGCCGTCCATGCCGTCCATTCAGTCCTTAACACACATGTCATTGCAAAAAATTAAGTAGTACAACAGTTTCTTTGATTCATCAATTTGAATGATATTCGTGCGCAATGTAGAACCGAATAAATTTAAATAAAAGTAAAAAAAATGACAAGCACCACCTAAAAATGTAATCAGTCCGTCAGATACATCCAAAAAATATTGGACACGAATTTTTTCGTTTTCCACGTAAACAAAAAATTAAGACGATACAGTGCGTTGAAAACTGTGTGACGTCACATTCGATACACTCTTTATCGTAAAGTGACGTCACAAGCCCTCACTCATGATCTTTGATGTGTTTTACCTTCGTTAATTTTTATTTTTTTGATAAAGCAAAAGCACACGAAGGGCACCGTACCTGCCATAAATTGCAAAATAAAAGGTTTCGTTTCTTGAATGTGAGCCCCCTTTAATATAATTTTTTTGTTATTTGTTGTTATTGCAGCAATAGAATTACACACTGAAAATGTCAATTGTACCTATTACGGTTCTTGAGCTGACAGGCAGGCAGATGGACAGCAAGCTGTATCTCAAGAAGAGAGTGCCGTTGTTCCCTTTCGGGTACGGATCCCTAAAAATACGTGCCCAATTTTTTTTGGAAATCTATCTGGTGCACTGATTAGATTGTTTTAGTATAGTAACGCCAACCACAGGTTTAGATTTTTATTTTTAACCCTTGTTCCTTTTGTGTTCAGGTTTGGACAACCGGCACCAGCCATGAGATCCAAGGTCTCCTAAAGAAGGGCTATCGACTGATCATGTCAAACTACGACGCGTTGTACTTCGACTGCGGTTTCGGAGCGTGGGTCGGTGAAGGTTAGTTTTCAACTTTATTTAAACCAGTGTAATGTCGATAGTTATTTGGCAGTGGTAACCGCGCTGCCACTCGTCAAATCTACAACATTTCTTGAATTAAATAATTCCTTATTTTCATAGATATAATATTTCTGCGCTTATTTCCAATAAATTGACGTTAGTTCCGTTTAAAAAAATATGAACTTAACGACGGTGTGAATTACTTAAATTAAATTTCAAAATTACAGTGGTATGGTAATAAAACGTTATTTGACAGGTAACAACTGGTGTTCCCCATACATCGGATGGCAGAAGGTGTACGATAACAGTCCCGCAGAAATGGCCAAGGAGCATAAACACTTGATTTTAGGTAAGCACACAACAACACGGGAAAAAACATTTAATTTTTTGGGAGCTCCTCAGTTTCCATCCACTATGCACATTTGGTCCTTCGAGCCGGATCGCGTATATTCTCAGCAGTTGTGATAATAGGCTGTTGATTTTAGGTACCACTGCTGGGACTCCGAATCTGGTCTCTTCTTGTTGAGTTAGAGGGTGATAATCCACCGAAACTCAATACAGTAAGGGTGGAGGTCAGACATATTCCAAGTTTTGGTTCTAGGACATAAAGATTTCTCACAATGTTTTGTCGATTGAAAATGTTACAACTATCTATCATTACGGGTGTATCCCCATGGGATAGCGCGGTCTCAAATGAATTTCTAGAAAACAATACGCCGCTAGTTGGCATCACATAGTCCTCGTTCTGAAAAACTGACTTTGTGGGTGTTTGACGTAGATGGCAGGAGGAGTTTGCCAGTTTAACAAAATGACAGCGTTTTGATAGGTATCCAGACCTGACGCCTCAGTGCTACCACCTGGTGGTTGTCATTTCAGGAAACCCTCATTAAGTTGTTTTGTGTGTGTATAGGAGGGGAAGCGGCGCTGTGGTCGGAGCAGTCCGACTCGTCGACGCTGGACAACAGGCTGTGGCCGCGCGCCGCCGCGCTGGCCGAGCGCCTGTGGGCCGAGCCCGACACGCGCTGGCAGGACGCCGAGCACAGGATGCTGCACATCAGGTCTGTGCACACACCTCATACCCGCGCTGGCCGAGCGCCTGTGGGCCGAGCCCGACACGCGCTGGCAGGACGCCGAGCACAGGATGCTGCACATCAGGTCTGTGCACACACCTCATACCCGCGCTGGCCGAGCGCCTGTGGGCCGAGCCCGACACGCGCTGGCAGGACGCCGAGCACAGGATGCTGCACATCAGGTCTGTGCACACACCTCATACCCGCGCTGGCCGAGCGCCTGTGGGCCGAGCCCGACACGCGCTGGCAGGACGCCGAGCACAGGATGCTGCACATCAGGTCTGTGCACACACCTCATACCCGCGCTGGCCGAGCGCCTGTGGGCCGAGCCCGACACGCGCTGGCAGGACGCCGAGCACAGGATGCTGCACATCAGGTCTGTGCACACACCTCATACCCGCGCTGGCCGAGCGCCTGTGGGCCGAGCCCGACACGCGCTGGCAGGACGCCGAGCACAGGATGCTGCACATCAGGTCTGTGCACACACCTCATACCCGCGCTGGCCGAGCGCCTGTGGGCCGAGCCCGACACGCGCTGGCAGGACGCCGAGCACAGGATGCTGCACATCAGGTCTGTGCACACACCTCATACCCGCGCTGGCCGAGCGCCTGTGGGCCGAGCCCGACACGCGCTGGCAGGACGCCGAGCACAGGATGCTGCACATCAGGTCTGTGCACACACCTCATACCCGCGCTGGCCGAGCGCCTGTGGGCCGAGCCCGACACGCGCTGGCAGGACGCCGAGCACAGGATGCTGCACATCAGGTCTGTGCACACACCTCATACCCGCGCTGGCCGAGCGCCTGTGGGCCGAGCCCGACACGCGCTGGCAGGACGCCGAGCACAGGATGCTGCACATCAGGTCTGTGCACACACCTCATACCCGCGCTGGCCGAGCGCCTGTGGGCCGAGCCCGACACGCGCTGGCAGGACGCCGAGCACAGGATGCTGCACATCAGGTCTGTGCACACACCTCATACCCGCGCTGGCCGAGCGCCTGTGGGCCGAGCCCGACACGCGCTGGCAGGACGCCGAGCACAGGATGCTGCACATCAGGTCTGTGCACACACCTCATACCCGCGCTGGCCGAGCGCCTGTGGGCCGAGCCCGACACGCGCTGGCAGGACGCCGAGCACAGGATGCTGCACATCAGGTCTGTGCACACACCTCATACCCGCGCTGGCCGAGCGCCTGTGGGCCGAGCCCGACACGCGCTGGCAGGACGCCGAGCACAGGATGCTGCACATCAGGTCTGTGCACACACCTCATACCCGCGCTGGCCGAGCGCCTGTGGGCCGAGCCCGACACGCGCTGGCAGGACGCCGAGCACAGGATGCTGCACATCAGGTCTGTGCACACACCTCATACCCGCGCTGGCCGAGCGCCTGTGGGCCGAGCCCGACACGCGCTGGCAGGACGCCGAGCACAGGATGCTGCACATCAGGTCTGTGCACACACCTCATACCCGCGCTGGCCGAGCGCCTGTGGGCCGAGCCCGACACGCGCTGGCAGGACGCCGAGCACAGGATGCTGCACATCAGGTCTGTGCACACACCTCATACCCGCGCTGGCCGAGCGCCTGTGGGCCGAGCCCGACACGCGCTGGCAGGACGCCGAGCACAGGATGCTGCACATCAGGTCTGTGCACACACCTCATACCCGCGCTGGCCGAGCGCCTGTGGGCCGAGCCCGACACGCGCTGGCAGGACGCCGAGCACAGGATGCTGCACATCAGGTCTGTGCACACACCTCATACCCGCGCTGGCCGAGCGCCTGTGGGCCGAGCCCGACACGCGCTGGCAGGACGCCGAGCACAGGATGCTGCACATCAGGTCTGTGCACACACCTCATACCCGCGCTGGCCGAGCGCCTGTGGGCCGAGCCCGACACGCGCTGGCAGGACGCCGAGCACAGGATGCTGCACATCAGGTCTGTGCACACACCTCATACCCGCGCTGGCCGAGCGCCTGTGGGCCGAGCCCGACACGCGCTGGCAGGACGCCGAGCACAGGATGCTGCACATCAGGTCTGTGCACACACCTCATACCCGCGCTGGCCGAGCGCCTGTGGGCCGAGCCCGACACGCGCTGGCAGGACGCCGAGCACAGGATGCTGCACATCAGGTCTGTGCACACACCTCATACCCGCGCTGGCCGAGCGCCTGTGGGCCGAGCCCGACACGCGCTGGCAGGACGCCGAGCACAGGATGCTGCACATCAGGTCTGTGCACACACCTCATACCCGCGCTGGCCGAGCGCCTGTGGGCCGAGCCCGACACGCGCTGGCAGGACGCCGAGCACAGGATGCTGCACATCAGGTCTGTGCACACACCTCATACCCGCGCTGGCCGAGCGCCTGTGGGCCGAGCCCGACACGCGCTGGCAGGACGCCGAGCACAGGATGCTGCACATCAGGTCTGTGCACACACCTCATACCCGCGCTGGCCGAGCGCCTGTGGGCCGAGCCCGACACGCGCTGGCAGGACGCCGAGCACAGGATGCTGCACATCAGGTCTGTGCACACACCTCATACCCGCGCTGGCCGAGCGCCTGTGGGCCGAGCCCGACACGCGCTGGCAGGACGCCGAGCACAGGATGCTGCACATCAGGTCTGTGCACACACCTCATACCCGCGCTGGCCGAGCGCCTGTGGGCCGAGCCCGACACGCGCTGGCAGGACGCCGAGCACAGGATGCTGCACATCAGGTCTGTGCACACACCTCATACTCGCGCGGTTATCCCTATTTTTCTCGTGACGCTTAGCTGCGGAGGTGGAACCTTTTGTTCTTACTGACGCAAGTAATTTTAAACTTGTTATGTTTCTTATGGTATATTTTAATTTCCGAATAATTGGAGCGCCCAGCGGAACGCCGGGACTCACCGGTTAGATATATACCAGCTATTTATCAGTCATCATTTCATTTTAGTAGTCACCAACTCACCACTTTTTTACCCATAATTATCATTCATCTTTCTTTGTCCTTCCCCTACTCTTAGACATCATAAATATGTAAAAAGCTATATGAAAACGCGAACTTCGTGTATTTTATTCGGGTAAATCGAAAAGCTCCCTCTGTAGGCGCGACAACACAATCGTGTTTGCCGTTGAAAAGAACGCGACACAGCGCGTCGCACTTCCGGAGGTCGCGCTTATAAAGCCGGATACAGACATTGCGAGGCGATGCGCTGCGCTGCGCATGCTTCGCCATGTGTGGACGTTTATATTCGCGGTGGGGCATGACTGCCCAGGCAAATTTACGCGCGTGCGCGGCGCATGCCTCGCAATGTCTGTATCCGCCTTTAGGACGAACCCATATTATAGCCATCCACATTCATACTCTAAAATATCTTCATTCGCGGCACATCAGTACAATAAGCAGCGGTGCGATTTTGCCAAACACATAGGTGAAATGAATGACAAGTGAGCTGTCATTTCATCTTATTTGGTATGGTTTGACAGCTCACTTGTCGTTCACTCCACCCTATGTTTCACTTCGACATGTATACAGCTGGTCGATTCTTCATTTCGAAGTGAAGTCTTGAGTGAAGAGATCACAAAGTGAGCTGTCAATCTACGTAATCAAGATGGAATGACAGGTCACTTGCACATTTTGCCCAAGCCTTCACTTCGACAAGTTTACTGTCATTGCTTCGGATCAACTTACCCAGCTCCACACATTGACCCCAACGGTACTCATACCTACCACATTTGGATCGAGAAATAAGAATGAGCCCCTACGTTGGCAGATAATGTTGTAAAAAATTCTTCAGTTCGGTATTGAGTAAATGATGTTGAAGCCAACCTTGAGGTGTGGAGCCTGTCGCAATAGGTACTGTATACGCACGAATAGGCACGGCACTGCTTTTTAGTCTTCTAACAAAGTGATCACTATACCACCTCAACTTTAAAATTTTCACTTACCCCTTTTAGAACATAACAACTAACTACATATTTATTAATCCGATTATTTTCTCACAGGGAGCGTTTGGTCCGCATGGGTATTCAAGCCGAATCTATAGAGCCTGAGTGGTGTTACCAGAACGAAGGCTACTGCTACCGATGAATAAACAGCTGGAAACAGCTGTCACCACAGTAAACGTCATAATAATAGCGCTGGTTACGAGTCGTTTGTACCCGTTTTCTCATACCGATTGATGTTGGCAACACTCAGACACAAAGTAAGACAGTAAATAGATCGCCAATACGTGCATTTCCCATTTTATGTAAGAAAATATTTTTACTCGATGAATAAAATATAACATCTTTTATTAATTGAAATACGTTCATAACTGTTCCCTTGATACTGGGAATGGTGTTCCGTCCACACATATTGCTCAATTTTATTCAACATACATTCAGTAGGTACCTACAAACATTTGTAACCGCACTGCCAAACATGAAATCGTGTAGTAAAACGTGACTTATCTCTGTCTTATGACAATCACTGCGATCGATTCTTTTACACGTAGGTTTTATAATGTAACTCGTTTTGTAATGTTTTGTACGCAGACGTGGTAGTTATGTCAATTATGATTTAAGTATTATTGTAACTTTACAGACTTTTTTGTAATAAATACTCATAATGTAATTTTGTCTTTTTTTATTAGTTTACTAGCTGCCCCCGCGGCTTCGCTCCCGTTTTACCCGCATAGTTCCCGTTCCCGTAGGATTTCCGGGATAAAAACTATCCTATGTCCTTTTCCTGGTTCTAAACTACGACCCCCTACGACCCCACCAATTTCCAGCCAAATCGATTCAGCCGTTCTTGAGTTATAAATAGTGTAACTAACACGGCTTTCTTTTATATATATATATATATATAGATAATATAGATAATATAGATATGGCATAGTAATCAGAGGACCAAATCTGTTAATTTTGACCACGTGATGACATGTTTCAGTGGCAGAAGTCAATCGTATATATTTTGGACTATTTTTTTTACTTGAGATAGGTTTGCAACTTTCGCATTCGCATGTCAATCGCAAACTGTCAAATAAGTCTTAATTTTCATACATTTTTGACAGATTGCGGGTGAGATGCGAATGTGAAAATTAGTAGAAATTGGCACTCTGATCAAATAATAATTATATTGCATCCAGTGTTCTACTATCGAAAGTATAATATGAAGGTATATCAATTATGGGCGCCGGCAAGACTATTTTCAGGAGGATGCCTCTTTAAAACGCCGCTTCGAATAGAACACGTTTTCTATTCGATGTTCTATAAGTACATATAGGTATTCTGTGTGAACGGTATTTTTTAATTACTTATGTCGTTGTATGTTTATTGAAAGACGCATCCTGGACGACGCCCATCGACGTTTAGGATGCATCAGTTTTTTTACGCATTAAAGCGCTATCCAAACAATTCAGGGTCAGGGAATAGATCTACAGTGCGATTCTGTAAACATATCGAAGTGAACACTTAGTCGAAGGAACGACAAGTGAGCTGTCAAACCATACAAACAAGATGGAATGACGGCTCACTTGTCGTTCACTCCACCTAAGTGATCACGGTGAGATGTCAACAGAATCGACCGGAAGCTCGCGTGAGGGAGAAGCAATCCTCACGCCCCAGCCACCGCAGGAGATGGCCTGTGTTGCGTCCCAAGCGCGCCTCATGGGGCCCGCTAGGACCAGTGCTTGCTAGGCTTGTGGAATTGTTCAAAGATGATTTCCCATTTACAAAAGAAGTATTTTTTGTACCAGGGACGGGTAAATAATGCTTGCATACTTTTAGTACGTACTTGTCTAATACCTACATAGTTCCGGATAATTCTCTAGGAAAACATTACTGATCTGGCGGGACCCTGATCCGAAGTAGACGTGAGCGCCGTGGCAATTTTTGACGGCGGCGGCGTGAAGGTAAATTTTCCACGGCGGCAGCGGCGCGCTGGCGGCGCGGCCTTGTGCCGATCGCTGAAGGAGCGCTTTTTTGACTGACTTATAAAGGAAATAGCCTTCTGTCGGGCGGCGTGAAGTAAAAAAAAAATACTTTCTTCACATTTCGAATCCTATTTGGGCTCTGCCCCTCACTATCAACGTCAACCTACAGGAGTCCATTGCCACATCTCGTTTCTCGACAACTCTCATCTTGCTGATGTCACGCCTGTGAAAATCTGATCCCTCAGGCCATATAATTTTTTATAGTTTGCTCAGTTATTTCCAACATAGGTATCCAGGATCAGAAAGTATTCATGTTTTCAACATATTACTAGCTGACCCGCGCAACTTCGTCTGCGTCACATTTTTGATTACTGCTCCGCTCCTATTTGTCTTAGCGTGATGCTATATAACCTTCCTCGATAAATGGGCTATCCAACCCTGAAAGAATTTTTCAAATCGGACCAGTAGTTCCGGAGAGTAGCACGTTCAACCAAACAAACAAACAAACTCTTCTTCTGTCTGCTTTATATTAGTATAGATTTTTTTCAAAATTATTTTTTTAAAATTTCAACGTTAACTTTAGTTTAAAACGTTGTTACTTTGTACAAAAAAATTGGTTCGCTACGGCGGCGCGCCGGTTTATTCCCGCGGCGGCGGCGTTTAAAATCCATGGCGGCGGCGCGCCGCGCGGCGCTCTTGTCTAATCCGGAGACGTGTGGATAGCGTAGCCCCTCAAACTACATTAGTAGGTGTTGTCTTTTTTGTACTTAACATTGAAATTAATCACTCAATATTAATGCTTTTGCTCAATTAGTCCTAAAGTAGAAACGAAAAGTAAGTGGTAATACCTATGTAGGGGTCCTGCACTATCACACTGCACGGGACGGGGATCAGGGCCTTCAGAAACTACGAGATTATATTTTGGTAGGGCCTATGGGTGTGGGCTTTTTTGTAAAATTGTTTTTTACAAAAAAGCCCACACCCATGCATTTACAGTGTATTTAGAGAGAAATTAAAGAAAATATATTTATGTAGAACTCACAAAAGAAACAAACACCAAAAAATATAACAGTTAAGCATATATTTAACTAAATTTTACTTACATAAGTAACTTACAGTCTAAGACCTATCGTGTTGTATCCAGTGAATCCTGGCGCTGCAATACCACCGGCTGATAACAGGACTTCGGTACCGGGGCCAGGAACGTCGACAATACCGATGTCACCGGTACCGCATCCATAGTTCACTGCACTATTGCCTGAAGCCGGAACGACACCTTCCAAGCCAACGGTTCCGAGGAACGGGAGTTTCCCTGACACCAGAACAGCGCCCTCTATGATCAAATTTTCAGAGAATATAGTCACCCCCGCCGGTCCGACGTAAGCGTGAGGGGCTGTAGTATCAATTATCAAATTTCCTCCGATGATGCGGCCGTAAAACGGTGTGATTGGGGCCACACCAGCTAAGTTGTACCCTTCAACAAAAGCAGGTTTGGTGGGACAAACTGGCTCGTTGGGGTAAGGTGGGATACATTGAGTGAAGACCAACTGCAAACAGAAATTAGGAACATCACCATATGACTTGGGCACTTACCTGCCAAATCTTTAAAGATTAAAAAAAATGATTGATGGATCCTTCTTACCTCAAACAGCAGAGACTGAATACACAAACAGAATATTCCCTTCAGCAACATTTTCACTCATAGGTTGCACTAATATTCAAAATAATTATAATGTTTAACGAATATAGTGACTTTGTATTATATAGCAATAAGCTTATCAAGAAGTGTAACAGTTCATCAATTGCATAACTGCTAAACGCTTACGAACAATTTATATTTATTACATGATATATAATTGCAAAACCTACTTAGAAACCTATTGCCTTAAGCGATAATAGGCACCCACTCTAGTAAAGTGTTTGGGCCTAACACACTAGAACGGTGTGTGAATTTAGAGGTACCTACAATTTGTATATTCCTGGGTCGATTCCCTGAATTTTATGTAGTAGCCTTCGTATACTTATTTATTATTTTTTTTATTTACTAGCTGTCCCCCGCGGCTTCGCTCCCGTCAATTAATTCATTGCACATATCGAGTTTTCATTGTTTTTAAGATGTAGGTATTCTGCTATTCGGGTCGGAGACAAATCCAACG
Source organism: Ceramica pisi (assembly GCA_963859965.1). Taxonomy (NCBI): domain Eukaryota; kingdom Metazoa; phylum Arthropoda; class Insecta; order Lepidoptera; family Noctuidae; genus Ceramica; species Ceramica pisi. Next base: position 21,952,688 of record OY982536.1, on the reverse strand, counting down.
AATCAATAACCACGAAAATTGGTTCAGCAGATCTCGAGTTTTAGGTGTTGTAACAAACCCGTCTTTGTTTTATATGTATAGATTTAGACTTTATGCACAATAGTGTTAGGTACATGGGCGGACTTAAACCTACTACTACCAACTACTTTGGGCTTATATGCCCGGTTAATAGCAATATTATGCTCGTTTACATAGAACTAAACCTACTGGGGAACTAATGTTACACTTCTCTTCACCGCTGCCTAACACTTTAAAGAATACATGCGTGATGGTATCTATACTTAATATTATAAAGCAGAAGAGTTTGTTTGTTTGTTTGTTTGGTTGAACGCGCTAATCTCAGGAAATACTGGTCCGATTTGAAAAAATATTTCAGTGTTCGATAGCCCATTATCGAGGAAGGTTATAGGCTACATATCATCACGCTAAGACAAATAGGAGCGGAGCAGTAATGGAAAATGTGACGCAGACGAAGTCGCGCGGGTCAGCTAGTGTTAGGTACTTATAACGAAGAAACTCATTGATTTGTCAAATTAATTCATTCAGTCATTGATTTGAAATCTTTACTCGCCATAATCACTTTCTTCCTTCACTCTAAATTGGTTCTGCAAAAGCTGTAGGTAGACTCCTGTATATTGAAGCCCACAGTGTGGGAAGAAGGTAGGTACCGATTTATGTGTCCTTGCCATTAAAAAATCTTTAGATCTAACAATCCAGAAACAAACCCTCGTTCAACAAACCTTGCCTACACCGCTCATGCATAGATTATTATTTGGTAAGTGATGTTTACCTACCTAGTAATTATTATTGAGTTTCTCGGGAAGGTTTGGGATTATTGTTGCCAACACCAGTGATTTCTTAAAAAAAACTTGGGACCCCTGAGTCCCAGACCTTCGGTAGGCGTACGAAGGGCCGAAACTTGCAGAGGCCCTGTAAAACATTTCAATTGGAATAGGACACCAAACAAAGGTTTTTCTGGATTAAACTATGAAATTTTTCCCACGCTCAATCCTCGTTTTTTATATGACTATCAAATTGGAGAATATGGAAACAAAGAAAGACTGTGTTTGGCTGGCTAAAGTGGATTGGGCAGTTAATTATGGAAGGTCTATGGCCCCCTCTATTTGATTTGGAAAGTTGATGATTCGATTTTTATTATATCGAACACGGTGTGTCGATAATTCAGATGTAACGATGCTTTATTAGGGCGATGTAGGGTAAAAGAGGGTAATGGGAGTCACTTAAGCGAGAAATCAAATAAAATTTAATTTCAACACAAAATATTAATTGCAACCGCCTTTAAACATAATTTACTTAATATACTATCAATTGAGATCAGTTTCAATCACTTTGGTAATGACATCATTCGACGAGCTCTTGTCGCCGTCGGCGTTCCGGCTGTATTAGAACCCAATGGCCTGGCACGTGACGATGGCAAGAGACCGGACGGCATGTCGTTATTTCCTTGGAAGATGGGTAGGCCTTTAGTGTGGGACGCTACCTGCGTCGATACTCTTGCGCCATCCCATCTTCCTAGCTCTTCGAGCTGTGCTGGCGCTGCCGCCGCGGCTGCAGAGAACCTCAAGTGGCGGAAATTTATCTAATAACCTCGTTGGAAATTATATTTTCGAGCCGTTTGGGGTTGAAACTCTCGGTTCGTGGGGTCCGAGTGCTCATAACTTGTTTAAAGATCTGTCAAGACGCTTAGTTGACACTTCGCGTGACCCAAGGGCTGGCTTTTACCTCGGCCAAAGGATAAGCATTGCCATACAACGTGGCAATGCTGCCAGCCTTTTAGGCTCATTACCAGTGGCTAGCGATGCGGACGAATTTTTCGACGCCATATGTTAGTTTTAATTTTAGTTTTAGTTCGTTAAGAGTTGTTTATTTTATTTTATTGTATATATATGTAGTCTGAAATAATTATGTATCTATCTATACTTATAATAAATTTGTCTTTGGTAATAAACTTTGAACATTATTGAACTTTAAAAAAAAAACACGTTCGACTCCCATTGCACCGATATGAGGGTGATGGTGGTCACCCTGGAGGCAATTAGAATCAATGAAAATCTAGCACATATCACAGAAATAACCTTGAGCTGAGTCCCACCCAGTGCACTCCGAGTGAGCCCATAACCCACATGAGGTACATCTGAACCACATCTCATTGTTTCTTCCACTCTTCTTACTTGACTAACGGTGCAACCATAAAAAATGTTTGCCATTTTCTTCACCAAGTTTGCTAGCTCGGCTTCTGCATCAGGACTGAACACAATGTATCGTCATAAATGTGGTCCTGAAGTAGAACCTTTTTTTACCCTCTTTTGAGGGCTGGAAAATGGAATTCCCATTGTTTTAGCAGCATTTCAGAAGAACCGTTATTTATCTTAAAAAAAAAACAATAATATTGTAATTACAATTCTATGAAATAATACATAGAAACTATAATATTACAGTAATATTATCATTTTCTTTTTATAAATTACGATTTCCCAAAGACTATGGTTATATACTCTATGCGATTACCTAATGTTTTGTTTACCTATTTCTTGTTCTATGCTGATTATGTCCAAAATATATGAGAGATTATTACACGGACAACAGTAGGCGTTTCGAACCGATATACTTTCGAACTAATAAATTACCAAATAAGCAGTCGTAGTGGGGTTTTTCGTAACAGGAATTTTCGCACAAACGTTATATCGCACCAATAAACCATCGATGGATTAAAACATCGTACATCTGAATTATCGACACACCGTGTTCGATTTAGTAAAAATCGAATGATGATCAACTTTCGAAATCAAATAGAGAACCCGTTTTAAATGTCTCATTTAAGGTGGAAGCGCCAGGGTAGCCCGCGAAATTCAAATATTTTTATGTTTTTTGGAATTTGCCGGTCAGTGTGAAGCTGTATGTTGAACAAAATACAATTCGCGGCCGTAACGCATATTTATCTAAAGAATTATACCCATTTTAATTGTCAATGTAACCCTCTAAGTTCATACAACTCGATTAAATGACTTTTTCACGAAATAACATTCAATCGAGTTCTATGGACTTAGAAGGATAAATTGATGATTCAAATGGTTATAATCCTTTAGATAAATGCTCTTTACGATCGCGAACCGTATTCTGTTTGACATACAGCTTCACACTAATCGGCAAATTGCAAAAAAACATAAAAATATTTGAATTTCGCGGGCTACCCTGGAGCTTCCACCTTAAGATAGAAGAATGGTTTTAATTTATAACTAACCATTACAACATCTACTGTCTATTATTAAATCATGGTTTCTTTTATCTACAAGTCACACACGAAAAATACCAATTGTGCAAAAGATTTGCCTGTGTTGCCAGTCATAGTTTTAAACCAATGCCCAAAATAATAATTGCATAACTAATGGAACGCACTTTACTAAACGTCATTGGGTGGGCGACTACTCTTTCGCTGTCACTTTTTATTTACCATCTTAGATTTGTTTTTCACGAGAAAAATTCTCAATATTCATATCAGTTTCAAACATGAGTTGTTTCGAGAATTTGACAATGCCCAGTTGTGTGTGGTTTGAAAGTGGAGAGAAGCGCAATATTCTAGCATCTATAGCATCAGGACTTTTGGTTTGTATTTGATGAATCATGCAGTATTTCTATTCACTACCTACATAAAGTAGATTGATATAATAACAGCTAAAAGATATCCCTGATTGATATAAATAAGGTTCTACTTTCATTCTATCAAGCACGCACGTTCTCATTTCATAGATTTCTATCTATTGTGAAACTGAAATTGTTGTAAGATTTTTTCGACATCCAATATTGTACTGATTGTAATGTTATTTTAAATTTTATTGGTTTAATGAATCAATTCAGACATTTTTTCATTATGAAAAGGAAAAGTAACTCTTTCACCTAACTAATCAAGTTTTTTCTATCAGTTCTTCACAGGATGGTGGTTCATCATCGACGCTGCGTCGGTGTACCCTGGGAACCTGCCCAACGCCTCCCACGTCTGTGGTGTGATGGCCACTCTGTCTCTCATCATGGTCAACTCCGTATCAAATGCACAGGTCAATAACACTTTGTATCTAGATAACTGTTTGACAGCTTTCGCTTTGTTTTTAAAACTTAACCCTTTATAAGGCAAAGGGAATATATTTCCCACCATATTTTTCAGCTCATTAATTAAGTAATGGGTTCCTGATACATATTCCATTGTTGTACAAAGGTTATTTAAAGACTTATCAATCACTCATTAAACATTCAAAGAACACAATTTTTTGTTTAAAATTTGAAATTTATTTTCTACCAATAATACCTATGCTTATTTCGCATTATTTTTCGATTCCCAGATTATTCTGCCCGTTAAAGGGTTAATAGGTACTTACATGTTTATGTAGGTCAAATGTACTGTAACAAAGAATAATGCCTGACTGTTAAGTTATAAAATGTAAAAATATTTGAAATGGTAACTATAATATTTATAAAGTTGTGTTCAGCGAGGCCTTGTGATACTCCATCAGTATGGAAGCTCCTAGATTGATATGGTTTTTAAATTCCAAACAAAGAACAATATTATCTAAAGCTAGTTTTAGAATCTATCTTATCAAATTAATTATTATAACCTGTCAGCGCTAGAGCATGCAATACCGTATATATTCAATACCACAATATAGTTATAGTATAATGTTAGTATAGATTTTGCGGTATTACAAATCTGATACCACATCAGATTTGTAATACCGCAAAATATATACTAACATTATAAAGCAGAAGAGTTTGTTTGTTTGGTTGAACGCGCTAATCTTAGGAACTACTGGTCCGATTTGAAAAATTCTTTCAGTGTTAGATAGCCCATTTATCAAGGAAGGTTATAGGCTATATTATATCATCACGCTAAGACAAATAGGAGCGGAGCATTAATGGAAAATGTGACGCAGACGAAGTTGCGCGGGTCAGCTAGTTTGCGATATTGCGAAATAAGTGAAATCATAACATTTTATTTGAAAATGTTTACGTTAAAAGCATAAAATAATTATCAATATCATGTTTGTGTTATAACAAATGTATCCAGCAAGCAGAAAATTCTACTCGTTGGTGGCATGCTTAGCAGGTAGTTATACCTATACAGTCTCCAGATATTTACCTCTTGTTCCTCCAGTTTCATATTATAAAGAAAACACTTTTTTCAGTGTCAAATCTAACATAGGATTGGAATTGAGTTTTGTGTGTGGAGTTGTAAATTCTGATCTGAGCTTAATGTTAAGTTCATCTTGAAGAGACAGAAAAGATTGTTGAGACTGCAAGTTGATTTTCTCTGTAGTGCGATTCACTAAGGCAGAACATCTTTACAACCAAGAAATCATCATTGAAACATCTGATGAGGCATCTATTCATCAGATGTTTCAACGGTGATTTCTTGGTTGTAAAGATGTTCTGCCTTAGTGAATCGCACTACTGGTTCGTAACTTTAAGGTCGATAATGGTATAGCATCATCTATATGTTAGTTACCAAGAGTGTATCCCGCCCGCCCGACTAACGTGCGACGGTTCGAAGCGCAGATTTCCCTATCAGGGCTCGTTTTTAATACCGCGAAATTCGCATTTCTAATCTCGCTTTTGCGGTAAATTCGCGAAATTACGTAACGATATAACGGTATTGCATGCTCTAGTCAGCGCCCGTAAATTAGAAGAACAATAGTAGGACAATAGGCTAGTTTCCATCATCCACAAATTGCAAAACAATTTAATCCGTCAGTTATAGTATTGAAAAATAATGGACACGTATTTTTTGTTTTTGTAAATCAATGAATATTGACAAAGATAAAACGCATCAAAACTCGAGAGTTGCTCGTGGGGGCTCGTGACGTCACAGCCTGCTAAAAATTATGTCACGGCGTGACGTATTGAGAATTTTAAAAGCGTCGCAGCTTTGTCAATTTTGGTTCCCGTAACAAAAGAAAAAATACGGGTCAAATATTTTTTGATAATCTAACTGACGGTCTAATTAGATTTTTTCAGGACACAAGCCTATTCAACTGTGGACAATACAATAGGCCTTTAATTTCGGCATTGCAGTTAGATGACTATATTAACTTAAACTTAACCAAACTCAACTCAACTCTCTGCTGGCTGCTTCAGTAATGTACTTTTTTCTTTTACAAATTGCAGGTACGAGGTGAGACGTACACAGGAGGTTGCATGGGTCCCCGCGGTGCCCGTCTCTGGCTCTTCCTAGGATTCGTTGTTGGGTTTGCTTCACTAATTGCTGCTTGCTGGATCCTCTTTGCCAATTATGTTAACGCTGGTATGTACATCTTATTTTTGTGATACTATTTACTTACTTTTATGTTGTAACCTGCACAGAACATTTTAGCTACGCCTTTGTTGTTACTTCTCATATCAAAGTTAGAGAACAAATAAAAAAAAAAATGTATACATAATATACATGTATCAATCATTATTACAAAGCTGGAAAGTTTGTTTAGTTGAATGTGCAACCGCTAGTGATTGTACGCACTTAACCGCCATTAAATGCCAAGCGGTTGCATATTACATACAACCGCGCGGTTGACCGCCACCGCGGCTGTCCGCTACTGCGTACGTAGGCTTAGTGGTTAGGTGATACGGAGTATAATACACAACTAAGGCCGAAACTACGGTCTTCGGATTTAGAGTCCAGGCTGTTACTAGTAATTTTGTATAACCAAGTGTTAAATAAGCAAAAGGGGTTAAAAAAATCCATTTCTTTTTCTTTACAGGTTCAAACAAATCCTCTTGGCCCGGAGTGAGCCTGTTCATGCAGAACGCGTTCATCTTCGCTGGCTCGCTAATGTTTAAGTTCGGTCGCACTGAGGAGCTGTGGGGGTAATGCAGTAATCTCGTACCTATTCCATGATTGTCATGACTAGTTAGAATTCTAACCCAGAAGATGTTCTACTGTATCGACTAATCAATGAATATAGTCTCTATCTACCGTTCATATACCTTACACACTTGCTTTCCTAATCCACTTAACACATTGCCAGATGGCTTTACTTGCCATAATAGGGTTTAATTTTCCTACCCTACAAAAAATAATAATTCTATTTAGTTTTTCATAAAATATTGAACACAATATTTTTGCCTTTTCAAATAATTGATAATGCTTTACAAAAATAGGGTCCATCAAAGTTAAAATAAGAGCTGGTGTCGTCACTTTGTAATAATTAACGCACTGTATCGTCTTATTTTTTTTTTGTTTTGGTGAAAAAAGAATAAATACTTGTCTAATATTTTTTTGTAATCTAACAGGCTGTAGTAAATAGATTTTTTCAGGAATGTACCCTAGTTTTGAAATTCGGCTCAAAAGTGGTATTTGTTAACTCACTAACAAGTTTCTTTTGTTAGGGTTTCCTTGTGAGATTAATCACTGTTACATATTTGTAATATCTATTGAGATATCTAGACTTTTTGCTGTTTCAAGGCTTTCTGTATAATTATATCTGATATTACTTTGTATAGGGTCCCATTAAAAGAGATGATAAACCTTTTAGAAATCATTTGGACCACCAACTTAAGGACCCTGGTAAAAAAATAATAATAAGGGATGTATATAATCTAAAGTGTTGGCAATTTAACATTTAAGGTCAAAACAAAATCAGTTTATTTTGCTTGGATATCTTTGGATAAACGTGCTGAACGCTGTTTTAAAATTGGTCCATTTTAATGGGACCTTATTTAAATTCGCTTATATGCTTACTGGAATATAAGATTCCTTTCAAAATTGCTTAGAAACTAGAAAGTCAGTTGAAGATATACCTGAATTTCATTTTGTGCCTTATTTTTTCTTCTGTTATTCACAAAATTATGACTAGCCATGACAGTCAAACTATTATTATAATCTAGTATAAATTATATTTAAAATAAGTAAACTTTTTTGTATATTTTACATAATTATTATTCTCTGTTAAGAAGAATTTTAGATTCCAATAATTATTTTTAATATTTAGTTCACGCTTATATTGTGGGAGTGATCCAGTCAAAAATGTCTGTATAAATAAATAACTTTATTGATTTGGCATTAATAAATTACATTGATTGAAGTACATTAAAGATCTTATTAAGAGTATTATTATTTTATTCTAACATTTGGTTATTTAGAGCAAGAGCAACATAATCTTTGGATACAATTTATTATCTATAATTATTTGTTATTGATATTTGGTAAGAAAAGTATGCCCTGGTGTTGCAAACTACAAAAAATTACAAAATACTGAAAAACTGTCTTTAAACTATTTATTAATGTCTCAAGGGTTAAAATTAGGCGGGAGTGATGTTTAGTGGTAAGTCAATCTGGTTAAAATTGGTTAGTATACTTGGTAACATTAAACTAGTGCCTTAAAAACATTAACTTCGAAATTATCAAACATGTTTAATCAATTCGTTGGTACATTTTGTTAGAAATTCTCACGATAAAGGCGTGTACCATTAGGATTCAATATAATATTTTTTTTATAATTTCGAAGTGAACTAGGTTTTGAAAGTATGCTGACTGATAAAATGCAATCATTTTCGTTTGAATACAATGTAATAATTTATCGAGCTATTTTTCTTTGTCTGTGATATTAGGTTTAACATATTATGTAATTTATATTTAAAAACAAAATATTGCACAAACTCAGGCCACATTACTAAATGCGGGCTTAATTACTTCAAACCCTGAACCTTTTGGTCACATTAAAAACCTTAAACCTAACTCAACGACATTAATATCTAGAGGCATTGTTGTATACGCTTTGAAAAATATGCTTGAGTTCAGAATCTACTGCGCATTCACTATTATTCTACCTCTGATTGGAACCTTAAGGCTAAGATAATAAAGGTCATGCAAAATCAAAGGTAAAATAACTGAAATCACTATCTTATTCATTATTCAATTACCATACTCAACTATGCACTATGAGTTGTAATAAAAAAGATCGGGAATACATTTTGGTTTCAATGGAATTACTTTCTCTCGTATGACAGTAGATTTTGAATTCAAGCTGACTGCACATGGTGCATCTGGACAATTTATGGATAGTTTGTTTGAACGGTGTTGCTGTAGCGATTAGGGTCACTTAGCACATGTCCTTCGTTCGAAATTGTACGTCGTAGATGTCGCTATGGTAGGCGCCAGACAAATGTGCAACAACGGTCATTCACCCTCATACACTTATTGACTCTCCTAATATCAAACACAGAAATAAAGACAAAGCTGTCCTGAACCGACTTCTATCGTTATCCTTTACGTTGTTTAGTCATGAAAATAGCTCATAATCAATTGTTCGGTTATCTACGAAGTGATAAAAGGGAAAGGTCAATGTACTTTATTGTTAGTTTATCTGGCGGCTACTATAATCTAATACACTTAGCCCTTAACGCCTGCTAAGGGTCCGATCTGCGTCCGCGCACGTCCTGCCGTTGTTTCCGTCGGGAAGACACAGCTGGTCAGCACCGCAGCCGCCGTTCCTATATGCGCACACGTTTTGAGCTGGTGGGCAGGTGTCCGGGGCCACCGCGACTCCGTACAGCCTTCTGGATGCAGTGGCGATCGGGACCTGACCGCGGACTTGAGTCTGCACGTCGATGGACTCGATTTTTAATCTGAAAGTGAATGATTTGTTGAGTATCAGCGGGTCTAAAAAGGGCACTTTAGTAGAATCATATCACCTGCGTACAATTCATATCACGCAATTTATTTGTCTGATTTGTATAGAGATTAAAACTGACAGACAAATAAATTGCGTGATATGAATCAGTGGATTCTGCAGAAGCAGTTAAATACCAAAGGAATGACGTATTGGAGTCATAAAATGAGTTTTGATCTGGAGATGTGTGATAAGAGCAGCGTCTTTTAACAGATCTTCGTATTTTTCTTACAAATGCAGCTTTTGGATAAGTATGCAGGTACGAAATCGCGGCGTTGACTGTCAGTCAATCGTCAGTCACAGATTTTTTTTACAATTAGGATGTAGGTATCCTTCATTTTGGAGTCAAGCAAGTGGAAATTCCGAAGTATTTCATGTTTTTTAGGAGACTCGTACACTTACGTTTTCCAATCGGTCCAGTAGAACTTATTGCCGTGGATGGCAAGTCCGAAGGGGTAGGAGCAGTTGGTGGCAATGGTTTCCTTCTCCTGGTTGTCGATGGTGACGCAGTTGATGCTCTGCAGGCCAGCGTCAGCGTAGCACAGGCGGTCTCTCTCCCAGTCTATGGCCAACGAGTTTGGTAGAACAACATCACTGCTGTCCAGGAAGATGCCTCGTTGCGAACCGTCCATGTTCGCCCATTCGATTTTTGGGTTTGACCGTTTCCAGTCAGACCAGAAGATTTTTCTGTAAACGAAATGCAATTTTGAATAGATATCTAATTTTATCTTAAATCCTTATTATGTTGTGGTTTGTTCGTAAAAATTGAAGCATGAGTTTATTGTATGACAGAAGAGAATGAAAACAGTCCATACAATATTATCGTTTTTATGTATGTAGTACCTACCTAATAGGTATTTTTGCATTTTCATATTTTTTTAGTCTAGTTAATAGGTGTAGCTTAGGAGCTTTGGAAGCTTTAGGAGGAGCAATTGGCTAAAAGATAACAGCCACACGGGTCGATCGTCAAGGTTAAGCAACGCTTGCCGGGTTCGGTCTGTGGATGGGTGACCATCTTAACATAAGTACCGAGAGTCCTCCATGCCTCGGAAAGCAGGTTATGCCGTTGTACCCGGCTGTCATTTGGAGATCTTTGGCAGTCGTTACGGATTGTCGGAAGCCAGACAATTTGACACCAGACTTGCCAAGAACTACCGTGGTACCTATTAATGGGTTATGGAGGTCTGGTAGGCGGCCGCTCCGCGTAAAATAGTGGTATTCAGCTGAATCCGGTTTGACTGGGAGCCGACCCCAATATAGTTGGGAAAATGCTAGGCAGATGATGATGATGACCAGCTCCAGCTTCTTTCTTGTTCTTTAAGAGGAGATTGTTTTGATTTTCATTTAGGATGTAACTTACCCTCTTCTCGGATGCACGGCGATGCCTCTAGGGTTGGATATTCTGTCTACTGCGAACAGTACTTTCCGCGCCTTGGTGTCCAAGTTTGCGACTTCAATAGTCAACTTCCTGGAGTCCGTCCAGAATATGTTTCTGGATGACCAGTCTACTGCGATGCCTTCGGGTGACTTCACGCCTGAAATGAGTGATAGATTAAATTGCTTTAGACCTTATTTTTTTAGTCAACTGACTGTACAGGAAGGTAGGTATAATAGGGCCCATTTCAAATAGCAGTCGATCTAACTCACCTTCTGATAAGAACAGGCCCGCGTCGCTACCGTCATACGCAGCAGTTTTGATGGCGTAACTCACAACGTCACCCCAGTATATCTTGCCAACTTCACAGTCCACGGCCACACCAACGGCGATCTGCGATATTCCGCTATTGAACGGCGTCGCGAAGTCTCTCGGTGTCACTTGGAAGGGAACTTTGTACACTGAAGCGCCGTCACTTGCCACCAAGAAGTTTCCTGCCTTCCTGGGGTTCAAGTTGCAGTGGCTTCCATTACCATTGTAGCCTGCATTACATTCACATATGTACACGTCGTGCCTCTTCAGGCAAGACGCGTGCAAGTCGCACATGTTCGGGTCATTCCTGCACGTCGCTTCAGGGATACAGGAGTACCCGTCGCCGTTGTACCCGTCTCTACACACGCATTGATACGAATTTTCGACAGGCGTGCACACAGCATTTTCATTGCAGTCGTTAGCAACATCGCATGTGCGTCCCTCGGGCACACACTGCGAAATAGCATCGCCAGTGTACCCGTCATCACAGTGGCAGTAGTTCAGGTCTATCACTGGGTCGTAGAGACAGGAGGAGTGCTCGGCGCACCAGGCTCCGTTGCAGAGCTGTGCGTCAGGAATGCATGCGTCGTTCTGGTCTTTGATGTATCCCTTGATGCATTGGCAGATGTATTCGTTGCTCTTTGCGTCTGGACGACATTCAGCGTTGTATTCACAGTCGGAGTTGTTCCTGCAGCTGAAGTTTGGTCGGCAGGAATAGCCGTCGCCGTGGTAGCCGAGATTGCACACGCAAATGAACTCGTCTGCGCGGGTCTTGATGCAGTGCCCGTTGGGGCCGCACGCACAGTTGGGTCCGGTTTTCTCAATGCATTCGAACGCATCGCCTTCATAGCCTTCTGGGCAGACACAGTGCTTTCCTTCCAAATCGCCTGAAGCATCAGCTGATAAATACGTGCAGACTGCGTTCGGTGGACACTCACTGTCTTCCTCACAAACTGAAAAGATAATAGCTTGTTATTTTAACTATTTGAAAAGCAAAAACTTTATCTAAGATTAAATTATTAATTCATCTTACTTAGAGGGTCGTTGTTGTCCGTAGGCGGGTATTCAGGTTGGTATGGATCTGGCGACTGCTCTGCATTGGTTTGTTCGTAGTTGTTTTCCGAAGGCAGTTGATTGTTGTTTTGTGTAGGCACTTTAAAGCTGTTGTCCGTAGGTGCAGGTTGGTATTGATTCGGTGTCGGTGATGGGTAGTTGTTGTCTAAAGTTTGTTGATAGTTGTGGTCCGATTGTTGGTAAGGACTGTTATCTGTAGACGAGGGATATTTCTCCGAGGGATTGGCGTAGCTATTTTCTGAAGGCGGTGGGTAACTATTTTCAGATGGTCTGTATTCACCTTGCACCGGTCTTTGGTAGCTAGGGTCCCAAGGGCTTGGCGAACGATAGTCAGAGTCGGTAGGATACGCTCCTGTTGAAGTTGGATAGCGGGGTTCAGTACCAGTTTGATAATATGACTCCGTAGGCGGCGAAGGCGGTGGGTAGTAGGTGTTGGTAGGCTGCTGATAATTGTTGTCGGATGGTTCAGCTGGAGGAGCCTCGTACCCGAGACGACACAGTTGGTTGTTAAGTTGGTCCCTGTAGTCAGAGTATCCTGGCGGGCACGAGCAGCCGTACGAGTTACAGTTAGGTAAGACGAAGGTCTCGTTGTAGTCAGCCTCGTTATTTTCATTTTCGACAGCCGGTGCTCGTGTAGTTTCATGTCTACGAACAGTTTCGATGCAGTAAAGGCCGTCGCCGGAGTAACCTGTATTGCATTTACATTCGTAATTATTGCCATTAAAAAGACAAGTAGCAAACGGCGAGCAGCTAGCACAAGCAGTCTCGTAGTTCGGGAAACAGAACTGTCCGTCTCCATTGTAGCCAGGATTGCATGCGCATATGGCTTCTCCATCAGGATTATCTATACAACGAGCATTGGCATCACATTTCTTGTCTTGACATGTAGATAGAGGTTTGCAATTTATGCCGTTTCCGATAAACCCTTTACGGCAACGACATTGGAAGCCGCCTTCGTGGTTATTACAGTCGGCGTTACCGTCACAATTATGTGTTCCCGATGCACACTCATCTATATCTACACAAGCTAAGGCGTTGTCTTGGTAAAATTTTGTGAAACCGGTCTCACAAACACAGGCAAAAGAATTTCCTTGGACCACGCATGAGCTGTGAGGGCCGCAAGAATTCCGGCCAAGAATACAAGGGTCCTCTTCACCCAGAGGGTAAATCTTGTTGCTCATTCCATACCTCACTATGTTCTCCCTGACTTCATATCCTAAGTAATTTTTACTTATTCTCAATGTTGATGGCTTGTTGTCATCGGCTGATGGAGGAGCAAAACGACAAGTGTTGTATGAGAAGGTTTGTGAGACTCTTTGTTCGTACTTTTCACCTGTAATCTTATTTGTGAAGGTTCTGGTAGATTCGGAGCGAAGCAGGCCTGGTTCTACGAGGGTGTACTGTTCATCATAGTCACTAATATCCAATTTTGTTCCGGCAAGTATTACAGGCAATGAGCCCCTGACATCTGTCTCTAAAGTGATTTGGTCAAAAACATCATGTCCAAGATACTCTTGATTGACTGTAACTCGATCGCCGGTCGCTGGGAACCATATATCTGCGGTGTGGTTAAACATTGAGCCGGTAAGTTGGTAACCGTTTTTGGCGGATCCTGATGGTTTGGCAAAGATCCAACCAACGACACCCCCGAGCACATGTAATAGTTGCAGACTGCTTCCGAGCCCGCCTGGCACGAGCGACACCGCCGTGTACGCGCGGCCGTCTGCCACGACCACATACGCCTGTATGTCTACATCATTTAGATTGACGTTATTTATTACGCCGTTTATTTTACCATGAACTCTAAGCGGGACATCATCTTTGATACACGATTTTCCATTTCCGTAGAAGCCGTCTTCACACTGACAACAGATCCCGGCCTGGTAGTCGACGCACCTCGCTTGTACGTGGCACACGCTTGGGCCGGTTTGCGCGCATGTTTTGGTCTCTTCTTCAATTTCCAGTTCATTTTGGTTATACTGGTCGGGGAGAGCGATATTACCTTCGAGAGGAATATCTCCGATGCGGAACACGTATTTTCCAGGCTCTTGAACGTTAGACCATCTGGAATTAATAAATAAAGAGTTAAAGATTTTTTATTTCGGATTGTCGCAAAAATACCACACTTACGTTTTTCGTGTATGTGGTAAATATTTTTTTTCTTATCTTGATTTCTTTCGCGGCTTCGCTTCCTTCAACTACAACCTTCTAATTTTACTTCATACGAATCTTCTGACAGTAACAAACACAACAAAAATAATAATTAGCCAAATCGGTTCAGCCGTTCACGCGTGGTGCGTTGACCAAGGGAATAGATATATTATTTTAAGCGCAAAAAATAATGTTTATTTTTTGTTACTAATTTAACACTTACGCAACGATATTTCTGATTTGATGACTACCGGATCCGCGGAGGGTGTAAACGCGTCCATCTTCGGACACGAATCCAGCTTGAGCCTTTGCGTCGGGCAAGCTCAACACTTGCGTATCTTTCTGGACCCATTGAATATCTCTCTCGGGGTACAAGAACTCGACGAAACTTTCCGTGCCGTTGTTGATGATGGCAGTTTGGAAGCGGTTTCTTCGGTCGTTTGTTCGTCCGTTGGATGTGTAGGTGACGTCTTCCCACGTGGCGATGAACACGCTGGTCGGTTTGAAGTCGTAGTAGTCGTGGAAATTGTTCTGCACGCTCTCTTCTGCTTTGGACAGTATGTGAGGTTCGTTGGTTTCCCTGTAGTATACCGCACCGGCGTTCGTTGTGTCGACGTTGGTGTAGAACGCGGCGATTGACGGGTATGGAAGCGGGAACTCAATGTTCAAGAACGATGGGATGTCTGCTCTGAAGGTCAGCACTCCATAGTTATTTACCTGAAATACAAAGGTAAACGTTGTTCAACTCTTTTATAGAACATTTTCTACTGTACGTTTTCATCATTGTTATACATAGTAGGCGTTTATCTAACACGAGTATGCATATATTATAAACACGGCTGTGACCCGGTGGACGATAGTGTGGTATCACGTACATATTTAGGTAAATTCTACGAAAAGGTCTCGACTCTTGCTTAATTCGCGTCGATAAACGGACTTGTTTCTTAAAAGTTCTAACGAAGTTACTTGTTATGTTTAATTTTATTTAGTACCTAGTATTTTTTGGAATTCTCTAAGTAAAAAAATCAGTTACTTGGGTTATAGGTGAAGGATAATGCAATCTAATTAGAGAGACCTCATTAAAATTATTATGTACTAGTTGTCTCCCGCGGCTTCGCTCCCGTCACTGGCAACGTTCTTATTTTTTTTATTTCATACAAACCTCGTCCTGACAATTACGAACACAACTATAAAATAATTATCCAATCTGGATCAGTACTTAGTTACAAAGTTATGCGCGTACAGACATTTCGGAGATTCTTTTTTATTTATATAGATAGATTAAATTGAAGAATATCCCTTGCCCAACAGAGACAGCAAGAAGAATAAAAAAAACAATGAATTAAGTTATACCCGTATTACACGATCCTAGTTTATGAAGCTTACAAGCTACTATCCTAGCTTGTGACCACAGAAAATATCTATGCTTGTGACACACAAATGAGAGTAGTTGTATGAATCGCTGCCGGCATTGCTGGTGCTTGCTGGCACTTCAAGTACACCTCTGTATCACCCTTTTTTTTAGGGATGGGAAATCATCAAATGACTTCCCCTGCTCTGGGCGGAGCGGGAGGGAGTGTCAGACTTCTACTGACCAAAACCTATCCATGTTCCTACATGTGCCCTTTGTGTTCCGGAGCCACGGTATCTCTTTCGAATAGTCCCGCGACTCCGGCAGGCGTCGGCCCTTTCGGGCCCCTCTGTGTGCTGACTCTCTTTGAGGCGCGCGGGAACACGAACGCGCCGTCGACACGGCCTGTCGTCAGAACACGGACGGACGGCGAGCCACACATAGCTCACCGTCCACAGGCCCCCGCCTACGGTGGCCTCCGACGCCCGCGGCGTCTACCACGGCGGCCGGGACGAGAGGTTCTCTCCCTCTCCCATTCCGCCACCTCCTTCGCTAGCATGACTGCTTCGCAGGACGAGGTGCTAAACGATTCAACGGTCTTGGATTTCGTGTCGAAATTAATCTGAGAAGCACTGCGGAGGGAAAGAAAAACATTCCCACTTCCCTCAGATTAGATAAATACAGGATTAATCAAACAAAAGCTGCGTTCAGTGACCGTCGCTATCGATACCCGCCCACGTGCGCTTCCGTTCGCTCCCTCCCTGCACAAATGCGCAAGCGCACTGCACTATCGATTGCTGAATTTGTATTGCATTTTATTTTGATAATTTTATGAATTTTGGCTGGATTTTTGTGTAAGGTTGACTTTCAAAACCAAAAGCAACCTTAACCTAACCTAACATTTCCAGGCACTTTACAAAATTTGTCAAGGTCAGTCATTCAAAAAGATGAAGATTTGCACGTTCTAAGCGTACCACCTACCTTTACCAAGAAGCTCAATCAGAGCCCAAAGATAGCCCCCTTCGGCTCTGATTCCACTCATTTGCAATAAGTTTTGATAAGTCAAATACGGGCCTGGTTTTTGAAGATCTTAGAAGTAACAGGAAAAAGCTACCTAACTGAATCCAAATACCTGTACCTATGTTAGGTAGCTTATTGTTAGCGAAGATATTTTTGGTGAAAAGGTGGCGACATTTTTTTAGAACATTTAACTGTGTTCTGGCGCTGTTCATTGTTGGTACCTATAACTTCTAGAGTAAATGAGGTTTTTGAAGATATAGATATTCAATAAATTCATTATTTTTCGGACAATTTCCGTGGCCCCTACAAAGTTACGCAAATAAAATCAAATATGTGCATAATCAAATGTGGCATCTTGAACTATTGCTATTAATTCAATAGGTAAGTTAACAATCAAAGTAATTGTGACTCAATATAACTTTGTAGGCAATATTAATTGTCATTGTTTAACGTCTTATTGGTTGAGGTCGTTGTGCCACTTCGAATAAGTTTTAATGTCTTAAGTGGTAGGTATGCGTGCTGCTTATACCGCTACCAGTGTTCCTGATCGTTATTAATGAAGATGATAAATTGAAGGGTTGGAAGTGTAAAGGGTCTAATTAATCCGGTGTTTTATAAAAATGTAATATAATGTGCCAAACCACGATATTCAATAGGTCCCAAGCGCCATGTACAAACACGAAGTTAAAATCACCAAACCAATGTATATTGCTCTCTACTTTTATTGTTTATATCTGTTAAAATTGGCAGTAACTGTAATATTTCATTTTATGAAAATCGCTAACTGGTCACTAAGAATGAAATAAAGTTGACGGCAGACAAAATATTAGGGAAGGGATTTTTTTTACATACACTACACCTTGTTCGAAATAGTATAAAAACATGAAGTTATGTTTTACAGGCGTGATACCTACCTATCTTATTTTCTAAAAGTAATGTACTTCCTACTAAACGAATAAAAAAATAGTTCTTCGGAGAGTGTGCCCAAGAACTGCACGACGTCATCCCACCGGCCCCTTTCTACTATCGGACATGCTGACGCACTGCAACATAGATACCATCCCTACCTTGTTGCTATTCCACCTGTAGCTACAATCCGGAGTTTTATTCACCAATTCGCACTAAGTGTTTCCAAACGTATTTTATAATGCGCACAGCAAAGGAGTGGAACTCTGTCTGCGTCTGTGTTTCCGAACGCTTAGGTACAACCCTAATCTCTTTAGAGTGAAGAGCCATTCCATCGTGTTTGTATGGTTTGACAGCTCACTTGTCGTTCATTCCACCTAAGTGATCACGGTGAGTTGTCGACAGAATTGACGGACAGGCTTCTGGGTAGGTACCTAAGCTCGCTCCATAGTAGACTTTGTGTCTGTCATCTTTGACCAAGACTAAGGGCGGGTTGTATCAAACAATTGGTTAACGTAACATACGTAGGTACGTCAAAAAGTTACGATTACGGACGATGTTTGACGTTCGTTAAATTAGAAGCGTTGTTTCAAAACATTCTGGTATAAATTCCTGCTCATCCCAATAGCTAAGTTATTGACACGGGTCCTACCTAAATAGCTTTTTTTGCATTCCACCACTTATTTGTGTCATCAGAAGAACTGGTATTGAGGAATTCAAAAGAATTTTCACAATATTGTTCTATTTGACGCAACTAAAGTTACGTTAACGAGTGCTCAGACCATCTGTTAACGTAAACGTTATATTTTACGTGCGTTAACGCTGACATTTTGTGAAACAACCCAATTTTTTGATTTGACGATAGTTAGCACCATTTTTAACGTTTACGCGTGCGTTAAGTGTAGTTGAAACAACACGCCCTAAGAGTCAAGAGCAAACCCATCACAAGTAAAAACAAATCTCTCCCTAAACAGATGACAGTTCTCAATACGATCACTTCATTACCCGCTGCTATCATCATCATCTGCCTAGCCGTTTCCCAAGTGTATATTGGGGTCAGCTTCCATCAAACCGGATTCAGCTGAATACCAGTATTTTACGGGGTGCGGCTGCCTATCAAACTTCCACAACCGACTAACTGGGTAACATGGTACTTCTTGGCAAGACTAGTGTCAGATATCTGGCTTCTGAAAATCCGTAACGATTGCCAAAGATCTCCAAATGACAGTCGGGACCAACGGCTTAGTATAGTTTCCGAGATACGGAGGAAACTCGGTATGTTAAGATGGTCACCCATCCACAGACCGACCTCGGCAAGCGTTGCTTAACCTTGAAGATTGACCCGTGCGGCTGTTTTAGTTTAGTCACGAACTATGACGCAAATTCAGATTTCAGAATGCTATCTCGATATTCCTAATAGAAATACCCAATAACCCTGCCTACGCTGGGAATCGAACCGACTAACAGTTGCGCTACGAAGATAGTTATCTAAGTAGGTAAGTACCTAGATTGACATTAATAATTTTTAACAAGAATTTTACAGATTTGGACATGTCGCGCATCACACCATCACACATAATAATATGATTTAATCAGTAATATGCACAATTTATGATAGGTAAGTAGTCAAATAATGATCTAGAAGGAATTTAAGCTACTATTCTGCACCTATTCAATCAACACTTTACGAGTAGCTACTAGACGAAGCGGAATGAAGTCAAAGGAGTTCATACCTTCTAATGAATGAACAGACTGTTCGAGCGTTCCCCAGTTTTATGGAATTAGGTCGGGAACGCATGAATAGTAGTTAGGTACATACGAAACATTAAATGAAACAAAGTTCTGTAAAATCAGAACCGACAAGATATTTTACGTTTACATAAATGTCGTCGTTCACAAAATATTACACGCTTCACTTTAAAAACAAACTGAAACACAGATATCAACCAAAATCAGCATCGTCAAAATCATCAGCGAACTTCGTTAAAACCTCGCCACGCCAAAAGATAGAAAATTAAATTACTCACAAAAATCGTATCGTAAGTCTCCCCGTAGAACTTGATGGGTACTTTCAGCGATATTTCAGGGGAGGGTACCTCACTCCCGCGGGGGAGGTTCTGGTCGTACCCCAGGCCGTGGGGGTAGAACTGGTCGCGAGTGACCGCGCACGCGCACGCCACCAGCGCGAGGACTCCTGCGCACGTCCACATCTTTCCACGCTTCACACAACACTGGAATCGCTGGAATGCCCCGTTAATGGGGCGGACATTTTATCGCATATACTATACGACTATACGGAAATAAACCCAGCTTTATGTCGTAAGGTGCGGGGTGCGCTCAAAGGATTTTTGGGTCGATGGGAATGTTTTGTTATTTAGTGAAGATGCGCTTGTTTTCGTCACTTAGTAATGACCTATTTTGTTAATTTTATCGATTAGTGTAGTTTTCTAAAATGTGTTTGACAAATTTGTTTGTTTAGGTAAATTAAACTGGATTCGGTATGCACGTGATGTTTTAATAGCCAATGAACTTGAATCTTATGATTAAAAATCGAACCCCATAACCTTGATCTTATGATTAAAAATTGAATCTCATAACCTTTTGGGGCTTCTCATGAGACTGAAATCAGGCGGCAGATAATTGCACGCAGAATAAATACAGTATATTGTCCGTCAAGTAGCTTCTGGTTCCCTCGCCATACACGTTTTCAAAACAGCTAAAACAGACACAATTTTGTAAATATGTCATCACATTCATGCTTATTACTAGCCCGAGTGTAGAACGCTGCCAAACTGCTGCCCAAAGCTGCAGTCCATTCACAATTTCACTATTTCTAATTCCCTTCCAGGAAATCTTAGTGAAAGTGTTATTCTTGTATCTCAAGTATATCTTACTAGTTGACCTGCTCAACTTTGTCTGAGTCATATTTTTCATTAATGCTCCGCTCCTATTGGTCGTAGCGTGATGTTCTAACCTATGCCTATAGCCTTCCTCAATAAATGGGCTATCCAACACTATAATAATTTTTCAATTCGAACCAGCAGTTCCTGAGATTAGCGCGTTCAACCAAACAAACAAACTCTTCAGCTTTATAACATTAAAGTATAGCCAGTTAATGCTAAAGTTTGGATGGATAGACATTTGTTACCTACAGACCTAGTCACGTCAGAACTGCTGGATTAATCTGGATGATATTTGGTTCCTAGATTATTTTCGACTTTTAGGGTCAAAGGGAGAAACGGAAATCTATACCAATGGAGTTACATAAAATCTCCGTATCACGTAAGTCACTAACATTTTGATTGACATGATTGGTTAAAATTTCTTTTGTTTCTCCGCTCCGCTATAATGGACAGGCAAATTTTAAGCGGACGAAGCTGCGAGCATCAGCTACTTTCAAAATAACAAACAAATGCCTAATGAATTAGACATTAATTATGTCAGCACAGCGTCGGGAATGTCGTTATCTTTCACAAAGTTAGAAACGTTTGTTTGTTTGTCCCGGTTAATGAGCGTTATCTCGTAAACCATGCGATTAATAGGTACTCCATTCACTTAGCCAGCGCTAATATTAACTAATTATGTTTTGAGAATATATTAGAACAAGAAGATATAGTTTGGCAATGTGCAGTTCTTTTTGGGATCACTTTGTAAGTATGTGTATGGATAGTAATTCTTCAGAATATGTTTTTATTATTAGGTAATGAATTATAGACTTGCATTTGATCGAAATCTCACCTGATGGAATGCTATGGTCGACAGTGGAGCACGCTGGCCTGGAAGTTGCCAATTGTGGTATAGACCCCCATATTGTTGCTGTCAGGAAACACAGACTACGGTAGGGCATTCCGCTCGTTGGCTGTACCTACGCACAGATACCTAGCACATTGGGTGGGAAATGAATTCAAATGACTTCTCCCCCGCTCTGGGCGGAGCAAGAGGGAGTTTCAGACTCTTACTGACTAAAACCCATTCATGTTCCTTCAGTGCCCTTTGTGTTCCGTAGCCACGGTATCTCTTTCGAATAGTCCTGCGACTCCGGCAGGATCACATTATTTCTAAAATGTTTTTTGCTAGAATGCCAAAAATAAACAATAAGTAGTACCTACGCCATCGAAATGGCTACTTTCATCTTATTTGTGTTTATGTATCATCAAACTACAAATAAAAATTGCTACTTCGTTTGGCAAAACAAATCTATATTGTTTAGTCTGATGCAGCGACTAAAATATTGAAAATTGCAAACTAATAATACTGGCACCCATTTTGTTTGAGGTGACATTAAAATATCTGTTTTCTTCGTATTTCAGTGCTATATTAAAATATTTGTAGGTATCTTGGATTCCCTGTGCACTACAGGGAATTCCAAGATACAAATATTTTAAACGCGATTATTTTATTAATACGTTCATTCTTAGTATAGTTATTTGCCGTTGAACTAGGTCAGTCAAACCTAACTGCAATAATATTTTTCAGTAGAATCTATTTCTACTTAATATTATAAAGCTGAAGAGTTTGTTTGTTTGGTTGAATGCGCTAATCTCAGGAACTTCTCTTTCGAAGTTCAGAAAAAAAAAGTGTTGGATAGGTAATTTATCGAGGAAGGCTATAAGCTTAATGTATGTGTAACTGTGTTAGTTAAATAAAGCATTATCATATCACTCCACGAAGGCTGAGGAGATCGTGGAGTACATGAGAGTGAAAACCAGCTGGTCTTTGAGGGTGGAGAAGTTGGAGTTGCGCCACAACACAATCTTTAAGTAAGTCGTGTGTGTTGCGGGTTCCAACTCATCATCTCGAGATGTTCCTCAAAGTAGAGTTTTGGCCGAAGAGTGTCGTATACCTACCGACGTTTCTAGGCATGGGTCATTGATGGTTATCCGGTTAACGTAATTTAACTGTTAATCGTCAATGGTCAACTGGTTGAAAAAACTGTTAAATTATTAACAGGTTTTGAACGGGAGCGATTGGCGTCAACGTCAATTTATGTCAACGTTTTCAATGATTGAAAATTTTGCAAATAATAAATTGATATTGATAAATGAAAAGTCGTTTAAAAAAATACAGTTTATTGATTCAACGACCACCTCTAGACGTTTCCCTTTCTGCGGCGCTGCGCGACACCAGTCAGCGAAACATGACGCTGTCATTTCGTGTGCAGTAGTACCTATATGGTTATTGTTTTATCTAATATATAAAATTCTCGTGTCACAGTTTTCGTTGCCATACTCCTCCGAAACGGCTTGACCGATTTTGATGAAATTTTTTGTGCTTATCCGGTATCTATGAGAATCGGCCAACATCTATTTTTCATCCCCCTAAATGTTAGGGGTAGTCCACCCCTAAATTTCTTTTTAATTTTTTGGCAATATTATTCATGAATAATGTGACGCAGACGAAGTTGCGCGGGTCAGCTAGTGTTTATGTATTATTTTGTATGGGCCCCATATTATGCCTTAAATAAAGGATTTTATTAAATTATAACATCACGCTACTACCAATAGGAACGGAGCATTAATGAAAATGTGATGTATCGCGGGTCAGCTAGTAATTAAATTTAATAGTAAGTAACTAAAATTAACTAAGAATAATATTATGTAAGTATACAATATTTAATTATGGGTACAAGTTAGTCAGGAAATGATAAACATGTATTTTATAAGAAAAGTTATTTAAAGTGCTCTTCCCCTCTCCTAAATAATCTCCCTAATGCCCGACAGGGTCCATAATTGTTTTATTTATTCATTTTACAATCTATAAGTAAGTATACATTATACACGTAAAATACTGGTATTTCAGCTGAATCCGGTTTGACTGGAAGCCGACCCCAATATAGTTGGGAAAAGGCTAGGCAGTTGATGATGTATACGGACTGCAATAAACAATTTTAGATTGAGATTTAAAATTCTGTTTAGCTTACTTGTATACGTCTACTAGATAATAGACCACAACAAATAATCGCAAAAACATTCTATATGTAGTAACTGTACCTATACAGCCTATTCAATCACAAATTGAACATCACCACAACTCTTTACACAAAGCGAACAGTAGTACATACTCGCGGACTGATTATCTGTGAGCATTGACCTAACTTTAGATAATTCGCAAACCAAAATATCTGGCGAGAATTTAATTCACAATTCCCAGGTCGCTGACCCCGCAGCAGAATGCACGAAACTCCTGGCAAGTTGCCTCTGATGCTCAGATTAACTGAGTTAAAATTAAGTTGCTAAAAGATAGAAGACTTTACGTACTCTGCCGGCAAAAGGCTTGTGTCCTGAAAAAAATCTAATTAGTCCGTCGGTTAGATTCCCAAAAAATATTTGACCCGCATTTTTTCTTTTGTTACGGGAACCAAAATTGAAGAAGTTACGACGCTTTTAAAATTCTCAATACGTCACGCTGTGGCATAATTTTTAGCGGGTCGTGACGTCACGAGCCCCCACTCCCGAGTTTTGATGCGTTTTATCTTTGTCAATTATCATTGATTTACAAAAATAAAAAATACGTGTCCATTATTTTTCAGTACTCTAACTGACGGACTAAATAGTTTTGCAATTTGTGGATGATGGAAACTAGCCTATTGAATACCTACACTACGAGTATGTAGGACGGGACGACGCGATGTGATGTGATGTCGTGATGTCGTGCGCTGTTCGTTTTTCTCGGCCGATGTGTAAGATTGTCGTAAATAACATTTGTGTCGTATTATTTTGAGATTGCATTTGGAGTTATTTTCGTTTTGTAAGTGCAGGGAACTCAGAAAGCTCTATCATTGGTGTACGCTTTGGATTGTATTAATTATAGTCTTGTCTTCATAAGTAGTTCTACTTGTTTTTTGTGATTTCGACAATCCGAAAATTTGGAAAAACTATGACAGACTCACACTAAAACAGAGATCAATAAGTGTAGAGAGAGCGTGTGTAAAATTAAGATAGAATATAAAACGAACCTACCTACTTAATATTGTAGTAGCAAAGTATATTGAAACCTTTATAATTTCCTGAAAAATGAATGAAACTTACGTCCATAATAGACAATCATTTACTAGACCATCGCAAAGTTTAATTTCATCTAAAAATCTATTAGGTGGCAGTATAAGTCGAGTGTGTAATAAACTATAAAGAGAAATATATTGTTCGCCGTCGAGATGCGGTAAAAAGTAAAAACTAAACCGCTTATTGCGGTAAATGATGAAAAATGTTCACTTCCGAGCCGGAACCACTACTCTTTGTAGCTACTTAGGTGTTTCTAGTTTCAGGAAAGTAAACAGAGAGCCAATTCTACTAATTTTTAAACAACTTCCGCATTCGCATGTCAATCGCAAACTGTCAAAAAAGCCTTAATTTTCATACATTCTGGACAATTTTCTATTGAGATGCGAATGTGAATATTAGTAGAATTGGCACACACTTATAATTTCTTTGTGGAGCTATAAGGACTACTCACACTTATTCAGATCCATTCGCATTATGCTGAACGATTTTGGTGACACTTATACAGCCGGTATATCCTGTCGACATCTCACCGTGTTCACTTAGGTGGAGTGAACGACAAGTGAGCTGTCATTACGTCTTGTTTGTATGGTTTGACAGCTCACTTCGGGATCACTTCACCCACGCTTTCATTTCGACATGTTTACAGAATCGCACTGCAGTTCTGGTTCTATCAGCCGCGTACAGCGTCGTAAGAATGAGAAGGCGGCTAACTCAATCTATAGCACTTAACACATTTGTCCTCATTTTATACTTGTTTGCCGCGAAAGCTGAACGGATGCGTACTCGTATCCATACAAAATCGTTGTTTTTTATGGGCATAAGCTAAAAAAGTGTGAGTGTTCCCATAATCGTAATTCTTCAATTTTATCAAATTTAAAACATCTTTAATTTTATTGAACACTAGCTATCCCCCGCGGTTTCGCTCTCGTCAACTGGCAACTTTCTTATTTTTTCTTTCGTAAGAACCTTCTCCTGTCAATAACAAAAACAACAAAAAAAGTATTAGCAAAATTGGTCCATCCGTTCACGCGTGATGCGATGATCAAGGGAAGTAGGGATTCAAAATATCTATTAAGATAGGTTTTTCTCCCTTTCCGCCTTTAAAGTTATCCAATCTTAGCTTAATAAAAAATCTTGGCTTACTTACTTAGACTTACTTTATAAAAAAATTGATAGTAAGTCAGGGCAAATGATTTTAAAAGTAGGTACCTATAGAAGATACAATGTGGTCATCATTTTGAAAAAGCGAGTTGCTGAAACTACTTCGTTGTCTTGTATATGGAGTGAAAAGTATAGCAATTACAAAGTAAAGAAGAAAGCAAACAAAAAGTGAAATTTCAAGTTTCAGCAACTTGTACTGAAGAATACATAAACAGATTCTGTATTTCTATGTGAGTATATGAGAACGGATTCCTGAAAATATAATTGTACAAATAGTAGTGGTATTTGCGAAGAAATGAATGCTGCCGTGACTAGGCTTAGCGTCGAGATCTAAATCTGACGGTAGCTCGAGCGGACGAATCCGTCCGGACAACGCCGGACACCGGACAGCGTATTGCCATTGTGTATATCAGTACAGACACCCATAGTCTGTACTCGATCACTGTGCTCTTAAAAATAACAAATAGGTACTCTAAAGCAAACTACGTATGACTACAGACCAGTCTGTATAAGTATACAGTTTGCTTGCATATTTTTAAAGCAAACTACGTATGACTACAGACCAGTCTGTATAAGTATACGGTTTGTTCGCATATGTTATAACCTCATCTAACCCAAATTATTCACCAACAATAGAAGGGATCTGGTGCTCGGCGGCCGCTGCCGCGGCACGCTAATGGTCATGGTTCTAACCTAACCTAACTCACTTGATTAACCAACCATAGAGGGGATCTGAACCTGACAATCATTAAGGGTTGGTTCATATCTGACGGAAAATGCGTCGCGTATTATCGGTCGCGTAACGCCAGAACAGACAAATGTATAGAAAAACACTTGACCGTTCACACTCAACCGATGATGCGTTAATAATAATAGACGCCACCGATGGTACGCTCGACGCATTTTCCGTCAGATATGTACCGACCCTAAATGCCAAAAACAAAAACTCAAATAGCAACTCGTACGTATTTTGCTCTAGTATTTTAAAGCAAAATGTATATTGATTCAGACACTCTCTGAATAGGTATACAGTTTGCTCTTCAACTACAAACGCAAACTGCGATCGAACTCAGAGCAACCCCGGTCTGGGTCAGTATACAGTTTGGCAATACGCCACCGGACACGGCCCTGCTATACGACGACATTTTAAAAGCCATCTAGAAGATGCGTTAGCGTATAGCTTTGTGTACGGGTATTGTCTGGACCGGGTGCCTTAAAAGATTTTTCGACACATTTGCTCATAAAATGCATTTACGAAGCCTGTGTACATCGTTCGAAAGTTCAAAATTACGGACCATACAATGGAGTACTCTCACCTAAGTACCTACTTTACCGCACGCTCCGATGTATGGCGCCGTGCGTATTCTTTACGGTATTTTTTTAATGTCCATAAACAATATAATTATAAGAATTCAATCCGTCTGCATCCGTCAGCCAAAAATGCTTCCGTCTGCGTCCGTTCCGGAAGCGTTCCATACGCGTTTTTTTTTGCGAAGAACTTTTGCTCAGAAGGTTTGTCGCACTTTAATATTGAAGATAAAATGAGACAATAGATGTAGTTCTAATTACCCGACTGTTACACTTATGTTTTTTTCGAGTGTATTTATGTATGATGTCATATTTCTTTGGCACACTGTAGCCTAACCCTTTGGCTTCATAGATTTTAGCTTGATAGGTGTCGTTAGATTCGTCTAAATAGTGAGAAGGATACTGGGTTGGTATATAAAAATTAAAATATCTGAGCTTCAGTGCCATTTTAATGACTTCAGCTTTTTTAACCTATCGAGTGGGGTATCAATATAAAGGCTCGAGGAGACCATTTAAAAAATGTAACTTACTAAATAAATGATTTTGGCAAAAAAAAACCGATTGGTACAATATACAAATATAATTTACAATATAATAATATATAATTCTACTAAAATGCTTCACGCAGACGCAAACGGAAGCGCGTTCTTATTTTTAAAACTCTACACAATATTCCAAACACACACAAATTCGCGCCATTTTCAATTAGAAACGTCAAAGATAGTTGCGACTTTCAATTATAATATTAATTAGAATATGTGTTCAAGCGAGGAATCAGATTTATATATGGATTCTACTCCACCTGACATCTTGAATGAGGCGCCAATTGCAGAAAATGGTCATTTGCCGCCAAAATCGCGAGAACGCTATTTAATGATTAACAATATTTTTTATTATATAATGAAAAAGTTTGATTAATTATCTATTTAAATAATGTGTCGAAAAACGTTGTATGACACACGAGCGGATTTTGGTCTTTACAAACTCGTGACTATGGTAAACCCTCGACTTCGTCTCGGGCTTACATTTGTCTACTCGTTTGTAAAGACCAACTTACCGCTCTTGTATCATAAATAACTATTAAAGTAAGAAGGATATCTGAACCTCTCGACAAAGTTACGTTTTTAGTGATAACGATTGTCGAGAAGTCAGAGATTTATTTATTTACTAGCTTCTGCCAGCGGCTTCGCCCGCGTGATCCCTAGAGAACATATTCCCGGGATGAAAAGTAGCTTATGTGCTATTCCAGACTAAAACCTATCTTTGTTCTAAATTTCATTAAGATCCGTTAAGCCGTTCTGGCGTGATTGAGTAACAAACAACCAAACTTTCACATTTATAATATTACTCGTTTGGTGTAAAGCGAAATTATAACCATCTTCCCCTCGACATTATAATTATTAAAGGATATTGCAAACTGTCGTAAGCCGTTTTCCGAAGCTACTCGCTAGCCTCTAGGCGCCTAGCTAGCCGCCTGCCTGTGCGTTCGCGACCACAAAAATAATCCATAAAGCATGATTCAGTATTCACGCGCGATGGCTTATTATTAGCGTATTTCATGTATAACTTTGGTGTTTCTATACCGATTTCTATGATTATTTTTTTTGTGGAATAGTTAATAATGTTAACTTTTTTAATAAGGGATGACTGAGAGTGTTATAAACGTAAGAGTAGACAAATATAATCAGAAAGCTTCGAACTGCTAAGCTATCGGGAGTTATACGTGTTATTGTGCGTCAATCATAAAAGATAGACATATGCTGTTGTGGAATATTTTTTATATAATTTTAAGGAGAACATTTCCGTCATACATGATTTCTGTGTAGCTTTAACCATTAAGGTTGCACACGCGACGGAAGCTTAAAAAATGGAGTAACTTCTCCCGTTTTCCCAACATTTCCCTTCACTGCTCTGCTCCTATTGATTGCAGCGTGATGAAAAGTATACTATAACCTGCTCAGGAGTATGAATAATAATTGTACCAAGTTTCATTAAAATCCGTCGAGTAGTTTTTGTTTCTATAACGGTTATACAGACAGACAGACAGACAGACAGACAGACCGACAGACAGACAGACAAAAATTGTACTGATTGCATTTTTGGCATCAGTATCGAGCCCTAATCACCCCCTGATAGTTATTTTGGAAATATATTTCATGTACAGAATTGACCTCTCTACAGATTTATTATAAGTATAGAAGATAGATAGAAGATTATAACTTTATACACCTCTAAAACACTGTACTAAGGCGTAAGTTGAATACTTTAGCCATTACTAGTCGACCTGAGGGTGGTGACCAGAGACAACATAGCTAAGACAAACAGAGAAGAAATAGTACATTGTTATCCAGGGGTGAAAGTAACTGATTCAATAGTTCGAGGGACTAAATAAGTGTTTCACCCGAGGTGAACACTGTGCTTTTCACTATGAATACAAGGATTGTCAAAATAAAAACACGAATCTGAATCGGACGAACAAATCTCTGCTATACGAAAGTATGAACAAAGCTAAAAAAAAAAAAAACAAATGAAGATCGTATTGCCGCTTTCCCGACTATTTTGTTTTTTTTTCTGTGACCGTCCAGCTATTCAGCCATAAAATTTTCATCATTGATTTTTTTACGATTTGACGGCTGTCAGTTGAAAACGATTCTCCCTAGGGCTGCAAAGTAATACTTTCAACCCACTCCTCAGGCAACTTCAGGCCTACTTTGAATGACCATGAATAATGAAAAATACATTTACCTATAGATTACACACACAATTAATTGTTTGCGTGAGCTGGCAAAAACAGATAACTGTATATCAAATTTTTTACAATAAGATATACAGTTATCTGTTTTGGCCAGCTCACGCAAACAATTATTTAAACTCTTTTTGCGCCAGAAAACTTAAAATCGCCAAAATGTAATTTAGGAGTTCATGTCACTTCATCGTCGCTATGGCTTCTTTCTACCTATAGAATCTTTCGCACCATGCGTCCATCATTTCTTTGGTTCTATTTTCTTTTGGTCCGATGCACACAATGATCTTTTTTTTTAAACTGTACTGTGTCGTTTGTTAGTTAAAAAGCGGCGCCGGTCTTTAGAACCACTATTATCTTCAAAGAATATTCCTATCATCCTCAGACTAAAGGTAATGACTCACCGCCCCCGGCGACTCCCGAAAATTATCTCAATTCTCAAAGACTGCATTTTTCTTAAAAACAAAGACCGCTCGAAAATTTATTTATCGCTTTTTGTCGAGATTAATTGAATGGCGGAGGGTTGCGGGACTTGTGGGTAGTTTCGGCTCGGCGTCTCGGCGGATCCGGTCGCCGAATGATTTCCCGCTTCCGGCCCGTTTCCGTCCCGTACCCGTGGACGTGGTATTGCTAACGATACGCTTTGTGCTACCCACCTTTGTGGTCGCACCCTTATTTATGGTGTCTATAAGAAAATGATGAAGTTACTCTTGCCTTTTTTCGTTAATGGCAATTTTCTTTCTGTGCTGGTGAACAATATTTAAGATTGTTTTGGTGGTTTTCCTGTTGATGGTGTACAAAAATCCTTATTGAGTGCAATTTTGTCTTTCGTATAACTTTTCATTCGCAGATTGTCTTGCTGTGTCTTAATATAAATGTTTACATTGTAGTCCTTATTTTTCGTTTTATGAGTCGTTGCCTCGTTGATGGGTTTAACTGCATAAGTGTTGGGCGTAAGGTAACATTTTAAGAAAGTCTAGACTCTGGGCAATGCAGACGGAGTAATAAATAGCCCTGAGTGACCGAATGCCTAGGACAGGGCTGACACGGTCTGTGAAAATAGCAACTATAGTTGTTCACAGGAGACTAAGTGGTTTTCTAAGTAGGTCCAATGTTATCTTTACATCTTTAAGAGCTCCACTGTACACTGTGTCAGTAATTTCGCTACTGCCTAGGTCGAAATCATCATATTATCAGGATCTGTTATTTCATTTCCAAGAGCACAAGATTGATAATGATTTGATGTACTTAATTCGATGATTAACCATAAGTTGTACATTGGGCGACAGGGTCGATGCCAGTCGGGGGGCTATTCTGAACCCTGATTCATGGTAGCGGTATGCGTCATGGCGTTTTAATCGGTAGGAGTCCGACATTACCCTGCATGCTCCCCTGAAGAAGGGTGCTACTTTCGTTTTTTCCATTTTCACAATATGGCATCCAGTAGTCGCCATATTGAATTTTCACTAACGTCATGTCTTTAGTGACACTCGCCGGACTAAGAGGAATCGATTGACGTGTGATTCATAAAAATCGGCCCAGGCGTTTGGTCTGTATAGTACTTCAAAGGAACATACAAACATACATACGCTGATAAATACATTACCTCTCCTTTGCGTCGCGCAGTCGGGTAAAAAGGCATTAGGCTTTCTCTCATGGCATCTTTCCCCCACACACAAACTTGAAGCAGTTGATGCTCAGTTCAATCGTGTCACAATGCCTTCGACACATCTCCAACCCCCCTGCTAGGTCATAAGCACGCCGTCCCCGTACATTATTCCCTCAAAACGTACGAAACAATAAGGAAAAGACGACTATAATGAAGACTTCCAGGGGTGTCCGCAAATAATCTACTTTGTACCGCACGTGACCGCGTCTCTGCGTCACTTAATTAATATAAACTCTCGGGACAGCCCTGCGTTACCGGTAAATTATTGCGTTACATGTAGCACATGTATGTCGCTGCGTTACTGAAATATGTACGTGGCGTTTCTTCGAGACATAGTGCGCTGAATAGATTGTGAGACGCAGCTACGGGTTTTTTGTGTTGAAATATTTTATTTTGGTTAGGTTAATTAGAAATTAATTCGCTGAAAAGTCTGTTCTTGAAGCAGTTCAGTTTGTAACACTTTCTAGGAGTCTATTAAGTGTTACGAATAGGTTACACAAAAATATTTGCTCCTGAAGCTACCGCCAAAAAAGCTATGGAGTTTTGAAGTATTTGTTATTTGTAATATTGGATTTCGCGAAGTAGTTATGTTTGATGATTGCGCTGGTTTTATGGTCCCAAACTCTCCTACTGAGCATGGGGATCTGGATTCGATTGCCAGGTCTGATAGTGTTATTGATTTTTTTTCATCTGGTATTTCACAAAAGCTGCTTGGAGTCTGGACTTGAGACCGGCCATCAAACGGACTTTTACTTTTAAAAATTGTAACAGAACCGTTTTTAAATTTGTCGAATCGAACAACGAACAGAGCCAAACGTCGCGACAAACAATTAAACGATCATTCTAGCGAACGCTCTAGTAAACGCTCGTCGAAAAATTTATTTGTCACCAGAAAGTGGCAAACTTAGTAAGATTATAAAATAACTTGAGAATTTGTAAACTCTCGATAAATTGTCAACTGAACATTCGGAATACTTTTTTACGTCTAATTTGATAAGTACCTAGTTTATAATTTCTCATTCTGACTTACAAAGATGTCAAACAACAATTACGAAATTCGTCGGCTCGGCAAAAAAAGCTGGATGCAAAATTAATGTTGTTTGCTAGAATGCTCGCTCAAAAGTTCCTGTTAATTTTATTATATCAGCGACTTAACATGAAAAATTTCTGATGGAATTTTCTTTCCTAATCTGATTGTTTACTTTTCATACACCAACATTACCTTTGATCATCATAATGCTGGTCATTTAATTTCAGCCACAATGGATTGCATTAGACATTCAGTTTCAATATGAAACTACAAAAATCCTTTTCAGTGCCTACACAAACAATGCATGATAACAAAGTGCATATTTTTTACAAAGGATAAATAACGACATCAAAATAACAATATTTATTCACTGATATGATAATTGAATTCCCAGTTTTTGGCATGCGGTCATCAAATGTCCGGTGGTACATTATGTACTGGTTCATACATATGTATGCAAGTAGGTATGAGTCGCTACTCCATTTATATGTATGAAGGTACATGTGTCAGTTTTGAAGTTGCTAACCTAATGTTTTGGTCATGATGAGCTATTTCTTTTATTTTAAAACTAGCTGACCCACGTTACTTCGTCTGCGTCACATTTTCCATTAATGCTCGGCTCCTTTTAGTCTTAGCGTGATGATATGTAGCCTATGGTCTTCCTCGATAAATGGGCTATCTAATACTGAAAGAATTTTTCAAATTGGACCAGTAGTTCTTGAGATTACCTCCAAACTTACAAACAAATGTTAACTCTTTATAATATTATATTATTATAATAGTATATAGTATTATAGTATAGATTTAATCAATCGAAAGTCTAAAAACCAGTCCTGGGTTTTGCTGTTACTGTGTAATGTAAATCAGTGAGCCAATTCTACTAAGCCTTTAGCAATGTCGCATTCGTAAGTAGATGTATTCTGTGACCCGCATTACGATTATTATACAAAAAAATAACAATAAATTTTGGGGGTCCCCATACTTAGAACTGAAACCAATTTTTTTTTAATCAAACCCATACGTGTGGGATATCTATGGATAGGTCTCCGAAAATGATATTGAGGTTTCTCATATCATTTTTTTCTAAACTGAATAATTTGTGCGAGAGACACTTCCAAAATCGTAAAATGTGTCCCGTCTACCCCCCCCCCCCCCGTAACTTCTAAAATAAGAGAATGAAAAAACTAAAAAAATATATGATGTAAATTACCATGTAAACTACCAGCGAAAATTGGTTTGAACGAGATCTATTAAGTAGCTTTTTTTTAATACGTCATAAATCGTAAATCGCAACTTTTGCTTATAATATAATACCTACAGGTTTGTACGGAACCCTCGGTGCGCGAGTCCGACTCGCACTTGGCCGGTTTTTTGTAAGATTGCGATTGACATGCGAATGCGAACATTGCTTAAAACTAGGCAGTCCCTCTATGTAGCATTGTATATTGATAATAATATAATATTCAGCTGCATCTACTTGAACTGAAAGCCGATTACAAAGCCATCAAGAAAATTCCATGCAGGTTATTCTAAGAAAAATGCTCAGTTGATACTCTGTTGCCTTAGATTTAGATTGCATTACCTTTTTACTGCTCCAAGGGGTAGCCGGCCTGAGTATTTGATATTAATTTCAGCTTGATTCCTCCACGCGTTCCTGAGAAAAAGGGTCTTATCAGCTGGTCAGACAGACGGACGGACTGATCATAATGGTTCCTGCGGGTTCTGTTTTTACCGATTGAGGTACAGAACCCTTCGCCGTAAAAGTTAACACAGAAGTGATCTGTCAATCCTTCCGATCAAGTTGGAATGACAGTTCAGTCCTTCTAAGTTCTCACGGAGTAATTTTCTGTAGAATAGGCCGGCTGTTCCTTAATTCAACAGTTAGTCGTTCCAGGAACGAATTATTCTGTCATCAAACGTTTTTCAGAAACACTGCTCTTATGTGCACGGTTTGCTTTGCGTTAATGAAGATAGGTCAAACAACTGACGTTTTTATCTGTCTACATCTTCACTTAGCGTGACGATGTTTTGTTGTTTTTTTTTTATTTGATATGGGTTCGCTCTTGACTCTAGTCTTGGTCTGAGATGACAGAGACAAAGCCTGCGATGGAGCGAGCTTACCCAAAAGAATGAATACCATGTTCACTCTTATTTTGAAGAGATTAGGGTTGTAAGTGTTCGGAAACACAGACGCAGGCAGAGAGTTCCATTCCTTTGCTGTGCACAATATAAAAGACGTTTGGATACACTTAGGGGCCATCTACACGAGCGAGAGAATCGCGGCGATATCATCGTCCATGCCACGTATTTCCATAACAACTCTATGAACGTGTCTCCACACGGCGATATTATCGCGGCGATTCGATGGATGAAAAAACGTCAACTCGCCGCGATTCTCTCGCTCGTGGAGACGGTCCCTTCGTGCGAATTGGTGGTATAGCAACCTGCAACAAGGTAGGGATGCACAGTGTTATAATTGCCCCGAAAAACGGACATCCTCTTTTTATTAACTAATTCGATAGAACAGGTTATTTTAAAAGTAAGAGTAAAATACCCGTGTGCCAATTTTACACCAAACACGAGTAAAAAATGTTTTTGTTTTTTTTTTCAACATTTCTAAAATATTAAATTTAAAAAAAAATACGCATTGTTTCACCCTTTTGATCACTATGTGTAACAAAACTATATTAAAGATATTTGAAAAAATATACAAAAGAGTACTCACTAGTACTGATGTAAAGAAATATCCTTTTTTGTGTTTTCAGATTTTGATTTTTCATGGAGGTATCTTTGCTTAGTTGGATTCAGTATTTATTGTGAGTCATGTTTAGACGCCAACCAATCACTAAAAAAAATACACATCCAGATCTCGCGGTGTCTAAGAGTTATTAACTTCTAAAGTTTTTTCTGATAATTTTGATTTTAGGGTCATCACTACACAAATATTTTTTTTTTTTTTAAGGTTTAAATTTTACGTTGCATTTCATTTTATCATAGGATACTCGATCTATCACGCATAAATTTTACAAATAATATTCTTAAATCTTTTATTTTCAGAATGCTGTAAGTTCTAGACACCATAAGATTTGGATATGATATTTAAAATCGGTACTTCTTAGTGCCAAAGCAACATATTGTCCTCGATATTGAATAGAAATAACATGAAATAAACCCATAAAAAAATAAAATCGAAAATGTGTAAAATTTGATGTTACTTATTACACGGTCAACGATAAAAATTTAGCGTTTGCTTGATAATTTACTTAATATAAAGCATCAAGTAATTGCAATCAAAGACATAACAAAAACGCATTGGATCATAAGTTATAGCGATTTCTATGGTTTTTATGGAGACCATAGAAAAAAAATAAAAAAAAATATAACTCCAGATTGGGACAAAATTGTCACACGGGTATTTTACTCTTACTTTTAAAATAACCTGTTCTATCGTATAAGTTAATAAAAAGGGGATGCCCGTTTTTCGGGCCAATAATAACACTGTGGGATAGTAAGTTGCAGTGCGTCTGGATGTCCGATGGTAGAAGGGGGCCGTTGAAATGAGGTCGTGTAGTTCTTGGGCACACTCACCGAAGTACAATATAACTATTATATATATATATATAAATTTATCAGGGTCAGTTTCTTAGATCAACAATGCCAGGCCATGGGTTCGATTCGACGTCGTCATTTAAGTAAATACTAGCATTTGCCCGTGACTTCGTACGCACATATCTCTACACTCCCCAAGGAACCTACATGCCAAATTTCAGCTTTCTACGACCAGCAATGCTATTCTGTAACAACATTTTCGTGTCTCGACAGCGGAATCCGAGGTGAGTTTCAAATTCGTATAAATATAAGACCTTATGACGCGTGAAATAAAGTTCACTTTGTAAGCTTAGTCACTCAGGTGAAGTCGATATCGAAATGGTTATTTACAGAATAGACTAGCTGTATTTCGGCTGTGCTTTGTCGGTCAGTCACTCACTCATTCAATCAATCAGTAACGGAATAATTTTACATATTTTGATAATTATGGAAGGAACTCATTTTATGAGGTAGCGCGGGAAAATAATTCTTGGAAAAAGTTCATAATCATCATAAGTAGGAAAAGTACGTATGTAAGTAGAGACGTCATCATCTGCCTAGCATTTTCCCAACTACATTGGGGTCGGCTTCCAGTCAAACGGATTCAGTTGAATACCAGTATATTACGTGGAGCGGCTGCCTACCAGCCAACACAACCCATTAACATGGTAACACGGTATCTCCTCGGCAAGTCTGGTGTCAGATTTTCTGGCTTCAGACTATCCGTAACGATTGCCAAAAATCTCCAAATGACAGTCAGGACCAACAGTTTAACGTGCTTTCCGAGGGACGGAGGAAAATCAGTATGTTAAGATGGTCACCCATCCACAGACCAACCTCGGCAAGCGTTGCTTTACATTGAAAATCGACCTGTGCGGCTGTTATTATTTAGCCACGAGCTCCTCTTAGTAGTATACACGTCGATGGGCCGAAAATTAAGTTAGAGTAAACTGCGTTCTGTGTACGTTTCGTCTTCCGAGCTGTATTCGGCCGTATAAAACATAATACCAGTGCCATGAATACTCTTGGAATGCTGAACTTTTGTGCCAGTTTCACAAGATGCTCTAATCAAGGGGCCACATTGAGCGACGAGCCCGTAACGTTACGTAAGTCATAAAACAAGAATCGCATTAGTAAAGGGTTGGACGAGGCAGGCCGCTTGACGCGAGCGGAGCGTTGCGGTATCGCGGGGTGGGGGACAAGTCATGGGAGACTAGCAAAATGGGCACTATGGTAGGCGCCAGAAAAACGTACAATAAAATTCATCCTCCTACCCCACCACCCACCTTTACCTTCACCTTTCCCTAATAACCCTGCGTCGATACTAGAACAATGAATTATGAACTGTTTTTCATTACTAGAGAACGTAAAGGATCACGATAGAAGTCGATTCAAGACAGCTTTATCTTTGTTTCTGTTTTTAATATGAAGAAAGTCAATAAATGTATGTGGGTCAATGTCTGTTATTGCACGGGTATCTGGAGTCTACCATAGGCAGAGCGATTTTCTGTCGGCGATAGCAATTGTGGAAATGCCAATCTTTTTTGGGATTGACCACGTGGCATTTAGATAGCTAGCGCATATCAATCGTTTGACATTTCGACCGTCGTTTTCGCTGATAGAATGCTACTTTGATTAGGCTGTTCACGCGTCTAACTTCATTGCCTCACCGTTTTTCTGGTCGTCGCTAGAGTGAATTCTGGCTTTCAGTGTTTAAAGTGGTTTGGCTGTCTTGTAACAAAAATAAGACTTGTGCGGTGTGCCCTATGGTTGATGTTACAGTTTCACGTTTGGTAGGTATATCAGCAAGTCATTGTCGATTTGCGAAGCACTCGGCTCACATAAAAAGCCAGATATTGTTCTGTAGAAGTCTGCAATTTTGAAAAGATTTCAAAAAGCTTTATTTTTCAAAAAGTGCCTGATTCCTGCAAGCACCACATGTGGGACCCAGTTTTCCAGTGTTTGCAGGAATAACAGCTGATAATTCCCTTTCTAGATTTTGGTAGCTCCCTGCGCTAGACATCCCAACAGAGAACGGAACCGAAAAAAATCACACAATTTGTACGAAATTGCTTTTTCTTCGTCCTGTTCTGGGAACCCGGGTGTGTGTGTGGACGGCGCTTTATCTACACTCAAACGCCTCCGCCGATCGCTTACGCCTGAGCCTAAGTGGTCGCTCGTAAACAGTTTACGACAGTGTGCCAGCGGTGAAGATTAAAATCATGCATTTATTTTATTCGTCATTATTCCACAACGCCCAGCCTCTGTGTACAACGCTAGCTCTAAAAATTTGGAACAATCTCGCTACTGTGACATTTTTACGTTCCTGTGCTCGTTCCTATTAAAAGATAAGTGTTTAAGTACTTTTTGTCATTAGGAAAAGTATTTAATTGTGTTTGTGTTGTTGTTTGTTCAATTTGACTGTTTGCAGTCGGTAGAAGCTGTCTCTTTCGTGGTGTTTGATTTTGATCAATCATCTGCCTAGCTTTTTCCCAACTATATTGGGGTCGGCGTCCAGTCAAACCCGATTCAGCTGGGTACCAGTATCTTACGTGGAGCGGCTACCTACCAGACCTCCCTTTTTGGCTTATCACTGATGTATATAATACTACAAAGCATGGTAGGAATTTTGTCACGTACTTAGGTATTTAATATTTTAATTTAATGAAATTAGCTATTGTTTTTGTTAATTCATGTTAATCAAAGTCGATTCGATTGAAGAGAGGTGGTTCGATTCCCGCACAGAACAAAAACATATGTGTACCTATAGATAGCCTACAGACAGTTGTTCCGGGTCTGGCTGTTTGTGTAAGTGAGTGAGTTTGTATGTCTGTAAACGCACCTACAATACAGGAGAAATTCCTAGTGCGGGGCAACGAAAGGAGAAGAATAATGTTAGGCAATAAAATAAAATTGCGCTGAGCGTGCCCATCAAAGCGTTTGCTGGGTTGACATCCAGCGAGCTCACGGACGAGGGTAAATAAAATAGATACCTACACAGTTGAATGTTGCCGATCGATGATCTGGTGGGCCACTGAGGTCCATGACTCCGAGTTTTTGGTCAGGACCGCTGTTTGTGACACAAAACCCTTCCCTATCACAGTTGGGGTCCACCAAGGCTCTGTGTTCAGCCCTTTCCTGTTCAGTGCGATATTAGACGAAGTATCAAAAAGCATTAGAAACGCACATGAGCAACCCCCGTGGCTGCTCATGTATGCTGACGATATCGCACTGGTGGATACGGACAGAGGGAGACTGGTGCGACGCGCAAATGCGTGGAAGGAGTCGCACCATAGAAAACGGCGGTCTGAAACTTACTGTGGCGATGACAGAGTATTTATGGGATCTGGGATCTGTACTTGACGTGGCAGCGTGAGGTGACTGGTGTAATTTATGACCCTAAAATGCCGATTAGGTTGAAGGGACAGGTCTATAAATCCATCATTAGACCTGTCCTTTTATATGGAAGCGAAGCGTGCACTGTACTTGAGCGGCACAAGCGGGAGCTGCGGGTCACTGAGATGAAAATGTTGCGCTGGATGTGTGGAGTTTCGCGGAAGGACCGCGTGAGAAACTCCCGAATTCGTGGCAGTCTCCATGTCCGTGACATAGCAGACAAACTGCAGGAGAGCCGCCTACGCTGGTACGGCCACGTCTTGCGTAAACCGGCAAACTACGTAGGAAACAAGTGTCTGGCTATGCCACCTCCTGGCCTGGCAGAAGGGGAAATCCCAAAAAGTTCTGGCTTGATGTTGTCCAGGATGATATGCATGCCAATGGACTCTCAACCAAGGATGCCGAAGATCGTGCGAAGTGGAGAAGAGAAAGCCGGAAAGCGGACCCAGGGCTCCGCAGCAAACCAACTGAGGATGCAACCGGGAACACGCTCCGATGAGAGAGAGAGACAGTTGAATGTTATATACGTTGATAATAACCTGTAAATAAATACCTAATAATTTTAAAATGTAATCAAATATACTTTAGGTATTATTTTTTAAGCAATTAAATTGTATCTCCAAAAACATTAATTAAATAGAATATTTGCACACTTAAATATATACCTACCTACGAAACTACAATAGGCAAAAAGTAAGTTATTTGGATATCCCAATGTACCTATTCATATTTGTATAATTTAAGTATCAATTTAAACATTTAAATAACTAGCTGTCCCGCGCAACTTCGTCTGCGTCACATTTTCCGCTCCTAAATAATATTGCAACAAAAAATTTAGATTTAAACTATCCTATCTCTCAAGTTGGATCGAACTGCACATGGTGTGCGAATTTTATTATAATCGGTTAAGTGGTTTAGGAGTCCATTGAGGACAAACATTGTGACACGAGATTTATATATTTAAGATTTGGCCACCACTTCGCACCTGAGTTCAAATCGAATAGGCAGACATTTTCTCTATATGACCATAATATTAAGACGTTAAGCTTCCGTAAGCGAGTACTTGACTTTTTAGGTACTCCACGTTCTTAGGGTTCCGTACCTATAACGGTAACCAACGGAACCCTATTACTAATCGCTGTCCGTCTTCCCGTCCGATCTTCCGTCCGTCCGTTTATCAGCGGAATGTATCTCAAGAACCGTAATAGGTAGATAGGTTCAAATTGAAATTTTTAGTGTCTAATTAATCAAAATTAAATAATAAATTAAATATGTTTTTAGGATTCCGTAGCCAAATGACCAAAAACGGAACCCTTATAGATTCGTCATGTCTGTCTGTATGTCCGTCCGTATGTCACAACCACTTTTTCCGAAACTATAAGAACTATGCTGCTGAAACTAGATGTAGATTTTCAGTCAAAAATAGAAAAAAAAACAAAAAATGTTGGGCGGTCCCCATACTTAGAACTGAAAACCAAAAATGTTTTTCATCAAACCCATAAGTGTGGGTAGAATAGGTCTTCAAAAATGATATTGAGGTTTCTAATATTTTTTTTTTCTAAACTGAATAGTTTGCGCGAGAGACACTTCCAAAGTGGTAAAATGTGTGCCCCCCCCTATAACTTCTAAAATAAGAGAATGATAAAACTAAAAAGAAATATGATGTAAGATTACCATGTAAACATCCACCGAAAATTGGTTTGAACGAGATCAAGTAAGCAGTTTTTTAAAAAACGTCATAAAATCGTAAACCGCAACTTTTGCTTATAATATACTAGCTGTCCCCCGCGGCTTCGCTTCCGTCAATTAAGTATTCATTGCACATATCGAGTTTTCATTGGTTTTAAGATGTATTCTGCTATTCAGGTCGGAGACAAATCCAACGAATCAATAACCACGAAAATTGGTTCAGCAGATCTCGAGTTATAAGTGTTGTAACAAACCCGTCTTTGTTTTTATATATATAGATTTATACCTCAGGTTTGTACGGAACCCTCGGTGCGCGAGTCCGACTCGCACTTGGCCGGTTTTTTTTTGTTTTATGGTACGGAACACTTCGTGTTGGAGTCCGACTCGCACTTGGCCGGTTTTTTTTTTTGTTTATGGTACGGAACACTTCGTGTTAGAGTCCGACTCGCACTTGCCCGTTTTTTTTTTTTGTTTATGGTACGGAACACTTCGTGTTAGAGTCCGACTCGCACTTGGCCGGTTTTTTTTTGTTTTATGGTACGGAACACTTCGTGTTAGAGTCCGACTCGCACTTGGCCGGTTTTTTTTTTTGTTTATGGTACGGAACACTTCGTGTTAGAGTCCGACTCGCACTTGGCCGGTTTTTTTTTTGTTTATGGTACGGAACACTTCGTGTTAGAGTCCGACTCGCACTTGGCCGGTTTTTTTTTTTGTTTATGGTACGGAACACTTCGTGTTAGAGTCCGACTCGCACTTGGCCGGTTTTTTTTTTGGTTATGGTACGGAACACTTCGTGTTAGAGTCCGACTCGCACTTGGCCGGTTTTTTTTTTGGTTTATGGTACGGAACACTTCGTGTTAGAGTCCGACTCGCACTTGGCCGGTTTTTTTTTTTGTTTATGGTACGGAACACTTCGTGTTAGAGTCCGACTCGCACTTGGCCGGTTTTTTTTTTGGTTATGGTACGGAACACTTCGTGTTAGAGTCCGACTCGCACTTGGCCGGTTTTTTTTTTGGTTATGGTACGGAACACTTCGTGTTAGAGTCCGACTCGCACTTGGCCGGTTTTTTTTTTGGTTATGGTACGGAACACTTCGTGTTAGAGTCCGACTCGCACTTGGCCGGTTTTTTTTTTGGTTATGGTACGGAACACTTCGTGTTAGAGTCCGACTCGCACTTGGCCGGTTTTTCCCAATACGAGCCTAGAAGCCGAAAAATATCGAGTATTTGGGTTCACGAGCGAACAAATCGGCGATAAGGGTGAGGTCGGGTGTCGAACCCGCGAAATTGTGGCGATACCATTACAATAATATACAAGGTCAGAGTCACTAGAGATAGCGGGAGCTTGGCGGTCCGCTAACTTGTGAGATAGATGTGTGACGTCATTGGAGTATGTCATGTAATGTAACTGATTGGTAAATTTAACTTTGACCGGATCTGTGAGTATCATCATATCCCGGTTTTCACTTTCCCGTAAGGATTTCGGGAAATTCCTGCTCTGTGCTCTCTCTGTGTTAGCGTTGATTAACAGGTAATAGGTACCTATATATCACAAATTTCAGCTTTTTGTTAAACATTAACAACCTTTTAGTGAGTAAAAATATAAATAACTAGCTGACCC
Source organism: Ceramica pisi (assembly GCA_963859965.1). Lineage (NCBI taxonomy): Eukaryota > Metazoa > Arthropoda > Insecta > Lepidoptera > Noctuidae > Ceramica > Ceramica pisi. The sequence goes on along the minus strand of OY982536.1, from coordinate 21,909,620 downwards.
GCGCAACTACATCTACGTCACATTTTCTATGAATGCTCCGCTACCTACTATTTGAACCACTGAAATAAATTTTTAAATCAGACCAGCAGTTCCTGAGATTAGCGCGTTCAAGCAAACAAACAAACAAACTCTTCAGCTTTGTAATATTAGTATAGAGTATAAACAACTTACTCTGAGCCCAACCATGAAAACTATTCAGGGTCCTTCACTCCATAGCTATGAACACAGTGATGTTTTCCAAAATCATTGTGGTGATGGTATTACGTTCATCATGATTTTTGTCCAGAAGTAGGACCAAATAGACTATTCCATTATATAAAGGAGTTCATGATATACCTGAAAAACTTTTCACATAATATAGTCAAGGAAGAACAGTCCCTAATCACAACTCTTCGAAAGATCAAGCTCACGTTTGAGAGTTCGAAATACTGAAGGGTCAATCTTAACTAAACATAGAGACCATTATCACGATTCTTATCAACAACACAGCAAATTACGATGATGAACACACTAAAACACTGGCCCCAACAGATTTACAACATCAACATGACAGAATAGTTTCTTAAATCACACATAAACTTAGCAAATGTGGTCGAGAATGTGTTGCGATAATAATTTAGGGGGACGTTTGATGGGCCCCGTAATCTGTGCAGTGTCGGCGTGCCTACGGGCTCGTAAAACGGTTTATAGTCGCCTCTCCGGTTCTCGCACGGTTACGGCACGGCACGGTATGTCGGACGAGATTTTTGGCACGATGAAATGTTATGGCCATGGCTGGTTCGGGGTGCCTGGAGAGGGTTAGTGAGATGATGAGATTTAGTTTGAGATACTGCGTCACATTGGCTTGAAGAGGCTTTTGTTAATGTTAGACTGTATGTTTTGTGCTATACTTTAAGCAAATTGTGTTTGGCAAGTAGCTAAGCTAGAACCATGGCGTATGGCTGACATTAAAGTGCCAATTCTACTAATTTAGAAGCAACGCATCGTTCGCATTCACATCTCAGTCGAATCTGTCAAAAAGTCTCAATTTCCATAAATTTTTGACAGATTGCGAATGCGAGCGTTGCTAAGGGCTGATTTTTCCTACGCCAGATAACTTTATCGGAGGAATAATTTTGAATTTTTGACAGTTCTTCCACACAAAAACTGTCAAACTTTAAATTTTTTCCACGAATAAAAGTTATCTGGCTTTAGAAAAATCAGCCCGTAGAATTGCCACTTTGGTTTTAGAGTTCCGTTTTTGAAATTGAGAAAGAGGTTTTCTATAAGAGATTTGAAATTACAGATTTTGTCTTTCAGCCATGTACTGACTACCCCATAGGTACTTATCGTAAGGATTTTGCTCAGAGAAGAGATAAGGAGATTTTATATACACTAAATACTTTGATATCGACGTTGGGATTATAACTCGTAGCTCCATCTATCACAAAATCCCAGCATTAAAACATTCTGTACCTAAGTACAAAAATAGATGTCGCTCTAAACTAAAATTATAGTGAGGTTAATTTAATTGTTTGTTTATTAGGAAGTCTCAATAAGTTATTGCATGAAGCCTTTTCACAAACCAAGCCAAGTCTGACCGGCTGCAGATGAGGATTATTATTTAACATGGTACGACTTGCTATCTGACGTGCCCAGTAACGAGGTAACACGGCCCTCTTTGGCAAGACGGGCGTCAGATTTTCTGGCATCTGACCTATCGAGCCATGGACGATTTGTAATGGATCCCCAATCCACAGCCCGATCTCGGAAAACGTTGATTAAGTCTCGAAGATCGTCCCGTGCGACATAAGCCTTAGAAGTTCTGATCTGATTGATTCATTTTTTTTTTAACTTACCAACTATATGTACACATTATGGAATGCAATAAAGTACTGAGTATTGATAATGGAAATTTAATTCACTGATACAAAGCTGTTCTATCGCTGAACATCATCAGCAACTTTTTAGTCCAGATCCTCAAGACTAAATGACATTCTCAAAAAGATTGTCAAAAAATAAAAAACAGAATTGGCTAGCGCAATCACAAACATTTTGACGTTTACATAATCTCTATCGCTTTAAAAATATCATTATGTCTAGAGCCCCAGGAAAATGTAATGCTCTAATAGAAAGTAGCACGGGAGAAAAGCTGCAAGAAACAGCTAATCTATACTAATATTATAAAGCAGAAGAGTTTGCTTGTTTGTTTGAACGCGCTAATCTCAGGAACTACTTGTCCGATTTGAAAAATTCTTTCAGTGTTAGATTGCCCATTTATCGAAAAAGGTTGTAGGCTATATATCATCACGCTAAGATAAATAGGAGCAGAGCAGTAACGGAAAATGTGACGCAGACGAAGTTGCGCGGGTCAGCTAGTTCCAAATAATTGCAGTAAGAATTTTAATTTTCGTTTACGTACGCCGAAACGCTCGTAGCGATCTTTCAGTAATGCCAATAATTCAAATCGTTTCATGATTTCGAATGTTAAATACATTGAATCGTATACAAGCGCAGAATTTGATTTAGATCGTGTTTGAAAGTAAAACAGACGAGAAATACTTTATGTTGGCAAATACACGTGCGAAGGCTTATACTGGGTCAGGTAAAGTTTTGTTCTCAGCTTCGAATCGTTGGAAGGCTTTTTAGGGATATGTAATAGCTAGCATAAAACGAAACGTTACTACCGGTACCTGAAAGAATTTTCTTTCGTATCCTGATAAATAGAAGTTATTACATTACTTACTGAGTTTTATTATTCTCTTGAGTACCTATAAGTAGATCAAATTATATTTAACTAGCTGACACACGCAACTTTGTCTGCGTCACATTTTCCATTAATGCTCGGCTCCTTAGTCTTAGCGTGATTTTATTACCTTTCCTCGATTTCCTCGATTACCTTTCCTCGATACATGGGCTATCTATAATGAAAGAATTTTTAAAATCGGACCAGTAGTTCCTGAGATTACCCCCTACATACAAACTTACAAACAAATGTCACCTCTTTATAATAATAATAGTATAGATATTAGTATAGAAAAATATTCGTATTTTTATTCGTTATTGGTCAAAAAACCCTATATTTTTACATTGGTTGTGACTGAGTGTGTTTTTACTTGAATTTTAACGTTTTAAGTAGGTACCCAATAATCATCACCTGATCGATCAATCCTAATATATAAAATTCTTCCATTACTGAGTGAGTGACTGTTTGACAATGCACAGTCGCAACTACTGCTCGTAGAAAGCTGAAATTAAGCATGTAGGTTCCTTGGAGAGTGTAGGGGAGAAAACTAAGAGAGCATTACCCGAAATTCCAATGAAAATGGAAAACACGGCATAATAATATGCGCGAAACAGGATAATCTATACTTAATATTATAAAGCAGAAGAGTTTGTTTGTTTGTTTGGTTGAACGCGCTAATCTCAGGAACTACTGGTCCGATTTGAAAAATTCTTTCAGTGTTAGAGAGCCCATTTATCGAGGAAGGTTATAGGCTATATATCATCACGCTAAAACAAATAGGAGCTAGTAAATTAATATTTAGCTTTCGAATTATTTCTTTTGAATGATTTCTTTAAACTTAGCTAACAATTTTACAGCAGTTTTATCCTAAAATTGTGCAATAAGAATTTATAATTTTTGTCACAATGTATTATTTTTTCATGAATACTTATAGAATTCTAGTGAAATGGATACGGAACCCATCTTCCCACATAGCCGACACTTGACAGGTTTTTTGTTTATATTTGTTTAGGACTAAAGTTCATCAGGGCGCCGGGCGTTCTCGGGCAAATATTGCGAACCCGATTTAATATAGTGTGCCGAAGTGGTTCTGAATTAAATTGACAACGTGCGCTCATCTTGGATAGGGCTTGTCGTGTACATATTTAATAGTGTCAGCTGTCTTAGTTCTCACGTTAGAGATTAGTAGTTGCTGAGTTATAATCTGTGGACACGGGAGATGATCGAAGTTGATACTTTATTGCGCAAAAGTTGGTGAGTTTCCAGATAATGGCAACGAAAACACTATTAAATGAATTCGGTAGGTTTCTCAATTACACACGGTACACGCCCCGCACGGCTGTAAATTATATAGAATAGAATATAATAGAATACTCTTATTATGTATAACCATATAAGTTACAGAAAAAATAGATGAAGAAAACATTATATAGGTTGACACAAGACAGTGGCTTCATTTTAGTGTAATAAAATTTATAACTTGCTTTTGCCGTGACTCCTGTTTAGTCCTGTTCCTTTAGACATGTCGGGAAATCTCTCCTAGTGCTCCGGAGTATAGGGAACCTACATGCCAAAATTCAGCTTTTTACGACCAGTAGTTTCGGCTGTGCGTTCTCTGTCAGTCACACAATAACAGTAAAGGTCCTGTCCATTTGCGCGGAGCGACGCAATGGAGTGGAGAAACGGAGAAATATTAACCGCCACAGTGTCAGTCAAAATGTCAGTGACTCACGTGGTGCGCAGATTGTATGCAATTCCGTTGGTTACACTTTCTCTGTTTCTCCGCTCCGCTGTAATGGACAGGCACCCTTACGGAAGAGTTTTCTAAAGTAAAAATTATTTTTGAATTTTTTTATTTGTTTGTAATTCCTGAAAGGCCTGCCAGGGATGCCTGGAATTACAAACAATTACAAAATTTTGTTTCTCATCATTCGAAATACGAAAAATCTTTCCCTGATAGAAAGCTATTCAATCAAGGTTAAACCAACCACCAAACCAAAAGACCAAAAGACCAAAAGTTGTCTTATGAATGAATTGAATTGAAAGGCCACAGTTTTAAAACGTTTCCTGTTTGATAGGCAACGGGAGAAGCCACGGAAGAAGCTAGTTTCATATCATCACATCAGCCGAAAGACGTCCACTGGACATAGGACCCCCAGTGCGTTCCGCATCCATCTACCCGCGACCTTCACTACGTCATCGGTCCATCTTGTGGGAGGCCTTCTAAGGCGCAGGACAAATATAAGAGGCGTCGGGCGGAGGCGAGGCGTGGGCGAGGCGCGGGCGAGGTGCGAGTGCGGTGCCGGTGCAGCGCAGAACAGGCGCGCAAACGGTGTCGGAAAGACGTGGCGCGGGCGAACACAGTGGATGCGTGCAACATGACGTCTTCTTGTGGTGTGCCGGGGGCGAGGAAGCGGCGCCCGCTCCACGCCCGCGCCCCGCCGTCTCAGCGCCCGCTCCACGCCCGCGCCTCGCCCGCGCCCCGCCGTCTCAGTATGTCTTGCGCCCCACCTCTTCTATACATTTTGTATGAAATATCAAAGAAGTGGTGCCTCGCCCGCGCCTCGCCTCCGCCCGACGCCTGTTGTATTTGTCCCGCACCTAACGTTACATATTCCGGTACGTGGTCATCACTCCATAACTTTTCAGCCACCGAACACCAGAGTGCCAATTTTACTAATTTTCACATTCGCATCTCAATCGCAAACTGTCAAAAATGTATGAAAATTAAGGCTTTTTTGACAGTTTGCGATTGACATGCGAATGCGAAAGTTGTTGAATAATTAGTAAAATTATTAATTAGTTTTATCTGAAAGGATATACTTGCAGATTGGTCCCATTTAAATCATATCAAAATCGGTTACGAACTTTGGATTTTAAATCGAAATACCTGGAATTTGACTATTTAGATGACTCTTTGATAATCGAAATTGCGTATTTTGCTTTTCTGCGATTTTGCAGTGGTGTTTTTAGGTGTGGGGCACCACTAAAAAGTGAAAAATAAAAAACTTTTTACAAAAAAATACAACCGACTTCAAAAAAAAAAACACTACAAAGTAAAAAATAACTTTAATTTCGGAAGTCGGTGTCAAAATACGAAGAAAGTAACAAAAACACCGACTTCCGAAATTAAAGTTATTTTTTACTTTGTAGTGTTTTTTTTTTTGAAGTCGGTTGTATTTTTTTGTAAAAAGTTTTTTTTTACTTTGTAGTGTTTTTTTTTTGGAAGTCGGGTGTATTTTTTTGTAAAAAGCTTTTTATTTTTCACTTTTTAGTGGTACCCCAAACCTTTTTTTTATGTTTGTTACCTCATAACTCCGACAATTATGAACCGTCATAATTGTCGGAGTTATGAGGTAACAAACATAAAAAAAACAACCGAATTGATAATCTCCTCCTTTTTGAGAAGTCGGTTAAGAAGCATAAACTTCAAAATACGTATGTACTGAGTAAAATCATATATTTCTGTGTATAAAGCAACTCGTTAGAAGCAAAGCCTTCATAAACATATCCTTCTTAGACAGGCTATAGTGACGATATAGTAACCCAATAAAATGCAATCACCAAGTACAGGCAAAGTAAGTGCGGCCCGTATTAAACCCGGGATTACCAGACAGAAGAAGTACTAATGAGTTCCAGGGTACCAGATCTTAAAGTATACTTACGGCTCTCATTTCCATCCCGAAGACGTTCAATTCAGGCGCGGATTAAAATCGTAAGACGGTTTAATTGAAAAGGTTCGTCTGCTGTAGTTACATTAAGTTTTATTGGCGGTCAGCCTTTACATCTGCCGAGGGACTTACGCCTTCAGCGTAATGATAATGTCGATGACCTCTGCCTGCTACTGACTGCTGGAATGGTTTGTTTTGTTTTAAATTTTTCTGTGTTCAGTGTTTTTTCCCTCGTTTGGCTAGGGCCGGGGTAATTAGAGGTAAGGAGTATAAAATTTTGTATTTTCAGAGTTTTTTAATTGACTTTTTGCGTTTGGAAACTCTCGTAGGTATAGCGATTGGCGTTCAAAACATCTTTTAGACGTTTTTTTGGTTGATTGTCAATTGACTTCTCCCACTCTGAGCGAAACGGGAGGTAGTGTTGGACTCTTACAGAGTCTAACAGCAGTAGTCATTGAAAATACCCTTACAATTATTTTAAAGTCGAGTTACCACCGCCCCCGAGGCGTTCTAGAGTAATTCTTTCGAATAAATCTTTCAAATTCTTTTAAACCATTAGATTCTGGATGTAATGCAATGATTACATATACATATCTTATGCGATACTTGCCTCCAGCTTATTGTAGACATCACTATTAACATGGATAAGAATTATTCTTTTGAAAAATAGACACACTATAATGAATATACTCAATACTCAATCATTTATTGCATTCCATATGTATTACAAAGATGGTTTAAAATGGTTAAAGAACAAATATGGACCCTGTCGGGCACAGCAAATAATAGGAGAGAGGAAGGGTGCTTAGCAGTATGTCAAGGTATGAAATAGTATCAAAAATTATTACAAATGTTAAATTGGATGTATTATTGTAAAAACATGTATATATTTATTTGGTCTGTGTTTACATAGTATTCTACCCTAAATGAGGAGTGACCGACAGAGAACGCACAGCCAAAACATATAGGTCCCTCAGGGAATGAGAAAACACGGGATACGGGCGCCCGTTAGTATAAAATAATACAATTTTTGGCGTTAATAGCCACGACACAGTTTTAACTAATGTGGCTATTATCGAACACAAATAAATTGTAACATGTGTTTTTTTTTGTTCTAATAAATAAATAAATGAAAATAAATGAAATTTGCTATTCCAAAAACTCACACTAAGCGTTTCCAAGCGTCTTTCATAATGCGCACAGCACACAAGGAGTGGAACTCTCTGCCTGCGTTACCTGTGTTTCCGAACGCTTACAACCCTAATCTTTTCAAAGTTAGAGTGAACAGGCTACTTCTGGGTAAGCTCACTCCATCGTAGACTTTGTCTGTTATATCTGACCTAGACTTAAGTCAAGAGCAAACCCTTCTCAAGTAAAAAAATAATAAATTGGGTTACGTAATATTTATTGTGAAAGAATAATTGGTTCGTAATTTCATTGTGACTGTTTAAAGGACAAATTTATATACAATAGAAAATAAAACTCCTAACTAAAATATGGCGTCAAAAAAGACTGGCTGCATTGCCACGTTGTATGGCAATGTTTATCCTCTGTAAAAGGTAAAAGACAGCCCTTGGGTCACGCGAAGCGTCAACTAAGCGTTTTGCTAGATCTATAAATGGGACGTGAGCACTGGGACCTACGGTCCAAGAGTTTCAACTCCAAACGGATCAAAAATTTAGCATATAAGGCTGCTACCTATATTTCCGCCGTTTGAGGTTTTCAGCAGCCTGTATACCTATTCCTGTTAATTTTCAAATATTTTCAGATAGTATTCCACCCCTCTAAGTCTATAGCCGATATTTTAAGTCATAAAGACAAAAATACCATCGTGCAATTTAACACCATCTTAACCGGTTCACAGTCCAACAGACCACATGTGGTCTGCGCTGATTGTTTTACTATTGTGTCTGCTTTGCGGACAGTGAACCTATTAATAGTAATTCACTATAACATGACTCCCGTCAATCTAGAGGTGCTTGACAGTTAACGTTGAAGATGTACTATGAAGTGCGTGCGACGTCGAGAGGTCCTCGGCACTCCTATTATAGCAGGGAGGGAGTTGTATGTCGTATGTTACTTGTAAGTTCTGCCACGGATATCTTGACTCTTGACTTTATATTATTTCTATGGGGTTAAGTTGTGATGTAGCTGATGGAATATTTGGAAGAGGATTCATGATGTTTTAATTATTCGGATATTAATGTTATTGTAAAACATTAGTATACATCATAACATGGGTCTTATAATAATGGTTAGATCTGCATGTTTTGCCATTTATGGCGTACAAAAACAACATATTTGGTTTATTGGTATTATTTATTTATTTATAAACAACAAAAACATTTTTTTTTATCGTAATACTACTTAGTTAAAAAAAAAGAAAAAAAAATGTACAGATTAGGTTTTACAGATTTGATTTGACAATATAGCTACTGAGTTTAATCAACCAAAAGTTGTGTGTAAATACTAAATAAGTATTTTGTTATTAATGAAAGACTTGAGTTTGGACACCACCTCATCTGATGGAAAGCGATAATGTGTTCGACGATGGAACTTCGGTGCCTAGAACTAACCTGTTCAATTGTTAAAAATATCACATATCGTTAAGTATAATGATAGGCTCGTCGAATCGAACCTCCAAAGTCTTGAGCATCGACGCCGAGTTGCTAGCCTGTCGGTTTTCTATCGGTTGCATTTTGGGGAGTGTGTGACGGAATTGCATAATTTAACTCCGCAACGTTTTGGGAATACATTCATTGTGCGTACAGCTAAGGAGTGGAATTCCCTGCCTGAGTCTGTGTTTCCTGATAGCTACAACCTGGGAGTCTTTAAGTCAAGAGTGAATAGGTTACTTCTAGGCAAGCGTGCTCCACCTTAGACCGCAACATCGTTTGCAATCTTTCCACCGTAAAAAGTTTTCAGATCTCATAGAAGCCAAGTCCTATTCAAATTATTTTGTAGTTAAAAAACATTTAGTGACTGTATCAATAGTTTTTTCATTATAATTATAGTGACTTGGCAATGAGCACAAATTAAACCTTCAGTCCCATCATGTTATGAAAGTGAAGTAGTAGAGAGAGCACAAGTGTTTGCGCCCACACTGGTACATTAAATATAATTAATGTAATGTGCAGTTGAAAAGTCTTGGGTGAGACTGACTGCCGTTTTCAAAATTCGGTTGGGACGATAGTTACATAATGACTGACGACACGGTTGGCGCAGTGGTTGAGCGATTGACTGCTGCGCAGCATGTCGCGGGTTCGATTCCCGCACGGAACAAATATTTGTACGACCTACATGTATTTGTTCTGAGTCTGGGTGTTTTTCTATCTATAATATGTTTGTATTTACAAAAAAAAAAAGTATATAAGTAGTTTATCAGCCATATCGTTACCATAACACAAGCATTAGGTTGCTTAGCTTGGGACTATATGGCGTTGTGTGAAATGTCCAAGGATATTATTATTATTATATATTGTAATGAACAAACCAATAGAATATGAATTCTGTAATTTAATATTAATTTTTTCTTTGTTAATATACTCATCGAACAATATCGGTACATGGTTCGATGAGTAATTAACATCGAAAGGAAAACCAATATTTGCTCTTCAAAACAGTATCCCAACATACACGAGACGGCAGAGAATATTTCCTTTGATCTTCTCCCAAAAATATTCCCTAGAAGATAGCGATGGCGACCGGCACAATATTTGCCCAGGTCCTAATTAATAACTCTTTTAATGTAATTAACCACCGTAATTACTGGTGTTGGTCTGGATTTATAGGCGTCTCTTTTATTCGCTTCTTTCTTGATATACCTAAATGATTAATTTATTTTTTCATTAATTTTATTGACTGGAATGAAATGTATTAGAAGTCACAAAAAAATAAAAAAAAATTGACTGGTGTTTAGTAGAGGTACAGGATCTCGTGTCCTGCAACCTCTATTCTATGGTAGTCTGGTGGGAAATTGCCCACTGTCAAGCCTTTGTTGCGAGTCGTATTATCACTCCGCATAAGGCACTATAGGTGTTTTTTCACTGACATGTATCTTTCGTAACTGTCAGTGAAAAATGTCTATTGTTCAACTCATGCAATTTCTCATACACTTTTCAGAGAAACTTGTAGACTGGTAAACACGAATTTAACCGGTAGGTACCCATAATATTCTTAGACGTTGTTAATGACGCCCAACATTTGAGGCACATTTTTGTTTCTGCTGAGGGCCTAGCACGAATATTTTCGACGTGTAGTAACGTTACGTAAAATTTTACCATAGCTACAAAACTCGTTTCGCACATAATATTTATTTGAATTAGATACGACATTCATATGTTTAAATGATATAAATTGTGTATGTCCTATAAAATTAATCCAAGACATGATGGGGTTGTAGTTTTTTACATAATTAGGGTTTTTGTCCATTATATTACAGCGGAGCGAGGTAGGTAACTGAGCGGAGAAACGAAGAATTTTTAACCAATGGGATTGTACAAAATCTCCGCACCACGTGATTCACTGACATTTTGACTGACATGATTTTTTTTTTAATTTTATACGTTTTTCCCCCCGCTGCCTCGCTTCCCTATAATGATTAACCAATGGAATTGTACGAAATGTCAGTATTATGCAATTCCATTGGTTAAAATTTCACCGTTTTTCCATACAAGCTTATCATCAACCTTCTTAGAAGGTACCAAATTAACAGCTGATCTAACACGAGCATAGCCGAGCATTACCGAGTCCTGACGAAGGCTTGACGTGGGTCAGAATTAGTGCTGTCCACGTAATGGCTAGCCTTAACTTACGAGTATTTTACATTTTCGGTAACTTGCGCGTCACTAATTTACAGCTAGCTCTGGCCTCTGGGAGATTATTTTGGGATCAGGTTGGGTTAATTGAAGACGTGTGTTTAGGTGAAGATATTTATGTAGGTACTATGGAGATTGTTATTTGGTAGCTAAAATTTGGATTTTATGTCACACATTCCGAATAGTTTACGATGGAGCGAGTTTGAATTCGACCATTCGATTTTAATACTAATGTATAGAAACAATAGTTATATAGGTATTTAAGTTTTCCAATAAATGGCGCTGGTGCATCTAGGTAAAAAATTTTAGACCATTTATCCAACTGACTATGTCAGAGTTAGCCCTCCTACACATTAGCGGTTGAATCGCCTAGCGGCTGTACGCGCGGCTGGCCGCTTTTCCAACCGCTACTGATTGTACGCACCGTACCGACATTAAATGACAAGCGGTTGCGCGGTTTATCGCCGCCGCGGCTGACCGCTATGTGCGCAGGCTTAGTTATAACACGTGAAATCATTTATTAGTCATCCGTAGATATATAAGTATTTAGTTTAATACAGTCTTGTCATCACCGCTGCGCCTGCCAAGCATAGACTAAGGCAGCATCCCCCAGCAATTTGCCAGGATATTTATTTAAGTAGCAACAGCAGCCGCACCAACCGGAAACTAAAATTACGCGTACACAGACAACTCCAGCCAAATAGTAAGCAAATAGTTGAGCTTATCCTTTCAATTTACGTATGAAAGGTGAGCGCGAGACGTCGCGTCGCTTCGGGCGAATGGAAATTAACCCAGCCTCATGAGATCGCTCAAATCCATCCCCCATCCCTCTCCCACCTCATTATAAAAGGGAAAATAGAAAGGGACAGCGTTAATAAAATTCCTTGCGACTGGAAAATGGTAGGATTCGAGAGTAATTGGAAATACCTCTGCATTGAGTGGCGAGCCCGAGGTTTCGCGATACAGATCGCTGTGTATTTAACTTGCCTTTTGTATGAGTTTCATCAGATTCCCTCGGCACTTGTATTGTACGGTTAATTGGAATTTGTATTGAAAAATTTCAAGTTACGTTACAATACAAGTTATTAGGTTTTAACAATGTGATGGCAAATAATAAGTTGAATATTCTTAGTTAGTTGGAGGGCTGAAGTTGGTATGTATTGAATTTCTTACCCATTCGGTACAATACGACGAGAAGTAGAAATTATTATTATTAAAAGTAAAACTCCTTGGTTCTGTATTTTTTACTTACAGCTATGGAGTGAAATTCCCTGCCCGAGTCTATGTTTCCTGATACCTACAACCTGGGAGTCTTTAAGTCAAGAGTGAATAGGTTACTTCTAGGGAAGCGTGCTCCATCTTAGACCGCATCATCGCTTAACATCAGGCGAGATAGTGGTCAAACGTAAGCCTATCAGTGGAAAAAAAAAGATACTTTTGACTACGTAAGATACAAGAGATTTTTGCAAGGTCTTTTAACACTGGTATGTATGTAAGTGGCACAATCTGCACTAACCTATATTGTGGCACACCTCGGGGACCACTAACCTGCTAAGCCTCAGCGATACGTACGATTTAGGTATAGGATATTACAGGATGTGCGCTTCTTTCAAGTATTTTTAGGATTTCAGTACAAAAATATGCAAAATAAATGATCTAAAAGCTATTTTTATATTGACATAAAGTCTGAATTCCGCCAAGGATTCTAGGACATAACACATTCTCAGTCTTCTATAATGCGCAAAGCAAAGGATTGGATCTCTCTGCCTGCGTGTTTCGTAACTCATTCAACTATAATCTCTTCATAGTACGAGTGATCAGGCTTTTTCTAGGTAAGCTCGCTCCATCGTCAACTTTGTCTCTGTTATCTCTGACCTAGACTAGAGTCAAGAGAAAACACTACAAAAAAAAAAAAACATTTCGATTCGACCTCTGTAATAAGGGAGGCTTTTTTCGATTCGACCTCTGTAATAAGGGAGGCTTTTTTCGATTCGACCTCTGTAATAAGGGAGGCTTTTTTCGATTCGACCTCTGTAATAAGGGAGGCTTTTTTAGAGGATGAAATCATCTAATGTTTCCTTCCGCTCTAGGCGGAGAGGAAGGGAGTGTCAGGCTCTTACTGACTAAAACCCATCCGTGTTCCTCCTTATGCCTATTGCGTTCCAGGGCCGCGGTGACTCTTGCGAGTCATTTGATGTTTAATAAACTCTTTTTCTTTCATTTTTTTTCATCCTTAAAAAAATTGTAATGACAAGTATTGCTTTACTTTGAAGACTGTCCCATGTAGTTATTATTTAGCCAATACGTTATGAAACTGTAGTGTGTGTGCCTAGAACCCTCTCAGACACACACTACAAAATCTCAAAATAGATTTTCCGTCAAAGACTTCTCCTCTACCCTTTTCCATTGTTTAGGTACAGAAAGCCAAACAAGGGTCAAATGTACCTACACCCTGTACATAACACACGAGTTTGAAATACAGTTTCTTTACGAAAAAGAAATCTTTCCTCGTGAAATATTCACTTGGTAAAAACGTAAGGGAACGAAAGGGCTCAGAAAGATTGTGGTGACTTGAACAAGTAAGTATATTGTAGCTCTATGTATGAGTTAGTTTTACTTTACATTATTTATTATTCACAGCTTCTATTCTCAGGGAGGAAGCTGATGTTTTGTTTCCTTTTTGTGGTTTCGTCTTTTGAAATTGCGTGTGTACGGGTAAAGGTACATTTAAATGATAAACTGTTTGATGGTTAAATTTGTGTATTGATCTAAACACCCAAAAACTATGCTAAATATATAGGTGATCGACCCGCGGCGAATGAGTCGTTCACCGGTGCTATGCAACTACTAAAAACGATTACTCAAATGTGTGACTTTATTCATTCGCTGTGCGTCGATGTCAGCATTAAAATGAAACAATTGATATTGTACGGGTTTGCTCGTACATGCTCCCCGAGGGAAGACATAAAGACAATATAGTGTGAGACGAAACAAATAATAATTATGATACTTAAATGATTTGATATTAATCCAATTTCCTAGTGTCTCTATCGTTAACACAAACACTGACACTGTTCACAAATTTGATACGCTTGTATAAGAACCTAACATAGGGGAGGTGGCTTTATCTAACACTCGCGCACTTGTTACCACCTTCGCTCTTTCATTGTTACACTGATACACTACACTATCTCCAACACACGCACGTTGCATGACCGGGCGTGCGCCGCCACCGGGCGCGCCCTCTTCTGCGGGCAGCGCCGGCGCAGGCGCGGGGGCGCAGTGTGTGCGCGCGCGCCTCCACGCGAACACTCCAAGACATGCTGATACCACGCCGATCATACAGTAGATCGCGGTGTAATGATGAATGTCATGAGATGACAGACTGTCAAGTAACAATCCATTCTCTTTCATGATCCTGATTTTGTTTTCAATCGTTTTAAGCTCTCGATCGCCCTCTATGCTGGAGTCGTTCAAGACATCTTGAGGAATCGACACGTTTATGACGTGGTTTATGGATGCAATGACTGGTGAGTATAGGTTAGCCCGAATACTAACATCACTTGTTCTTTGTTGATGCGCAATTACTTCAAACTTGTCTGATTTGATTATGCAGCCGTAATCTATAGTTATAAGTCCGGAGTGAGTCAGCTGATGCGCGGTAACTTGATCTCCACATACTGTTCGTAGGTTGCATTGACCGCAGCAAAAATAGGTATAGCTGTTGATAGAATGGCTTTCCATCCAAAGACTTTTACAGGGATCAACCTTGACTTCACACGCTGATGCCTTTAATTGGCAGAAGTCTTTATCTCTGCTTAATTTGTAAATAGGAGAATGAATATAGCACAAGTGTACGGTTGTAGCTATACAAGACTCTATGATATTTTGTGTTATGATAACGTATGCATCCTTTTTCAAGTTCACAGCTATGAAATCTGACACTGGTTTAATTGATAACATCGTGCCGTTAGGTTTCTCTGTGGGAACTGGTATAAGTTTGAATATTTCATAGGAGTCTCTGCTAATCAATGGTATAAGCACTTCAAATATTGAGTAATTTTTAAGCATTCTTGCTTTAACTCGTAAAAGTTTATACAGTTGTGTAAGATCTGTATGAATGTTTTCTACAGGTAAAGTGACGTCATTTGACAAATGACTAGCTATGGAGCTCAGCTGATCTTGTAGTTGTTCCGCTGTTAGTAAATGTGGATTAAATCGACCATGATAGATGTCTGTTATGGTATCCACTAAAGCGTTCTGTATATCTTTCAAGTCGCGTAATAGATTGCTCGCGACTATAGCTCCCATAGAAACTTCACCTGCTCTCGAAATGTTTTGAGTTTCAGCCTTTAATACTTGTAATGTATTTTCGATGTTAGCAAACTGCTGATGAATCATTTTATGTTGTTTGTGCATTGTAGCTTCTGTCCTCTTTAAGAGACTGAATTCTGCTTCTATGACCGAAGTTTGATTTTGCCAAAATGATACAATATGCTTTTGATTATTGCGTAGAAGAGTGATATCTTTTTCGTATTGTTCTGCGAATCGAGCGTCCAATACACCGAAGAGGCCGTTTGCTATGTAACCGACACCGTCAATAAGACCTCGCCGCCACCTGTTCGCTTGCTTTGCAAAATGCTGACTGAGTAACAAATGATTATTGTAATCAAGTTCATTGTACCCGTGACGTAATTGCATTAATATTATGTCGCAATGTGTTTGTTGTTGGATTGTGCTGCATGATTGTTCCAGGGCCATTATACTTTTGTTAAGTGCGGTAATTCCTTCCCAATAGGGATCTAAATCGTAGTATATGATTAGTTTCCAGTCGTCGCGTATGATCTGCATGTTTGTTAGTTTGTCGAAGTAAATATGTTGATTATTTCTAAATTGCGTGACGTTAAGTGCACATTGGGAAGTTGTTATGATACTAAAGAATAACATGATTGCTGCAAACATTGACGCTATGTTGTAACGAGTGCCATTCCTTGTTTCAGTCCTGTTTTTTGTGTTAGAATTTCCCGAACCTGCAGCATTCACTTGCTTGATTTGCGAGGATTCATGGTTAATTGGGAGTTTTGATAATTTTGTGATAGGACGTTTCAGTGTTCCGTTTTTGGTTTTTACTGTAACCACGCGAACTTTACCGTCGGGACCCGGATGTTGTTCGATGACTCTGCCCATCAGCCATTTTCCCGGCGGAAGGTTTTCATCATGAATCATGACTATATCAGCAACATTGAGGTTGCTTGTAGCTTGTTTCCACTTACTTCTTTCTGTAATTTGTACTAGGTACTCATTCCTCCATCTTTTCCAGAGATCCTGTACAATTTTTTGTGTCAACTGCCATCGTGTTCTTAAATCTGTTTCAGTTTCTTGTATGTAAACCTTTGCTCCACCGGTTAGGAAGTGAGCAGGCGTTAAAAAATCAACATCGTCTGGATCTTCTGATATGGCACATAATGGCCTCGTGTTGAGACAAGCTTCAATCTGTGTAAGCACTGTATATAGTTCATCAAATGTAAGAATCTGGTCACCAATAACTCTCTTGAAATGGTATTTGAAGCTTTTAACTGCCGCCTCCCAGAGGCCTCCTGCGGATGGCCACGCAGGCGCATTAAAGCTCCACTCAATTTCCATATCTAATACTTCTGATTTTAGATTTTGATCTTGCATTATGTTCATTAGTGCTTGATATTCCTGTTGTAATACCTTGTTAGCACCAACAAAATTGCGACCATTATCGCTGTAAATATGACTAGGCGTTCCTCTGCGAGCCGCCATTCTTCTTAATGCTGCGATGAATGAAGTTGTGCTCAAATCACTTACTAGTTCTAAGTGTACGGCCTTTGTGACCATACACACAAAGACAGCCACATATCCTTTAGTGCTCTTGATGCCTCGTCCTTTGCTAGCTTTGACGTAAATGTGGCCGGTAAAATCTACGCCTGTGTGTGTAAAGGGACGAGATGGATTGCTTCTGGCCTCTGGCAAGTGACCCATAATTTGTTGTTGACAGTGTGGGTTTTGTTTTTTACATGGTACGCAACGACGAAGCTGCTTCTTCGTAGCGACGTTTCCTCCTAGAATCCAATATTTTTGTCTGATAAAACCCAAGGTCAGCCGGGCTCCGGCATGTAACATGGTTTTATGTGCATCATCTATTATCAATTCTGTCAGACGTCCACCGTGCGGCAGAATAATAGGGTGCTGCATGTCATGGCTGATATGTGCCTTTTTAAGTCTCCCTCCGACTCTTAAGACATCCTTTTCATCCAGGTAAGGATTTAATTTTAATAGTTTGCTTTTTGAATTTAGCTTTCCTTCTTGCTTTAAATCTCTTATTTCATTCGCGAACTCTTCTTGCTGAACTTGCTTGATTATTTTTTGTTTTGCTTTACTAATTTCTGATAATGATAGATAATTCTTATTTGCTTTTCTTTTATACGTCGTAATCTTCATCACTAATGCTAGGATACGTGTTATTTTTCTGATTGATTGATGTTTGTTTAATAGGTCTGTTATGATGCTTGATTCATGCTTTGTCACAACATGAACGTCTTCTTGCTTTTTTAGTTCCTCATTTGTGGTATAGATTGTGTGGTCGTCTTTCGTTGCTTCAAAAGTTTGTAACCATGTTGGTCCTTGCCACCACAAATGCCAATCATTCAATTGAGCCACTGTGAGTCCTCTGCTTCCACAGTCAGCGGGATTTTCGCTTGATTTTACATATCGCCATGATTTTGGTTTAATGATATCAGTTATTTGTATAGTTCTATTTGCTACGAACGTTTTCCATCGACTTGGGTTTCCTTGAAGCCATCCCAAGACGGCAGTAGAGTCACTCCAACCAAATATATGTAGGTCATGACCTGCTAGACACTGCTTGACTTTGGTCATGAGTTTGGCCAGCAACAGTGCTCCACATAGTTCCAGTCGAGGAAGTGAAATTTGCTTTTTCATAGGAACTTATTTTGATGTAGCTGCTACTAATGTTATTGATTGATTTTTATTTCTAACTCTGCAGTAAATGACGCATGCATAGGCTTTCATACTGCTGTCACAAAATCCATGTAACTCTACACTACTTGCAGTTTCTGTACCGTACCATCTTGTTATTTTAAATTGATTGATATTTTCTAATTCTTCTTTGATTTTGATCCATTCCTTGCTGATTTTGTCTGGTACCTGTTCATCCCACTGAAGCTTGGATAACCATATTTCTTGAAATAAAATCTTCAATTTTGTTATTATTGGCACTATCCATCCTAGTGGGTCAAATATTTTAGACATGTCTGATAGTATGATTCTCTTAGTGATATTAGTACGTGATGGTTCAATTTTTGATACAAATGTGAAATTATCATTTGTGGGGTTCCAACGAACTCCTAATGTCTTAGTTAATCCTGCTTGATTAAAACTCTTGCTTTTTTGTTTATAGTAGTCTTGATCTTCTGGTTGCAGCAGACGACTGTCGTTTGAAGTCCACTTTCTCAAGTTGAAACCACCTGACTTCAGTAGGTTCAACAAATCTTGCTGCAATTGTTGTGCTGTTGATAAGGAGCAGGCTCCATGAACCAAATCGTCCATATAGAACGATTCCTCGATGACCTTGGCAGCTTCTGGGAATTTATCCCGTTCATCAGTCGCTAATTGTCTCAATGTCATCATTGCAAGAAATGGAGCGGCTTTTGTGCCATACGTCACTGTTGTCAGTTGATATTCTTGTAATCTTTGAGTCGGGTTATCTCTCCAAACAATTTTTTGTAAAGGTTGATCTTCTGGGTGTACCCAGATCTGCCTAAACATTTTTTCTATATCAGCCGTAAATGCGAACTGATATTGTCTCCATTTAATGATAAGAGACTGAAGGTCTTGCTGTAAATTGGGTCCCGTGTACATCAGGTCATTTAAACTTTTATTTGTGGTCGTTTTTCTGAAGCATTGTAAACAACTCTTAATGCAGTCGTTGCACTCTCTTCGCGCAAAACGCAATGATGCGGTAAGAAACATTCCGGTGTCTGATTGCGAGGTGAAGGTTTCATGTGACCTAATGTTTTGTATTCGGTAATGAATAACTTATATGCGTTAAACAATGAATGGTTTTTATGCAATTTCTTTTCTAAATGAATGAATTGAGCAACAGCCTTATTTTTAGACTGCCCCAATTTCTCCTCAAATTGTGGTATAAGTGGAAGTCTCACTTGGTATTTTCCGTCGTCCAATCGATTTGTTGTTGCTTTGTAGTATTGAATACACTCTTGATCTTCTGATGATAATGATTGTTCTTCTGTAACATCTTCTATTTCCCAGAATTGTTGAAATCTATCTAAATCAAGTTGCACGACGTTGCATGTTAGTTTGGTTTTGATATTTCCACATAGTATCCAACCTAGATGAGTTTCTTGAACAAGTGGAAGTGATTCGCTTAATCGGCACATGCCTGTTAAAAGAATATTCGAATAGACGTCCGCACCCAATAAAATGTCTATGGGACGGCTGATGTTGTACTCAGGATCTGCTAGTTCTAAGTTATTCAGAAATGTACATACTATTTTCGGGAATGAGTGTGATGGTAAATATTTTGTTAGGTTTTTCATGATGTAAACATCGATATTGAATTGATATTGTTTGATTCTTGAGTTTGACATGCAGTTCAGGTTCATGATTCCTCTGCAACTATTTTCTGTTTGGCCTATGCCTGTGATTATGCCATCACACCTGGATCGCTTCAATCCTAATTGCTGAGCAGCATTCTCTGTGATGAGAGACATTTGTGAGCCCTGATCAATAAGAGCCCTCAGGGTCAGATATGTCCCATCTGCCTTTTGAACCTTGATTAGTGCAGTTGAAAGTAGAGTTTCTTGCGCCAAATTTTGTTGTATCACGTGCGTATTGCCTTGATTTTCACGTTCCTGATTAGAACGGATGTTAGTTTGCTGTGTATGAGGTGTCGAATTACCTCCTTGTTTTGTCAATTCTTTTGAATACGATTCATGAAGCAATGTGTTGTGAAATCCGTTGCATTCGAGGCAGCGCCTTTTTGACAAGCATTCTTTTCCTTTATGGTCATGTAAGCAGTTTCGACAATAATTTAAGTTAGCAACACATTGTTTTTTCTTCAACGCGGGAAAATCAGCAAATTGTTTGCAATAAAATATAGCATGTGCGTCATTGCAGACTGGACATTTTGGTCGATTGTTTTGCAATTTCCTGTAACTAGGTGATTGCGAAATGTCATTGTTGCTTGAATATGACTGCTTGAAGTGATAATGTTTTGATTCTGATGGTTTAATAGTGTTCGAAGAATAGGGTTTTTGGTGATTGATCTCCTGTTTTCTTCTACTTGATTCCATGCTAGTAAATTTCCCCTCTAAAAAGGCTAGAAATTCATTCAACTCGAGTAATTGTCGAGGATTTTTGATAGCTGCGTTGTATTCGCAGAATGTGTCCGAATCCAATTTCTGACACAGGATATGCACGATCAATGGATCCCACGACGTTACGTCTACGCCGAGATTCTGTATGGCATTCATCGTTTCGAGTGCAGTATCATGGATTCGTTTGATATGATTAATTGATGCCTGCTGTGAAATGGGCATATTCAGTAAAATGTTAATATGCGATGTAAATATCATCCTTTTGTTGTCATAACGATGGCTCAAGATGTCCCAACTTATTATGTAGTTGTCTGAGCTGATTGGGAGATGCTGTATGAGACGCTCTGCTTCTCCTTTAACTTTTGATTTGAGGAACTGCATCTTCTGAGCTCCAGATAATGATGGGTTGTTATGGACGGCTTCTGTGAAGAGATCTTTAAAAGATGTCCACTGATGGTAATTACCGCTGAATGTAGGTATTTCTATTTTTGGCGTAGTATGCTCTCTATGTGAAATTGACGACATCTTCTTATTGATTGCTTTGATAGCAGCGTTGTACGTACTTTCGTATTTGAGGTACATACGATGATATTCTTGATTTCGGTCTCCCAGCTCACTGTCTAAGTCCCAGTGCTGAGAGTCAATTTTCGCCCAGCGAGATTTTACCATACTCAACAGATGATCGAATTCCCATTTTTCCGCTACAGTATCCATGTCGATACTTGAAACGGTATGTTCAAAGGCCTTGAAGTTGCTCATCTGTTTCCTC
Source organism: Ceramica pisi (assembly GCA_963859965.1). Lineage (NCBI taxonomy): Eukaryota > Metazoa > Arthropoda > Insecta > Lepidoptera > Noctuidae > Ceramica > Ceramica pisi. The sequence continues at coordinate 21,888,255 of OY982536.1, read as the reverse complement.
ATCATCTCATCGGTCTTGCTGTTTGATCCCTGAGACCTAGAAGATTGACCCGAAGGTTGTTGAACGGTGCTTGAGGTGGCTAGAGGAGTAGCAGGCTTTAGAAGCGGTGTTGATGGTCTTTCCTCCGTTGGCTGATGATTTTGAATAGTTGCTCTGATTTGGTCATATCTCTCCTTCACAGTTTCAAATTGTTTTGAAGTGAAGTAAGTATGCGATCTGGCATATTCGATGCTACACAATTTTATATGATTCGATTGATACTCTTGCCAGTTTGCATCCAAATTTTCTAACCTTCGGCGTATGTAGTCCGAGGTTTTGCGATCGGAGCCATCCTTTTTGAAGTTGGTGTAAACTTGCTCTATCTGATTGAGTAGTTGCTGTTGTTGGGCGAGAACGTCCTCCATTGAAGACATTGTTGATGGAAATGATAGTAAATGGAACGATCTTACTTGACTGTCCAAGCGTAGCTCAGTCGTTCACGAAGTGTGGATCCCTGTTGATCCCTGCTGATTGCTGTTGCTGCTGCTGCTGTGTACTGCACTATTGCTGGCAGTACAAACACCTTCACTGCTAGTTCGATTGATGTCACTAGTGAAACACTGTACAGTACTTGATTGCTACACTGTAGTGTACACACGCGAAATACGAACGCGGATCCGGCTCGAAGGACCAAAAATGTACGGGTAAAGGTACATTTAAATGATAAACTGTTTGATGGTTAAATTTGTGTATTGATCTAAACACCCAAAAACTATGCTAAATATATAGGTGATCGACCCGCGGCGAATGAGTCGTTCACCGGTGCTATGCAACTACTAAAAACGATTACTCAAATGTGTGACTTTATTCATTCGCTGTGCGTCGATGTCAGCATTAAAATGAAACAATTGATATTGTACGGGTTTGCTCGTACAGCGTGAAAGGATGGTAAGGTCTCGCTTTAAAGAGGTTATGAAGATGAAATTGATTAGTTTTCTGTTAAAGTTTGCTGGGTCATGTTTACTACAATACTTCATTAGATATGCGTCTTTCATAATGTGCACAGCAAAGGAGTGGAACTCTCTGCCTGCGTCTGTGTTTCCGAACGCTTACAAACTTAGTCTTTTCAAATTTAGATTGAACAGGCTCCTTCTGAGTAAGCTCGCTCCATAGTAGACTTTGTCCGTGTCATTTCTGGCCTAGACTAGAGGAAAGAGCAAACCCGTCTCAAATAAAAAAAAAAGATATCATTTGGCTGCCCTGAGACTTTAGCTAGACAAGTGAACTTCTGTCAGTGCTGTCGTGATGAAGGCGATTGTCAAAACGTCAAAAAAGTATAGGATTGACAAACGTTGCCCAAATGTCACGTGATCAAACCCTTTTTTTTTTGGGTGATTTTCGACTTAAGTTGTGCTATGCGACGTTGCTATGGATGCGTTTGATATCCACCAATTATATTCATCGGTGCACATAGCTTAGCACTGGTGGAAACGGATTTAACTAAGATATGTTTTTTATATGGAAGGCTGCGTGCTATGGATGCGTGCTATGGGTCGTCGTGAGTATTGTAGCTTTGTGTGACACATCTTCATAGCACATCTTACTCGCACTGCTACATAGCTTAGCATCGGGAAACGGTAACATAGTTCCGTAGCTTAGCTTTCACATTCTCGCAGCATAACTGCATAGCACATCTCTGGTGGAAAGGCACCCTTATATATTGCAATTCGACAATCTCATTCAGTGATAGAATGGTACTTTGTCTCAAGTCTAATGTTACTTGTGGTCGACGTTTTCTTCGTCCATTCGGGAGAAAGCATAATATGACATCCCTGTCATGCTTTGAATAAGTATTTGTCCAAGATGATACATGGTTTACAGAGGGCTAATTACACAAATTTTTAATTATAACATATAACATACTAGCTGACCCGCGCAACTTCGTTTGCGTCACATTTTCCATTAATGCTCCGCTCCTATTTGTCTTAGCGTGATGATATATAGCCTATAACGTTCCTCGATAAATTGACTATCTAACACTGAAATAATTTTTCAAATCGGACCCGTAGTTCCTGAGATTATCCCCTACATACAAACTTACAAACTTACAAACAAATGTTACCTCTTTATAATATTAGTATAGATATAGATTAGTATAGACTAGCTGACCCACGCAACTTCGTCTGCGTCACATTTTCCATTAATACACGGCTCCTTTTAGTCTTAGCGTGATGATATGTACCTATAGCCTTCCTCGATAAATGGGCTATCTAATACTGAAAGAATTTTTCAAATCGGACCAGTAGTTCCTGAGATTACCCCCTACATACAAACTTACAAACAAATGTTACCTCTTTATAATATTAGTGTAGTGTAGTTTGTTTTTTTCACAATTTGCCAAGCTCAGTCAGAGCTAATCTCCATAACACCAAATGCCCGTCTCAAATTGAAGGCGACAGTTTTCCACCAGTTCCCAAAACGGCCACAACCCAGCACTGGCCCTCCAACCCTACAAAGGGTAGGCAGTAAGGGACTGCCCGAGGGTACATTGATAATTATTACACGGGAGCTGTTCAACCTCCTTCGTCTAACGGTCCCGCAGGGAGACGAGGATTATGACCGTATTAATTAACGAACCGGAGAGTCGTGACTCTCTTATTTGTTTTGATGTTCGCGATATGTGTAGGAGAAATATTTCGCTTTGGGATGGTCATTTTTCCTCGTGAGTGTTATTTCTTTACGAATAGTTTTCTGTTTATAGAAGTTAGAGCTTGTACTAGCATGACGTGAGTATTCGAATGCCTTCCTGACCAATCATACCTTCCCAGTTTATTTTATTCTGGGTGACTTGCGTTTAGTCTTAAATTTAAGATCTCAGATTAGAAGCAAAGCCGAATCAAAGTAGTTTGTTTTTCATTACCGTATTTATTAAATTCATTTAGTCACAGACAAAAGTACCTATACCGCTGGGTCTAAGAACATGAGACTAAAAGGATTCCTTACAGGAAGCATTTTCAAAAGTTGTAATTTTCCATACAAAGGTCCGTAATTTTTACCAATTTAAAATACCTTCGGGCACACGATTTGTCTCATTCATATAAAATATCACAAAATAATAAACATTAACACTTTCGTCCACACAGCCCACAAAGGGAACCCTACCCGCACGTGTGCTAAAAAGGTATTCTATTTGCATTTTACAACTTGGCCAGACTATGGAGTTTGCGATTTAATTTGGTGAGAATAAAGGTGGGTCATTATATCGGGCATTTCGGGCATTACACCGGGCATTCTGTACATTATCACGTGTTTGTGGGGTCTGGCGTATTGTTACTGCAATTAGGGAAACTGTGCAGTAATGTTTTTACCGGCTATTGTGAAGGTATTTATTGAATTTGTTTGTTTATTTCAGTCTTAGTTAATCCATACTTATGCAGACTCATATTAAAAATAAAGTAACTCTGTCTGTCGGTCTGTCTGTCTATTTGTTACGTCTTATTGGCTGAACGTATTTGAATTAATCTTGGCAAACGGGCAGATCTTCTCGTGTACCAAGTAAAAAAAAAAATGTAGTATGTATATGTTTAGATGTATAAATGTGTATAGATTTTTTATCCCTTGGAATAATTTTCGAAGTCACTGATGAAAGCTAGTTCGATGTAAAACAAAAATAAAATATGATATATGGTTTAAGGGTTGGCAATCAATTTGGTACATTATTTACGAGAAGAAAAGACCTTTCAATATAAGGGATGTGTAGTTTATTCTCTGCAATAAATATCTTGAAAGTGAAAAGGGTAAATAACAAATGTTGTTTTTGCTTTTAAAGACAACTATCCAAAAACGATGTTTCTGTAACACCACCAAAATACCAAATTATAACAGTTTCCCTTAACATAAAAATATTTAAAGAAAATAAATAAATAACAATTTTGCGGCCACCCCGCGCTGAGGTGAAATTTCATTACTTATCCGTTTTAAGAGAGGGTAAACACGGTGACCCAAATTTTATCTTTTTCAAAATAAACATGTCTTCCCTCGTCATAATATTACATTCCTGCTACTTTCGGATAACAAGAATTTCCTTAATTTTCTCCCAAGTTTATTAAAAGGTTCTGTGAATAAATAAACTATGAAGAAAAATAAACTAAACTGTAAAAAAAGAACAGTTTTATGGAGATTTTAACGAATAAATTTAGATTTTGTCTATTTTAAGTTTCATTATATGTTTTGCTTGATATCGAGTGAAATGCTGCGTATAATCATTTCCAAAGTAACAAAGGTACAAAGCACAAAATAATACCTTCTGCAGTAATATTCTGTCAACAACGTTATATTTTGTTTTGTTTTATAGTATCATACTGTGTTAGCTGTTTTTTTTTTGTTTTGTGTCATGTATTAATTACTTTGCATTCTTCTCAGTGTATAAATCAGTCCTAAAACTAACAGACAGATGTGTTGCTGGGGAGTTTTTTGGCCACTTCTTCTCCACAGCTAAAACACTAGGAAGTGGTGACTGGCGGGCGTTTTGCGGGACTGTCTTTTGTAGAACTTGACGTTTAAAAAGTGCTGGCTCTCAGCCTAGTTTGAATAAATGACTTTTGAATTTGAATTTTGAAAACGTCACCGTGTATTTTTATGTGAAGTCAACTTTGTCATTTTTAAAACACAAATGTTTGGTTCGTACACAAGATCTAAGTAAATATTTATTTCGCGTTCAAAGTAATGTGAGTGAAGCTGCAGGTAATGTAATATCTAGTAGATGCACGCCGCTATATTCATGTACTTCAGACCACGAGCGAAATAATTGTTATTTTTAATGTAAATCATCTGCCTAGCCTTTTTCAACTATATTGGGGTCGGCTTCCAGTCAAACCAGATTCAGCTGTATACCAGTATTTTACGTGGAGCGGCTGCCTACCAGACCCCCACAACCCGTTAACTGGGTAACACAGTATACGTCTTGGCAAGACTGTTGTCAGATTTTCTGGCTTCTGACTATCCGTAACGAATGCCAAAGATCTTCAAATGACAGCCGGGACCAACAGCTTAACGTGCTTTCCGAGGCACGGAGGAAACTCGGTATGTTAAGATGGTTACCCATCCACAGAACAACCTCGGCAAGCGTTGCTTAGCCTTGAAGATAGACCTGAGCGGCTGTTATTATTTAGCTAAATAATACAACTTAAACACTGCTGCAGAACTAGAACTTAAACTTACTTTAAAAACGTTAAGTTTTTTACTTATAGAACTTAAATACTGCTGCAGTGCTGTAAACATTAATTCATCGTGTATAGGTATTTAAGTAAAGTAAACATGCCGTGAGCGGTCAATCCGTACAAACAAGATGGAAGTTCACTTCATACTCACTCCACCTAAGTTTACACGATGAAATGTTGACAGAATAATAAAATAAATAAAATAAAATAAAATAAATAAAAAGCCTTTTTATTTCCCACGTATTACACAAAAGGAAAATTACACAATTTTTTTATCTTATTCTATCTTATTATTTCTATATTATGAATTTTTCATGCAACGATAATTTGAAATACACAATATATTATGTAACTTAAATGTCTTAATATATTGTTAAATTCTATTAATTAGTAACATTCATTGCCCATTGACCCAGTTCTCGAAAATGGCAATTGCACGTTGTACTGGGATCGGTCTATCATCACTGACAGGACTATTGTTGCCAATAAGCCTGACATAGTGGTGATAGACCGACTAGAGCGTCGCGCAATGATTGTTGATATAGCAGTCCCTCATGACGAGAACCTCGTGAAGTCTGAGAAAGAGAAACAAAGTAAGTATCTTGACTTGGCTCGCGAGGTTGTCGACATGTGGGATGTGAACACAGCAGTCATTGTGCCGATAGTCGTGACGGCCAATGGCATTATTGCCAAGAGCCTCGACCAACACCTCAAGAGGCTCTCGTTGGGCAGCTGGATCAAGGGCTTGATCCAGAAAGCAGTACTCCTGGACACGGCGCGTATTGTGAGGAGGTTCCTCTCTCGAGAGCCCTGACCACCGGTTGCTTGGACCCTGTTCCCGATGCCGGTGGGCTGCTATTTTTTATATTTTTAAATGTTTTAATTTATAAGTTTTATACAAATAGTTAAAAATGTAAAAAATATGTACAGAAAATAAATAAATGAAGTAACATTCATTGCAATAATAATTTAATCTATGTAAGTATGTCCTAAGTTCAGTAAAACTATTCTTAATCATTTAAATACATTATTGAAATTTATTGCTTTGACTAAATTGATTTTTAATTTTTATTGAACACGATGAAATGTTGACACAATATACTGACTGATTTCTAAGGTAGCTTTCTACAAGAGTCACGAGTATTCTAGAAGTCCATTTATCGCCTTCAAACGCTCCATCTCCTAACACATACTAGAATTTACAGTCCAACCAAAACTGCGTATCTCCCAACCTATCTAAATAGCAGCCACTTGAAATGCGATCATGATTTTAGTACTAGCCAACTATTTCTGCAATAAATTAAATATGATCCTCCGAAAACTAAATTATAATGTATTCTGAGCCTTATGTCCAAGGTCGTAGGGAGTCACGCACAAATCGCAAATCCTACTTGATTCTCAAGTTGTAACTATTTTATTGGCGGGTGCGCGTTATAAGCTTTGAGCGTGTTTGTAAGTGAAAACCATATAATTATACGTATAAGTGCACAGTCAGTATTATGAATACTACTCAAATTCACTACTCTAAGCACTTATAATGTTAATCTATAATATTATCATGGAGTTGCCTGATTCATTTGTGTCTGCACTGGCGTCCGAAATTTCAGCCAGTTCCCGTCAAGCTGTTGTCAATCATAATTATACTCGTAGTTTAAGATGAATTCGTCACTGAAGTAATCATTTATCTTACTGAACACCAGAGAAAATTATTTGATAGGAATCCTTGTCCGCTTCGCTGGTTCATCCGGCTCAAAGGACTATTACAGCGGAGTGAAACAGCGGAGCGGAGAAACTAATGGAATGGGCTGTCCTCAAAAATCTAATTAGTCCGTCAGTTAGATTATCAAATATTATTTGACCCGTATTTTTTCATTTGTTACGGGAACCAAAATTGACAAAGTTAAGACGCTTTTAAAATTCTCATTACGTCACGCCCTGCCATAATTTTTAGCGGGTCGTGACGTCACGAGCCCCCACTCCCGAGTTTTGATGTGTTTTATCTTTGTCAATATCCATTGATTTACAAAAACAAAAAATCGCAGCACCACGTGAGACACTGACATTTTGACTGACATGATTGGTTTATATTTCTCCGTTTCTCCGCTTCGCTGCCTGCCCTGATAGGCGCCCTTAAAGCTACGATACAGAGTGTTTGTTTGATTGTTACGCTTTTGTGCCTAAATCGCCAGCCCGATTGTGATGTATACTGGTATGGTAATACAAGGATAGATGGGACCTTGGATATTATATGCTACTTTAAAGCTAGTAATAGGTAAAAGTATGTTGATATTTTAAGCAGTTAGTTTGGACAAAATGATTTGTCTGCAGTCATTATAATTCTTTCAATAGATGATTCTTTTGAACTCCAATACCATTCCGTTACGGAAACGAGTATCTATATCTATACTATAATATATAATATAATATTATAAAGAGGTAACATTTGTTTGGGGTGCGAAGTCAGAAGTCCTCCACGCGTGCTTGGCGGCTGCTGGTCCCTTTCGATCCGTCTGGAGGGAAGAGCAGTTGCTGGGCCGGTGCACCCTGGGCGCAACAGTAACTTTCTCCGGGGAATGAGGGGAAATGAGAATCTCCTCTTATGCTTCGGGGAGGGTTACTGTTGCGGCTAATTTTCTGACACGGGTGGGGTCCACTGGATGGACCGACGGGGCGTTCCTTTGCGTGACCCTCTGTGTAGCAGAGGGCATAGCAGAGGAGCAAGAGCGGGCTCGGTGTGCACTTACCCTGCCTCCGAGCAGACAGAGTTGGTGGGTCCTTCTCTGTCACCGCTGATATCGTAACCCTATCGAAGTGCAGACTGTGGTCATGTCTCGCAGCACTCATAGGACCGACGGTCTTGGCTTAACTGCCTGGACCACGAGGACGTAAACCTCTATAAAAAATACCCCGAATCCCAAGTGGCGGGAGCACCGCGAAGGGACGAATGGCTGACGGGTATTATCAGTCTCTAGTGCTTCCCTCGCCAGAGATACCTGCAGCCCTCTCTGGCGAGTAAAGCAACTTATTCTGCTTATCCTGATACACGGTCCCTGTCAGGATGGACGTATACTTACCTATTACTCGTGGGAATAAAATGGAAAATGGGAACCAAACCCAAACCGCCGGTAACGGCACAATGTGTGATGAGCGGTCTGAGTCCGACGCTGCATCCAGCAGAAGCGGGAGAGGCGCGGGAGGCTCAGAGAGCTCCCGGCGCGAGAGGGCCGGGTCACTTGCGGAGATCAGCAAGTTCTTCCGCAAGCGGCCCAGGCGGGATGGCGACAAAGGGTCGTCATCCGGAGAGGAGGAGGCCTCGGCTTCGGCCAGGAAGATCCCCACCAATAAGCGTGGCGGGATCAGAGGCAAGGGGAGGGGGCCTTCGGCCTCTGAGAGGTCGGCCAAGCTGGCCGAGGAGGGACGCCACCCGGGCACGAGGTCGTGCGGGACGGGCGACGAGGACGAAGCACCTGGCGGCTCCGAGGCGGAGCGGGAGGCCAGGTTTGCGAAGGAGGTGGAGGCCGCACTCAAGCAAGTGGCCCACAAGCAGAAGCCGTCCACAAGGCTGAGGGCCATGCCTGCGGCTTCTGCTTCAATTATGGCGGCAGCGGAGGCCAACTTCCGGGCCTCGCACGACGGGGAGATGGCCAGTCTGCGGGCGGACGTCGCCCGCCTTACGTCCGCCATGGAGCTTCTCCAAAAGGAGAACGCGAAGCTCCGAGCGGACTTGGCCAGCCTGCGGGAGCCCGTCCCCCGCGTGGCGCCTCAGGCGGAACAGGCGGCACAACAACAGGCGGCACAACAACAGGCGGCACAACAACAGGCGGCACAACAACAGCGGCAGCAACAGCAGCAGCAACCAAGCCGGCCCGAACCGGAAGACAACCAGGTCCTGGCACTGGTCCGGAAGGAGCTCGCCGCCTTCCAGCGGCGGTTCTCCGTGCTAGAGGGCATCGTCCTTCGGCCCCCCCTAGGGGCAAACAAGGAGGCTTCGGGCCCGGGGACGGTGTCCTATGCGGCTGCTGCGGCTGCCGCATCCGGACCAGGGCCGTCCAGTCGGCCCTCCGGCAGGGCCGTGTTGCCGCCCCCCCCCCCAGCAAAGCCAGCCCCGGCAGAGCCGGCGCCAGCTGAGGCGCCTGCCAAGGCGCAAGCTAAGGGGAAGGGGAAGGGGAAAGGGAAGAAAGGCAAGGGAAAGGCGCTGCCAGCGACAGCGCCTGCTGCGAGCGGTCCTCCGCCTGCGGCCCGCCAACCACCTGCGGCACGCCAACAGCCTGCGGCACGCCAACCGCCTGCGGCACGCCAACCGCCTGCGGCACGCCAACCGCGGCAGCCGCCGCCACCGCCCTCCCAGCCCGCACAGCTCCCTACACCTCCCCCGGCTGAAGCCGAATGGCAAGTGGTCGGGGAGCAAGAGAACCGGCGGAAGGCGGCCAAAAAGGCCCGAAACAAGGAGCGGCAGCGCAAGTCTCGGGCACGCAAGATCGCGGCTAGGCTCCGCGCCCCGAAAACCGCCGCTGTAGTAATTACGCTACAGCCGGAAGCGGAAAAGAGGGGCGTGTCCTACCGCGACCTGCTGGCGAAGGCGAAGGAGACGGTGAATCTCACAGAGCTCGGGATCACCGGGGGCCTCCGGCTCAAAGTCACCGCGACGGGAGCGCGGATGCTGGAGATCCCCGGAGAAACTAGCGGCTCGTCCGCTGACGCTCTGGCTGAAAAGCTGAGAGCGTCCCTAAATGCAGACGAGGCCCGAGTGTCCAGGCCCGTTAGATGCGCAGACCTGCGCATCCTGGGTCTGGACGACTCTGTAACTGAGGAGGAAGTGGTGGCTGCCGTCGCCAGGTCCGGAGGGTGCTCTGCCGAGCAGATAAAGGCAGGCGCCCTACGTCCGGACTTCTCGGGTATGCGAACCGTTACGGTTTGCTGCCCTGTGACGGCGGCCAAAAAGATTGTGGAGGGCCGAAGGCTATTGGTGGGCTGGGTTTCAGCGCAGGTAAAGCTGCTGGAGCCCAGGCCTCTGAGGTGCTATCGTTGCCACGTGGGGCACCACGTGTCAGTTAAGTGCGCCTCGGAGGTCGACCGCAGCGGCCTCTGTTTCCGCTGCGGTCAGCCCGGTCACGTGGCCGTAACTTGCTCTGCCAAGCCGCACTGCGTTGCATGTGCGGCGGCCGGCAAGCCAGGCGACCACCGGGCTGGGAGCGCGGCCTGCGCTCCGCCCGCTCCGCCCACCAAGGCCAGATCCGGAGGTAGGGGGAGGCCCTCCGCCGCCACTGCCACCGTCTCCGCCGCAGCAGCCGTAACTGCCGCAGCCGCAACCGCCGCAGCCGCAACCGCCGCAATCGCAACCGCCGCCACTGCCGCTATTACCGCCACAGAGGGGCCCTCGCAGGAGGAAGCTGACATGGAATGCCAGTAACGGCCCCACTCAGCTTCCTCCAGGCGAACATCAACCACTGCGCCTGTGCTCAGCACTTGCTGATGCAGAGCATGGCGCAGTGGTCGATCAATATTGCGGTGGTCGCTGAGCCGTATTTTGTCCTACCCAGGGATGACTGGGTTGCGGACTTGAGCGGCTCAGTGACCATCATATCGTCGGCCGCCGCCGGTACCCCGTCCCTTGAAAGTGTCAGGAGGGGACAGGGGTGCGTCGCAGCACGGTTCGGGGAGATCGTCGTAGTAGGAGTCTACTTCTCCCCGAGCCGAACTCTCGCCGAGTTCCACAACTCTCTTGTAGAGTTGGGTGTCGTCGTCGGACACTATTCCCTACCCGTACTTGTCCTCGGGGACTTCAATGCCAAGAATTTGGCTTGGGGTTCTCGTCTGACAGACGTGCGGGGAAGGATGGTGGAAGACTGGGCTCTGGAGACAGGCCTGGTCGTCCTCAATCGGGGTTCTGTCCCCACGTGTGTGCGGATGCGGGGCGAGTCGGTGGTGGACATCTCGTTCGCCAGTCCCGCTCTGTCACCGCGGGTCATTGACTGGCGTGTCATGGAGGAGGTGGAGACCTATTCCGATCACCGGTATATCCGGTTTGACGTCTCCACCCAGACCTCAAGCGCGCCGGTCGTACAGACCCCGAGTGGTCCGCGTTGGGCTCTGAAGCAGCTGGACCGGGAGCTCCTCCTGGAAGCCTCGATCGTGCAGGCCTGGGTGACATCACCGGACAGGCCTGCCGACGTCAATCACGAGGCAGGGTGGTTCCAGGAGGCCATGTCCGACATTTGTGACGTGGCAATGCCCCGAGTCCGGCCAGGAAGAGCCCGGCGCCAGGTGTACTGGTGGTCGCGAGAGCTAGCGTCTCTGCGCGAGGCGTGCATTTCTGCGCGCCGCCGGTACGCCAGGCATCGCAGGCGCCGCATCCGTCCTCCGGATGCGGACGCCATCGAGGCGGAGCTATACGAGGGATACAGAGCCGCAAAGACCGCTCTCCGCGACGCTGTCCTGCGGGCTAGAGATCTGGCCCGCGAGGAAATGCTGGCGACTCTCGACAGAGATCCGTGGGGGCGCCCCTACCTCATGGTGCGGAACAAGCTCCGCACCTGGGCCCCCCCACTGACGCAGAGTCTCCGGCCTCAGCTCGTGGAGGACGCGGTGAGCGCTCTGTTCCCTGCGCGAGGGGAACATCCTCCCCCGCCTATGGCTCCGCCGCCTGCGGTGCCGGAAGAGGACCAAGAGGACGATGACGACGACATCCCTGCTGTGACTGGGGTAGACCTGAGAGCGGCGGTACGGAGACTCAAGGCCAAGAATACCGCCCCAGGGCCCGACGGCTTGCCTGGCAAAGCCTGGGCCCTGGCATTGGAGGCTCTCGGGCCTCGACTGGAGGGGCTCTTTAGCGCATGCTTGGAGAGAGGCCAGTTCCCGCTTTCTTGGAGGACCGGGAAGCTGGTACTCATCCCGAAGCCTGGGCGCCCTGCGGACTCTCCGTCCGCATTCCGGCCCGTGGTGTTGCTCGACGAGGTGGGCAAGCTCTTCGAGAGAGTCATTGCGAACCGCCTCGCCGGGCACCTAGCAGGAACGGGGCCGGATCTTGCGGACAACCAGTTCGGTTTCCGCAAGGGGCGCTCTACGGTGGACGCCGTCATGCGCGTCAGAGCCCTCACGACGGGGGATGCGGTCTCCCGGGGTGGTGTTGTCTTGGCGGTGTCTCTCGACATCGCCAACGCCTTCAACACCATGCCCTGGAGCTGCATTGGGGAGGCACTCCGGTATCATCGGGTGCCGACCTACCTTCGTCGTGTGGTCGGGGACTACCTGTCCGACAGGGCAGTTATCTACCCTAGTCACAGCGGAGAGTGGAACCGGCGAGAGATGTCGTGCGGTGTCCCACAGGGCTCGGTTCTGGGGCCGCCCCTGTGGAACATCGGTTACGACTGGGTGCTGCGAGCCGACCTCCCTAGTGGCGTCAGCGTCATTTGCTACGCTGACGACACGCTGGTGCTGGCACAAGGGGGGTCGTACGCGGAGGCGGCCGACGCTATGACACGCGGGGTTGCGATAGTCGTTGAGCGGATCCGGCAACTGGGTCTCGAGGTGGCGCTGCACAAGTCCGAGGCCATGTGTTTTCATGGCCGAGGCAATGCGCCACCGTCGGGATCCTTGCTGACGGTAGGAGGGGTTTCCATCGGCGTCGAATCGACGCTGAAATACCTGGGGCTCGTCCTGGACAGCCGATGGAACTTCGTGGAGCATTTCCGACGTTTGGTCCCCAAACTGGAGCGGGCCGGCGCTGCTTTCAGGCGGCTCCTGCCCAACCTGGGGGGACCGAACGCCTCCTGCCGTAGGCTATACGCGGGGGTCGTGCGGTCCATGGCCCTTTACGGGGCCCCGGTGTGGGCGCGTTCATTGAGGCAGCGTGCTGCGAACCATTTGAACGCGCCCCAAAAGGTGGTGGCCCTCAGAATGACACGAGGGTACCGCAAGATCTCGCGCGAAGCGGCGGGTCTCCTTGCCGGATTGCCGCCATGGGATCTGGAGGCGGTGGTCCTCGCGCGCCTGCATGATTGGCGCGCGGAGGTACTAAGCCGGGGGGAAACTCCGCTGACGCGGCAAATTGTCGCGCAGCGGACGAACTTCCGGCGCGATCTCATGGCGTCATGGAGACGACGACTATCGCAACCCAACGCAGGGCACGCCACGATAGCGGCGGTAAGTCCCCTCTTTGAGGAGTGGCTTGAGAGGCGCCACGGCGTCCTCACCTACCGCCTGACGCAGGTCCTCACCGGACATGGTTGTTTCGGGAGGTTCCTGCACCGAATCAGGCGGGAGGAAACGCCCGGGTGTCACCACTGCGAGGATCGACCAGAGGACACGGTAGAGCACACTGTGCAGATGTGCCCCGCTTGGGCGGCGCACCGCCGTGTCCTCGAAACGGCGATCGGCGGCGACCTCTCGCGTCCGGCCCTGGTCCAAGCCATGGTCCGGAGCGAGACGGAATGGGACGCCGTTGCCTCCTTCTGCGAAGCAGTCATGCTAGCGAAGGAGGTGGCGGAGCGGGAGAGGAGACCCTCTCGTCCCGGCCGCCGTGGTGGACGCCGCGGGCGTCGGGGGCCACCTGGTGACCTCCGGCCACCGTAGGCGCGGGCCTGTGGACGGCGAGCTATGGGTGGCTCGCCGTCCGTCCGTCTAGTGACGACAGGCCGTGTCGACGGCGCGTTAGTGTTCCACGCGCGCCTCAAAGAGAGTCAGCAACACAGAGGGGCCCGAAAGGGCCGACGCCTGCCGGAGTCGCGGGATTATTCGCAAGAGACACCGTGGCTCCGGAACACAAAGGGCAATGAAGGAACATGGATGGGTTTTAGTCAGTAGAAGTCTGACACTCCCTCCCGCTACACCCAGAGCGGGAGGAGTCATTGGATGATTTCCCATCCCTAAAAAAAAAAAAAAAAAAAAAAAAAAGGTAACATTTGTTTGTAAGTTTGTATGTAGGGGATAATCTCAGGATCTACTGGTCCGATTTGAAAAATTCTTTCAGTATTAGATAGCCCATGTATCGAGGAAGTCTATAGGCTACATATCATCACGCTAAGACTAAAAGGAGCCGAGCATTAATGGAAAATGTGACGCAGACGAAGTTGCGTGCGTTGTTGTTGCAGTAGGCTCATAAGCTTACTCCAACCGTCCCGCTCCCACATCATCTCTTCCCTTGCCCCACTTGCTAAGGGTCAAACCGTACACGTCATTAACTTGGTCACCCGAAGCGGCAGCCGCATGAATGTGGTATCAAACTGTTTTATTGCTCGCCATGATTTAATGAAATCTTTAATATTGGAGATAAGGCGCCCGCAATGTCGCTCGTAAATTGCCCGAGGCAATATTCTTCGCTCCTAATGCGCAGAAATAATAAGCCGACTTTCTTACGTATTCTTCGAGTATTTATGCTTATTGTTAAGGTTTTAATTTAGTTGGTTTGTGGGAGTTTTATGGTGATTTGCGCATAGAATCGGCAAGGCAATGAGGGCTTGAAGAAAGCTGTTTTTATTTCAAGGAGTTTTCTCTCCGTTCAGGGTAGAATGTAGCTAGGTATAAATGTACCATGTACTTGCATAATATACAGTATACCATGTAGATAGGTAGATTTTTTATTTTTTTGTTCAAAAGGGGGAACTCTTGGCCCAAATCTCACCTGATGGAAAGTGATGATTAGGCCGAAGATGGAAGCGAGTTTCACCCGGAATCCTCTTACACAGAGGAACTGGCTATCATACCTCTAACTGCCGGAACACAGAAATGCTGTTAACATTGTTGTTATGGCGACAGACTTAGACATGATGGTGGTAGCTTGCCAGGCGGACTTATAACAAGTCCTACCACCAACCAAACCGAGCAAAAAATTTGCCCCCGCTGGGAATCGAACCCGGGACCTCTGGGTCTGAATCAGATGGTATAACCACTAGACCACGGAGGCGGTTAGTGCCTCCTGTTTAGCACCACCCGGGGACCAAGTGTAGGGATTCGGTGTAGGGTATTCTCCTACGGACGCGGGTGACTCGGCCCCCACTAAATACAGCAATTAATGTTAATTAAATACAGCAAGAAAAGAAAACAGCATTCAAAAGCACAGCATACACACACTTACACGGTACAGACACTTAATGGCAAATAGCTAATTCTTCTTCTTATCGTGCCGGTACAGATACCGGCACGGATCTTGAGCGCTCGGCGGAAGAGTGGGGATCGCTCTGCGCATCGTACACCTTATGACAAATAAAACGTCGTCGTGAGGTACGTCCAGCAAGAGTAAAGAACGAATCCCGAGTGACGGCTATGACGCGCGATGCGCTACGGGCCAATCACTGCACTTTCCCCGCCCCCGCGCCTCCGCGCCTCACTTCATACCACCAAAGAGATCCAATAACTCACTTCTGCGCAGTTGAAGGTCAGCGCTCAAGATCCGTGCCGGTGATTTTACTAAGGTCTAACGACCCACACACCCTAGTGTCAGTCATAGACTACTATGTGTCAGTTCTAAACCGCCTCCAGGGCCTCTGACATGTTTTAACGACTGCCATTTGGCGGCCGCGACCACCGGCTTATACGTGCCTTCCAGAGCACGGCATCATGGCTAATATCAACGATTATTAAAAACTCGCTGACCCGTGCATCGTCGTCTGCGTAACATTTTTCATTACTGCTCCGCTCCTATTGGTCTTAGCGTGATGATATATAGCCTACAGCCTTCCTCGATAAATGGGCTATCTAACGTTGCAATAATTTTCAAATCAGATCAGTAGTTCCTGAGATTAGCGCGTTCAACCAAGCAAGCAAACAAACAAACTCTTCTGCTTTATAATATTAGTATAGATTAACTCTTTCATTGATTGAAGTTTTCTGACTGCAGAAATAATACCTGACGTTTTACCAGCTCTCTACAAATATATACTCATGTTTGAAATTGCAGTCTTCGAAAAACAAAAGAAACTCTACAATCTTCAAAAGATATCCTTCCTGCTCCTTGATCCGTGAACCGCGGTCGGGCTAGTTTAGCCCGCAGACCTAAAAATAAAACGATACCGAACAGCAAAGGGAAGGTGTATCAAACGAGACAGGGCGCTTGAGGGCTCACAGCTGGTGAATCACATAGAAAACCGACAAGGTATGGAGGAGCTATGCAGAGGTGGTCGTTGAATCAATAAACTGTTTTTTTTTAACGACTTTTTATTTGTCAAGTTGAATTATAATAAATTGTTAATTTTCGTCAACGGCTCACGGATTATTTCAACTTAATTTTATTTATTCATTTCTGAGAATCAACTGGTCTTGCGAAACGATTACTTCCGAATGATACCGGACAATGCCGAACTATTCAGTAATCTTCAATTAATATCAATTTATTATTTGCAACATTGTCAATCATTGAAAACGTTGACATAAATTGACGTTGACGCCAATCGCTACCGTTCAAAACCTGTTAATAATTTAACAGTTTTTTCAACCAGTTGACCATTGACGATTAACAGTTAATAATAAAGCCTGGCAAGCTACCACCATCATGTCTAAGTCTGTCGCCATAACAACAATGTTAACAGCATTGTTGTGTTCCGGCAGTTAGAGGTATGATAGCCAGTTCCTCTGTGTAAGAGGATTCCGGGTGAAACTCGCTTCCATCTTCGGCCTAATCATCACTTTCCACCAAGTGAGATTTGGGCCAGGAGTTTCCCCGTTTAAAAAAAAAAAAAAAAGAAAGTTAAATTACGTTAACCAGAAAACCATCAATGACCCATGCCTAGAGTTATGGAGCTACGGAGTTATGGATGGCTCGAAACGAAGTAGGTTTATATAGTAGATATCTATCTCTAGAAAGAAATATGAACCAGCTGTGCGATTCTGTAGCCAACTCAACCAGTAAACTTTATTTTTTACTTTTGCGTACTTCACTTAGGTGAATTAAACGGGCCTGTGGACGGCGAGCTATGGGTGGCTCGCCGTCCGTCCGTCTAGTGACGACAGGCCGTACCGCCGGCGCGTTAGTGTTCCACGCGCCCCTCAAAGAGAGTCAGCAACACAGAGGGGCTCGAAAGGGCCGACGCCTGCCGGAGTCGCGGGATTATTCGCAAGAGACACCGTGGCTCCGGAACACAAAGGGCAATGAAGGAACATGGATGGGTTTTAGTCAGTAGAAGTCTGACACTCCCTCTCGCTCCGCCCAAAGCGGGAGAAGTCATTGGGTGATCTCCCATCCCTAAAAAAAAAAGGGGTCCCTGGATACCGTGGCTCCGGAACACAAAGGGCAATGAAGGAACATGGATGGGTTTTAGTCAGTAGAAGTCTGACACTCCCTCTATCTCCGCCCAGAGCGGGAGAAGTCATTGGGTGATTTCCCATCTCTAAAAAAAAGGGATCAATAAAAAAAAAGGGTTCAATCACTACAAACAAAGTGGAATAAAATTACACTACTCGCTCACTCCACCTGAGTTTACAAGGTGGGATGTACAGAATAGACCAGCTGATGTAAGTGTATTGCGCACCTGTTTGTTAACCTTCAACTTACTGCAGCACAGAGCAAATCTGAAACTGAAAAACCGGCCAAGTGCGAGTCGGACTCGCGCACGAAGGGTTCCGTACCATTATTCATAAAAATGGCAAAAAATCACGATTGTTGTGTGGGAGCCCCGTTAAATATTTACATATTTTATTTTGTTTTTTTAGTATTTGTTGTAATAGCGGCAACAGAAGTACATCATCTGTGAAAATTTCAACTGTCTAACTATCACGGATCACGAGATACAGCCTGGTGACAGACGGACGGACTGACAGCGGAGGCTTAGTAATGAGGTTCCGTTGGTTACCTTTTGGGTACGGAACCCTTAAACCATGATTGAATTTCCGAAGCAATTTAAATCCTACTTCCTACTAATATTATAAATGCGAAAGTTTGTGAGTATGTATGGGTGTTTGTTACTCTTTCACGCAAATACTACTGAACCGATTACGATGAAATTTGGTACCTATGTAGGTAGCTGAAGACCCAGAATAACACATAGGCTACTTTTTATCCCGGAGTTCTCGAGGATCGTGATTTACACGGCAATAACGAGAATTTATACGCGGACGAAGTCGCGGGCGGCCTCTAGTATAATATAAATTTTAGTGCCTAGGCCAGCTAAACTGCCCTGATAAGCCGAAAAGTGGTATCTCCATCAGAGTAAGTTTTGACGAAATCGTTTTTTTTTTGCAAATTGAATATTGTTGCACTTTCAAAACAAATCTTCTTAAGATGTTAAAACTGTTTTTTTTTTTGACATTGTATTAATGCGATTGCGATTACATGACGAAATTGTAATAGCTATCGAATGGTGTAAAACAAATCTAAAAAGGCGTATCTCAAAATATCGCTTTTCGGCTTAGCAGTAAAGCATCTATATAGTCGTAACGTAGAACTTTAATATGACTGTGTAATTACAAAGTCATATTAAAATTTAACAGCAAACGAGTAGGTACTCGCATGTTGTTTTATTTATTGAGGAATACAAAACCTACATAACTCAAGAAATAACAATCCAATAAGCGTACCCAAACCCCACAAACGCTGCAACATATGCATTTATATTACAAAAATAAAAACAATACAATTTGCTAAGCACGTCACGTTTCCCAAAACGCATCATATGACGGTTTAAGTTAAGCAGACATGTATAAAACCTAAACGATTTCAACTATCTCGCGTATAGCCACTTTGGGCACGTAATGGCTGCCGAAATCCGATCCCGTCGGGGGGCGATTGTAACACACGTGACATTGGCGCGAACTACCACCGAGATACGATACATATTGCTAGGGTTGCCGAAAGAAGAGAAACAAAGTTTGTGCTTACAAGAAACATTACTTATAAGCTTTTTTTTAATGTATCGGAAATCATCAAATAACTCCTCCTGCTCTGGGCGGAGCAAAATGGGGTGTCAGACTCTTACTTATATGGTGTACATAATAAAGCTCTGAAATTCAGGCTCCAACCCTAGTTTAGGCACTCACAATACACTTACTTTGTAGTATTGTTCCTTGGAAACCTTATACCTATCTAATGTGTATAGCGGAGAAAAATAAAATATATAATATCATGAAAATATAGTATAACATTTAATAAAGAGTATTCTATTCTATTCTTACTGACTAAAAATTAAAATTAAAAATTAAAAATGTTTATGTCATCAATTTATGTAGGTAAATAAATAATATTAGGAACTACCTTTTAAGCAAAAATGCAATGCTTGTGGCAGGTACTTCCACTCATCCAGTTTACAGTCTCTCTACATAAATTTTAAAACTTTAAACTAACGTAACGAATAAAACCGATGAGTCCTCCCACTCCGGGCGAGCAGAAGGGAGCGTCTGATTTTTACTGACTAAAACCCTTCCATGTTCCTCCTAATGCCCTTAGCATTCCAGGGCTTTGGTGACTCTTTTGAAAAAAAATCCTCAACAACATTACTTATAGGCTAGGAACGTAGCAGTCATTGTCGAAATATTGAAAGCCTATGATGTTTTTAGTCCTGAGCATAAACCCATCTATCTGTAAGAACTAGTACGTCGAAGAACCAGACATTCGCAGACATATGCCATCTGCCAACCAGCCCTTGGCATACTTGGTGGAAAACGGTCGTGGCTGTTATTTACCACGCATAGCAGAAGCACGGCAAAATCATCCGCCTTTAACGCTGGGTCATTTACCTCCTCTCTGAGAGAGGGAGAGGATCATCCGCGTCCTATGTTTCTAAAATATTAAACCTATACTTATAATAAATCTGTAGAGAGGTCAATTCTGTACATGAAATATATTTCCAAAACAACTATCGACGGATTTTAACGAAACTTGGTACAATTATTCTTCATACTCCTGAGCTGGTTATAGTATACTTTTCAACACGCTAAAATCAATAGGAGCAGAGCAGTGAAGGGAAATGTTGGGAAAACGGGAGAAGTTACTCCATTTTTTAAGCATCCGTCGCGTGTGCAACCTTAATGGTTAAAGCTACACAGAAATCATGCATAACGGAAATGTTCTCCTTAAAATTATATAAAAAATATCCCACGACAGCATATGTCTATCTTTTATGATTGACTCACAATAATACGTGTAACTCCCGATAGCTTAGCAGTTCGAAGCTTTCTGATTATATATGTTTACTCTTACGCTTATAACACTCTCAGTCATCCCATTCTTTTTTTATGGAATAGTTAATAAAGCTAATTAAAAAAGTTATCATTATTAACTATTCCATAAAAAAGAATCATAGAAATCGGTATAGAAACAACAAAGTTATACATGAAATACGCTAATAATAAGCCATCGCGCGTGAATACTGAATCATGCTGGTCGATGAACAAGAAGCCACTAATTCCCGATAGAATTTTTAAATTCTTTAAATATGGGCGGACTTCCTTCTCACGAAATTTGTTTAAAAATTGGCATTCCGATTGTTCTGCTCCGAAATTTAAGACCACCACAACTTTGCAATGGAACTGGGCTAAAAGTAACCCAGTTGCAACAAAATATAATCGAGACAAATTTTAACAGATTGCGGTGCAGGTGAAACCGTCTTTATTCCCAGAATTCCCATGTTACCAAATAATTTTCCATTCCAATTTAAAAGATCTCAATTCCCAGTACCTATGGGTGTCTTATGCAACGACAATTAATAAGGCTCAAGGGCAGACTTTTCGTATTGCTGGAGTAGATCTCGGTGTCAGTTGTTTCTCGCATGGTCAGTTGTACGTCGCTCTTTCCCGGGTTAGCAGTTCTAGAAATCTTTATGTTCACGTGCCGGACGGGTCAACTTCCAACATAGTTTACCCGGAAGCTTTGCGCTGAAGTATTTTCGTTCTATGGTACTTAAGCCTCATGTGAACGTGATCTAAACAATATTACCAATACATTAATTTAATAACACACAAGGAGTTACACGCTGATGGAGTCGCGGGCACAGTTAAACAATAATATTGTGCGGTTCCGTATTGCGATATTTTTCAACAGTCTTGTAGATTGACATATTATATTTCCCTACTAAAATACGAAAGTTAATTAATCTGCCTGTGCCTGTTACATCAAAACCACTGAACCGTGAGGAAGGACATAGGCTACTTTTATTTACGAAAAACTACAGAAACGCGGACGAAGGCGCGGGCAAAAGCTAGTAATGAATAAAATTGCTAATATTTTGTAATTCCCAGTCTTACAGACCAGGGAACCATGACACGAAGGGGAAGAGGCAAATGTTCAGCAGTGGGTAAAACTCTACCAATAATCATGATGATGATATGTCTGTCCGAACCCATCAACTCGTAAGTCTAGATTGTAACGTGGCCACTATTTCCTCCAACTATATAGTAACGTATGGCCAATGTTCTAATATCAGAACTGTCAAAGTTTGTGACGTTGGTCGAGATAATTGATGTCCCGTAGTTCGAAGTTATTGGGTGCGAGTGATTAATGGACAGAGGTTTATTATGAAGACGTTATGTGTTCGAGGAATGGGAGCTGTATTTATAAACTTACCTTATACGATTTAAAAGTCCCATTAAGATGTAGACGCTTAAATTGTATAAATGACATTACGATTTGACAGTGACTGTCAAATAGTGATGTCATACATTCTTAATTCGGATTCTAATCGTAAGTCCGTAGGTGATACGGAGTAGAATACACCCGCAACTAAGCCCGAAACTACGGACTTCGAGCTTGGAGAGTAGCCCCCCTATATACTTTAACGCGAGATGTGAAAAAAAATAGTGTTTGATTTTCTCCAAATTATTTTGGAATCACAGTTCGAAATTAATTAACTACACCCCTATCGATTACATAAAATAACACAGAGACAGAAGTCACAATCTGCGACACAACAACACACCTCTCAGAGTCATACAGATCAGATAAAAGCGACAACCCTACGCCCCAGCATGTCGCAGTCATTTATAGAAATCCATTTATTACGTAAACGACCTAACTCGGTTGAGCGCACGCGTTCAAGATTTAGAGCTTGTTTCACTGTTCGGTACGAGACGAGTGAATCCTAAAAACGCGTCCTATTCTTGTTCTTTTAGTCTTGAATAAAATATTCGTATCGGAGTTATTGCTAAAATATTTCGGGCCGTTATTGGAGACGATAAAGTTCTTTGTTTCCGATCGATTTGTTACTGTATGTAGGTCGTTTTAGGCTTTTCTTTAAAGAAGATGAGAAAATATTTGCCACATAAAATTTCTCACGAAGCAAAAATTTGCTCATGGATACTGCAGGCCGCATGTAAGTCAATCAATTTATGCATTCAGAGAAATATACCATTTGTTAGTAACAAATATAACTAACAAACTATGTTAGTATTAAATGTGACTGTTCCTAAATTACTTAATTATTTGGGTACACATTACAAAAGTGATTGACACGTGATCTTCAGGTGGTTTAGCGTAGTAGGTACCTAACCATTTTCAATAGAGTAGAAAGCTAGCTTAAACTGGTGGTGTATTCAGTGATCTGCAGCCTATTGTACCAATGTGAAATACCTCATAATAATTTGTAAAAGTAGAGTTATATTTTTATTATTTACTAGCTTTTGCCCGCGGTTAGTACTGAAGCCTTACCGGTGCTGGCGGGTGTTCTCCCAGTCGATCTTGAGGTGCAGCGGCGTGCTGCAATGTACTTCTACGCTAAAAAGATCACGGACCCAGAGTTTTTACCGCAACGCAACCGTGCTAAGATCTCTAGATTACTAAAACCCCAGACTGACGTCTGGGAGGAACTTTTATGCGAATGGCAATGTAGGTGGGAAAATTCCATCAAGGGCCGACACCTCCACCAGTTTTTTCCATCTGTTCGTGAGCAGCTGGAGAAGACATGGCTGGAGGTGGATCACTGTGTTGCCCAATTTCTCACAGGTCATGGCAACTTTAAGAGTAAATTATTTTCCTTTAGGCTTGTGGCCTCACTTTTATGTCAATGCTCTACAGCTGACCTTGTATACGAACAATCCGCACATCATATCTTGTGGGAGTGTATTCTTTGGCAGACTGAACGTAATATTATGTTAGATAGTATTCAGGTTACATCTGGAGTAGTTTACTATACGGACCTTGTAGAAACCAGAACAAATTTTCGTGCGTTCAGGCGATTTTGCCATACCTATTACTGGAATCAAAAGTAGCTCACAATTTAGGACCCATTAGTTTAAATGTTAATATATAATCCGTGGTGCTTGGCAACTGGGCTTAACCCAGTTGTATGTGTCCCTTGGTGCCTATTGGCCTAGCTCTAATCTGTCTCCTGCTTGATGTGGAGGGAAGTGGAAATTATATTTATTTTTCCTACTCCTCCGCTGTACTCTTCTGATTAATTTCGTTGCGGGATCCAAGACAGTTGAATCGTTTCTCCGGGACTCGTCGGGTTTCATTAACTCGGCGTTTTTCTGGTGGTCGCCACTGTTTATTCTGGCTTTCAGGAGTTGCAGTGGTTGGGAATGTGTGGCGGGCTTGTCCCAAAAAAAAAAAAGCTTTTGCTCGCGACTTCGTCCGCGAATATCCCGATTTTCGTGATCCGAAAAATCGGGATCAAGGATCAAGGATTTTCGAGAAATCTTCTCTTAGACTTCCTACGACCAGTAGTTTTGGCTGTTTGTTGTCTGTCAGTCATTCACACAGTAACGTAAGAAATTTATGTAGATACTAGCTGTCCCCCGCGGCTTCGCTCCCGTCAACTGGTAACTTTTTTTTATAAACCACATAAAAACCTTCTCCTGATGATAACAAACACAACAAAAAAAGAATTGGCCAAATTGGTCCAGGTGTTGTTGAGTTATGCGCTTACCAACACATTTAGCGATTCATTTTTATATTATAGAAGAAGATTAGAATAGTGTCTCGACCCGGCTCCGCCCGGATGTATTTTTTTCAAAATTTTCTTTCATGCAAATCTCGCCCTGACAGTTAAAAACACAACTATAAAAAAATAATCCAATAATTGGATCAGTCGTTACGAAGTTATGCGCGTACATACATTTCGGCGATTCATTTTTATTTTTATAGAAGACTAGCTGACCCGCGCAACTTCGTCTGCGTCACATTTTCCAATAATTCTGCGCTCCTTTTTGACTTAGCTTAATGATATAGCATATAGCCTTCCTCGATAAATGGGCTATCTAACACTGAAAGTTCCTGAGATTAGCGTGCTCAACCAAACAAAAAAAAAACAAACTTTTCTGCTTTATAACATTATAACTCAGAGGTTCTCAGATTTTGTTGTGCAAGGCGTAGCGAACGTTCGACACTCGACTCTCGTGCGCGTACCTGAGAGTTTCTCTGATTTTGTTCAGCAAGGCGTTGTGAACGTTTAGGTGAAGATTCTCCCATACGGCGTATTCTTGCTGCCCGTGCTTGAGAACTATGTTTAGTAAGTTGAGACCTGGCTCTCTTAGGCATTTTCAAATGTTTAAGAAAATGTTAATAGCGTGTAATATTCTAGCTCTGAAAAGAACTGTTGTGTAGCCCTGAAAAGAACTGTTGGTTAGCCCTGAAAAGAACTGTTGGTTAGCCCTGGAAAGAACTGTTGGTTAGCCCTGAAAAGAACTGTTGTTTGGCTCTGAGAAGAACTGTTGTTTAGCTCTGAAAAGAACTTTTGCGTAGGTGTAGTTTTAAGAACGAAAATAAAGAAAATCGCACGAAAATTATTAGACTTCGCGCGCGACCGCTGCGTAGGGAGCCGACCTCGCGGCTGAGCCCGCACGCGCACCCCCGCCTCGGTGACGTCCACTTCGCAACGGGCCGTGCAGCAGAAATCGTAATATTTTAATTTCGCCATAACTTCAAAACAAAACTTCCGATTTTAATCATTCATAGATCAAATATTATCTACATAAACTGTACTTAGTGATGAAATACTTTATTTTGATAAAGATTAATAGCATGAGTAAAATAAACGCGTTTAAATGTAGTCCAAAAAAAATCAAGATTTTTAAATAAAAAAAATGGTTGTTGTGCCTCACTCGACATAGATAGGAATAGTGTGTCGCGGACTTTTTTGTAGATATTTATAAGATCTACAATTAATTAGAACAATGTATGATTCTATCTTTTATAGTTTAGGCAGCGTACACAAAATAAGTAACTTTTCTGGTTGATTTTTACACCTTGTGTCCGAAAAACCCAAATATCTTACGGAACCCTATTTTTTTCCAAAATAAAATATAGCCTATGTTACTCGTGGATAATGTAGCATTCGAATGGTGAAAGAATTTTTAAAATCGGTCCAGTAGTTTTTGAGCCTATTCATTACAATCAAACAAACAAACAAACAAAGTTTTCCTCTTTATAATATTAGTGTAGACTAGCTGACACATTTTCCATTATTGCTCCGCTCATATTTGTCATAGCGTGATGCTATATAGCCTAACCTTCCTCGATAAATGGGCTATCTAACACTGAAAGAATTTTTCAAATCGGTCCAGTAGTTTCGGAGCCTATTCAATTCAAACAAACAAACAAATCTTTCCCCTTTATAATATTAGTGTAGATAGATCAGTACAGTACAGTCTCACTTATCCAACACTTCAGTATTTCGGCACATCCAGCAATTCGGAACCCACTACCCGCGCCTGCTCGACCACTTCTTTCATATGCCTTTTACAAATTAGTATTTTCTGAAGTGCTTTATTCATTTTGTCTTGTTTTCTTCTACTTAATTTAAAAAGAGGATAACATCCTTACTAATAGATAAATGTAATTATTCTATACAAGACTTTTTGAAAATATTTATATTTGTTAAGGTTTATGTTTTTGTATAATTTAGTAGTAATAGTGTCGATCCACATTACTGTAAAATTGTTTTTTTTTTTTTTATATTGCTTGGTTTTGATTGTTTAATTTTAGTACCTACCTAGATTAAAAGTATTTTTCTATTTTTGCATGCCATAAGGTAGAGTGTGTTAGAACTGTGTTTTTAAAAAAGGATCGTGGTTTTAAGTGTCGGATTAGTGAGACTGTAGTGTATTTATTTATTTATAAAAAAAGTTTCACCAACAGCTTCTGTGTAAAATAAATCTAAAGAAGATTATACGACATAGAATAACACAGTCGCCAATTACAGGTTAACCAGCATTTACAAAAAAAGTCATGTTATGTGTAGGTAGGTATTATCTAGAAAAAAAATAATAGTTAATATTATCATAATCTTAAACAAAAAAACAAAGAACTAGGTATTTCTTTGTTTTTGATTAAGATATGCATGATAATGTTAACTATTATTTTTTTCTATAATATTCAAAGTTACAAAAAAGAGAACAAAAAAAGGATCAACAATTTTGCAATTTCTTACATATTATAAAATAAAGATATGTCTTATACCTGGGGCCCGAGTCTGCTATTTTTATAAATTTGTCATTCCGACACGATCCCATTGTCATGCCATTGTCATTTTGCTAAAAGTTCGTAATCTGCTAAATTCATAATCGCACGGTCACTGGCACGTCAGTGGCCGGTCACTGGAACGTCGATGGTCTCGTAATAGAATTGCGTTAGGAATGCCGTATTGCTATTATTATAAAATCGAGCTAAATTTGAGCATTTATTCATGCCAGATTTTATTTATATTTAGTTTTACATATTATTTATTAGTGTTATAAGCAATCTGAAGTAGTGTGAAGTTCGTAAATACTAAATCTGTCATTATGTACGAGATTACCATTCATATGGCTTTCTTTCAATGGCGTGTCAGTGGTTGATCATTGGAATGTCATAATGACGCCATTATGATGCCATTATGTTAGTAGATTACCAAACTTGTCAAAATCAACCATTTTGAAATCAGTGATCGACCATTCTGACACTATTATAATAGCAGACTCGGGCCCCTGTAAAGTTGCGGGACTATTCGAAAGAGATACCGCGGCTCCGGAACACAAAGGGCAATGAAGGAACATGGATGGGTTTTAGTCAGTAAATGTTTGACACTGACAATCCGCCCAGAGCGGGAGAAGTCATTTGATGATTGCCCATCCCTAAAAAAAAAGAAAGAGGATACCTGTAAAATATATAAAAAAGAATACAAGATGAGATCTAAAGTAGGTACTACTTAACATTCCAAAACATTGTCTTGTGATTTTCGGCACTCCAACAATCGGGATTTAAGAAGCTTGGTAAATATCGATATCAGATGAGGATTATATTTGGCTTACTTAATAATTAAAATAACGTTTCCATCACTTTACGAATTGGTCGTCAACGTCTTACGTGTAAGTTAACCAACATCGCAGAAATGTTTAGTCTCTACTCACAGCCAAACCACAACACTATTCTCCATTCCACTCTTAGTCCTATTTGTTAGTGTCGCGGCGACACTGCGACACTGCGACACTACGACAGTGCGACAGTCGCGAGATACGACGCCCCTCGCATCTCCGCTCACATTACCACGTTTATCCTGACCTAAGTGCATTATGTGGTTGAGGAAATCTCCTCCGAAGCACTTGTCTATGGTGCCGGCGGGCCTATTCTGGTTGTGGTGTCGATTCTGTTGCGATTATGTAACTAGGGTTGCGTTTGAATTCAGAGAGTTTGCAATGGTCATAGTTTATGGTCGAAGGATTGGATTCGATAGTATAGGTTTTTATAGAAGTTAAAACTTGTATAAATTTTGTGGTAGCACTACACGCTGATGGTGTTGGAAAACTAACATGGGGCAGTAAAATTTATACTATTCTTTTTTTACATAAAAACACAGGTTGCTCAGCAATCTAGCTAGGAAAACAGCAGCTCACCCAATAATTTGTAATTTATATGCACATAGGTATTCTTATATGCAAACTGTGTTTAATACAAATACCATTTTTAGCAATAAATGATTTATGATTTTTATAATTTATGATTTGCAAATAGCAAACCCTACTTATGCATTATCAAATTAAACCGACCGTTTATCAAAATAATGTTTAATTTTGTTTTTAATATCAATATTTGAATGAAGTCCACCTTTTTAACCATTCCAATAATTTAAACTACCCTTCAAACGTGCATCGATAGCTTCCATAATACGTCTCCAAGATTGAATCCCACCACACACCCGATGCGGTTCTATTTACATAATAAAACAAGGGGAAAGGGATTCAAAAACTCTAACCAACAAAAACTTAGGTGCAACTACTGAATGCTACTTAAGATCCTGACAATTCAATAAGAGATTTGGGGAAAGCCTTTAAAAGTCCCGCTTTAGAGCCTGTGGAATCCTTTTATTCTAAGTACCTGCGAATCACTTACTTTAAAATTCTTGTTGTTTTGTTTAGGCGTTAGTGTATTGGATGCAGCTAGTCTTAAGAAGATACGTTTGGGAAAACAGCGGGATTAGTAAAAAAAAGGCCAAGTGCGAGTCGGACTCAAACGGAGGGTTCCGAAATATAAATCGAAAAGAGCACGTTTCTTGCATGGGAGCCCCTTATTTATTTATATTATTATTTAGTCACAACTTCGTCTGCGTCACATTTTCCATTAATGCTACGCTTTTATTTGTCTCAGCGTGATGATATATACCTACCTATAGCCTTCCTCGATAAATGGGCTGATGCGGACTGACTGATGGACGGACGAACTGTAGGTATTAAAAATTCTTTTTTTTTTTTAATTCAAGCATTTATTTCAATTAAACCATTTACAGGCACTTTTGAATTGTCAAGGTCGGTCGGTCCAAAACGTTGAAGCTATTTGCACGTTCCAAAGCATAGATCTCTATGGAGAAGAACGTGCAAGTAACTCCACGGACACTTTTTTAAAAATTATACATTTTTACAAAGATTTATTTACATCGGGTTGAAATTATACATACCTACATGTGAGAACGATATAAAAGACGAGCAGGATAAAAGCATCCGGAATAAAAGAGGAACAATTCAAAGAAATAATTAAAATCAACCATGGCAGCTGAGAAATGACTTACTGTGCATTTTAATTGAAATACCAGGACACCATAAACATGGCAAAAAAACTAAAACTCACAAAGCAAATGTGGGATACATTTGCTTTGTGAGTGTTAGTTTTTATAGCTTGAACGTTTAATAAAAACAAGAAAACATTCAATAAAACTTACTTCAAAAAACACAATAAGGAAACATCTATAACGAAAGCATAGATTTTGCCCTATATCTCTACTGCTACAGCATGGGTCCACCCTTTTTTACCCATTTAACGCAAATCCTTTTAAAAATCTCTCTTGAACAAGCTGTGTCGCGCCGGAGAGGGCATTTGATTTAGATAACGGGCCCTCTAAGGCCCTCTCATAGTAAAGATCGAACCCTCTGAGGGAAAACTTGCAGTCTGCAATCGCTCCTACAGAATTGAAATGTTTTTAAAGGAGATTCATTTGAATACGGTCAATGTGGAGATCCGAATCTTTGACCTTTGTGGGTAAACAATATAAAATTCCAGAGTAATATTGTAAAGTAGTTTTTAGGGTTCCGTACCCAAAGGGTAAAACGGAACCCTATTACTAAGACTGTCTGTTCGTCTGTCACCAGGTTGAACCTCATTATACGTGATAGTTAGACAGTTGAAATTTTTAGAGATGATGTATTTCTGTTGCCGTTATAACAAAAAAATATTAAAACAACGGCTCGCATACAATAAACGTGTTTTTTTGCAGTTTTAATAGATAATGCGACGGAAATATTTGTACGATAGTCCGACTCGCACTTGGCAGATTTTTTGTTTTGTTGTTTATGTGTTGAAAGTTTTGATACGTTTACAAACAAAATTGTTTCATTATGATTGTGTCATAGAAATGTTGACTTCTTAGAACAGAAATGCTCGGTCTCAATGTGATCTAACCATTTCGCATTCGAAGCAATGTGAGCGAAGCTACAGGAAATATCTAGTACGCAGGCTGTTATAGTTATTCGTGTGTTTCAGACTACGAGCGAAATAATTGTTATTTCAAAAGTGAAATGTATGACTCTTAGCAATTCAACTAAGAACTTAAACACTGCTGCAGTGCTTTAAACATCTCACCGTGTATTTTAAGTGAAGTCAACATGACGTGAGCTGACTAAATGACAGTTAACTTCACGCTAACTCCACCTAAGTTTATACAGTGAGACGGTGACGGAATAGATCGGCTGTATTGTGTTAACAATACAGCCGATCTATAATATATAGCATAGAGTATAATATATAGCTCATAGTACAACAATATCGCGCACCATACATTGTAGTATAGTACAGTGTGAACGTGTCCATAACAATGTATGATGCGCGATATTGTTGTGCTATGAGCTATATACTATTATAATTATTTATATATATATATATTTTATCGTAGTCTGAAAGCAGCTTCATGCGTAGAACAGACAATTACAAACAAACGCAAACGTACTGCTAACGTTCATACTATCGTCTGCCTTCCTCCAACTATATTTGGGTCGGCTTCCAGTCAAACCGGATTCAGCTGAATACCAGTGTTTTTACGTGGAGCGGCTGCCTGCCAAACCTCCATAACCCATTAACCGGGCAACAGAGTACTCCTTGGTAAGACTGACACCTGCTCTGCTGGGAAAATCTGCTGTCATTTGGAGATATTTGGCAGTTGTTAGGGATACCTAAAAACTGCCAAATATCTCCAAATGACAGCCGTAATCAACATTTAACGTGCTTTCCGAGGCACGGAAGAAACTCGGTATGTTAAGATGGTCACCCATCCACGGACCAACCTCGGCAAGCGTTACTTAACCTTGAAAATCGACTGTACGACTGTCGTTATTTAGCCACGAGCTCCTCGTGCTAACGTTCATACCATTCTATATTGTATTTTAGCCGTTAGCACACATGCAATATTCTAGGAATATTCTTCAGGGCCTTGGCAAAATAACATGTTTTTATATTTATCCGTATGATAAGTTCTTCACACCAGTTAAGCAAGCGGCAGTGAGCAGACTAACAAGCCTATACGATAAAGGCCATGTTAACGAGACAAACTAGACCGCCGCTCAATCGCTGGCGTTGCTGGACCCTACTCCGAACAGTTTATGAGAATCAGAAACTATTGCGGTGTGTTGGAATAAGGAAGGTGTGGAGACGCTTGTTAGTAGTTTTTATAAATAAGGTGGTACAGTTGTTTACTAATAAATTCAAGTGTCGTATATTTATTGCGTATTTTTTTCCCAGCCACCGATTGTAATGAAACAAAGCCTATATGTTGCTCAGAAATAGGTAAGTTGAATCTAATTTTGAAAACCCCAACCAAATCCGTTCAGTATTTTCGGAGATCATCGCGTACAGACAGACAACAGACAGACAAAAAACGTAAAAATGCTCTTTTTGTGTTCTATAGCGTTTTTTTTGAAAACCTATTCGATTTTCGGTATTTTTCTTTAATTTTTCTTTAATGTACAGAATTCATGGTTTCTACTGTTTTATTATATGTAGGTATAGATTAATTTAATGCTTATTGAAACTATTTAGGTATGGTCTTTTTTTTTCATATATTTTTTTGGTATGCGGTACCGAGAATTATGCCCGCAAGCTCCCATTGAAACGGGAGGATCCTCCGCCCAGGCGATTGTTTTGCCTAGGGGGCTACTGCCCGATAATTCATCTTCGGGCGGATGTATATGTTCAAATCGCATGGTTGCGCGATTTAGGATTTTATTTCGCCGCCAGTTGAATAGATGGCTTCGCGGTTCTTTTTGTTGTGATTTGTTTCGTTGGTTTTTCTTGTGGCGGCATTGTTGCTGCTACATTTTCATGTACCTAATTGATACAATTTAAACACAGTTGCAGACAACACTTTTTTTCAAACCGTGTGATCTTAATTTCTTTTGTTTTAGTATACTAGCCAACAAACTGAACATGCAGATGATTCGTATCAAACACGCGTGTTCTGCACTGGATTGAAGCATTTGACAATTTTATTTTAATTTCTAAGCCAATTGAGAAACAAGCCAAGAGGACCATCGGCATTGATAGGTTCGTCGAATCGAAGCTCCAAAGTCATGAGCATCGACGCCAAGTTGCTGGCCTGTCGGTTTTCTATCGGTTGCATTTCGGGGAGTGTGCGACGGAATTGCATAATTTAATTCCGCCAAGCCCGTTCCATTATCAGACCACAAGACGTACGGCGACGCTCCACCCGTACATGGTGGACATCTACAAAACGTTTAGGGAATACATTAATTGTGCGTACAGGAGTGGAATTCCCTGCTTGAGTCTGTGTTTTCTGATAGCTACAACCTAGGAGTATTTAAGTCAAGAGTGAATAGGTTACTTTTAGGCAAGCGTGCTCCATCTTAGACATCACTGGTCACTGGTCAAACGTAGACTGACTATGAACAGTAAAAAAGAAAGACAATTGATATTTTCACTCCAAACTGTCTAATATTGAACTCAAACATTCAAATACGTACAGCAAACCCCAAAACGCCTTTCTTTTCTTTAAAAAAAGTCGATCTTAAAAAGGAATAACGTCACTCTATATTACATACAGAGCGGTCCGCGTGAGTTCCGTCATTCGGCTGCCACGGTCCGACTCGACGGCTCTGAATAAATACATGGGCTCCATTAAAACGTCAGTCAGGCTGAGTGGCTCTCTTGTGGACCCGCTTCGTTGACGCACATAT
Source organism: Ceramica pisi (assembly GCA_963859965.1). NCBI lineage: Eukaryota > Metazoa > Arthropoda > Insecta > Lepidoptera > Noctuidae > Ceramica > Ceramica pisi. The sequence continues at coordinate 21,855,490 of OY982536.1, read as the reverse complement.
ATCGGGGCGCTTTCTTGAGGTTCTATTTTAAAGAAGCTGTAGATAGATTGTTTAAGGAAAAACCGGCCAAATGCGGGTTCCGTGCTATTATCTATAAAAACGGCAAAAAGTTTGTTGTATGGGAGCCCCCGTAAATATTTATTTTATTCTGTTGTTTAGTAAGTTAAAGCGGCAACAGAAATACATCATCTGTGAACTGTCTCGCTTTCGCGGTTCTTGAGATACAGCCTGGTGACAGACAGACGGACGGACAGACAGTGAAGTCTTAGTAATAGGGTCCCTTTTTACGCTTTGAATAAGGAACCCTAAAAACAAAACACTACGTACGTAAGTAAAAAATAACCTTAATTTCGGATGACGGTGTTTTTGGTTTTGTATCTTTGTTTTTTAACACCGACTTCCGAAATTAAGGTTATTTTATACTTTGTCGTGTTATGTTTTTGGAAGTCGGTTATTATTTTTTTAAGTTATTTATTTTTCACTTTTAAGTGGTGATACTTTGACGACGTCTTCGTCTACGCAGAAATTGAAATTAGCAAAATGCTAATAAAACAAAAATTACTGATCCCAACTTAATTGGTTTTTTTACGGGACCAAATGGCAAGTCGCATCGAACTAAAAAAGAATCACACAAATCGGATCAGAAACCTCGAAGTGATCGGTGTATTAAAAAAAAAACCCACTCATTTGAGAACTTCCTCCTTTTTAGGGTTCCGTAGCCAAATGGCAAAAACGGAACCCTTATAGATTCGTCATGCTTGTCTGTCCGTCCGTCCGTATGTCACAGCCACTTTTCTCCGAAACTATAAGAACTACGCTGTTGAAACTTGGTAAGTAGATGTATTCTGTGAATCGCATTAAGATTTTCACACAAAAATAGAAAAAAAAAAAACAATAAATTTTGGGGGTCCCCATACTTAGAACTGAAACTCAATTTTTTTTTTCATCAAACCCATACATGTGGGGTATCTATGGATAGGTCTTCGAAAATGATATTGAGGTTTCTAATGTCATTTTTTTCTAAACTGAATAGTTTGCGCGAGAGACACTTCCAAAGTGGGAAAATTTGTGTCCCCCCCCTGTAACTTCTAAAATAAGAGAATTATAAAACTAAAAAAAGATATATGATGTATATTACCATGTAAACTACCAGCAAAAATTGGTTTGAACGAGATCTAGTAAGTAGTTTTTTTTTTAATGCGTCATAAATCGTAAATCGCAACTTTTGCTTATAATACCTACAGGTTTTGTATTATACGATTGACGATTTATGCGAATAACACAAGGGCTATAGTTTTTTTTTTTACTATTGATAGGCAAACGTTTGACCGCTATCTCACCTGATGTTAAGCGATGATGCGGTCTAAGGTGGAGCACGCTTGCCTAGAAGTAACTTATTCACTCTTGACTTAAAGACACCCTCCCAAAACGTTTTGTGCGTATAGGTGGCATGTCCACCATGTACCGGTGGCACATCGCCGTACGTCTTGTGGTCCGATGGTGGAACGGGCCTGGCGGAATTAAATTATGCAATTCCGTCGCACACTCCCCAAAATGTAACCGATAGAAAACCGACAGGCCAGCAACTCGAAATACAAAGGGAAGAAGTTGTAATCACAATATGCAGGCGACGCCGAGTGTGGGAGCTTGTTAGCTAATAGTACTGCCATTTCCTGCAATATAGCTTACTAAAGATACTGAATAAAGTACATACTTTATAGGAAACCGGAACCTTTTACAACTTTTTCTACTACCATCAAGCACAAGACTATAAAGTTTGACTGAGCATCTTATTAAATATTCCGACGTTGCTTGCTTTAATATTATTTATTAAAAACTTATTACAATTTTTACGATGCAGACTACGGAAGGACTAGATTTAATCAAGCTAAGTTATTTATAAAGACTAGCGTCGTTCAGGTTGATTTGAAACTTTTTTTAAATGCAAAGTTTTGCTGATTAAAACGTCGGAGGGCGGTGAAAAGCTACTTGATGGGACGAGATCAAAAGACGTGTGTACACATATCAGACAAGAACGCTTTGATTTAAAAGCTTATTTGGAGATAAATATTTTATGGAAAATGAAATTATTTACTTTGAATTAAACTGTTGGGTTCGTTTTTAGGGTTCTCTAAACTCAAACTCAAACATTTATTTCAATTAAACCATTCACAGGCACTTTTGAATTGTCAAGGTCGGTCGGTCCAAAAAGATGAAGCTATTTGCACGTTCCAAAGCGTAGATCTCTATGGAGAAGAATGTGCAAGAAACTCCACGGGCAATCTTTTAAAAATAATAAATTGTTACAAAGTTTTGTTGACATCGTGTTGAAATTATACATACATGTGAGAACGATGTGACGAGCATGATAAAAACATCCGAACTAAAAAAGGAACAATTCAAGGAAATAATTAAAATAAATTAAAATAAACCATGGCAGCTGAGAAATGACCAGTCCCAACCGACGGCGCCATGACATGCGCCAGGCCCATTCGTCTCAACCATTTTGAATGGAGCCAAATAATTTAACGCATACGCCACCATCAGCTAGGCTTTTGAGTGAGCATGACACTCCCAACCGCCAGGGTACTTGAGTCTATACAATGCAAACACACATATTTAAAAATGTTGGTACCTACTATTGATTTATCAAATAAAGAACAATAAATCAGTGTGTGAGTTAAATTAAATATAAAAGTCATTAGAGACATCTATAGATATACTAAACATATTAAATTATTAATACAAACATTATCAATAAGTTTGACTTTGTTTACTACACCTTAGACTGTCCTATGGAGTAGGACCAGCATGTTTCCAAGCATTCTTATCTTGAACATAATCATCTAATTTGTAATATGCTTGTTTTACATAGTGTGCTTTTAACATAATTTTTAAATTTTCTTTCATTTAATTCTAATATGTCACAAGGTATTTTGTTGTAACATTTAATACAGTACCCCATGAAAGATGTTCGTTCTTTGGCTAATCTATAAAATGGCTGATCTAATTTATTTCTATTTTTAGTATTAAAATTATGTCTGTCACTAATTTTGCTAAAGAGATGTCGATTTTTCCTTACATACATAATATTTTCATAAATGAATTGACATGGGACTGTCATAATATTAATCTTTTTAAAGACTTCCCTAAGAGAATCGCGTCGACGTAGATTATAAATGGCTCTGACAGCACTCTTTTGAAAAATAAATATGGATTCAATGTCAGCAGCCCGACCCCATAGCAAAATACCATACGACATAATTCTGTGAAAGTAACTAAAATAGACCAAACGCGCAGCGTCTACATCTGTTAACTGTCTTATCTTTCTAACAGCATAAGCGGCTGAGCTTAGCCGCGCCGCAAGAGATGTTATGTGAGGTCCCCATTGCAATTTCTCGTCTAAAGTGATTCCCAGGAAAACAGTCTGATCAATAAATTCCAGTTTTTGTACATTCAATACGATGTCACATTCGTTACTTTTAACATTTGGTAAAGTAAATTTAATACATTTGGTTTTTTTTTCATTTAATACTAAGTTGTTTGCCATAAACCAATCTTGAACTTGATGAATAGAGTTATTGACATCATCAAGATTTTGTGACCGTCGTTCTATCTTAAATATCAATGATGTGTCATCAGCAAATAACACCATCTTTGGCTCATTTTGAAGCAATTGGGGCAAATCGTTTATGTACACTAAAAAGAGGAATGGACCCAATATTGAACCTTGCGGAACGCCCATTGTCATTTCAGACCCCAGTGAGTTCACGCCGTCTAAGGTAACCAACGGAACTCTATTACTTAGCCTCTGATCTCCGTCCGTCCGTCTGCCTGTCAGCGCGCTGTATCTCTAGATCTATAACAGGTAGACAGTTGTCACAGATTGTGTAGGTATTTCTATTGCCGCTATAGCAACAAATTATAAAAATTCATTAACTTACTAATTAAACTGAAAAAAAAATATTATATGGGATTCCATACAAGAAATGTTTTTTTTTTTCGATTTATGGTACAGTTAGAGCCTACCCTTCGTGTTAGAGTCCGAGTCACAGTTGGCTGGTTTTATAAAAGGCCCCTGACTAAAGATTTCATTTGATTAGGCTACGTATCTTTATCTTTCTTTCTGTATTTTAAATATTAAATTTATTATAACTTATTTGTATCAATGTGTGTATGCACAGTAAGGTAGAACAAAGTGAGAAATTATACGAATAATAAACAAGATCGGTTATGTAACATCGGTATTTGAGTTCAATTGGGTGTTCTTCGATTCAGTGGCTGCTGAATACATTAGACTCCCTACATTGCAAGTGAGGTTACTAACATGTTTAGCTAAACAAAAGCGTATAGTATTTATGATTGCCTACTTATTATTGCCCGCGACTTCGTACGCGCATATATCCCATTTCAGCCGTTTCCGTAGGAATTTCGGTACGAATAATAATACTACTTCAAGAGGAAGGTTATAACCTTCCTCTTGAATAACTCTGTCTATTGATGAAGATTGCATTAAAATCCGTTGCTCAATTTAAAAGATATAAGCGTACAGACGGAAAAAGCGACTTTATTTTATACTGTTACATTTCGCCTGCGACTTCGTACGCGCATCCTGTTTCTTCCCGTTCCCAACGGAATTTCGGAAAATTTTCTCTTTGTGCACCCCTAGGGAATTTAAGGAAGCTACATGGCAAATTTCAACTTTCTACGACCAGGAGTTTCGGCTGTGTGTTGATCGATCAGTAGGTCAGTTTCTGCTTTTATATATTACTAGCTTCTGCCAGCGGCTTCGCCCGCTTGATCCCTAGGGAACATATTCCCGGGATGAAAAGTAGCTTATATGCTATTCCAGACTATAATCTATCTTTGTTCTAAATTTCATTGAGATCCGTTAAGCCGTTCTGGCGTGATTACAAAAAAAAATACAAAAATACAAAAATCCTTTATTTCAAATAGACCAGTTACAGGCACTTTTGAATAGTCAAGGTCTGTCAGTCAAATAGATGAAGCTAATCCTGCCGCGCTAATGACAAGAGCAGCAGGTTGTTCTCCAACATAACACACCCACCGGTACCGGTACTGGTACTGGAGCACTGGGCCATTGAGGTAATTTCATTACTTTTTGTATGTTTTACTTTTTATTTTTGTAAAACCTTATACTATCATATTTTATTTATTTTAATATTCTTAGTGTTATTTATATCATATTTCGCATTTAAATATTTCTAGTCATGCGTTCCGTATGTGTGCCCGTGGCATCATTTTTAGGCCCTGTCAGAATACCAGCGCTGTGATATTTATTTATTTAAATATCGCAGCATACGCTGAGACAGGGACCTTTTTTGGCCTCGCACAGATAATTATTATCATTGTTAGGATGTAGCCTATATGTCAACTTATTTTTATTACAGTTAGTTTTACATATTTTTACTTTTATGTGTACTGTGCGAGTCCTGAATAAATATTTTTCTTTCTTTCTTTCTTTCACCGACCCCGCCTCCAGCGCGACAGTAGCAAACAACCAAACTTTCACATTTATAATATTACTCGTTTGGTGTAAAGCGAAATTATAACCATCTTCCCCTCGACAGTATATTAAAGGATATTGCAAACTGTCGTAAGCCGTTTTACGAAGCTACTCGCTAGCCTCAAGGCGCCAAGCAAGCCGCCTGCCTGTGCGTTCGCGACCATGATTCAGTATTCACGTGCGATGGCTTATTATTAGCGTATTTCATGTTTAACTTTGGTGTTTCTATACCAATTTCTATGATTCTTCTATATGGAATAGTTAATAATGTTAACTTTTTTAATTAGGGATGACTGAGAGTGTTATAAACGTAGGAGTAGACAAATATAATCAGAAAGCTTCGAACTGCTAAGCTATCGGGAGTTACACGTGTTATATTGTGCGTCAATCATAAAAGATAGACATATGCTGTCGTGGAATATTTTTTATATAATTTTAAGGAGAACATTTCCGTCTTACATGATTTCTGTGTAGCTTTAACCATTAAGGTTGCACACGTGACGGAAGCTTAAAAAATGGAGTAACTTCTCCCGTTTTCCCAACATTTCCTTCACTGCTCTGCTCCTATTGATTGTAGCGTGATGAAAAGTATACTATAACCAGCTCAGGAGTTTGAAAAATAATTGTACCAAGTTTCGTTAAAATCCGTCGAGTAGTTTTTGTTTCTATAACGGTTATACAGACAGACAGACAAAAATTTTACTGATTGCATTTTTGGCATCAGTATCGATCCCTAATCACCCCCTGATAGTTATTTTGGAAATATATTTCATGTACAGAATTGACCTCTCTACAGATTTATTATAAGTATAGATATAGATATATAGATTATATAGATATACTATGTAAAGAAGTACATTATTCCTGTATTGCTTTGAGTGGACGGGTGCGAGGCAACTATACAATTCAAGGTTGGTATTTCTTTTTGAATTGGGTGGAAAATATTATTCTACGACCGACATATATACATTAATTTTTTTGTATGTTCTTCTACATTCAGTTTTTCGTTTTAGAACGTGCAAATTACTGCAACTTTCCGACTTCCCGACATCATGGCAGTTTGATTTGCCGCTTTTTATTCGAGACTAGCTGACCCGCGCAACTTCGTCTGCGTCACATTTTCCATTACTGCTCCGCTCCTATTTGTCTTAGCGTGATGATATTTAGCCTATAGCCTTCCTCGATAAATGGGCTATCTAACACTGAAAGAATTTTTCAAATCGGACTAGCAGTTCCTGAGATTAGCGCGTTCAACCAAACAAACAAACAAACTTCTCTGCTTTGTAATATTAGTATAGAGAGAGATGACAGAGACAAGTTTTGAGTTTGACACTCTACACTACTTTTTTTTTCGTTTTATCTTCCACGTCGTTATATCTTGCATCCTTATTCCGTTTTCGAGTGCTTTCGTTTCTTCTTATACCTTTTCTCATTTAAAATGTACGCAATAAGCGGTTTACAATATACAGTGACCATCCTCTTTCCTCACTTTGTACCGCTGCTATAGGTACGATACAGTCTAGCTAAGTTTCAACCCTCCACATACGCATACCTGTGAATGCCTAAACCGCGTTTAGCAAACCCTCTCGATTTTTCGTCGGTGACGTGACATGAAACAGTGGGAGCATCCACTAACAAATCTAATTTGTACCTCCATTGACACGTTCGACTTTTTGATAGAGGATTTTTGGAGCACCTCCCCGCAGTCCAACCTTTCGCTCGGAACACTCCGCTTTTTAGGGTTCCGTACCTAAAAGGTAACCAACGGAACCCTATAATAAGTCTTCGTTGTCCGTCCGCCCGGCTATCAGCGGGCTGTATCTCAAAAACTGTAAATAAATAAATAATAATTTTATTTGACACAACACATATGTTAAATGTTTACAAATATGAAAGATACATTCAAATTTTCTTAATTTTATATTGAAGGCATCTGTGTCTGAACTAGATATAGAATATCTGTATCTCAGACATCAGCGCTCTTCCGATGACCATTACATGACTAGCTTAAATAGACAATAATTATACGAGTAATTGGCAGACAGTTGAAATTTTAAGTGTGGGTTAGCAAAAAAAAAAAACGGATTACACTCCGGGAGTGCCAGCAAAAGTGAAAACTTGAACATTAACGTTGTGCATTTTTGAATCATCCGTCTTACGGATTTTCGATCAGGTCACGTGTCCTGAAACGAATTTAACATTTTATACCCATCCCAAGAAAAGTGTTGAACGCCGCTAAAGAAGTGTTCACTTCAAACAAACAAGTTCTTTTAAAATTAAAGGGACCTCCCATACAAGCAACATGTTTTTCTTCGGTTTATGGTACGGAACTCTTCATGTGAGAGTCCAACTCGTACTTGGCCGATTTTTTCCATGTACTCTTGCTTGATTACCGACCAGCCAGGATTCAGCGAATTCTTTGTCGATGCTTTTTTGTTTTGCGCGAGGTATTCTGTAGTTCGAGTTCCCGAGCGTTTATCAATTAGTTTTAACACTAAATTGGTTCGTTATTTTGTTATTTGAGTTCCTTGTTGGTTGGGTTGAAGCTTTTGTCAACGGGAGCCTATTTAATAAAACTGACTGGTGACAAGTTTCAAGCGACAATCAGTCAATTTTACAATTTTGCACGTTAATTTCAAACATTCTCTGTTTTATAAAACAATACTTGTCGGCTAGATTCCACCATCCACAAATTGCAACTATTTAGTCCGTCAATTAGAGTATTGAAAAATAATGGACACGTATTTTTTGTTGTTGTAAATCAATGAATATTGACAAAGATAAAACGCATCAAAACTCGGGAGTGGGGGCTCGTGACGTCACGACTCACTAAAACTTAAGCGAAGGTGTGACGTATTGAGAATTTTAAAAGCGTCGTAACTTCGTCAATTTTGGTTCCCGTAACAAAAGAAAAAACACGGGTAAAATATTTTTTGACAATCTAACTGACAGACTAATTAGATTTTTTCAGGCCCATTATATCAGTTTTATTAAACTGTCGTATTGACAGTTATATTAAACAGGGCCCTGAGAGCCAATGCAAAGCTACTTTAAATTTAAACAATTTTCGAATTCTCATGTCAGTCGCAAACTGTCAAAAAAGCCTATTTTTTCATACATTTTTTTCTGATTGCGATTGAGATGCGAATGCAAATTTTGCTTGAAATTTAGTACAATTTGGCAATCTGTTATTAACGGTTTTCGTTTAGAAGCACTGCAACGTTTACCTTCAAGATTGGTTATTTTAATAAACTCTTCTAATTTTAGAATTTATTGATCTGGGAAGTATCTACCTGGAGGAGCTCGTGGATCGGTATTCTACTATTTGTTTGACGTCCCAAAATGACAGCTTATAAGCTTAAGTTTTAATATTATAATAACGTAATATTCATTGAAAATTCGTTTCTATTCGATTATTTAGTGAATAATATTTTTTCTCTCCCGTCAGTAAGATTGGTAGAGTTTGGCTGTCGTGCAGTTGACGTGCAGTTCACGCGCAGTTTACGCGCAGTTCAAAGATTACAAGGATACCGTTTATCGCTCAAACTTAAAAACGATAGCATCCGTTTATATCGCCGGACCAACGTCGCCAATTGCTTGTTTTTTTTTGGTAAATAACTAGTTCTCAATTGTTTCAATTTAGCTCATCATTATATCAGCCAAAAGACGTCGACTGGACATAGGCCCCCATGTGTCCCTCACCAGGTCATCGGTCCACCTTGTACGAGACCGGAAGACGCAGCGTATAAGTTCCCGGAGAAAAAAATTATTAAGTACCTCAGAAAATAGCCTTTTAATAAAATCAAACCGATTGCAAGAAACAACACTTCAAAACGGCTAATAAAACAAAACTGCTGACAATATTTCAAACTTTTTAAGTTCATTTCAGTTCAGTAAGTCTCACAAAACTCCCACTCAACCACGCAACTACAGGGCTGCAGAGTGCTCTCGCAATGCATCGCACACGTCATTGCGCGCGACGTGACGTCACAACTTGTCGCGTGTATCGAATGCGAACTGGCAGCGTGACACGGTATTAACGTGAAGACACAGTTCACTCGCCAGTTGATTAGACTTTTGTTAGTCGTGACGGAATCGAAGTGGTTTGATGTACTGACGTGTCTATAATTTGTAAATGATTAGCTATTGAGATTCCAGAAGCGAATGACACGGTCCTGCTCCGCCCAGAGCAGGCGAAGTCATTTAATGACTTCCCATCTCAAACAAAGTCTTTTGGTATAGTTGCGATTTGCTTGTAGTTTTCCGCAACAGTTTTTTTTTTTGTTAGGCTTACTTTTGACCACTGTCTCACCTGATGGTAAGCGATGATGCGGTCTAAGAGCACGCTTACATAGATGTAACCTATTCACTCTTGACTTGAAGACTCCCAGGTTGTAGCTATCAGGAAGCACAGATTCCGGCAGGGATCCACATTCCACACCTTTGCTGTACGCACTATGAATGTGTTCCCAAAACTGTATGTGCGTGTGGGTGCGATGTGTACCATGTCCCGGTGTAAAATTCGTTGTGCGCGCTTAAAACTCGACCTGATGTAGTATGTGCTTCATTGTAAAATAAGAACCTTAACTTTACATGATTATTAGAAGCATTAATGCAGAACTTAAGTTCTAAGCATTTTGTTTACACATAGCAGTTATCAGTTACAACTTACTTAAAAGCAAAGCCATGTTTAGTAGGAGACCTGCTCAGGCTGCGATGAATATTTCATCTTAACGTACTCACCGCCAATTTACGTCAAACCACTTCTAATGATATATCTGTTCGCCCTAAATTCGAATATCTGCTTGTGAATATACAAGCAGGTTCCAACGACACGGGAATATTGGATCAACGAGCCTTGTGGAACTCGGGGCCATTGATAAGGCGACGTAATTAATTTTTCATCTCGTCGTGTGGTATTGTCCCTAAGCCTCTAGTTAGTAATTCTGTGTGTACAAAATTGTGCGTGGCAGTTGGTAGGTTGACGAAACTCGGGCCCGACCGTCTCGTGTCAATAATAAATATTTTAGGAACTCATATTTTGAGGGTTTTGTTTACCATACACACAGGGTTATGGCTGAATGATTTCATCTGCCTAACTTATTCCCAACTATTGGTAGTGATGTCGGCTTCCGGTCAAAATTAATTCAACTGAATGCCAGCACTTAACGTGGAGCAACAGCCTATCTGATCTCAAGATCCTAGTCTTCTTCTTCTTATGGGGGCAGTAAGGTCTAAAGGCCCCACACACCCTAGTGTCAGAGTTTCTTAACCGCCTCAAGGGCCTCTGACATGGTTTACGGGCCCACCGGCTTATACGTGCCTTCCGAAGCACGGAATCATATTTTTATCTGACAATCAGGTGCTTGAAGCCTGCAATGTCCTAGCCAAACTGGGAACAACTTTACAAACCCACGACCACCGGGATGCAAGCGCCTTAACCACTCGACCACGGAGGCAGTAACTTGGTAACACGGTAATTCTTGGCAAGTGCTGCTTAACCTTGAAGATCAACGTGTGCTGCTGTTATTATTTACCCACGAGACCCTCCGGGTAGATACTTCCCAGATCCATAAATTCTAAAATAAGAAGAGCTTATTTAAAAACCAATCTAGAAGTTAAACGTTGCAGTGGTTCTTAACGAAAACCGTTGATAACAGAGTGCCAATTCTCCTAATTTTCAAGCAACATTTGCTTTCACATCTCATTCGCCATCTAAAAAAATGTATCAAATGTTTTCGTTATCGCTATCGTTCTGTTCTTTGGATTTAACCTGGATGCGTCATAGAAACATGGGGCTCAACGTGCACGTATCCAATTGTACTTTGTAGTGTGTGTCTTATTGTTTTGTACTTAGGTACGCTCTCTATAAACTTCCTAGATACATTAATACATAGCTGCATAGCCATAACTTGATTCCTAGATTCTTTTTAACTTATATTTTCTAAGTTTTTCTGCAAATTAGCTATCTTCAATGCTTTGTTTACATTTCTTGTATTATGTCATTATGTCATTTAGACAGGCCTAGTTTTCTTTTTATTTCTATTCTGAAGTTAGCTAGGAGTTTTAGGTCGCATATGAAATTGTCATCAGACCTTCATAAAGTCCATTTTTCCTTTTCCATCAAATTCTAGAAACTCATATCAAATTCAAAATAAAAGCGAGCCTTCATCTGGGAGCCGTCGTAAAAAAATGGGCAGTCTACGTTTGGAGCTGAGATCAGCAAGAAGTCTGAAAAAGTTTCTTAAGAGTGACTGAGAGGACAGTTTGCCTCCAGGGAACCAGAGAAGTCGCCTTCCCTCCTATACTAAGAGTAGACTTAGAGGACGTTTCTAAGTTTACCTCCTCGAACCTGATAAGTCGGCCTCTCTCCTTGCCGCCTTTAAAGGACACCTTGATGCCTGGGCTGAACGAGCCTGGGAGGAAGACGTTACTCGGCCCATCCTCTCCAGCCCTCTGAAGAGTGACGACCCTCCAGTCCTCCGGTTCTTCAACGGACCCTCCAGTCCTCCGGTTCTTCAACGAAGACTTCATTTTCATCTCACGTCCGCTCATCTTTCTCATTCATCAGACGTTCGTTGTATAATTCATTAAATTTATACTAGTATTTATTTGTCCTTTTTCCTTTTAGCACGATTCCCCTCCTAGGTAGGTGAGTGCTTGTGACCTCACATTTTACAGGCTCCCCCTGTAAAATGTAACGTTACAACTTGACACGTTGAAACTGGTGGCCTCATATTGTGATGCGCTAACCTGATAGATGAATATAAAGAGCCATAGGTACAACTAACGTACAAAGCTATGATAGGGTATTGTAGATACCAATATCAATACCAAGGTTAGAGTTGAAATATTTAACTTGAGATTAAGGTTAGGAAACCTAGAGATGTCCTAAAGAGTTTGCAAATAAAGTAATGATAAGTAAGTACTGCTGATGATTCAACTTCTTCTTGGTCGTTCCCTTACTGCTGAGGATCGCGAGCAAATACAAAGCGTCTCCAAGTCTTGCGGTCTTTTGTGTGGAACACTCGATGCAAACTGCCGCCATCAGCCTTTTTTATAGCTGTCTTGGGACAAGACCGCCACATTATAACGAACCATTGCAACTTCTGATAGTCAGAATCAACAGAAGCCACAGGAGCCACAGTCCACAAGAAGAACGACTAATCAATGAAGATCTAAGATTTCCGGAGAAACTTAATTCAACTGTCTTGAATACCTGTCTGAACGTCTTGCCGGTGACTGCTGATACCCTACATTCAATCCTGTCCCAGTAGATAAACTGAGACAGAAACGACCAATCTGTAAAAAAAAAAATGTAAACCACAAACAGCAAAAAACAGTTTACAACTGACTTCTCCGCGAGATGAAGCTTGCATTAAAAACAATACAGCAACAGTGAGTGGAGTGCGAAGCGACTAATTGACCGGTGGACGGACGGCGAACGGGGACGTACGCCGTACGGTGCGTGCATTATTCACTCGCTCTCAATCGATACTCGCACTATTCGTACGGCCCGCGGCCGACAAAGGGTTGCTGTCACAAGTTGCGTGCTTTTTCATGTCGCGAGTGAATGGACTAGTGATTTTAGTCGAGTATAAATTTCATAATAATAATATCCTTGGACATTTCACACAACGCCATATAGTCCCAAGCTAAGCAACCTAATGCTTGTGTTATGGTAACGAGATGGCTGATAAACTACTTATATACATTTTTTTTTTGTAAATACATACATAATATTATAGATAGAAAAACACCCAGACTCGGAACAAATACGAGTAGGTCGTGCAAATATTTGTTCCGTGCGGGAATCGAACCCGTGACATGCTGCGCAGCAGTCAATCGCTCAACCACTGCGCCAACCGTGTCGTCATAATAACTGTTTGGTTGGGAAGTCGGTCATGTAAATCAGTTGTCAAGTCTTTAGTCGACTATTGCTCTGAGCATCTAAACAAAGCGCCATTTTATTAGCGAATACGATTGTTTAAAATTCTAAAATGTTGGGAATTGATCACGTGACATTTTGACGACGTTTGACAATCCCATACATTTTGACGTTTCGATAATCGCCTTCGCCATGCACGCTGCCGCAGCCATAACCCCCCTTGTCTAAGGCTGACTGTCCACTGGAGCGAAGAGGAGAGGAGAGGAAAATATCTACCAATAAAACTGCATAAAATCTCCACTCCGCGTCAGTCACTGAGATTTTATACAATTACATTGGTTAAACTCCGTTTCTCCGCTACGCTGCCTCGCCCCGCGTCAATGGACAGGCAGATTTGAGGCTCTGGTTGGTGGGTACTATCGTGCTGTACTACCACTGTATAAGTGTACCTACACTTCACTACATATTATAAACAAAGTCCTGCGCCGCGTCTGTCTGTCTGTCTGTTCGCGATAATCTCAAAAACTACTGCACCGATGTTTAAGGCGGGGTTGCAGTACTTTTTAAGATTTTTGAACGTCTGAAAATCAAATTAATTATGAGTTTTTTAATAAATAAAAATCATCACATAAAAATTGAATATACCCTCAAGTAAATCGTAAAGATAGAAACGCGATTTAGAATGATTGGCTCGATACTTTTTTTTTCAAACATGACACTAAATTACAATTTTAAACGTGTACTGCTAAGAGATTTTATCACGAATATATATAAAAGTTATATCAATAGATAGAACTTTTTATTTTGAATTAAAGTTTCTCAGTTTCCGCCAAGAAGAAAAAACAATCAAAATTTAGGCATTATTTCGCTCGCCAGACAGTCGCTGTTGTTCGTCAAAACACACAGTACTGCAACCTCGCCTTGAGCTGTTTACACAAATGGATAGAGTGGTTCTCGAGGAAGTTTTTAGTATATAACCGACATCCACGCGGGCGATGCAGCGGGCATAAGTTAGTATCATATAAAAGCTATTCTATTTTGGAGGCTTGTGCTGGCATCCAGGTCCATAGTTTAACAGACTTATAACTATGAAAACTTATAAAACGCCATTTGCTAACCTTCTTAGTTACCTTCTATTCTCAAGACCAGCAGTGTTAAGATTGTGGTTTTGTTTTTTATAACCATCCGAGCCAAGTTTTCCATCTTGGCACTCGCTCCATCTGTGCTGACGGTGAGAGGTTTACAATCCACCGGCAGTTCTGCATTTCTGTAAAAATCTCAACTTCACTTAGGTGAAGTGAACAGTTTCGACCAAAATCAGTTTTATTTTTAAATAGAGGCCGCCCGCGACTTCGTCCGCGTATAAATTTCCGTGTAAATCCCGATCCCTCGGGAACTCCGGGATAAAAAGTAGCCTATGTGTTATTCTGGGTCTTCAGCTACCTACATACCAAATTTCATTGTAATCGGTTTAGTAGTATTTGCGTGAAAGAGTTACAAACATCCATACATACTATATATAGATACATTTCTTTAGTGCACTACAGAGCGGTTTTTTATCTACGTGTCTTAAATTTACCACAATTAATAAAAAAACGATTGGCGGCGCTAGTGGACGGAATACACACTCTTAAAGATTGATTCGAGGTAAATTCAAGGTTGATTGGGAAAATTTGACAGTGACAGGTAGCGCGATGTTCTTTCTGATTCTGCTAAAATGGCCTTTTTATACCCGCAGGTCTAGCAAAATAGACGATTATTTATCCCATAGGTTACTTGTAGGCAAGCGTGCTCCATATTAGACCACATGATCGCTTAACATTAGGTGAGATAGTTGTCAAACGAACAATGGTAAAAACTAGAACCTCCTACACCCTAATTCCGCAGTATAGTCTCATGGAAGGGATTCCCATCGAAATTGAATTTCAGTTCTAAGTATGGGGACCCCAAAAATTTATTGTTATTTTTCTATTTTTGTGTGAAAATCCTATTAAGCGCATTAAGATTTTCACACAAAAATAGAAAAATAACAATAAATTTCACAGAATACATCTACTTACCAATTTTCAACAGCATAGTTCTTATAGTTTCGGAGAAAAGTGGCTGTCACATTCGGACGGACAGACAGACAGACATGACGAATCTATAAGAATTCCGTTTATGCCATTTGGCTACGGACCCCTAAAAAGTGAGAGACATTGTTAATATGTGTACCTTTGATTTATAAGCTACTAAAATAGATTATTAAGCAAAATACGGTTCGGTATGTAAGTACATACGTTTTTTTTCGACTTATTATTTACTTATAATTCATGTTAAAAAACCTAATTGGAACAACCCTTTTCTTCTTTGCTCCTTTCAGGAACATAGTTTTTGAAATAAGATAACAATGTTACAATTGTGATTATTACTGTACTACCCACGCAACTTCGTCTGCGTCACATTTTCCATTAATGCTCGGCTCCTTTTAGTCTTAGCGTGATAAAAATAATATGTAGCATTCCTCGATAAATGGGCTATCTAATACTGAAAGAATTTTTCAAATCGGACCAGTAGTTCCTGAGATTACCCCCTACAAACAAACTTACAAACATACAAACAAATGTTACCTCTTTATAATATCAGTATAGATTACCGTGTTGCAGGAGGACGACGCTTAATATATAATTGTCTCACGAACATAACGTCCCATTTTCGTATAATTGAGTTGTGGAGAGTCGGATGGGCTTGAACATCGCAACTTTCAATACAACACGCTGCGCGACCTCGATGGACTTCAGAGTTGTTTTTGATGTCCCTCCCCAAGACGATAGACAATATGTTAGGAGCGATTGACAAAGAGCATAGAGCGACGCCTATTGCAAAATCATAGAGCGACGCCTTGTTGCAAAGCCATAGAGCGACGCCATCGAACGACGCCACTGAGCGACGCCATAGAACGACACCATAGAGCGGCGCCAAGGATCGACGTCATAGAGCGACACCCTAGAGTGACGGCTAATTGCAAAATCATAGATCGACGCCATATAGCGACGCCTTATTGCAACGCCAAAGGGCGACGTCATTAAATGATGCCATTGAGCGGCGTCATAGAACGACGCCATAGAGCGGTGCCACGGATCGACGTCATAGAACGACGCCTAATTGCAAAATCATAGATCGACGCCATTAAGCGACGCCTTATTGCAACACCAAAGGGCGACGCCACAGAACGACGCCTATAACGACGCCATTGAGCGGCGGCTCCCATATTATTATTATACTCTTTGAGCGGCGTCATAGAGTGTTGCCATAGAACGACGCCATTGAGTGGCGCCACGGATCGACGTCATAGAGCGACGCCATAGAGCGACGCCTAATTGCAAAATCATAGATCGACGCCACTAAGCGACGCCTTATTGCAACACCAAAGGGCACCGCCTCAGAGCGACGCCATAGAACGACGCCATAGAGCGGCGCCACGGATCGACGTTGTCGAGCGACGCCATACAGCGACGCCAAGGATCGACGTTATACAGCGACGCCTTATTGCAAAAGCATAGAGCGACGCCATCGAACGACGCCATAGAGTGACGCCACAGAACGACGCCATGGAGCGGCGCCAGGGATCGAGGTCATAGAGCGACGCACTAGAGCGACGCCTAATTGCAAAATCATAGATCAACGCCATTAAGCGACGCCTTATTGCAACACAAAAGGGCGCCGCTAAAGAACGACGCCACGGATCGAGGTCATAAAGCGACGCCCTAGAGCAACGCCTATTTGCAAAATCATAGAGCAACGCCATATAGCGACGCCATAGAGAGACGCCTTATTGTAACGCCATATTCAAAATTCAAAAATTCAAAATTCAAAAATCATTTATTCAAATTAGGCTGAGGGCCAGCACTTTTTGAACGTCATGTTTTACAAAAGACAGTCCCCCAAAACGCCCGCCCGTCACCACTTCCTAGTGTTTTAGCTGTGGAGAAGAAGTGGCCAACAAACTCCCCAGCAACAAAACTGTCTGTTACGTTTTAGGAACTAGAATTTTACAATAATTAATATGCAAAGTAATCCAAAACTTCAAAATTCCTTCTAAAATTTACATGACACAAAAATAAATATATAGGTACATTATTTATCACTTGTTAGCTACTAGCACTATGACACTAAAACAAAATACACACTTAAGCAAGTGTTGACGTATGTGGATTTAAATAAGTATAAAAAATGACCTACATAGTCAGACAAATAAACTAAAATAAAATAAAAAATTATATGAACACATATAACCTGTCATAAAACTACTATACTATCTACTTAAACACAAGGAACATGATAATTTGTCTTGCGTTCAACACAGCGACCAACTATTCTTATCGTCTAAATAATCATTAATAGAATAGTATGCCTTGGAACAGAGGTTAGATTTTACTTTTTCTTTAAATGAGTTAAAAGGCAGATCAAGATAAGAAATTGGAAGTCTATTGTATAAACGGATACCGAGCCCCACAAATGAATCATGGACCTTACGAAGTCGGTGTGAAGGAGCATGTAGCTTGTGCTTGTTTCTGGTGTTAAAGTTGTGGATGTCGCTCGTTTTGCTGTATAAATGTATGTTTTGCCTAATATATAAAATGTTTGCAAAAATAAATTGAGATGCTACCGTGAGAATTCCAATCTCTTTGAAAAATTCTCTTAATGAAGCTTTTGACCCTAGCTGATATATTGCTCGCACAGCAAGTTTTTGTAAGACAAATATATTTTGTATATCAGCAGCTTTTCCCCACAATAAAATACCGTAGGACATAACACTATGGAAATAACTAAAATAGACTAACCTAGCTGTATCAACGTCAGTAAATTGTCTAACTTTCCTAACGGCGTATGCGGCAGAGCTGAGCCTTCCCGACAGGCTTGATATATGTGGGCCCCATTGTAGTTTGGAATCAACAGTTATGCCCAAAAATACTGCCGTGTCCACAGTTTCAAGCACCTCGTCACTTAAGATTACATTAGGACCTAAATTTCTAACATTTGGCAAGGCAAACTTAATACATTTCGTTTTTTTAGCATTTAGAACTAAATTATTCGACGCAAACCAATCCGTAACCATTGAAAGAGCGTTGTTTACGTTATCGAAATCTTGTCTATTCCTATCTACTTTGAAGATAAGAGAGGTATCATCCGCAAATAATACTACGTCGCAGATACCCTTTAAGAAAAATGGTAGATCGTTTATGTAAACCAGAAACAAGAATGGACCCAGTATTGAGCCTTGAGGCACACCTAATTGCACTGGCAGCCAGGAAGATTTTACACCATTTACATCAACACATTGGAACCTATCATGTAAATATGAATCAATTACGTTAAGAGCTTCGCTTTGGAGACCGTAATGACGTAGTTTACGTAAAAGTGTGTCATGGTGTACGCAATCAAAGGCTTTAGAGAGATCACAGAAAACTCCAATTGCGTTTTGCGAGTTCTCCCATGCGTTAAACATATGTTTCAGGAGAGCGACACCCGCATCTGTCGTCATAGTTCAACGCCATAGAAAGACGCCAAGAATCGATATCATAGAGCGACTCCTTATAGCAAAATCTTAGACCAACGCCATACCGCGAAGCCTTATTGCAAAGCAATAGAGTGACACCATAGAACGATGCCATTGAGTGACGCAATAGAACAACGCCATAGAGCGGCGCAACGGATCGACATCATAGAGCGACGCCATAGGGCGACGCCTTATTGCAATGCCATAGAGCAACGCCATTGATCAGCTCATAGAGCGACGCCATAGAGCGACGCCAAGGGATACCAGAGATATGCCTTATTGCAACGCCATAGAGCAACGCCGTAGGGCTACGCCATAGAGCGACGCCTTATTGCAACGCCATAGAATAACGTCATTGAGCGACGCCATAGAGCGACGCCATAGAGTGACGCCAAAGAGCGACGCCATTCAGCGGCGTCATAGAGCGACGCCATATAGCGACGCCTTAGAGAGACGCCTTATTGCAACGCCATAGAGCAAAGCCATAGGGCGACGCCATTCAGCGACTCCTTAGAGCGACGCCATGGATCGACTCCTTATTGCAACGCCATAGAGTGACGTCATTGAGCGACGCCAAAGAGCGACGCAATAGAGCGACGCCAAAGAGCGACGCCATTGAGCGGCGTCATAGAGCGACGCCATAGAGCGACGCTAAGGGATGACGTCATACCAGAGATACGCCTTATTGCAACGCCATAGAGCAACGCTATAGGGTGACGCCATAGAGCGACGCCATAGAGCGACGCCTTATTGCGATGCCATAGAGTGGCGCCAAAGCTAGATGCCATTGAACGACGCCATTGAGCGACTTCATAGAGCGACGCCTTATCGCACGCCAAGGATGGACGTCATAGAGCGACGCCTTATTGCAATGCCATAGAGCAGCGCCAAAGATCGATGCCATTGAACAACGCCATTGAGCGGCGTCATATAGCTACTCTTTATCGCAACGCAACGCCAAGGATGGGCGTCATAGCGCGACGCCTTTTTGCAAAATCATAGAACAACGCCTTATTGCAAAGCCATAGAGCGACGCCATCGAACGACGCCATTGAGCGGCGCCCTAAGTCGACGCCTAATTGATAAATTATAGAGCGACGCCCTAGCGCGACGCCTAATTGCAAAATCATAGAGCATCGCCATATAGTGACGCCATAGAGAGACGCCTTTTAGCACCGCCATAGAGCAGTGCCATAGAGCGACGCCATAGAGCGACGCCCTAGAGCTACGCCAACGATGGACGTCATAGAGCGACGCCATAAGGCGTCGCTATAAAGCAAAATCTTTGAGCGACGCCATCGAACGACGCCATTCAGCGACGCCATAGAACGACGCCATAGAGCGGCGCCAAGGATCGACGTCATAGAGCGACACCCTAGAGTGACGGCTAATTGCAAAATCATAGATAGACAATAAAAAAATAAAATAGAGATAATAAAATAAATAAATAAATAAATAAATAGACGCCAAAAAGCGGCGGCTTATTGCAACACCAAAGGGCGACGCCATAGAACGATGCCATTAAACGACGTCATTGAGCGACGCCATAGAGTGACGCCAAAGAGCTACGCCATTCTGCGGCGTCATAGAGCGACGCCATATAGCGACGCCTTAGAGAGACGCCATAGAGAGGCGCCTTATTGCAACGCCATAGAGCAACACCAAAGGCCGACGCCATAGAACGACGTCATTGAGCGGCGTCATAGAGCGTCGCCATAGAACAACGCCATAGAGTGACGCCACGGATCAACGTCATAGAGCGACGCCATAGAGTGACGCCCTAGAGTGACGCCAAAGAGCGACGCCATTCTGCGGCGTCATAGAGCGACGCCATATAGCGACGCATTAGAGAGACGCCATAAAGAGACGCCTTATTGCAACGCCATAGAGCAACACCCAAGGGCGACGCCATAGAACGACGCCATTAAACGACGTCATTGAGCGGCGTCATAGAACGACGCCATTAAACGACGTCATTGAGCGGCGTCATAGAACGTCGCCATAGAACAACGCCATAGAGTGACGCCACGGATGACGTCATAGAGCGACGCCATAGAGTGACGCCCCAGAGCGACGCCTAATTGCAAAATCATATAGCAACGCCCTATAGCAACGCCAACACCATAGGGTGACGCCATAGAGCAACGCCATAGGGCGACGCCATAGAGTGACGCCCTACAGCGACGCCTAATTGCAAAATCATATAGCAACGCCCTATAGCAACGCCAACACCATAGGGTGACGCCATAGAGCAACGCCATAGGGCGACGCCATAGAGTGACGCCCTACAGCGACGCCAAGGATGGACGTCATAGAGCGACGCCTTATGGCAAAATCTTAGAGCGACGCCATAACGCGACGTCTTTTTGCAAAGCCATAAAGCGACGCCATCGAACGACGCCATAGAGCGGCGCCACGGAACGATGTCATAGAGCGACGCCTCATTGCAAAATCATAGATCGACGCCATAGAACGACGCCATAGAGCGGCGCCACGGATCGATGTCATAGAGCGACGCCCTAGAGCGACGCCTAATTACAAAATCATAGATCGACGCCATTAAGCGACGCCTTATTGCAACACCAAAGGGGACGCCAGAGAACGTCGCAATAGAACGACGCCATAGTTTGGCGCCACGGATCGACGTCATAGAGCAACGCCATATAGCAACGCCATAGAGAGACGCCCTAGAAAAACGCCAAGGATGGACGTCATATTGCGACTCTTTATAGTAAAATCTTAGAGCGACGCCATACCGCGACGCTTTATTGCAAAGCAATAGAGCGACGCCTTCGGACGATGCCATTGAGTGACGCAATAGAACGCCGCCATAGAGCGGCGCCACGGATCGACATCATAGAACGACGCCCTAGAGCAACGCCTTATTGCAACGCCAAAAGGCGACGCCATAGAGCGACGCCATTGAGCGTCGCCATTGAGCGGCGTCATAGAGCGACGCCATAGAGCGATCAAATGAACAAACAAACAAACAAACTCTTCTGCTTTATAATATTATATTAGTATAGATTATATTTGTATAGGTTTTTACTTTAATGGTGTCCTTGTAATTATTTATTTGTATACGCGATTGTGATCCTTATTTGTAAGACTCTACGGAACAATTTCGTATGCAAGTATTTTTACTTTAATGGTTTGTCTATGCAAGTATTTATTTGTAAACGCGATTGTGCTCCTTATTAATAAAAGGTCAGGGTTCAATTTCCCATGCAAGTATTTTTTCTTCCAACAGGGCTTTTGGATGAAATAGAAGTAGAAACTTAAATCATCGTAAGAAGGTATTTTATTTGAAAACGCGATTGTGCTCCTTATTATTACGGGTCAATTTCCTATCCATATAGAAAGTACTTGAAAGTATCCCGAGCCCTAGTTTCTTAAGGTAGACGTACTGGAAGCCCTAGTACTCGATTTTGCAAGTACGACCCAAGTCTACTCTCTCCTCCCAATTATTCGAAAAGAAAATCTAGTCAATCAAACCCATACTTCCATAGCTATACCAAACAACGCATCTGAATTGACTACAAGTTACAACGTATCTGAACTGACTTTAAACTCATAAGTTCGAACTTAGAAGCTTAGCAGAGAATCTTAACACCGCGATTCACAAAAACGCGTCATAAGTACAACGCCATCTATCGATCTACAACGTAACTGAACTGTCTTTATACTCATAAGTTCGAACTTAGAAGTTTACACGTTACGAGAAATAATGATAGTATAATAAAATTTTCACTTTTTTTATTGCACATTTTAAGTATCATTCAAAAATAACTCAAAAATACATTGTTTCGGGGTCTTTTCACACATTTCTTATTACAAATTTTCTCAATAGATGGCATTGCAAGTATCTGAAGTCTCAATGAAAACAACCTACGAGTATTTTAGCGCTCGATGAAGTTTCTTCGTAAACTTTAAAATTCGATATCTTTTGATTTTATGGGTCGATTTTGATGAAATAAACACTAAATGTTACTCCGGTTTAAAATTTTTCTAAACTTTGAATACAATCAGTGGTTTATGCGTGATGCTCCTCCAAACGCACAGAAGACAAAGAATTTCAAAAACTGCTTTTTTGTTCTATGTAATTTTTCTGACATTTCTATGTATTTTTTATGCGACAATATTCAATGTATAGACACGGCAACTCTACGTTTTTATTATATGTAATAGAAGATGTGTACTTAGTATGTGTACTACTTAACATTGATTAATAAATATTTGAATACAAAAGTTAAAAAAAACACACAACATAGTATAGTGTTGATATCATACTTATATCAAAAATTCAATATAGTTATTTATGCTACAAGAGCGGTAAGTTGGTCTTTACAAACGAGTAGACAAATGTAAGCCCGAGACGAAGTCCAGGGTTTACCATATTCACGAGTTTGTAAAGACCAATATCCGCTCGTGTGTCATACAATGTTTTTCGACTCATTATACAGGATGTAAAGGACAGCCTTCCACAAACTGATAGGGTGTTTCAGTATATCGTACTAACGGTACATGAAATTATTTCAGGAACTTTATGGGAATCCAATAAAACCGATTTGTTTAATTACCTCACACGCAAAGTATCGCTACCTCTGCAAGAAGCACGCAGCGAACGGCAGCGGCGCGAGCTTTAGAAAAGACAGCCGCGCTCGCGCCACGTGTCGTTCATTAGTTTTTTTTCCGTTTTAGCTGTGTTATTTACATGAGTTTGCATACAGATAATGTATCTTTACATTGAATTAAAGCAATAAAAACTGAAAAACGAAAAAAAAAAATCCTTAGAAAATTTCCACTGGAATATGATTCAAAATAAGGAGCTGATTGCACCCTGTTAATTTGTGGAGGGCTGTCCCTTACACCCTGTATAAATAGATAATTAAACAAACTTTTTCATTATCTATTAAAAATTATTATTAATCATTAAAAAGCGTTCTCGCGATTTTGGAGGCAAGAGACCATTTTCTGCAATTGGCGCCTCATTCAAGATATCAGGTGGAGTAGATTCCATGTTTAAATCTGATTCCTCGCTTGAACATATTATATTCTTATTATTTTTAAAAAGTCGCAACTATCTTTGACGTCTGTAATTATTGAAAATGGCGCGAATTTGCAAATGGGAATTGTGTGCGTTTTTTAAGTAAGAACGCGCTTCCTTTTGCGTATGCGTCTGCGTGAAACATTTTAGTAGAATTATATTTAAGTATTGTAAATTGTATTATATATTGTACCACTTGGATTTTTTTGACAAAATCATTTATTTCATAAGTTACATTTTTAAATTGTCTCCTTGAGCCCTTTATATTGATACCCCACTCGATAGGTTACAAAAAAGCTGAAGTCATTATAATGGCACTGAAGCTCAGATATTTTAATTTTATATACCTGTCACACCTTTCAAGCTACAATCTATCAAGACACAGGGTTAGGCTACAGTGTGCCAAAGAAATATGGCATCAAACAAACACTCGAAAAAAACATAAGTGTAACAGTCGTGTAATAGAACTACATCTATTGTCTCATTTTTTCTTCAATATTAAAGTGCGACAAAAATTCTGAGCAAAAGTTCTTCGTAAAAAATAACTCACGGAAGACGCAGACGGAAGCATTTTTGGCTGACGGATGCAGACGGATTGAATTCTTATAATTATATTGTTTAAGGAAATTTAAAAAAATACCGTAAAGAATACGCACGGCGCCATACATCGGAGCGTGCGGTAAAGTAGGTACTTAGGTGAGAGTACCTACTTTACCGCACGCTTCATTGTATGGTCCGTAATTTTGAACTTTCGTACAATGTATACCTACAGGCTTCGTAAATGCATTTTATGAGCCAATGTGTCGAAAACATTATTTAACATCATTACAACAATGCTCGGAAACATTAACATTTTTAAGCAGCATCACTAAGAGAATTGATTAAAAAAAACTTAAATTGTGTAATCACACTTATCCAGTAACAGATTAGCAAATTATTTTTACAACGTTTCAATAGATGAGTTCTACAATTCACACTTCTAGAACCGGACGGTGGCAGGCAGCAGGTTCACGAACAAGTCGTTCACGCGTGATGATGACTTGCCCCTCTGCCTTGCTGATGAGCTGTTTACGTAAAACTCATACCATGCATTGCGATTACCCCTAACAGTGACTAAAAACACCACTAATAATAGTGGATTAAGATGTCTTAACAAAGAATAATCTACGTCACCGAAATAAATAGCCATACAAGCGACGCCAGTTGTTAGTGCCTGTATGTGCGCTCGTGTTCAAACTACTACAAAGTGAAAATACAGTTATTATGTACATTATCGTTACAGGTATAATTTGATATGAATACAAGATGGCCGTGTATGTTTCATTGAGTAATTTTTATTAAACGTAAATTCGGATATTACTAAACTGAATACGACAAAAGAATATTTCGTTATAAATATATTAATAGCGCTTGTTATTATAGACACCAACCAAAGAGGAAAGTTTTTAAATATCTTCTATGGGTATTCACATTAAAAATCTTCACAATGCCCAAGTAAAACATATGACTTACAACTAATAACCAGTGGTTCTTTACTGTGGTGAAATAATAATCTAGAATGTCTAGTAACACTATAAGCAATATATCTTTGGTTACCATGTACTCTACGTATTTTAAATAGTGTAATAAATATGATAAAATTGCGTTAAGAAACACATAGTTTCTGTAATTTCGAAACTTCTTCAGGACGCACCAGGATAACAGTCCGTAGATCAACGTAGTCAGTGTCAGCGCGACCATGATGCAGGGCATGATAATATATGTCCGCGACATTCCAGATGTTTGGCACATTGTCATCCTGTGCGCTGGTGTCGTTGTAAGACATGGCGAATTACACTGCACGGATTTGATTAGTTCACTATTATCACTACATATTATAAAACAACCTCTTCCGCCGCGTCTCTCTGTCTGTTCGCGATAAACTCAAAAACTTCTGCACCGATTTTAATGCTGTTTTCACCAATGGATTGAGTGGTTCTCGAGGAAGGTTTTAGTATTTGATTGGTCAATCGGGCGAAGCCGCGGGTATCAGCCAGTATTCCATAAAGAAAGAATGTAATTTATGAATAGTTTGACGGAAGCACTGCTCTGTGCTCTGAGCTGTGTCCCGTTAAAAAAATAGTTGTTTTAAATATCATATCGCTACACAACTAATTAATTATTGTTTTTAGGTTGGGGGTAGGTGGTTTGGTTTGTTTTTTGGACTAGCTGTCCCTCGCGGCTTTGCTCCCGTCAACTGGCAATTTTCTAATATATTTCTTACATAAAAACCTGCTGATTTGTGAATCTTAACCATCCAGGTCGCCACCAAAACGCATACAAAAAAATTCATTAAAATCGGTCCAGCCGTTTAGAAGGAGTTCAGTGACATACACACGTACAGTAGAATTATATTTATAAAGATTAACAAAATCCTATCCCACAAATAGCATATGTTTTCCTAAAGTTAAAAACTTGTACTAGAACTTATGCAAAAATGTCCAAGGAATAAAAAGTTTCATACAAACTGCTATCCTCTATTTCACCACTTCAAGGGTTAAATTTTGAAAAATCCTTCCTTAGTGGATTATGTGCGTTATGTTAGGAATACGTGTGTGAAATTTCAATTTTCTAGCCTTAAGGGTTTGGCCTGTGCGTTGTTACAATAGTCAATCACTTTTGCTTTTTAATTAATTATAGCTTATCAATTTATTTCAGATATCGATATCAGAGAAACAAGAACTTAATTAACCGTCGAAACGTCATTAGTAAAAATCGGTCAAGAGCGATTCGCACTCGTGCACAAAGGGTGCCTCCCATGCTTCCTGAACTATACTTGATCACAATCGAAAAGCTCAACATTGCCTTAGTTCTTATTTCGAACGGAACCCTAATGCCCGGATGTGACCCCAAAGTAGAGACGTGGGAAGATGCCCAAAACAGAGACGAGAAGAGATGTTTTTTAGCTAGGGTATACAAGTGTAGATGCGATCTACCGAAACTGTGCGGAGAGGCGTACTAGCAGAGAGATGTGCTGCCAGAGTGAAGATTTGCGCTGACTACACTGCACACCGCACACATCTGTAGGCTGCTAATACACGTAACTAAGTAAGTGCTGTTGCAGTACATAAGTTAAGTTTCGATCAAAACAACGCTTTTCGTTTTCTCTACCGCTGTCAGACACACTCGCGTCACGCGAGCGCAATAATGGCATTCTACTGTTGCGCGTCTTTGGTGCGTGTTTCAGAACGCAACATGATCGGTATTCTACGATTTGTTTGACGTCCCAAAATGACAGCTTATAAGTTTCAGTTTGAATATTATAATAAAGTCATATTCATTGAAATGTAATCGATTGTACCTATTCCCTCTTAACTCTTACCCTCTTTCAGGAACAGGGTTTTGAAATAAGATAACAATGTTATGACAATTGTGATTACTATTGTAAACTTAGGATTATGATAAATATTTTGAATACATAAGTTAAAAAATTAACACTTAACATAATATAGTGTCGATGGTATAGGTATCAAAAATTAAATAACATTATTTAACATCATTACAACGATGCTCGGAAACATTCGGAATTATAAAAAATTTAAGCAGCGTCACTAAGAGTTTTGATTAAAAAAATACTTAATTTATGTAATCACACTTATCCAGTAACAGATTAGCAAACTGTTTTTACAACGTTTCAATAGATTAGTTATACAATTCACACTTCTAGAACCGGGTGGTGGCAGGCAGCAGGTTCACGAACAACTCGTTCATGCATGATGATGTCTTGACCCCTCTGCCTTGCTGATGAGCTTTGCTCTAAACTATTCACCAAAAACGCATACCATGCATTGCGATTACCCTTTACAGTGACCAAAAACACTACCAATAATAATGGATTAAGACATCTCAATACAATAAGTTCAACATTAAAAAAGATGCTAAAAAGACGCATGATATAGTCATATAACAATACGACGTCACTCAAAATAAAAATCAAAGTGGCTATATACAAGCGACGCCAGTTGTTAGTGCCTGTGTGTGCACTCGTGTTCAAACTACGACTAAGTGAAAATACAGTTATTATGTAAAAAAGGCAATTTATCATTACAGGTATAATTTGATTTGCATAGAAGATCGCTTCATATGTTATATTGACGATTAACTGTAATCTTATTAAGCTGTTTATGGATAAACAATAATTGTTTGTTTTAAATTTACTAACAGTGCTTGTTATTAAAGGTAAACACCAACCAAAGAAGAAGGTTTTTAAATATCTTCTTTGGATATTCACATTAAAAACTTTCACAATGTCTACGTAAAACATATGACTTATAAGTAACAACCAGTGGTTCCTCACTGTGGTGAAATAACAATCTAAATCGTCTAGTACTGTCTCTGAATTTATGATAACTATGTGCTCTCTGTGCACCTGCCCTAAATCCATTAAATAGTGTAATAAATATGACAAAATTGCGTTAAGAAACACATAGTTTCTGTAGTTGCGAAACTTCTGCAGGATGCACCAGGATGTCAGTCCGTAGATCAACGCAGCCAGTGTCAGCGCGAACATAACGTGGTCCATGGTGTTCAATGTAAATAATATCCAGAATTCTGACATATAACTAGTCTCCTCTGCGCTGGTAGCGTAGTCAGACATGGCGAAGCACTGCACGGATTTGATCAGTTCACTTTTATATTACACTAGCTGACCCGAGCCCACTTCGCGGTATTTTTCGTTTTAGTTTAGTCTATGACACTCACAAATAACGTGGCTTTCTATTGGTAAAATAATTTTCAAAATCAAAGCAGTATGTCAAGAGATTACCCCCTACAACCTGACAAACTCATAAACTTTACCACTTTATAATAATAGTATGACATGAGGGAAGAATCTAATGTATGAATAGGTTGACGGAAGCACTGCTGTTTCCGCGTCGCTATGTGTTGCTTCTGAAACAGTCGATCTAATATTAGTTAGTTTAAATATCCTATCGCTACAAAACTAATTAATCACTTTATTATACGACTAGCTGACCCGGCGAACTTCGTTCCGCCTAACAGTCGATTCTTTATTTTTTTTTAAATAAACGTAGCCTAAGTTACTCCTTATTACATCAGCTACCTGCCAATAAAAGTCCCGTCAAAATCGGTCAAGCCATTTCAGAGATTAGCCGGAACAAACAGACAGACAGACAGACAAAAATTGTAAAAAATGTTATTTTGGTGTTTGTACCGTATATACAACTAGCTGACCCGCGAAACTTCGTCTGCGTCACAATTTTCCATTACTGCTCCGCTCCTATTTGTCTTGCCTATAACCTTCCTCGATAAATGAGCTATCTAACACTGAAATAATTTTTCAAATCGGACCAGTAGTTCCTGAGATAAGCGCGTTCAACCAAACAAACATACAAACTCTTCTGCTTTATAATATTTAATTAATTAATAATAATTTGCTAATTAGTATAGATTTATCCATGTAGTAAAAAACGGTTATTTCAATATTAAAAACAGACATTCCAATTTTATTTATATGGATAGATGTATATACTAGCACTGCGCCTGCGACTTCGTTCATGCGGGTTTCGTAGGCAACCAACGAACTTCATTTTCTATACTTCCCTCTGTTTTTTGGTACAGTGTTATAGACTCAACGTAAAGCAGTTCATTCTAACCACATATTTTTTTGCTGGGCGGGTTGTTTCAAACGGATAAGAAGCGTTGTTTCAAAGCATTTTTTGGTAATAAATTCCTGCTCATCCCAATAGCTCAAGTTATTAACACGTGGCCGACATACATAATTATATTGTTTGCAATTTACCCTTTTTGCCTCATTAGAAC
Organism: Ceramica pisi; assembly: GCA_963859965.1. NCBI lineage: Eukaryota > Metazoa > Arthropoda > Insecta > Lepidoptera > Noctuidae > Ceramica > Ceramica pisi. The sequence continues at coordinate 21,825,669 of OY982536.1, read as the reverse complement.
AACTGCTATTAAAGAATTCAAAAGAAAGTTCATAATATTGTTCTTTTTGACACAATTAAAGTAACGTTAACCAGTGCTCAAACCTCTGTTATTGTAATCGTTATTTTTTTTGCGTGCGTTTTCGCTGACATATTGTGATACAACTCATTTTTTTAGTAAACGATAGTTAGCACCATTTTTAACGTTTACGCGTGCGTTAAGTGAACGTGAAACAACATGCTCTTAGAGCATTTTATACCCGTCGTAACTTTTTAACGAAAAGGGTAGTATTTAAACGCAAATCAAAAAATATCCTTTTTCTATGCAATAAGATTCCGAATTCCCATTAAAATTACTGATTGCACAGCAAAATATTCAACTCAATATATCACTTAACACACTACAATTTATTTTCGCAGCATACAGCGATTTTTCCTAAAGCAAAATCTTTTTCATCGATGCACAGCTCAAAATTCAAATTCAATTTGAATTTTGAGCTGTGCATTGATGCACATTATACATGTTAACTCTTTTTCTTTTAAACATAGCTTCTATTTTTATATTATTTACAACAGTTTTTCTAAATACGGTTCTAAATTTGCTTCAAATCAATACTAATACAGGCGTCGTGGACGGAGCCCCGCTTCGCTCGGGGTGCCCTAAGTCCCGAGCTCGCTTCTTTCGATAGTTATTTTGCTATGAAATATGGAAAATTTGCTGTGCAGTCAGTATTTATGCTACGTATGTAGTATTTTTGTACAAAAATAAATTTAACTGTATTGCATTATGACGAAAAAAGTAATGTCATATTGATGTATAATTTCGAATTATCTGCAGTTTGAGTTTTGTTAAACATTTAGTTTATCTGTAGTGAAGTAAGTTATTTCATGTAAAAAAGAATATTTAAAATGATGAGTATGTATTGATAGGCAATTATTTATTTGATATGCAATTTATAATATCCCTAACGAAAAGTCAGATTTGAATTATTTAAAGTATACACATGCACATAATCAACCTTAATTATCAAACCATTTAAAAGAATAAGAATTAAAATTATAATACCAAAATCACGAATAGTCCATTCGGCCCCGGTTTTGATTGAATTATTTTAACAAAAAGCGGCCAGTGCTACTTGCCTAATTATAATAGTTAGAGACACACCCTTGCAGACATTTTTATAGGTCATAATGAGTACTACAATAAATGCAGTAGGTACCTACGTTATTTTTATGTACTTATCTTCAAAAGTTTTCTCAGCGAAATAATGAATTTTATAGGCAAAATTTTGCTACTTTGGGTTAAATAATTGTAATTTCCTTATGGCCTATGTTCATCAGAGATAACGTAGGATTGTAAAATAATTTTTCAAATCGGTCCAATAGTTATGAAACCTATTCATTTCAAACAAACAAACATGCAAACATATCATTCCTCTTTATAATATTAGTGTAGAATTACCACAATAAGCACTAATTGTAGAACTTTTTAAAATATGGGTTATAATTAACAAAATGCTATCTTTAAATTGTAATTATAGCATTTATTTATTTATTTTATAATTTATGTACACACAGAAAAATAAAAAGTTACCATATTTATAACGAAATTTCTTCCAGCAGACCTGCGACAGGAAAAATGAAAAATGAAATGTAGACAATGATGTGTAAGAACAAAAGAAGAAGAGTTTGTAAAGCCTTAAAATTATTTTTTTTTTTTTTATATATGGCTTTGTTATCTATGTATAACAAAGTCAGCGTATGTATAGAAAAAGTAAGAATTAAACCACTTGATTCAGACCCAGAGGTCCCGAGTTCGATTCCCAGCGGGGGCAAATTTTTTGCTCGGTTTGGTTGGCGGTAGGACTGGTTCTAAGTCCACCTGGCACGCTACCACCATCTTGTCTAAGTCTGTCGCCATAACAACAATGTTAACAGCATTGTTGAGTTCCGGCAGTTAGAGATATGATAGCCAGTTCCTCTGTGTTAGAGGATTCCGGGTAAAGCTCGCTTCCATCTTCGGCCTAATCATCACTTTCCATCAGGTGAGATTTGGGCTAAGAGTTTCCCCGTTTTGTATAAAAAAAAGCCATTAACATAATATAGAAATTCGTAAAATTCTAAGTAAGCAGACAAACCACATAACTAATTAATTTTTATTAACACTTTCTCACATAGGGACTATCAAGCTCATGGTGCTAACAATTTATATTCATAAGAACACCCTGCAATCCTCAGTAATTATAAACATCATTGCAGTTAGAACAACATTGAGTGACGAGTGGAAGCGGAGGTCATAAAGTGCTTCAGAGAGCGTCCCACCGGTGGGAATCTAGGGAAGTGGGACAAGGTATGAGAGGGTAACGTAGCGGGGTATACCAGACTGTTTGGGCAGTAATTTTCTTTATGCCTAGCTTTTTCCCAACTATATTGAGATCGGCTTCCAGTCAAACCAGATTCAGCTGAATACCAGTATTTTACGTGGAGCGGCTGCCGACAAGACCTCCACAACCCATTAACTGGGTAACACCTTGGAAAGACTGGTGTCAGATTTTCTGGCTTTTAACTATCCGTAACGACTGCCAAATGCGAAAGTAACTCCATCTGTCTGTTTGTAATTTGGAGAAAATCTTGACACACGGAAAGCCCATGTCCTGCTGTAGGGTATAGGATACTTTGCATTCCGGAAGTATGTTCTTTGGGACACTGGCACTGAGTCACTGGCAGAAGCTAATCCATCCTTGTTCTACTGATCAATACATATACAATTCTTGCGTTTGGTATTGAGTTACTGACAGACAACGCACCGAAACTACTGGTCATAGACAGTTCAAATTTAGCATATAGCTTCCTTACACTCCGTAAGGGAGCAGTAACAGAGGATTTCCTGAAATTCCTACGGGAACGGGAAAAAACGGGATGTGCGCTTACGAAGTCGCGGGCAAAAGCTAGAATATTATAAAGCTGAAGAGTTTGTTTGGTTAAACACGCTAACCTCAAGAACTTACTGGCTCAAATTGAAAAAAACCAACATTTATCGAGAAAGGCTATATAAGATCACGCACCAACCAAAAGGAGCAGAGCATTAATGAAAAAAATTGGCTAGGATGATCATAGAAGAAAAATCATATTTCCACTGCACTTATTCTTTGTGAGATCCCGGACCGTAACCAAACTCGGGCCCATAGCGTTTTATTGCCAATAAAAACTATAATCGCCTCAACACCCCACTTGCACCACACAATAATATTTGCATGTCGTACCTACAATGCTACCCAACCCTTCCGAACCGGCTGAACCTTAGCCAAATGGCACCGTACCTGGATTTGGTACACAACCAGTTCACTCAGAGCCCTACCCCTACGCTACGCCCACTAAACTGTATGGAACTAGTGAACTTGTGTTTGGTGAGGGGTTCAGTTAGGTTGGTTAGTGAAACGTAAATCATAATCTCCGGATTCGGGGTCGAAATGCTGATGTTAGGGTCGTGGCAGAAAGTGTAAGCGATTTTTGGTGTCGTTTAGTTACAGTTTTAATGGTGTAGTACTCTATTGGGATATGTGGTATTTATCTAACATGGCAACCCTTCTTTTGTGTTGTTTTAATGCTGGTAACAGTTTAATTGACTCTTTTTCTTATCGTGTGGGTAGTAAGTTCTTTTTTTTTTAGGGATGGGAAATCATCCAATGACTCCTCCCGCTCTGGGTGTAGCGGGAGGGAGTGTCAGACTTCTACTGACTAAAACCCATCCATGTTCCTTCATTGCCCTTTGTGTTTCGGAGCCACGGTGTCTCTTGCGAATAATCCCGCGACTCCGGCAGGCGTCCCCTCTGTGTGCTGACTCTCTTTGAGGCGCGCGTGGAACACTGACGCGCCGTCGACACGGCCTGGGGTAGTAAGGTCTAACGACCCCACACACCCAAGTGTCAGAATAACTAAATCAGGGCCTCATGCATGCATGACATGGTTTGGTTTGGTTGACGACCGCCATTTGGCGGCCGGGACTACCAGCTTATACGTGTGTAGTTTTGATATTGACTGCATGGCACATAAAAGCTATACTGAAAACCGTTGGTAAACTTCATGTGTTATCTGTATTTTCTTCTGAATTATTTGACTTATTTTCCTCAGGGTAAAACTTTATTACACCGCCATTTTGAGTGTCGTTTTCAAGGCACGGAAAACCTACGCGATACGAAAAGTATAGTTACCAATACACAGAATAATCCCCACCCCAAATTAATAGCAGCAACTGTAGACCGATCAATCCACTCGCTAGCTAACTCGTAGCTTAAAAAAACTGCAGTCAAATTGAAAAATGCTAGTCATACTACAGCAAACAAAACAACATAACAAACGAATAGTAACACACTGCAGAAAATCTCATCTCAAACTGAAAAATGTTACGATTCCAATGTATAAAAATAAAAATAACGGAACATATTGCTTCTATTTGTAACTGCTGAACCAAATGATAAATATAGAACAGGAACATCACTATTGATCCGGAGGATTCCCGGAGTAATAATAGAGAACATTATGCCCCATCCTTATTCTGCAACGGACCACGAATAGAATTTTACTGAGTTTTATTCGAATAGAATTTTAGTTGAAGTATGAAATGTGATGTAGATCGTACTGAAAAGAGTTTGCGTTTAAGAACTATTAGACAATATACGGTTCAGGAATGCCTTTTTCTACTGAATCGAAATCATGAGAACCTTATTTGGCTTTATTGGGATAGTTGTTTTTTTTTTGTTTCGAGCGTGTTCCAGACGTGCGTAATAATATTTCAGGGTTAAATTTAGTATGATATAATCGTTTCTCCGGGACTCGTCGGGCTTCACTGGCTCGGCGGTTTTCTGGTGGTCGCGACTGTTGATTCTGGCATTTAGGAGTTGCAGTGGTTGGAAATGTGTGGTGGGCCTGCCCAATAAAAAAAAAGGCATGGAATAAATTAAAGGAACAGAAGTAAAAATTAAACCGACAGTTTAAAAAAAAAAAACTGACATAAAAAATTACTTAAAAGTTCTAAACAAATCACTTTTCTTAAGAGGGCGTATTCCGTCCACTAGCGCCGACAATCGTTTTTTATTAATTGTGGTAAATATAAGACACGTAGATAAAAAACCGCTCTGTAGTGTACTGAAGAAATGTATCTATTATTTTTTGAGAGTTATGTTTTGTACTTTAGAACATAAATAGTTGCCAAAGTCGATATTTTTGCTAAAAGTGGCCACTTTTAGCAATAATTGCCGTTTTGGCTATTTAGCCATGAGTTATGTATTAAAAATAGCTGTCAAAAAATAATAGATACATTTCTTCAGTGCACTACAGAGCGGTTTTTTATCTACGTGTCTTAAATTTACCACAATTAATAAAAAACGATTGGCGGCGCTAGTGGACGGAATACACACTCTTAACTTCTGGAACGTCGTGTATACGGATTAGCATTTATTTCCTATTTTGCATTCTGCCATTACTGACTGATTGGGGACAGAGTGACTGACAGACAACGCACAGCCGAAACGACTGGTCGTAGAAACGACTGGTCGTAGAAAGCAGAAAGTTGGCAGTGTTTGGGAAATGCAGGGGAGCACTAAGACAGGATTTCCCGAAATTCCTACGGGAACGGGAAAAACTGGGTTATGCGCGAACGAAGTCGCGGGCAAAAGCTAGTCTCAAATAAAATAGCAACAATGCGACTGCGATGAATGCAAAGGTTACCGGTATGGGTAGGTTATGTACGTAGTCGCAGGGAAGAGCTAGTAAATTATAAACCGTTTTTAGGGTTCCGTAGCCAAATGGCAAAAATGGAACCCTTATAGATTCGTCATCTCTGTCTGTCTGTTTGTCTGTCTGTCTGTCTGTCCGTCCGTATGTCACAGCCACTTTTCTCCGAAAGTTTAAGAACTATGCTGTTGAAATTTGGTGAGTAGACGTATTCCGTGAACCGCATAAGTAAAGATTTTGACTCAAAAATAGAAAAAAATACAATAAATTTTGGGGAATAAATAATACTTAGAACTGAAACTTAAAATTTTTTTTTTCATCAAACCCATTTGTGTGGGGTATCATTGGATAGGTCTTCAAAAATGATATTCAGGTTTCTTATATCATTTTTTTCTAAACTGATTAGTTTGCGCGAGAGATCCTTCCAAAGTGGTAAAATGTGTGTGTGTCCCCTTATCGTCTAAAATAAGAGAATGATAAAACTAAAAAAATATATGATGTACATTACCATGTAAACTACCAGCGAAATTTGGTTTGAACGAGATCTATTAACTAGTTTTTTTTTTTAATACGTCTTATATCATAAATCGCAACTTCTGCTTATAAATACTTATAATATTATAATACCTACTGGTTTGTACGGAACCCTTGGTGCGCGAGTCCGACTCGCACTTGTCCGGTTTTTTTCATAACAAGAGACCGTAGGAACACGATTGAAGTCGATTTAGGACAGGTGTAAGTCTTTAATTCTGTTTATGATATTCATAAAGTCAATAAATGTATGTGTGTCAATGACCGTAATTGCACATGTATTTGGCGCCTACCATAGTGCCGAAGTAAATCGAAAAACTAGTCCAGTTTTACACAGCCATCATCGTTATCAGAATACTCCTGGCTGGAACGCCGCGACAGTTATCCGGATGTCAATTAACAACACTTAGCGCAGCTACGGCGTTAATGCACCTTTATATAGGTATCACGGTTTTCACGGTATTTGCACGTACAACACAGATGACACGCATTATGAGCCTGTGATTTGGGGGGTATTGGCTGGTTTTGGTCTGGATGTTTTTTTTTTTTTTTATACAAAACGAGGAAACTCTTGGCCCAAATCTCACCTGATGGAAAGTGATGATTAGGCCGAAGGTGGAAGCGAGTTTCACCCGGAATCCTTTTACACAGAGGAACTGGCTATCATACCTCTAACTGCCGGAACACAACAATGCTGTTAACATTGTTGTTATGGCGACAGACTTAGACATGATGGTGGTAGCTAGCCAGGCGGACTTATAAGGTCCTACCACCAACCAAACCGAGCAAAAAATTTGCCCCCGCTGGGAATCGAACCCGGGACCTCTGGGTCTGAATCAGGTGGTATAACCACTAGACCAAGGAGGTTAGTGTCACCTGTTTAGCACCACCCGGGGACCACGTGTAGGGATTCGCTGAAGGGTATTCTCTACGGACGCGGGTGACTCGGCCGGCAACATTACAATATACACTACAACTCGGCAACATTACAATACACACTACAGGACATTTTGCGATTATTCAATTATACAGAGTGCTCCGGCTGATAATGAGTCAGACCTTGGAAATTGGTTTAGTCCCTCCTCTTTGCATCTCTTCACCTATATGTTTATACCTATAAAAATGGTCATCTCTTCCCCATGCCATTAATCATCATCTGCCTAGCCTTTTCCCAACTATATTGGGGTCGGCTTCCAGTCAAACCGGATTCAGCTGAATACTAGTATTTTACGTGGAGCGGCTGCCTACCAGACCTCCACAACCTATTAACTGGGTAAGAGAAGAGTTAAGATCACCCATCCACAGACCAACCTCGGCAAGCGTTGCTTAACCTTGTCTGTGCTGCTGTTATTATTTAGCCACGAGTTCCTCATGCCATTAATCAGTCAAAAAACAATATTTTTCTAATTATAAAGTACAGTCTCAAAAAAACATCTACGATGATTCCTGGCATAATGTTAGTTATTGTAAATGTACGTAAATTATATTTTTTAATCTTATCCGGCTGCTACACAAATAAAAACATAAATTAATGTAAAGATGTGAGAAATTTGACAGTTCGTCCTTAAGGACACAAACAGATTAAGGGTAATACATCTGCCTACACGGCGAGTTATTTCCCACCTCCTCTGCAATGGCTGCGCGCGAAATATCAACATGGTTAAAATTTTTACGCTTTATGTTGAAGTGCGTTCTTATATCCTGAGAAATCGCAGCGGCTTCGGATGACACTCGACTTATCTTCGACGTTTGTGCAAGTTGTAGGAAATGGTGGGACGGATTACATTTCAATTGTTGAAAGTATTTGACTTAGTCTTGACTTGTCTTACAACTGCATGCCTTCGATCGAACTCGAGAATCTATTTTAAATATATTTAATTAAAAAAAAACTATTTGAGAACAATATTTGGTCAAGCATGATTTACACACACCTACCTACATATATATCGTCTTAGCTGGGCCATGAATGTATGTGGATGTCTATGTAGTTCCCGATGCTTTATTGTGCTCTCTGTCTGAATTACGATATGCACGTAATGATCTTTTCACAAACATGTATGAAATATGGATTCTAGGAAAATAACCTAGTATATACTTCAATTCATACGTTTGTCATGACCATGATGACGTAATGACATAACACGATACTCCTGTTTTACAACTTATTCTTACTACTATACCTTTGTTTTTTTTTTGGGATGAGAAATCATCCAATGACTCCTCCCGCTCTGGGTGTAGCGGGAGGGAGTGTCAGACTTCTACTGACTAAAACCCATCCATGTTCCTTCATTGCCCTTTGTGTTCCGGAGCCACGGTGTCTCTTGCGAATAATCCCGCGACTCCGGCAGGCGTCGGCGCTTTCGGGCCCCTCTGTGTGCTGACTCTCTTTGAGGCGCGCGTGGAACACTAACGTGCCGTCGACACGGCCTGTCGTTACTAGATGGACGGACGGCGAGTCACCCATAGCTCGCCGTCACCAGGTGGCCTCCGACGCCCGCGGCGTCCACCACGGCGGCTGGGACGAGAGGTCCTCCTCTCCCTCTACGCCACCTCCTTCGCGAGCATGACTGCTTCGCAGAAGGAGGCAACGGCGTCCCATTCCGTCTGGCTCCGGACCATGGCTTGGACCAGGGCCGGACGCGAGAGGTCGCCGCCGTTAGTACTACTATACCTACCGTGTTGTTTAAATGGATACAGAAAAAATCATTCACATCGCTGTCAAAGGAAATACTCTACAGAACTCTGGCAGCACTGCAGTTAGAGAGGAGAAGCCCAGCTCTTGGTCATGTCAACAGTCGACAAGTTGATTCGTCCCGCCTCTGGGCTTGAAGTTCCCACTCAGACCATTCGGAATTGCTTGCACCAGGCTGGATTACGAGCACGGAGGTCTTGGCGAACGCCTCTGAATTCCCGGCAACGTCAACGATGGAGATAGCAGCAGTGGGCAAGGCTTCGGTTAAATGAAGAAGATGAAGTAGAAAATATTTGGTAAAACTGTCGCTCCGTTGACGAATCGCAAATCAGTACTCATCCAGATAACCGACGTATCCGTGTCTGGGGAAGACCAGGAGACCATGAGAGGCAAAGAACTGCCACTTGAACAGTTCAACAAGGCGGAAAATCGGTGTCCTTTTGGGGTGGTACTATGATTGGAGCTAGAACGCCTTTGATCCCGTATCGAGGCTTCATGACAGCAGACATGTATAAAGCAGTTGCTATTGATGGAATTGTCAGACCATTCTGTTTACTCGGAATGGGCACCAATTTGCACTGGTCGATGATAATGCGCCCGCATATCGAGCAAAACGAGTCAATGCTGCTTTGCAAGAATACGATATCACAAGGTAAGACTGACCTGCCGGCTGGCCAGACCCGGAAACCCAATAGAGCACGCGTGGGATGCTCTTAAGCGAGCTATTTGGAACCGTCAGCCACGTCCCCAGAAAGTGCCAGAGCTCAGGGAAGCCGCTATTCAAGAATGGGACAGGTTACCCCAAGAAATGCTGTATAACTTGATCCTCAGCATGCCCAGGAGGATCTCCGCATGTGTTCGAGCCAGAGGAAGAGTTTTACTCTATTGAATATAGGTAAACCTGATATTAATGAATTGTTGTTTAAGTTTGGTTAAACAGTCTTTATCTTTCTATCAAATTCATGTTGCTTTTCGATTGTTCAGGTAGCATGGTAGGCACCCTTTGTGCACGAGTACGACTCGCTCTTGACCGGTTTTTACTACTGACGTTTCGATGGTTAATTCAGTTCCTGTTTCTCTGATATCGATATCCAAAATAATTTGATAAGCTGTAATTAATTAAAAAGCAAAAGTGATTGACCAATGTAACAACGCACAGGCCAAACCCTTAAAGCTAGAAAATGGACTCATATAACGAAGGCATCCACTAAGGAAGGCTTTTTCAAAGTTCAACCCTTAAAGGGGTGAAATAGGGGATAAAAGATTGTATTAAACTTTTTATTCCTTGAGTACATTATAAAAATGAAATACTGTTTTGTCAAATTTAGTTTTTAACTTTAGGAAAACAAATGCTATTTTTGGGATAGGCTTTTGTTAATTATAACATAACCCAAAAAAAAGTAATTAATTAGCTGTGTAGCGATATGATATTTAAAACGACTATTATTTGATCGACTGTTTCAGAAGCAACACAGCAACGCGGACACAGCAGTGCTTCCGTCAAAATATTCATAAATTACATTCTTTCTTTGGCTAATGACCGCGGCTCCACCCGCTTGAAAAATTTTATACTAAAACCTTCCTCGAGGACCACTACCCTTTGGTGAAAATAGCATGAAATACGGTGCAATCGTTTTTGAGTTTATCGCGAACAGACAGAGAGACGCGGCGGAAGAGGTTGTTTTATAATATGTAGTGATAAAAGTGAACTAATCAAATCCGTGCAGTGTAATTCACCATGTCTTACAACGATACCAGCGCACAGGATGACAATGTGCCAAACATCTGGAATGTCGCGGACATCATGCCCTGCATCATGGTCGCGCTGACACTGGCAACGTTGATCTACGGACTGTTATCCTGGTGCGTCCTGCAGAAGTTTCGAAATTACAGAAACTATGTGTTTCTTAACGCAATTTTATCATATTTATTACACTATTTAAAACACGTAGAGTACATGGTAACCAAAGATATATTGCTTAGTGTTACTAGACATTCTAGATTATTATTTCACCACAGTAAAGAACCACTGGTTGTTAGTTGTAAATCATATGTTTTACGTGGACATTGTGAAAATTTTTAATGTGAATACTCATAGAAGATATTTAAAAACGTTCCTCTTTGGTTGGTGTCTACCTATAATAACGAGGGCTATTAATATATTTATTACGAAATATTCTTTTGTCTTATTCAGTTTAGTAATATCCGAGTTTACAATGGCCATCTTTTATTTAAATCAAATTATACCTGTAATGATAAATTGCCTTATATACTTAATAACTGTATTTTCACTTTGTCGTAGTTTGAACACGAGCGCACATACAGGCACTAACAACTGGCGTCGCTTGTATGTGGCCACTTTGATTTTTATTTTGAGTGACGTCGTTTTGTTGTTTGACTATTATTCCGTGTTGGTCGCATTTATTTCGGTGACGTAGATTATCCTGTGTTAAGACATCTTAATCCACTATTATTAGTGGTGTTTTTAGTCGTTATTAGGGGTAATCGCAATGCATGGTATGAGTTTTACGTAAATAGCTCATCAGCAAGGCAGAGGGGTCAAGACATCATCATGCGTGAACGAGTTGTTCGTGAACCTGCTGCTTGCTACTAGTTCTACAATTCACACTTCTAGAACCGGACGTTCTAGAAGTGTGAATTGTAGAACTAATCTATTGAAACGTTGTAAAAGTAGTTTGCTAATCTGTTACTAAAGAAGTGTTAATCTATACTAATATTATTATAAAGCAGAATAGTTTGTTTGTTTGTATGTTTGTTTGTTTGGTTGAACGCGCTAATCTCAGGAACTACTAGTCCGATTTGAAAAATTCTTTCAGTGTCAGATAGCTTATTTATCGAGAAAGGCTATAGGCTATATATCATCACGCTAAGACAAATAGGAGCGGAGCAATACTGGAAAATGTGACGCAGACGAAGTTGCGCGACTCAGCTATAATTACATAATTTAAGATTTTTTTAATATCATTACCTTCTTTCAGTGATGCTGGTTAAACATATTTATAATTCCGTTTCCGACCATAAGTAATGATGATCAATAATATCATGTATTTTTTGATAAATTTAATCCACACTGTAATTTTATGTGTATTTTTTTAAACTTTTGAATTCAAGTATTTATTACCTACTTCATGCTAATGTTTATAATAATAACCACAATTGTAATAAGATAAAACTTGATTTTATTGTTATCTTATTTCAAAACCCTGTAACACAAAAAGGGTTGTTTAAATTAGGTTTTTTAATATCGTTAATTATGTAAATTGATACGTAGGTACATACCTAATCGCATTTTTTTTAAATAATCAATTTTTTAATCTTATAAAGCAAAAGTACAAGTTTTACTTTTTTTAATTCTTACTTTTTCTATACATAAGCTGGCTTTGTTATACATAGATAACAAAGCCAACAACAGACTGTCAGGAGAAGTTTCTTATGAAAAAAAAAGAAAGTTGCAGTTGACGGGAGCGAAGCCGCGAGGGACATCTAGTCATATATACAACTAGCTGACCCACGCAACTTCGTCTGCGTCATATTTTCCATTAATGCTCGGCTCCTTTTAGTCTTAGCGTGATTATATACAGCCTATAGCCTTCCTCGATAAATGGGCTATCTAACACTGAAATAATTTTTCAAATCGGACCAGTAGTTCCTGAGATTAGCGCGTTCAACCAAACAAACAAACAAACAATCAAACAAACAAACTCTTCTGCTTTATAATATTAATATAATATTATAATATATAATATACTAGCTGACCCGCGCAACTTCGTCTGCGTCACATGGTCCATTACTGCTCTGCTCCTTTTTGTCTTAGCGTGATGATATGTAGCCTATATCCTTCCTCGATACATGGGCTATCTAATACTGAAATAATTTTTCAAATCGGACCAGTAGTTCCTGAGATTACCCCCTACATACAAACTTAAAAACAAATTTACCTCTTTATAATATTAGTATAGATAATCAGTTTTGCTCTGTTGCTGCTGTGTGTTGCTGAATGCTCTGTTTATGACAAAGCAATCACGTGGAAACTTTGCAAGAGACGGTCACCTAGATCACGTTACGATACCAAATTGGAATGTAACTCGATATTTTTTCCGCGTTAGTGTCCACTAACGGTAGCTACTAAGCAAGTCATCGCGATATCTTCCCGAATAGAGGATAATAGAGTTGCCCAGATGATTTGTCGGATCGAATCCCTATTTTAGGAAATTGGATTTGTAGATCGGAGGCGATAAGACGTTGGGGGAGACCGGGCTCGGGAAATAAACGGTAAAAGTTTAGAGAACCCTGTTATCACTGATTTGCGTATATCGATTTTGCCCCGTTTCCCCGCGACGTGGATTTATCTTTTTTTCTCCTCTCTGAAAGGATTATTTTGGAGAAAAATATTAAACGAGTCATTTGAAACGGTAATGCGCTGATAAATTGGTTTTCGTAATAAGGAAAATAAATGCTTTTCGGGATAAGGCACCTGGGCCGTGAAATGTTTTAATAATGGGTTCAATTTACTTCACAATAACTTTAAAATAATAGGTCTAATGTGTTTTTTTTTTCAGATTCAGAAGGCGTCTGGAAATTAATAAAAAGAAATACTTAAGTAAGACAGCATTTGGACTGGAATTTTACTCTTAGGTCTACAATTGCTATAACACAGCTGTAAAAATATTTTTGAAAAAAAAAAAACACTAAATGATAGTGAGTAACAGGCTTATGCCTTATTTCACGATGACCGAATAGGCACTTCTCAAGTAAATAGCTTATTTAAAGTCTAGCCTCAGGGTTAGTTTTTTTAATTATAGACAGATTCTGAAATTAAGCCTTTAAAAAGCCTAGCATTTTCTCAACTATAGCCTTTTCCCAGCAAAAAAAGCACACATTCACAATGCCATAATATTAGTAGATTTGTATATAATTATATATATTTATGTATGTATGTATGTATGTATGTATGTATGTAGTAATATTTATCTATAGGTATTATTTGTACACTAGATCCTACCCTCTATGTTGAACTTTATCAGTCAAAGGTTTGCTGGGAGAAAACTCAACTTTCAGCTGAGCTCGCCTTTGTACTTGTAATTTATTATGATTGTATCATATAAGTTTGTATAATAAATAATTAAGAATAGCGCTGTTAAGCTGATTTTATTATTTGTAACTGGCATTCAAATCCATTTCATTAAATATTTAGAACGCACTACACCACTGACTCAGCGTACCAAAGCCAACACGAGTAGTCTAACCCTTAAGTACAATCTGGGAGAGCTTATCTTGTATGCTAATACGCTCAAAGCTAATGCAGTATGTACAATGAAGTGCTCAAGTGCTACAGTCGCGCTCTTATCTAAACTGCGCGCGTTCGATTATTGCTGGTAGCTGGTAGCGAATGTACCAGGCAATGCTGTGCTGGGTCGTGTAAATATTGGCGGTAAATGTGACGTTTGAGGTATGGCGGCCATTTTGGTAGATTTTGAAGGTAAGCAGTGTTTTTTGTCTGAGGTATAAGTTTTTTTTTTTAAGGATGGGATTAAGTCATCAAATGACTCCTCCCGCTCTGGGTAAAGCAGGAGGGAGTGTCAGACTCCTATTGACTAAACCCATCCGTGTTCCTCCTAATGCCCTTTGCGTTTCAGGGCCGCGGTGACTCTTTCGAGCCGATTCCGCAACTTAGGTATGAGTTGCTAGAATATTTAGCTGCGCTTAGGTGTTTTAGGTACGTATTTTTAACCGATTTTAAAAAGAGGAGCTTCCCAATTCGTCGGAGACTTTTTTATTGATAAGCTAGTGTTCGATCACAGTCTCACCTATGGAAAGAGATGATGTAACCGACAGTGGAGACGGCCTAGAAGTAACCCGTTCAGTCTTGACTTCAAGATTCCCAAATTGTAGTTATTATTATATTGTAGTTATATTGTTTCCTGAGAATCACAGACTTCGGCTGGGAATTATTGACTAGTACAAGATTAGTTTTACAACTTCTATAATCAATCGACTTCAGCACTTATGTAACAAACAACTAAGTAAATTCACAAACTAAGTCTTGTTTATATAAAACACGCATGTTTAAGCTAGAATATAAAAGGTAAACAACAGAAAATTTCGGTTTTTAACCGACTTCCCAAAAAGGAGGAGGTTATCAATTCGATTGTATGTTTTTTTTTTTTTTTTTTTTATGTTTGTTACCTCATAACTCCGACAATTATGAACCGATTTGAAAAATTCTTGTTTTATCTGAAAGGATATACTTGCAGATTGGTCCCATTTAAATAATATCAAAATCGGTTACGAACTTTGGATTTTAAATCGAAATACCTGGAATTTGACTATTTAGATGATTCTTTGATAATCGAAATTGCGTATTTTGCTTTTCTGAGATTTTGCAGTGGTGTTGTTAGGTGTGGGGCACCACTAAAAAGTGAAAAATAAAAAACTTTTTACAAAAAAATACAACCGACTTCCAAAAAAAAAAACACTACAAAGTAAAAAATAACTTTAATTTCGGAAGTCGGTGTCAAAATACGAAGAAACTAACAAAAACACCGACTTCCGAAATTAAAGTTATTTTTTACTTTGTAGTGTTTTTTTTTTTTGGAAGTCGGTTGTATTTTTTTGTAAAAAGTTTTTTTTTATATTAATTTTATGTGTATTATAGATACATCGTGCACGTATCTTTTTCACGACTGAGTTTTATGAAGGCATATTTTCCTACAAAATCTGATTAAATTTTATTTACTTATGAATGGATTTGTTTTTTTTTTACACATTGTTTTGCCTGCCAGAGAGACGACGTAGATAAAGTTATAATCATTCAAATATACGAGGATTATTCTGGTTAAGCTCGCTCCATCATGCATCGTCGACTTTGTCTCCGTCATCTCTGCCCTAGACAGCCTAGTCAAGAGCAAAACCCTCCTGAAAAAAAAAAAACAATGCGCAAAAAGACTCGTATTAATGTCATTATTGCTCCTGACGCCGTAATAAACGTATGTGTAATAATGTATGCATGTATAATATAATAATATAATAATAATATATCCTTGGACATTTCACACAACGCCATATAGTCCCAAGCTAAGCAACCTAATGCTTGTGTTATGGTAACGAGATGGCTGATAAACTACTTATATACATTTTTTTTTGTAAATACATACATATTATAGATAGAAAAACACCCAGACTCGGAACAAATACATGTAGGTCGTACAAATATTTGTTCCGTGCGGGAATCGAACCCGCGACATGCTGCGCAGCAGTCAATCGCTCAACCACTGCGTCAACCGTGTCGTCGTATGATGCACTATCCACGCGACAGCAAGACGGCAGACATCTCGGATATAAAGAGGCTTATCAGTGGCACTGCATCACGTAGATAATTACAGTATCAGCCAATCTTTGCGACTGGTTTAGTTCCATCTCTTCCCCTTCCTATCTCTACACCTATCCTATACATAGAGATGTTTTTTTTGCAGGGGTAAGTACATAGAAAAAAGATGGGAAGAGGAAGAGATGGGTAATACTTTTTAAGGATGGTTAATCATCAAATGGCTACTCCCGCTCTGGCCGTAGCAGAAGGGAGTGTCTGACTCTTACTGACTAAAACCCATCCGTGTTCCTCCAACTGCCCTTTGCGTTCCAGGGGGGCTACTCTCTAAGCCCATAGTCCGAAGTTTCGGGCTTAGTTACGGGCGTATTCTACTCCGTATCACCAAACCACTAAGAATTAATGACAACACGATTTGACAGTTACTATGAAATCGTATTGTCGTTCATTCTTAGTTCGGGTTTGAGACTAATCGTAAATTCGTAGGGATTCATATGGAGTAGAATACGCCCGCAACTAAGTCCAAAACTACGGACGTCGGGCTTAGAGAGTAGCCCCCCAGGGCCGCGGTAACTCTTTCGAACCAATTCCGCAACACCAAGAATACATCCTGCTTCCAAAAAACCTATTACGTCACGCACGGAAAACCACAGACTTTTCAGGTTCAGAATAATCTTAGAAGCACGTAAATCGAATCAAGAATTACGACGATACACCCTATACTTCTTAACTTTTCCGCTCTTTAATTTTATGGCGGAGAGGGTAAGACAAAGCAGGGGAAACTATTAAAATAATGGACACAGGGATTTGCTTTCCCGTCACGTTCTGAGGCCAATTTTAAAGGGAATCTGAAGGTGGCCCTTCGATATCAGCGTCGTTATGGATTTCAGTTCGGCAGCAGATGCTACTTCACTTTACTTATGGATTATAGTGCTTTGTTTCTATTTTCCTGTTCTGATTTTGTTTGGGTTTTGTTTGGAACGTCGCTAAGCGGGTGTTATAATTAGGTATGTTAAGAGATTAGAAAGTCAGAAGAATCAACATAGGACATAACATTTAACTGATATCATTTTTTTTCCGATTTATGATAAGTTTTAGATAAAAGGAAAAGATTTAAAAGAGTAGTTCTATTTATTCCATAATTTTGCCACAACTCAAAGAAAAAATCGAAACTAGAATTTAAATAATTATTAGGATTTTATAGCTCCCGTCAAAAATGCACTCCAGCCTAATCCGGATGAAGCTAAAATAATAAAAATGTGTGCATAATAAAGTAGTATTACGTAGTGACTTGTTTCCCCTACCTATATCAAAAGTACACAATCATATAGCACGGAATAGGGCCAATTCTTCAAGCAACGTTTGTATTCGTATATCTTAAGCCGTGTTGCAGATAAAAATGTCATTAAAATGGTTTACATGGCCCTGTGCCAATCCATTCTAACCTATTGTATTACTGTTTGGGGTGGCACTTGTAAAACTAACTTAATAAAACTAGAAAGAGCTCAAAGAGCGGTACTAAAAGTAAGCCGTTACCCTTAGAATAATAACGTTATTATTCTAAGCCGTTACCTTTCTTCTTTCCTACCAAATATCTGTATTTACAGTAAGACAACTCTATATTCTGTGCCCAGCTCTAAAACAACATTCTCTAATAGGGTATGATCCTTTACTGAATGCAAACAAGAGAGTCAAACACAGGGTTTGCTCAACACATACTAATCGTAGCACTGCCTTCTCACGCAAATTCTTTGAATTTCTCGGTGGACATCTATATAATAAGATAAATAAGAAGCTAACAGTTTACCCTCTTGCAAGAGCTAATTGTAAGAGGGTTATTACTGCCTGGCTTAAGTCCCTCAACTACGATGACACTGAAAATCTGCTACTGTACCATACTGACCAACTGCGTATGCTGCCATCTCCTTCACCCCGCACATAGCACATACCGCCATAATAGCAACAATCTCACTGCACCTAGCTTAATCCCTCTTAATTATTACTTCTCACTGATTTTGTATACAGCTGTCACCTATTGTCCGGAGTTTGGAGAGGCTGGTAATCTGTCATACAGGTCTCCTAGTACAGAAACCAGTCTCTCACATAGATCACAACAACTAAAGTAACCGACACGAGAAGCTATAAATTGTGTAAACAAAGAACTTCTACTAAATTACGTAGCGACAAAAAATAATCCCAAATTAAATCTACTCAAAGTAACATACGTGTTATACGAAACTAACAAGCAATTTCACTTGGTCGAGTAATATTTGATCGATATAAAGCGCTATCGTCTAAAGTTTTGTGGTACTGGAACGAGTCTGACTCATGGAAAAAACAATTGAATGTGTGTTTACAAAACTTATACCTTCTCGTGGCGGGGACTTTATCTCTAGTGTTTTGTTTGTTTTTTTTATATACTGTTTGTAAAATTCTATGTGAGAGAAGAACAATAAACTTTATTTATTATTATTTATTTATTATCGCAGTCACAATCTGTCAAAAATTAAAGGTCAGAACTACCTTGTTGCTATTCCACCAATTCGCACTAAGCGTTTCCAAGCGTCTTTCGTAATGCGCACAGCAAAGGAGTGGAACTCTCTGCCTGCGTCTGTTTTTCCGAACGCTTACAACCCTAATCTCTTCAAAGTTATAGTGAACAATCTCCTTCTGGGTAAGTTCGATCCATCGTAGACTTTGTATCTGTAATTGATTTGACTAGAGTCAACAGTAAACACATCTCAAATAAAAAAAAGAACTGTTTTTGAGAGATTGTGACTGAGATGCGAATGTGAACTTTTTTTTTTAAATACATAAGTAGTATTGGCCTTTTTTTTAGGGATGGGAAATCATCAAACGACTTCTTCCGCTCTGGGCGGTGCGGGAGGGATTGTCAGACTTTTACTGACTAAAACCCATCCATGTTCCTTCATTGCCCTTTGTGTTCCGGAGCCGCGGTATCTCTTTCGAATAGTCCCGCAACAGAATTGGCCATCTATCGTACAACCAGAGAAATAAGGGAAGAAAGGGAAAGTGTCAAAAGGGAACGACTAGAGACGTCGGAAACCAGCGACACCACACACACCACCACACCACACCCACCACCGTCTAGTCTTTTAAACCCAAAGGTTGACTGGTAGGGAATGATTTGTTGCATTAAGTCCGCCCACGTACCGCTATTGTGCATAAAGTTTAATTAAATAAACAAACCGGCCAAGTGCGAGTCGTACTCGTGCACGAAGGCTTCCGTACAAAAAATATCACGTTTTTATCACGGTAGCCCCCCAAATTTTAATTTAATTATTCATTTTTAAAGTGAATATGTAACTAAATATCCTATGTATATTTCAAGCGTTTACCTTTTGCCGTTATCAATAAAGAGCGAAAATAAGCAAAAAATTACGTTGAATGAATGGGAGCCCCTTAAATATTCTATTTATTCTGTCTTTTAGTATTTTTTAACAAAAATACAAAATCTAAATTTTTTTTATAGGACAAGTCCGCCTGTCATTCCCAACCACTGCAACTCCTGAAAGCCAGAATCTACTGTCTTGGATCCCGCAACGAAATTAATCAGAAAATTACAGCGGAATAGTAGGAAAAAAATATATAAATTTACTCTTAAATTTGCCATGGCCTGTGAGAAATTGGGCAACACAGTGATCCACCTCCAGCCATGTCCTATCCAGTCGCTCACGAACGGTTGGACAAAACTGGTGGAGGTGTTGGCCTGTGATGGAATTTTTCCACCTACATTGACTTTCGGATAAAAGTTTCTCCCAGACGTTGAAACAATTTACGTCGAACCGCCCCTATGGTGGCCCTGAAAATCTCAACTGTCTAAATATCACGGTTCATGAGATACAGCCTGCAGAAAGACAGACAGACATACTGACGGACAGCGGAGTCTTAGTAATAGGGTCCCGTTTTACCCTTTGAGAAAAATGGAACCCTAAAGAGGACGAAAAAATTCAGTCAAAAATCTTTTTAGTAAAAATTGATAGTTATTCGCAGATTTGAGTTTGATAAGGTTCGACGATGAGAATAGGGAATATGCATGAAAAAAGTATTTATGATCTGAACAGTTTATCTAAAAGTATTCAAAAATGTAATACTAACTGTGAAATTAGAATCAAAATTGCTCGAAAAACGAACGAGATACAATTATTATAAACAAATATGTCAGTCCCTCTCGCGAAAACGCTGTTCTCTATGGCAACTGTATTATAGTCGTCGTGTAATTTGACGTCACAGTACGTATCGAACTTCTCTTTCTAACTGTAGTCTTTGAAGCTTTATAACTTATTAAATGATGAAGGTATATAAAAAATAATTTCATGATTGTTTACCAGAGCTAATAAGTATTTTATTTTGCAAATAAAAAATCGCATGCATATTCCCTATTGTTATGCTATGGTTTGCTGAGGCCAGATGGTACTCGTTGCTGTTATATTATACCTGTTCTTAAAGAATTACTTTTAATTGGAACTCTGTTAAATCTGGAATACTAAGTTAATCTGCCTTTAGCAAGTGTGGCGACTTTTCATATTAGTCCTTCTTCTTGTCTTCCACCAGGAACTTTTGGTGATAGGTCACTGCTATTTTAATTTGTTTGTGGTACAGTACTAGTATGTAAAATGGCTGTTTAAAAAGAGACAACAGCAGTCCGATTCAGCAAACATGTTGAAGTGAAGGCTTGGGTAAAGTGATCACGCAGTGACCTGTCAATCCATGTAATCATGATGGCCGCTCATTTCGTGATCACTTCACGTAGATTTTAGAGCTAATCCATGCGCAGATAAAGATTTGGCTGACACTCAAACATTCTCTTCCATTGCTTTTTCCATTATAAAATTACCTAAACGTTAATTTCTCAAATTAATTACGAGGCCCAGTTCTCGTAAAGTTTCCCCGTAAAAAAAATTTGACTACGTAGGACTGCGTAGCAACTCCTTAGGGTGGTATAAAGTTGACTTTTGTTTCGTTTTAATTATACGCCGGCGGCCACGGGGTGGCCAGAGTTAAAAAGTTAATTAGCTTTAATTTTAACTGCGGGGGCCACAGTTGCATTTTTGGGGCAAATGAATTTTGAGAGTTGGATTAATGCAGGGGAATAGTGGGGTTCAATTCGTTGCGACAATTTCGTTTAATTGTAGTTTGGATTGTTCGAATGAATTTTTATGGTCATTGGATTATAGATTTAATTATTTGTTTGAAAAGTTTTGTAAGTATTCTTTATTTTTACTGTTCTAAGTCAGACTGTTGTGCGAATTTAATGCCTTTTTTTTTTTTTTTGATTATGGCCTCTCGCAGCTAACGACTCTAGAAAGCCTTAGCTACTCAACCGGACTTGCCTGAATTTAATGCCGGTGTATAATATTTTTATTGATGAATCTTATTAATCCTAATATACATAATCAATATTATGAATGCGAAAGTTTGTGAGGATGGATGGATGAATGTTTGTTACTCTTTCACGTCAGAACGCCTGAAATAATCTTCATGAAATTTGGCACAGAGGTAGATTATAATCTGGAATAACACATAGGCTATAAATAACTCGGGAGTACCTATGTTCCCTAGAAAACATGCGCAACAAAGCCGTTGGCAGAAGCTAGTTTTAATATAATTATAAGAATATTTCGATATTTATTTTAACTGTAGAAACTCCCCTAGACTTATTTAAAAATATCAAAATCTTGCTACCGACAGCGAAAACGACTGTCATAAAAAAATAAAAAAAGTATTCAACATTTATTTAGCCATATTTTCCATTTCATCGTTTGAATATTTGCCCCTTTTTACGTCAGAAAAAAAGAAATTCAATTAATATGCAAAGCGTATTGAAATAAATTATATTTTTCCTTATCTCCTTACAGCAGGGCTTAAGGTATTCAAACATAAAAATTTAAATTCCAACATCTTCAATGGAAGCTTTGTTTTCTTAACTTTTTAAGATGCACAGACGTAAGAACGACTTGACTTATTAAAATTAGATGTGTTCATTTGATAATTTTTTAGGAGACTTCTTGTTTTCCGGTCATAATGATTCTGGTAGAAGATATTATTTTTAGTTGATATGTACATATCGCGCAATTTAAGTTGTCTTACAAAGGCGGCCCACTTAATGTACTCGACGTAAAGTATCTTAGGGCACAATTTTGTTTTTAAAGTAATACATTCGTGATGATGGGTTAAATTTGTTAAAAATATAAGGAAATCTAGGCTTTGCGACTGACATGCAAATACGAACGTTGTTCAAAAAATAATAGAATAACGTGTTCAGATACTTTTAGCAACTTATGAAAACATTAGAATAGTTCACATCGGGATTGCTACCATGTAGGTACCTTTTTATTTGCGAGTTTCCGATATTTCGAAATTTAAAACATTTATTAAAACATGTCTGTCATTTTTGTTTTTTACTGTCTGTTATTGTTGATTTTTAATGAATGCAATGAGTTATTTAAGGAGCAAATGAGCCTTAGTTTACCCTAAACGTTACCTACAATAAATTATACAGGTTCCATCAATAAAATTAATCACGTTACATCTTTTAAAAACAAATAAATAGTATTAAAGTTCTTTTTCAAAAATTTTAACTCTACTATTACGGTTCTTGAGATACTGTTCGCTGACAGATCTTCGAGCAGCGGAGGCTTAGTAATAGGGTTTTTTGGTTACCCCTTGGGTACGGAACCCTAAAAACTAAAACTTGCAGCTTACGGAGAACCTAACTCCTAAAGAGCCTATTTAGGAGCTCGACAAGACTGCAGCACCCATGT
Organism: Ceramica pisi; assembly: GCA_963859965.1. NCBI lineage: Eukaryota > Metazoa > Arthropoda > Insecta > Lepidoptera > Noctuidae > Ceramica > Ceramica pisi. The sequence goes on along the minus strand of OY982536.1, from coordinate 21,802,605 downwards.
ATAGTTGAGGGTAACTTTTTAACTGAATTTACGTGTACACGGCGGAATTGTGAAGGTTTTATTTTTCTGAATGTTGAGTACGGAAACAGTTTGCGTTCGTCTTCCCCTCATGGGGTACAAGGTATAGGCGGTAGCGAGCAAGCTAATGCAACTGCTGAATAAGAGTTTAGCCTGTGACTTCGTCGCCAGCAATGGTCAGCTCCGCTACTACGAAGTTCCAATGCCATGACTCCGTCGTTAAAAGAACAAATGCAAAATATGCCTGAAATATGGTATGAATTATAATTAATTTAATCCTCTATTTCAGGCATCTAGGGCCCATACAATATAATACATAAAAATACAACAATAACTATAAATACATTAATACATATTACATACGCACGAAATGACGGCGTCGTGTTTCGCTGACATTGTCACGTGACTCGATTTTTATACTGTTCTATCTTGACAGTGAATGCAGTTAACAGACTGAGTGCCAATTCCACTAATTTTCAAATTCACATCGCATTCGCATCTCAATCTGTCAAAAATGTATGAAAATTAAGGCTATTTTGACAGTTTGCGTTTTGACATGCGAATGCGAAAGAACTGATTTCTAAATATATACGTAAATGGTTACGATCTTTGTAATATTTTAACAAACGCTAAAAAAAAACTGATTCTGAATTAGCAACAGAGATCAACTAGACTAAAGTATTGTGTGTGTAGGTATTGTATAGTGGGCGACATCTTCAAATTGAACAAGCCCCTTTAAATAAAGAGAAAAAAAAGTGTTGTAGGTATAGTCTAGTACTCTACCTATGTGTATTTCTGTTATGCAGCAAAAAGAAATAGAGCCGCGATGTCTGCTTGCCTAGTAGCTGGTATAGTTAAAATCTCGTATAGTTTTAGAGTAGACGAAGAATTTTAGAACGCTCAACGCTCTTCCTTTGCCCCATAATCAGGGGGAAGGCACCAGATGTCGGACGGGTGACAATAAATTTTATCGTCGCTCTGTGCGTATTCTCAGCACTACAAAACCGTAAGCTCGGATTTGAAACATAAACGAAACGCTATATATTATTTAAATTGCAAACTGTCCCTTTTTATAGAGAGACACACGCATCGTAAGATAAGTATGAAGTTTATGTTGTATGCAAGATGGAGCGATGATACACCTGCGGTTTTTATTTGCATTAGAATAGGATTTTGTATGGCTTTTTCTTGTTTATGGCTATAGATAATACGTTTTCTTCGATTGCATACTGTGTATCTTATTGGTCTCCGATTTTGTGATACTTATAAAGAATTATTAAATTTGTATTTTCTTTGCTTTTCCTTTTTTATTATAGGTTAAGCCTGAATATTCTGTAAAAATTTCACCGTGAAAGTTTAGTAAAGTGAGGGTAAAGAAAAAAGCAGAGTGATCCTGCAAAAATCTCACACCTACATTCTTACCTCACATCTTACTTATTTCACATCCACAACATGGTTGACAGAAACTGACTGTCATTATTAGATTGGATCGGATGAAAAATGAAATTGTTAGTTATAGGTTATAATTTGTAATTATATTAATTGGGTCTTTATTTAATTTTAATTTTAATATTAGGACTTGGTACCTTAATAAAGAATTTTTTTTATTTATTATTCCTAAAATTAGGGATTGAGGTTTATCTTTTTGAGCCTCTGTGATTAATCAATCTACTACTGAAAGTCGTCAGTGAGGATTGGTGTGGTCCGATCCATAGTTACTGGCTCGAAATCCGCCGTAGTGCCAACCGACGCTAATTATATATATATATATATATATTGTATTAAATTTAAAAATTTTACGATTTTATATTTATTATTTTATGTTAATTTTAATATTTGGTGACTAATAAAGACATTTTTTATTTATTTATTAATCACGTGTCGTATCAGGTTACCAATAGATTTCTGCTTTCATTTGACTCAACCCAGATTGCCCCATGCTTTGCTAAAAAAGAAGATATCACACAAAATCACGTCTTTTACGTAAAATACAACGCGTAATGGCGTACTTAATACAAGCAGACGATGAAACGAGTCGTTTAAATACGCATAAATTCTTATAAACACTTCCTCCAAGCGAGCTGGCTCTGATTTACCAGTTTTATCATTTTTTCGCTGACTTATACGTTATTTTTATAGGATATCTTTTAGATTTTTTATTGAAGACAATAAGGGCTTAATAAAATGAGAATGATGAGGGGTAGCAGCTGTGTGAAAAGAGCTTCTTTACAGATATTTTATAATGCAGAAATATTAGCTCGTAAATGTCTTGTGAATACGAGTCTCCCCATCATTTGGGAAAAAATAAGATTCGGAACGAACTTTTCCAGGGTCAATTTACTCGGCGACGTAGGAAGACCACTCAAGTCTGTATGGGAAAAGCTATTCCTGAAAAACAGTATAAAGATTTGATATGATAATCAACATCATCGACTTCGCTGAGCCTAGGCCTCTCTTTTCTTGATATAATATTAAGGGCCAGTTTCACCGGTTACGGATAAAGTGTCGGTTAGCCTGTTAGGAACTTATCTGGCAAATGAACTAAAACTTTTGGTTTCACAGGTGTCGGATAGCGATATCTGGCAGATTTATTAAGTATTTGAGTATTATAAAGTATTATAGTATTATAAGTGTCGGTTAGTTATCCATCAGATAACTAACCGACACTTTATCCGTAACCGGCGAAACTGGCCCTTAGTATTTCCAAATTATTGGGGTTGACATAATTTGTGACGTCAACGATGATTGGTGACGTATGTGTAGATCACTGATTTCCGTAAGCTGCTGAAGGAATAAATCACAGATTATGCACTGAAATTTTCATGTTGCCAACGTACCATAATAACTACATAAAAATTCAAACGCTCACGTAACACAACAATGCATTCTACAACAGAACCGTGCTTTATGTCGGAGCCTGCATCGGCTTATTTACGTGGTCGCTGGGACATATTTTATGCGCCGCCAATCGATATGTCCCCAGTTCAGACACGGTTAATGGCCCGAAATGTTCCTGTGCGCCCGGCTCGGCTCAGTCCTAGCTCAAAGGCTGGGGAATCGAGCTCTGACGTTCTGAGATACAGTTTGTAGATTTACGTGAGATTTCGTAATTACCTGAATTGGTTTTTGACGGTGCTTTTGGTACATAATGTTAGTCTAAGTTTTTAGTGATGACTGTTGACTAAGTTTTAATCGAAGCAAGGAAATTTTGGTTGCATAAAATTGTAGCCGTTTACCTAAAATATATCATGGTGTCAGTATGTCAGTATTTACACAAATAAAACATTACATAAGTTTCTAAAGGGTTGGCTTCCTTTACAACTGTCAGTTTTTTTTTCTTACTAATATTACGTACCTGAAAACCAAATTTCGCGTCGTGGCACTTAAGAAAACGGGCAAAAAGCATCGTGAAAAAAAAAGAATTGCCATTACACATTCTGAGCTCATGGTTTGATACATGGTTTTGATATTTGGACACTTCAAACCTTACTACACACAGTTTTCAGGATGTGATTGGATCAGTTAGGGCTCAGAACGCGATATGGCATTTTTTCCACAACGCTTTGTGAGTGTATTTTAAGAAAAAAAAAAAAAAAACAGGACGTAACCCATACGTATAAAATCAATAAATACGACCGCTATCCCAAGCGTCGAGCGTAAAAAATTGAAACGCCTACACAAATAATTATAGCAAATCGCACAAGCGCCTCACAGTTGGCGCTCAGGAGACAATTTGTTCGGATCAGGAGTCTTGTGGTAAATTAATCGAGAACGTGTGCTCGTCGATAAGAATTACCTGGGATCTACGTCATGTTTCTTCATTTACGTATAACTATTCAAGCAACCGTTACTATGATTCTCACTTGAGTGTCACATTTAGGTAGGTACTTTCGACGTTTATTCATAGAGTAACAATATTATGAAAGACGAATTATTTTAATTTTTTCATTGTAATGGATCGTACGTTTTTGATTCGATTCATGGATCTAATCGCATCTTATTTTTTTTTATAGATACGGCAAGGCATTCCATGACTGCACCGATTTGTGTCAATACCAACATACTCGTATCGTTCATACTCGTCAATGAGCAAATTCTTCATCATTCAACTTTAAATTAGGTTTCACTTCAAGAACGTAATATAATTAATAAAAGTTACAATCTTTTCCTCACGACTTCGCACCCGTGACCTAACCCACAGAAATGTGTCGGTATTTTAAACAATAACCAAAATCGGAATATATTATTTATAGGAACAAAGTATTCCCAGCAGAGGTGAACCTAATCGCCAAATAAGTACATATAATAAAAACAAACTTAATTCATACATAAATAAATAATAATTAAAACAAATCAAACAGTTTCAATTTGTCTTCACCCTTGACTGTCCTATGGAGCAGGACCAGCGTGTTTCCAAGCATTCATCTTGAATGTAATCTTCTTATTTATAATGTGCTTGTTTACTAAGTGTGCTTTTAATAACGTTTTAAATTTTCTTTCATTTAGTTCTAATATTTTATTGTAACATTTAACACAGTACTTTAATAATAATTAAAATTAAATTAAATTAATTTTATTTCATTTTGTGCTAGCGACCGTTTTCGGGGGCCCATACATTGAGTGTGCAAGTCACCCCCTGCCATTTAAAAGCCGTGTATATTGTTAGTGGTCAGACAGGGGCCAATAATTCTTCTACAATAAACAATTATCAGTCCACTAAACCACCCGAACCCATAGCGTTACATCTTTTGTTTCCATATTCTGCAATAGTCTTGCTCCAACCTGGGATAGGCCTTGGGAATACTTTCACAGTGCATACAGGGATAATAGCCGGTTGGTGCCCCATTACATTTGAAATGTCTAACGGGGCCTCTGCGAGTTGGTTTCGGCCCCTCGTACGCCTACCAAAGGACCGGGTCTCCAGGGACCCGAGAAACAAAACAAAAATAATTTTATTGTAGAAATTAATATTATGACAGTCCTTTGTCAATTCATATAGAAAATATTTAGTATGCACGGAAAAATCCATAACTTATTTGTAAAATTAGTCATGAACATAATATTAAAACTAGAAGTGAAGATATAACTTAGATCAACCATTTTATAGACTAGCTAGTACACACATCTTTCATCCAATACTGTGTTCTACTGTGTTAAATGTTACAATAAAATATTAAAAAAAAATTAAAAATTTAAAAAGTATATTAAAAGCACATTTAGTAAACAAGCATATTACAAATAAGAAGATTACATTCAAGATAGAAGGCTTGGAAACACGCTGGTCCTTCTCCATAGGACAGTCAATTATAAAGCAAAAGAGTTTCTAATCTCAGGAACCACTGGTCCGATTTGAAAAATTATCATTGTTAGATAGCCCATTTATCGAGGAAGGTTATATTATAAATATTTCATCACGCTAAGACAAATAGGAGCGGAGCAATAATGGAAATGTGACGCAGACGAAGTTGCGCGCGTCACCTAGTAAGTTATATATTCCATAGGTACACAATCCTCACGTATAATTAATTATTTTATACAACAAACATTGTAAAAAAACAGTATTTGAAAAGAGTAACTGTAGAGTTTTTTGTACATTCTTCTCCATCAGAATCTACCTTTCCGAATGGACAGTAGAGTCACTTTTTTAGAATTTTAAATTTAACGTTGACGTTCAAAAGTGTCGTTTTGGCCTAATTGAAAAAAAAAAAAATTGACTTTTGTCTTTATTGAAACCATAATAATCTTTTTATTTGTTGATGTAGCGCCAATTGAAATATTTCTACTTGTAATGGTTCTCTAGATACAGCCAGTTGACAGACGGAAGGATGGAAGTACCGCGAAAATTTAGGAGTAGGGTTCCGTTGACTACCGTTAGGGTACGGAACCCAGAAAAACTAAGTATGAACAAGATATTCCTTCGATTCATAAGCTTCAAAATTGAGTTGTGGTTAAAAATGTTTAGGTACATATTTAAGTAGTCTAATGATTTTATGATATTTAAATACAAAATTTAACTACCTTTTTGCAAGTACAGGGTAATGTTGAAATAAGTTAATAATAGCAGCTACGTAGTTTAATTTTATTACAAATATGCTTATATTTATAACCTCAGCATTGAGAAATAAACATTCCCACACTTTTCAGATATCAAAAGTTAAATGGTAATAATAAAGCAACATAATTATTATAATGCAAATAATTTCAATTTTCAAACAGCATCATTTTAACTGAAAGCATTGTCACTAAGAAAATCTTTAATAACGTAGCAGATTCGTTTTGTTTTAATTTTATAACTTATCGATAGAATAGTTCGACAATTCACACTTCGACAACCGGGCGTTGGCAGGCAGTAGGTTCACGAACAACTCGTTCATGCATGATGACGTCTTGACCCCTCTGCCTTGCTGATGACCTTTGCTCTAATGTTTTGATGTAAAACTCATGCCATGCATTGCGATTCCCCTTTACAGCGACCAAAAATACAACTGATAAAAGTGGATTTAGATATTTTAATATATATAATTCTACGTCACTGAAATGTTTACCAAACACACTCATTATATAACCATACAACAATGTGACGTCACTCAATATAAATATCAACGTAGCTATATACAAGCGCCGCCAGTTGTTAGCGCCTGTATGTGCACTCGTGTTCCAACTACGACAAAGTGATATTATAGATATAATGTAACAAAAAAAGTTTAACATTACAGGTATAATTTGATCGGAATAACCGAATAAAGTACTCACTAATCTATATAATGTTCGGTTCGTTAAATTTAATGGGACTTCACTAGTAAAATTGCGAATATAATTACTTAAAACCTTAGTTAATATAGGCAAACCCCAACCGAAGAGAGCACTTTTTAAGTATCTCCTTTGGAAATTCATATTAAAAACTTTCACAACTTCTACGTAAAACATATGACCAATAATTAATAACCAGTGGTTCTTCGCTGTCCTGGCATAATCAAATAGATAGACCCAGATGTATATGTGAGGTGGTAATATATCTCTGGCTAACTTAAATAATAAATTGACTAACAAATATGATAAAATTGCGTTAAGAAGCACATAGTTTCTGTAATTACGAAACTTCTTCAGGACGCACCAGGATGTCAGTCCGTAGATCAACGTTGCCAGTGTCAGCGCGCAGATATAGTAGGGTACAGTGGACTTTATAAATCTCCGGTAATTATTGTATGAATAAGACATGGCGAACTTCACTGCTCAAATATGTTTGATTCACTTTGACTTTATACAAAATGTGAATAACTTGCTGTAAGCACCACCATGTGCTAAAGTAGACGTGTGTTCTGCTCAAGTATAATATGTAGGGTATAATGAGCAACATCCAGTAGTAAGTAGACGTGACGTATGTCGCTGCACAGATTTGATGATTTCACGCTCAGTTTTTATTTAACACTGAATTTGATCAGCTTCACGTTGGCACTACTACGCCCTTTTACGGGTGTAGCTTAACAGACAGTCGATCTAACAATAGTTTATTTTTAAATATTCGAAACTACATTATCAAAACACCATAATGAGAATACAATTTAATTTATTTGAAAAAATCCATATATTATTAGTATTAAAATACTTTCCCAAAACAAGCAAAAGTGGGTATTACAGTTATAAAGTTAAAGCCTAAATTTGTTAAAAAAAAATCAACTTATAATTTAACAAAATATTGCTTATCGAATCGGCCGCAGATACGAGTATCGAGATCAACATAATTATAGAAACAAGGACTTAATTAACTGTCGAAAAATCATTAGTAAAAACCGGTCAAGAGCGAGTCGGTACAACATAAACTGTAGGTACTATATAATCGAATAGCTCGACTCTGTCTTAGATCTGATTTCACCAACGTTTGTCGGAATAATTTATTCCCGGTGGATGGTTGGTGTGCTTGCTTCTAAATATAAAAAAAACTCTTAAAATAAAAATAACTTTAATTTCGGAAGTCGGTGTTTTTGTTACTTTCTTCGTATTTTGACACCGACTTCCGAAATTAAAGTTATTTTTTACTTTGGTAGTGTTTTTTTTAGAAGTCGGTTGTATTTGTTTTTGTAAAAAGATTTTTATTTTTCACTTTTTAGTGGTGCCCCACAGCTAACAACACCACTACAAAATCGCAGAAAAGCAAAATACGCAATTTCGATTATCAAAGAATCATCTAAATAGTCAAATTCCACCTATTTCGATTTATAATCCAAAGTTCGTAACCGATTTTGATATGATCTAAATGGGACCAATCTGCAAGTATATCTTTTCAGATAAAACAAAAAATTTTCAAATCGGTTCATAATTGTCGGATTTATGAGGTAACAAACATAAAAAAAAAAACATGCAACCGAATTGATAACCTCCTCCTTTTTGGGAAGTCGGTTAAAAATAATATAAACTGCTCGGTTCTGTGGAATAGGTCCGAAACCGAGTCGCCAGGAAATGCTAGTTAATACAATGAATGTATGATTGTTGGTGGAAAGAAACTCACAGGCGAAACTCATCATCAGTGGTAGTTTCGGTATTAACGCAAACTAACTCGTTCATACTTACAGTGAAAATAAAATTAAAATTACCCGAAAAATCAACACGATATAATTATTTTAAACAAATATGTCTCAAATATGTGTATCCGTCCCTCTCGCAAAAATGCTGTTTTCTATGGAAGCTGAAGAGGCGCTATGGACTTTGACGTCAAAGTCCATATCGGACTTATCCCCCTCAAATTGTAATCTTTGAAGCTGTAAAACTTCATCGCTGAAGAAGGTATTTAAAAAATAATTTCACGATTGTTTACTAGAGATGAAAATTCTTTAATTTTGCAAATAAAGATATCGCATGCATATTCCCTATTGCATTTTCGCGAGTCTTGACGATGCTTTTCCACCTTGAATTTGCTCATTGATCCAAACAACAACTATAATCGTAACCTTTCCGTCATTTCCTGCAACTTGCACCAACTTCGAAGACGTGTCGAGAGACGGCCGAAGCCGCAGCGATTTCTCAAGATTTGAAGCGCACTCCAACTTAAAGCACACGCACTTAACACTTTGCTCGCAGCGATAACATTTTCTGACCATCAACAACTAAATAACGATTCCCAGTTGTCAAACATTCCTTAACATGAACCCGTCAAAAGTACGAAAAGCTAATCTTTCGTACATCGTACGTAGCCGATAGAGTTAGTAGCAGTGCTAAACATCGTCATATTTTAATGTGCATATGCTTGCTGTCAGTATTCACTAACTTTTTCATGTTCAGCTAAAGAGTCACCCACAATATTGTACACTGATTATATTTTACAGTCATAATCAATTCCCAGACGTGCTCAATCTTTGTCCACTTTTAAAACAATGGTCAATTATCACTACCTTTCTCTTTGACCGTTTTTGTTTGGGTTCTAATATTGTATTTAATACATATTTAAAATTAAAATTGTATTTATTTATCTATTAAGTATATATTCATATAAATCGTTCACCTAGGACTACCTACACTACTGTATTTTCTTTTTCTTAAAAAATCCATCCAAAGGTTGTCTTGAAAAGATCGCTCTTAGCGATAAGGCCGCCCATTTTGTCACCCTATGTAATGTTTTCTTCGTCTATTTTTTCTGTAACTTATATGGTGTACATAATAAAGAGTATTCTATTCTATTCCCATAATAATGCCATCGACGTACAATACTACCAGCTTAAACTCTTTTTACTTTTGATCCACATTACTGAGGGAAGCGTAAATAGGCGTAAGTATTATAATTACTGTCAATAAGGTTATTAGTTATAACTATAAAATCTAATCAGTCAGTCAGTCGCTTACAACCCTCATCTCTTAGAGTGAACAGGCTCCTTCTGGGTAAGCTCGCTCCATGGTAGACTTTGGGCGTTTGTACACTACAAGGAATTTTACTGTCCGGCAGTACGATTTTTTACGGTCCGATGTGGCAAGACAAAAACGGATGTTTGGCTTGTGCACTTGTCCGTCTTTACTCGGATCGGTGCGCCGTAGTTTAGGGTACCCAGCTCTCTTTGTAACACGTCACGCACGCGTAATTACTTTAGAAACTACGAGTTCCTAGGAACGAAAAAAAAACGGTCCAGAATAAGGAAAAGTAAAATGTCGGACGGTAAACTTTCTTACAGTGCACAAACTAGTTTATATATTTACAGCGTGCATAAAACATCGGACCGCCGGACAGTAAAATTGCTTGTAGTGTACAGACGTCCTTTGTCTTTGTCATCTCTGACCTAGACTAGACTAGAGTCAAGAGCAAACCCATCTCAAACAAACCAAATAAAAAAAACCAGTGAACAATATATGGGTGACGCGTAAGCTAAACATGAATAAATTACTTGCTACAAGCTTTTGCACACAAAAATATGAAGATGTTGAAGCACTGCTACTGACTTAATCGGAACTTACAATACAATACAATACAATACAAAATCCTTTATTTCAAATAGACCAGTTACAGGCACTTTTGAATAGTCAAGGTCTGTCAGTCAAATAGATGAAGCTAATCCTGCCGCGCTAATGACAAGAGCAGCAGGTTGTTCTCCAACATAACACACCCACCGACCCCGCCTCCAGCGCGACAGTTGCACGTTCCAAAGAGTAGATCCTGTGGAGAAGAACGTGCAAGAAACTCCAAGGACACACTTACTGAGAGGATACGTTTGCTTATTGGTTCTGACCCAGCCATTGCATAGGAATTCAAAGATCTTTCCGCTTAATGTCAAACGGGTGTTCCACGAGTCTGATAGTCCCTTCCGCTCCGCCCAGAGCGGAAAGAACCATATAATATGACAGATGATTACCAACCCAAAAAAAAATGGCATGGTTGGAACCTTTCGTCGAGAATCCGACTCGCTCTTGGCCGATTTTTACTAATGAATTTTCGACACTTCATTATTTCCCGTTTCTAAATAATGCTGCTCTTTATATCTGGAACCGGTTTGATAAGGTGTAATTAATTATTATACATTAGTAGCTGTGCCCCGCGGCTTCACTCCCGTCAACTGGCTACCTTACCTACCCATTTTTTTTGCTTCCCTGTATTCTGGCGAACTAAACAAAAAAGATTAACCGAAATCGGCCCAGCCGGTCTCGAGTTTTGCGAGACTAACGAACAGCAATTCATTTTTATTTATATAGATAAATGGAATACTGTTTTGTAACTTTATGAAACAAATACTATAATTATTAGTTTTGGTATAGGATTTTGTTAACTATAACCTACATTTTAAAATGTAATTAAATTAATGCTGCTTGTGATAAAATATATAAAAAAGTGATTAATTAGAACAGTAGCGATAGGGTATTAAAATAGCTAATATTAGTTCGACTGTTTCATAAGCAACACATACCAGTACTTTTGTCAAGCTATCGCTTTCTTTGTGTAAAATAAAAGTTAACTGATCAAATCTGTGCACTGAAATTCGCCATATCTGACAATGACACCAGCGCAGGTTGACTAAGTGGCAAACTTCTGGCTCGACTGTTTCAGAAGCAACACAGACATAGCAGTGCTTCCGTCAAGCTACTCGTACTTTATATTCTTTCTTAACGCAATATAAAACTTTGAACTAATGAAATCAGTGCCGTGAAATTCGCCATGTCTTACAACGATACCAGCGGACAGGATGACTACAGTTATGAATTCTGGGATGTTGCGCTTGTCATCATGCAACGCATTATGGTCGCACTAACACTGACTACGTTGATCTATGGACTGACATCCTGGTGCGTCCTGAAGAAGTTTCGAAATTACAGAAACTACGTGTTTCTTAATGCAATTCTATTATATTTTTTATATTTTTTTTTTAATAGCGTAGTGATTATTGAAGCAACAATTTTAATCTACCTTCTTGAATATTTCAGAACAGCAAAGAACCATTGGTTATTAGTCATTAGTCATATGTTTTACGTAGACATTGTGAAAGTTTTCAGTGTGGACATCCAAAGAAGATTTTTAAAAAGCACGCTCTTTGGTTGGTGTTTGCCTATAATAACAACTAGTTTTTGTTTTTTTGTAAATAGTTATTTTTTTGATATTATAGTTAGCAGAAGTTCCACACGAGATTTTATGGACAGATTACTATATATAACATACGAGACGATCACGTATTTAGATCAAATTGTGCCTGTAGTGATAAACTGTTTATCTTACATCATAACCTTATTTTCACTATATCGTGGTTTGAACACGAGCGCACATACAGGCACTAACAACTGGCGTCGCTTGTATATAGCCACTTTGATTTTTATATTGAGTGATGTCGTATTGTTGTATGACTATTTATTGCGTGTTTTTGACGTCTATTTCGGTTATGAACATTTTTTATTAAGATATCTCAATCCACTTTTATTAATAATGTTTTTTATTGCTGTAAGGGGTAATCGTAACGCATGGTATGAGTTTTACATTAAAAGATTAGAGCAAAGTACATCAGCAAGGCAGAGGGGTCAAGACATCATCATGCATGAACGAGTTGATCGTGAACCTGCTGCTTGCTACCGCCAAGTTCTAGAAGTGTGAATTGTATAACTTATACTATGTCGAAATTTTATAGAAGCAGTTAAGTAATATGTAGGTACTAAAATATAATATATAACTATAAATACACAATTAAAGATTTTTTGGTAAGAATACTTTAATTTAAATTACGTTGGCGGTAATTATTTTTAATTTCGTATGTTTTCGAGTAGAAAGCCTATTCTAGGGGTTTCTAAAAAAAATGTTTTATGTAAATATAAATAATGTTTAAAGATGGTAGCTAACACTCGAATAAGATAAATGTTTTATAAGGGTATAGGAAATAAAAAGACTTTTATATATTTATGATTTTGGTTTTTCAAAATTTATTTTTGACATTTGAGAACCCAGTCAGTACTCTGTGATGGTAAATTACTTTGTCCTGCAGTAAAATTGCTATCCAAACCAAATTTTTTTTCTTAACCAATTGAAACTAGTTAAACACGGAATAATCAAAAAACAACCAACAACAGAATTAGTCCTTTGCCAGTGACAACAAAGTGGCTTTCATAATTAGAATGCTATTTGGCCGCGGACACGAACTCAGCGGGCAAGGAGCGGCGGCGGCGGCGGCGCGGGCGGCGGGGAGGCAACGGCGCGGCGACGCAGACACGTTCACGAAACCAGCGGGCAGATCGCGCGGCGCTAGACGTGCGTCGGTTTGTGTTATGAGTAGTTGCCTATCTATCTACGTCGTGCGCGTGGCCAGAGAGTGCTTCCTTTGAATTAACTACAGCTTTTTACTACAATTTCGAGTTTATTAGGATTATGAAAATTTTATTGAAAGAATCACATTACTGGAGCGTGCCGTAGATTTGCGATATTAAAAGATCTGATTATTTACTATATTAAAATTGTGGGTATTGAAAATTACAATAAATTCTAATCAGTATACAATATTGAGCTTTTGCCCGAGACTTTGTACGCGTACCTATATCCCGTTTTTTCCCGTTCCCGTAGGAATAGCGGGAAACCCTCTCTTGCTACATGCCAAATTTTAGCTTTCTGCGACCAGAAGTTTCGACTGTACGTTGATCGATCAGTCAGTCAGTTTTTGCTTTCAGATAATTATATACATAGATCTATATAGTAAATATTGGCCGTAAAATCTATATACTTTAATATTATAAAGCAGAAGAGTTTGTTTGTTTGTTTGTTTGGTTGAACGCGCTAATCTCAGAAAGTACGGGTCCGATTTGAAAAATTCTTTCAGTGTTAAATAGCCCATTTATCGAGGAAGGCTATAGGCTATATATCATCACGCTAAGACCAATAGGAGCGGAGCAGTAATGGAAAATGTGACGCAGACGAAGTTGCGCGGGTCATCTAGTTGTTATATATTCGCGTAGCAACCGGACCGCTGACAGCGCATCGTAACAACGGAGACACGAAGGTCTGACGCAGCCCAACGTGATGCAGCCCGACATCGGACATCACGGTCCTCGTCGAAATCATCACTTTTGGTACAGCATCGTCATAATTAAAATTGGGTTTTTATGTAAGTAAGTAAATGAGGTCTGGAATGGCGACCGCGTACCGTAAGACTTAACGTTGGAAGGCTTCCCACAAGATGGACTGATGACCTAGTCCTCACCAGCGCCATCACGGGTCACGGCACACTCACCATCGCGGGTGGCCGATAGATGCTAGACGTTCAGGAACAGTCGTTGTGGCGACGCTTTGGGGAGGCCTATGTCCAGCAGTGGACGTCTTCCGGCTGATCTGATGAATAAAATAAAGTTCCATTAAATTTTGTATGTTGAAATCCTCCGGCTACAGCCTTCGTAATTGAATCTAATATTTAATAATATTATAAATTATATTGCAAGTGGGCAAGTAAGGGCAGAGTGTTGAAATAAAACAACAAAAACAGTTTGTTTTTTGTGTTAATACATGCTTATAGTTATAAAGTTATCAATCAAAAACACACAGTCGAATAATTAGCAGTTAAAAATTACACCGAAAATAATAAATATAATGTTAATGCGGTAACACACGGAAACATAGGCATAAAAATCAATTTTCACAAAAAAATATTTAATTTGTACTAAAACTTAACCAGTAACAGATTAGTATACTGTGTTTTACAACATTTCGATGGATAGGTAAGATCACACTTCTAGAACCGGACGGTAGCAGGCAGCAGGTTCACGAACAACTCGTTCATGCATGATGATGTCTTGACCCCTCTGCCTTGCTGATGTACTATGCTCTAATCTTCTGATGTAAAACTCATACCATGCGTTACGATTACCCTTCACAGCGATGAAAAACGTTATCAATAAAAGTGGATTAAGATATCTTAATAGAAAATGTTCAAGACCGAAATGGAGTTCAAAAACACGCAATAAATAGTCATATAATAATACAACGTCACTCAAAATAAAAATCAAAGTGGCTATATACAAGCGACGCCAGTTGTTAGTGCCTGTATGTGCGCACGTGTTCAAACTACGACAAAGTGAAAACACAGTTATGATGTAAATAAAACAGTTTATCATTACAGGCAGAATTTGATTAAAATACCTTATGGTCTCGTATGTTATATCTAGTAATCTCCAATCCAATAAATCTGTTGTGTATCTTCTGCCATATATTATACCATAAGAATAACTATCTAAAATAACATTTAAACCAGTTGTTATTATAGGCAAACACCAACCAAATAGTGCGCTTTTTAAAAATCTTCTATAGATATGCACATTGAAAACTTTCACAATGTCTACGTAAAACATATGACATAATACTAATAACCAGTGGTTCTTCGCTGTGGTGAGATATCCAAAAAGGCATGTTAAAATTGTTTCTTCAATAACCATTCTGCTATTAATATGTACAAGAATAAAAAATAAGAAATATGATAGAATTGCATTAAGAAACACATAGTTTCTGTAATTTCGAAACTTCTTCAGGACGCACCAGGATGTCAGTCCGTAGATCAACGTAGCCAGTGTCAGCGCAACCATAATGTGATTCACGATGTAAGGCATGATGAACAGCACAACATCCCAGAAGTCATAATTGTAGTCATCCTGTTCACTGGTATCGTTGTCAGACATGGCGTATTTCACGGCGCGGATTTGATTAGTTCACTTTTATATAACGTTAAGAAATAATATAATATGTGATAGCTTATCGAAAGCACTGCTGTCTGTGTTGCTTCTGAAACAGTCGAGCCAGAAGTTTATCACATAGCCATCCTGCGCTTATGTTGTTGTCAGAGAAGGCGCATTTCACTGCACGGATTTGATAAGTTCACTTTTATATTAAACAAAGAAAGTATATTATGTAAGCATTGCTATGTGTTGCTCCTGACACAGTCGATCTATTATTAGCTCTTTTAAATATCCTATCGCTACAATACTAATTAATCACTATTTATATATTTTTACCACTATCAGCATTAACTTAATTTAATTTTAAAAATGTAGGCTATCGTTAACAAAATCCTATACCATAACTAATAATTATAGCATTTATTTACTTTAAGTTAAAAACTAAATTTGAAAAAAACAGTATTGCATTTATAATGTTTAATAATGAATATTATAAGACCTTATCAAATCGGTTCCCAAATATCAAGAGTAGCATTATGTAGAAACAGGGAAATAATTAGGTGTTGAAAATTCATTAGTAAAATTCAGCCAAGAGCGAGTCGTATTCTTGCTCAAAAGGTGGACATTCTTTTTTTGGGTTTCAAGTTATCTGTCAAATGACTCTTTCCGGTCTGGGCGGAACGGAAGGGAGTACCAGACTCTTTTCTGATTCCTATGCTATGACTTGATAAGTGAAAGAATGAATCGCAAGATAATATATATAAAATTAGGATTAGTTTTTGTTTTCGTCCCAGTTTAGGATAATAACACATTTTGACCATCATAAACGTTAACAAAAATTCTCAGTTCACAATGACCAAACATTCCATAAATGAACCCGCCAGAAGTGCAAAATAATAAACTCTGTTAGATCCCTTAAAGCAAACGTATCGTCTCAGTAAGTTCCGATTAAGTCAGTTGTAGTGCTTCAACATCTTCATAGTTTTGTGTGCATAAGCTTGCAGCCAGTATTCACTTACTACTTCATGTTCAGCTTACATATGGGTTTGCTCTTGACTATAGGCTAGATGACAGCGACAAAGGGCGTTTTTGTCCGACAGACCGATTTTTTATGGACGCCATAAATATGTACCTAAATTATTTTGTGCACTATAAGTAATTATACCGTCCACATTTTACTTTTCCTCATTACAGACCGTTTTTTTTTTCGTTCCAAGAAACTATGAGTTTCTAAATTACCCGTGCGCGACGTGTACAAAGAGAACTGGGTTCCCTAAACTACGGCGCACCGATCCGCGTAAAGACGGACAAGTGCACAAGCCAATCATCCGTTAAGGTGGATGCTCCAGGGTAGCCCGCGAAATTCAAATATTTTTATGTTTTTTTGCAATTTGCCGGTCAGTGTGAACCTGTATGTTGAACAAAATACGGTTCGCGATTGTAAAGAGCATTTATCTAAAGGATTACAACCATTTGAATCACCAATATGACCCTCTAAGTTTATAGAACTCGATTGAATGTTATTTCGTGAAAAAGTCACTCAATCTAGTTGTATGAACTTAGAGGGTCATATTGATGATAAAAATGGGTATAATTCTTTAGATAAATATGCGTTACGGCCGCGAATCGTATTTTGTTCAACATACAGCTTCACGCTGATCGGCAAATTGCAAAAAACATGAAAATATTTGAATTTCGCGGGCTACCCTGGCGCTTCCACCTTAAGAGGAAACGCGGGCGGAGAGACTTTGTATGTAAATAGTCATGATTCGAGGTTTGTCTCTCGCCTGTTTCCTTCTTCAATATTGGACAGATAAGAATAAGAATTAAGAATAAGAATAAGAATAAGAATTTTATTAATTAAAAGAAAACAAACAAAGGTCACAAATTGTGTTATACAAAAATGTTTAGTTTCTTTACAAATTTAGCAAAAGATTTAAGAGATATTTCATTGACTGATTAAGAAGAATATATTTTGTGTCGCTATGTTTTCTTTTTTGATGATAAATTAAACGTAAAAGCACTAGGACCCTCAAAACATGCTCAAAATTGTCCAATAAACTGCTGTCAAAAGAGCCTCACTGAACAAGTTTGGCAACGATTAATGAATCAAGAAAAACATAGGGGCACAGTTTATATCCTTCTTATTCAGCTTGTGTAATATCTATTGAATCGATTTAATATTGGAGGAGGAAACAGGCGAGAGCCAAACCTCGAAATATAAATTTTTACATACGAAGTCTACAAGCCCACATTTCCTCTTAATGTCTTGCCACATCGGATCAATATTAGATCAAAATTCCTAGTTGTGCACAAACGCCTAGACATGTTGTGATAATAGTTGTCTATATACGACTACATCACTGCAGACGCGCGGGCACCGCTTGGCTAGCGCACGCTGCTCATACGCCGCCGCCGCCGCCGCTGCGCCTTTCCTGCGCCGCTGCATTCGTGAACAGATCCACATAAATCTATGCAATTGAACGCGTCTTACAGTGCTTCGTTTGAAATACAGCTTTTTGTTACATCCTCGAGTTTACTAGGACTATGATATTTTTATTGAAATAATCACATTATTTATTTATTTAAACTTTATGTACAACAGTGTTACATGGGTGGACTTAATGCTACAATGCATTCTCTACCAGTCAACCTTTGGGTTAAAAAGACTACATTTTGGGGGCCGAGTCACCCGCGTCCGTAGGAGAATACCCTTCAGCGAATCCCTACACGTGGTCCCCGGGTGGTGCTAAACAGGTGACACTAACCGCCTCCGTGGTCTAGTGATTAAACCACCTAATTCAGACCCAGAGATCCCGGGTTCGATTCCCAGCGGGGGCAAATTTTTTGCTCGGTTTGGTTGGTGGTAGGACTTGTTATAAGTCCGCCTGGCAAGCTACCACCATCATGTCTAAGTCTGTCGCCATAACAACAATGTTAACAGCATTGTTGTGTTCCGGCAGGTAGAGGTATGATAGCCAGTTCCTCTGTGTAAGAGGATTCCGGGTGAAACTCGCTTCCATCTTCGGCCTAATCATCACTTTCCATCAGGTGAGATTTGGGCAAAGAGTTTCCCCGTTTCGAATAAAAAAATAAAAAAAAAACATTACTGGAGCGTGGCGTAGATTTGCGTTATTAAAGGATCAACACACCGGTAGGCGGTAGTTAAGTACTCGATGGCATTATTAATAATAATTATAGGTATTGAATATAACTATAAATTCTAATCAGTATACAATACAAGCTTTCGCCCGGGACTTGTACTCGCATATTCCGTGTTTTACCGGACCTGTAGGAATTTCGGGAAATCCTCTCTTAGTGCACCAAAGTGGAGTGTAAGGAAGCTACATGCCTTCAGCTTTCTACGACCAGAGGTTTCGGCTGTGCGTTGATCAGTCAGTCAGTTTTTGCTTTTCATCATCATATCAGCCAAAAGTCACAAACTATTTTATATATTTATGGCGTGCCATAAAGAATCGGACTGCCAGACAGTGAAATTCCTAGTAGTGCACAGTTGCCTTTTGTCTGTTTCATCTCTGACCTTGACTAGAGTCAACAGCGTATATGTCATCATCATATCAGCCAAAAGACGTTCACTGCTGAACATCGGCCTTTCCCAAGCGTCACCACAACGACCGGTCCTGTACTTCTCGCTTCCATCGGCTACCCGCGACCCTCACCAGGCCATCGTCGTTTTCCGGTACGCGGTCGCCACTCGATAACTAATTTAGTAATTTACTTATAAAAAAATATAATATTAATAAAAATGAGCTAAGGTAGTACTCATAATTTCCAGCCCCCCTAATACAATTCTGAACGATAGATGTATGTATACACGGTGTATCTGACATCGACGCACAAACGATTTCCATGGGTCCAGGGCATGATTCTGGACACCCCAGAGTTGGAATTTTTCATCGGCTTTTTTCTCATTTTTCCAGTTTTTTCAAGAGTTTTTTTTACTTTAGACTACTCATAATCGTTATTCTGACCTAACGCAATGAGATTTTTAATAAAAAAATAATTAATTAACTAGTTTCACTAAAAAGAGCAATGTAAATAAAACCACAAATAGGTATCAGCTCAGCTGTGCTAAAGTACAAACGAAAGGTCAACGCAATGCATAGTAGCTGCCCACACACTAACAAGTATGCATGTGTGTCACGCGTGTATGATTTGTTAAAAGCATGCCGCCTAAGACTGCATTCCAAAGAAAATGAAACGTATCACAGCAAAACGAAGTAGCCGATTTCCAACATTAACGTAATAGATTAAGGTTGAAAATCGGTTACTTTGTTTTGTGTCGATAAAACCCATTTTCATATTGCGGCGGCAACACGTAGCGCGCGCTCTTTGACCTTTACCGACGAAACCGACGGACGCCAGAGCCGTATTTGGGTGCAACCGGTAAAACGCTTTTTAATAAGCGTTTATGTGGAGTCACGATGATATCCGACCGAGAAAATAATCTTTTTTTTTTCTTACTATTAATAATTGCGTAAAACCATAATAATGCTTTGTTTTCTGTTTCCTTCTTCTTATGTTCTGATAAAATGTTTGTACATAAATTGTTAAATAAATAAATAAGTTAAAATAAGTAATGTTATGCTTATTACAATTGGATCTTGCTATACCCATTGTACGCTTTGATACAATTAATGTGACAGAATTTTAAATACGGCATCAACACGGGTGTTGAAACTTAATCATGACGATTGATGACCTTAATTTGTTTCTGTTTGGTTTTAAAAAAAAGTTCAGTTTTACAATACCAAAATTATTCGATAAAAAAACATTAATAAATTAAAAGCAAAAAAATGAATTTTCATACTATTACATCGCAAGCCCGGCCCTGGCACTGTAGGTCCAATGTAGGTATCTGTCGGCGACCTCAAAGGATAGATCGAAAGAACATTTTGAAATAATGATGGATTTTTGTCAGTTCCTTGTTGACGCTGATCGCGAACGAGTGCATTTTTTTTGCAAAAATCGGTTTTCGAAACGTTAGAGAAGACAAATTTTGGTTTCATTCTGTGAACTTGCGTGTTTTTGTGTGTCTTTGTGTTTCATTGAAAAATGTCATCTGGACTTAATGAGAACTTCAGTGCCCAAGAATACGGTAACATGCTGATGATGTGACGCTGCCTTAGGTACCGAATCATTCGGGAATCGGTGGATTGGGAGATTCGGCCGGGAGCCATGGCCAGCTCGCTCACCAGACTTGACCCCATTAGGTTTTTTTCTTTGGGGTTATGTCAAGGACAAGGTGTTTGTGTCAGCAGAGTGCGATTCCGCAGCCGAGAAGCGGAATTGCATAGTGAATGTGTTTGCGTCGCTGTGTGAGGAGTGTGCTCAGGCCTCAGCGTCAGGACCCAACGTTTCTGCCCCGTGTCCACGCTGAAACTCTGCGCCGCGCTCAGTGCTGGCGCCGGCCACTTCGATTCTTCGAACCCTATCTGATTAGGGGTGAGCGAGCCTAAGGTGAGTTCTAGGTAGTTACTCGTTAATACCTACTGCAAGCTTCTTTTTAGGATTCCGTACCCGAAGAGTAGGTAACCAATGGAACCTTATTACTAAGCCTCTGCTGTTCGGCCGCCGCGGCCGGTCCGTCTGTCTGTTAGTGGGCTGTATCTCAGGCATGGTATTTCTAACAAATAAAAAATAAAATTTACAGAGAGCTCCATTGGAAAGCTCGCATACAAGAAACGTGTTTTTTGTTTATGGTTATGGTACGGAACCCTTTGTGTGAGAGTCTAACTCGCACATCGCCGGCTTTGTTATCAATCCTTATCGGAGTCGTGTTCGTGATTATAAGAGACTAAGCAAGTCTCCTTAACTTCTGCATAATCATGTTAGTAGGTAGGTATTTTTGAGTGATTAAAATTATTTTATGTGATATTATTGCCGTCGGCGAAGGGTGATATTCGTAGGTATTTAGGTACATTCAAAGAGAGTTAGGTAGTTCATTAGCTAGCTGCGTTACCGGATCTCGATGTACTTACAAGCTTATTTTTTGTAATCAATCTTTATCGGAGTCGTGATTTCAAAAGACTAAGCTTATGGCTCCTTCTTTTCTCTTAAGCTCTTCAAAAACAAGTTCTTAAGCATGTTTAAGAAGGATGTAATGCAGTGTTCCATTCAAGGTGACCTTGCTAGTTGCCATCCATTTAGACGATACCTACCTAGATGCAATCCAAATTCAAACACATTTCGCTGATAGAAACATAGCTCAAGGTCAGCTTTTTTCTCTAACATTCTGCATAAACATGTTCCTACCATCAGCAGGTAGGCACCGTAGTTATTTCTCAGAGTTACCTACATACACACATACGCGCGCGGTGCGGCGCGGCGCGTCGCCGCGGCGGCGTCGCAGACCATGTACGTTTGTGTGCAAGACGTGAAGTAGGTATGTATTGCGTGCAACGCTCTCACGCGTTTGTATCGCGTTGTTCACAATACATTGCGCGCTCGAAAATGACAATTTCTGTAACCGTTCATTAGCGAGATTAATGACTTCCACAATTTGGTTAGTGGCATGAGATGTAGCCTTTTCCCGAAGTTTGCGTTACGATGTCAAATACGCCCTGTATATATATATTTTATATAATATATATGAAACCAGATATGATGGCAGCAATGATGGACCTCATCAGAAGGCTTAAAGTCACTCATAGGCAATGGAGAGGACAAAGCTTGGAGTTACCTTGCGTGATCAAATCGGGAATGATTATATCCGCAAGAGAACCAAGGTTACCAATATAGCCCGAAGGATCGCCAAACTAAAGTGGCAGTGGGCAGGACACATTTAATTTCTTGCAGATTAGATGGTCGATGGGGTCGAAAATTTCTGAAGGTGCGACCGCATACTGGAAGACGCAACATTGCAAGGCCTCCCACAAGCTGGACCGATGACCTGGTGAAGGTCGTGGGTAGCCGATGGAAGCGAAACGCACAGGACCGGTCATGGAAGCCTATGTCCAGCAGTGGTGTCTTTCGGCTGATCTGATGAATAAAATTAAGTTTCATTAATTTAAATTTTATTTTTAAATCCTCCGGCTACAGTCTTCGTAATTAAAGGTATTCTTATTTTAATTATATTATAATTTTATAATGCTAGTGCACAAGTAAGGGCGGGTGTTGAAATAAAACAACAATTACTGAATTTTTTTATTATTACATTATGCTTATGCTTCCTCCGGTCCAATACGGCTTTCAAAATAGACCGGTCGATTCATTCGCATTGTTGGCCGTTGATACAGAAGAAATAGAGTCTATCATACTCCAGCTACGTGACGATTGTGCAGTGGGTTGGGATGGAATATCAGCTTCACTCCTAAAATAAAACAACGGTTGCAGAGGTAAGTTAATGATTCGACCAGCGCATGACTGGTCGAATCATTAACTTACCTCTGCAACCGTTGTTTTCAAAAAGGGGTAACATTACGGTAATACACGGAACCATAAACCAGAATCAGCATTAAGTACAAAAGTATTGTCACTAAAAAAATATAACATTTTATACTAAAACTTAACCGGTAACAGATTAGTACACTGTTTTTACAAAATGTCGATACATAGGTACTCGTAAGTAGTACAATTCACACTTCTAGAACCGGGCGGTAGTAAGCAGCAGGTTCACGAACAACTCGTTCATGCATGATGATGTCTTGACCCCTCTGCCTTGCTGATGTACTTTGCTCTAATCTTTTAATGTAAAACTCATACCATGCGTTACGATTACCTTTCACAGCAATAAAAAACATTATCAATAAAAGTGGATTAAGATATCTTAATAGAAAATGTTCAAGACCGAAAGAGATGTCAAAAACACGCAATAAACAGTCATACAACATTACGACATCACTTAATATAAAAATCAAAGTTGCTATATACAAGTGACGCCAGTTGTTAGTGCCTGTATGTGCGCTCGTGTTCAAACTACGATAAAGTGAAAATAAGGTTACGATGTAAATAAAACAGTTTATCATCACAGGCAGAATTTGATCTAAATACCTGATGGTCTCGTATGTTATATCTAGTAATCTTTCCATTAAATCTGATCTTAAACTTTTGCGCATTAAAATATCATAAGTATAGCTATCTACAAAAAAACAAAAACTAGTTGTTATTATAGGTAAACACCACCCACAGAGCGCGCTTTTTAAAAATCTTCTATGGATATGCACATTGAAAACTTTAACAATGTCTACGTAAAACATATGACTTATTACTAATAACCAGTGGTTCTTCGCTGTTTTGAAGTATCCAAGAAGGTATCCTAAAATTGTTACTTCCAAAATCATTACGTTTGCCATAATAAATACCAATAAAAAATATAACAAATATAATAGAATTGCATTCAGACACACATAGTTTCTGTAGTTGCGAAACTTCTTCAGGACGCACCAGGATGTCAGTCCGTAGATCAACGTAGCCAGTGTCAGAGCAACCATGATGCAGGGCATGATGTACACCGCAACATGCCACAAGATAGGCACATAGTCATCCTGTGCGCTGGTATCGTTGTAAGACATGGCGAATTTCACTGCACTGATTTGATTAGTTCACTTTTATATTATGCTAAGAAAGAATATAGTTACGTGAATAGCTTGACGGAAGCACTGTTATGTCTGTGTTGCTACATATGTGTTGCTTCTGAAACAGTCGAGCCAGAAGTTTGTCACAAAGTCATCCTGCGCTGGTGTCGTTGCTAGACAAGGCGAATTTCAGTGCACAAATTTGATTAGTTCAGTTTTATATAACTTTGAGAAATAATATAATTACTCGAATAGCTTAACAGAAGCACTGCTACCTATGTCTGTGTTGCTACATATGTGTTGCTTCTGAAACAGTCGAGCCAGAAGTTTGTCACAAAGTCATCCTGTGTACTGGTATCGTTTTCAGACATGGCAAATTTCACTGCACTGATTTGATTAGTTCACTTTATAATACTTAAGAATGTAATCTGTGAATAGCTAGACGAAACCACTGCTATATCTGTGTTGCTACACATGTGTTACTTCTGAAACCTTCGAGCCAAAAGTTCGTCACATATTCAGCCTGCCCTGCTGCCGTTGTCAGACAAGGCAAATATCATTTCGCGGATTTGATTGACGGATTTGACAGGTTCACTTTTATATTAAACAAAGAAAGTATATATGCATAACTTGACGTAAGCACTGCTATGTGTTTCTTCTGAAACAGTCGATGTAACATTAGCTATATTAAATTTCATATCACCACAATACTAATTAATCTCTTTACCACAATCAGCATTAATTTAATTACATACAAAAATGCAATCATTATAGCATTTATTTACTTAAAGTTTAAAACTAAATTTGACTACACAGTATTCCATTTATAATGTATAATAAATAAATATTCCTTATCAAATCGGTCCCAGATATCAAGAGCAGCATTATGTAGAAACAGGGAAATAATTAAGTGTTGAAAATTCATTTCTAAAATTCAGCCAAGAGTGAGTCGTATTCGTGCACGAAATATGCACGACGCCATTTTTTTTTTGGGAAACCATCTGTCAAATTTTTTTTTTTTTTTTTTTTACAAAACGGGTAAACTCTTGGCCTAAATCTCACCTGATGGAAAGTGATGATTAGGCCGAAGATGGAAGCGAGTTTCACCCGGAATCCTCTTACACAGAGGAACTGGCTATCATACCTCTAACTGCCGGAACACAACAATGCTGTTAACATTGTTGTTATGGCGACAGACTTAGACATGATGGTGGTAGCTTGCCAGGCGGACTTAGAACAAGTCCTATCACCAACCAAACCGAGCAAAAAATTTGTCTCCGCTGGGAATCGAACCCTGGACCTCTGGGGCTGAATCAGGTGGTATAATCACGAGACCACGGAGGCGGTTAGTGTCAAATAACTCTTTCCGGTCTGAGCGGAGCGGAAGGGAATTCCTATGCGATGGTTGGGTCAGAGGAAGATTGGTCACAATATAATATATATAACATCAGGATAAGCGTTTGTTTCGTCCCAGTTTAGGATATAAACACATTTTGACCATCATCAACGTTAACAAATAATCTCAGTTCTTAACGACAAATTATCCCATAAATGAACCCGCCAGATGTACAAAATAGGAACCTCTGTTACATCCATCTGATAAAACAAACGTATCCTCAGTAAGTTCTGATTGAGTCAGTAGCAGTGCTTCAACATCTTCATAGTTTTGTGTGCATAAGCTTGTAGCAAGTAATTTATTCATGTTCAGCTTACGCGTCACCCATATATTGTTCACTGGTTTTTTTTATTTGAGATGGGTTTGCCCTTGACTCTCGTCTAGGTCAGACAGAGACAAAAGGCGTTTGTGCACAACAAAGAATTTTATCGTCCGGCAGTTCGATTTTTTTGCACGCTAAATATATAAACTATTTTGTGCACTATAAATAATTTTACCGTCCGACATTTTACTTTTCCTCATTCCGGATCATCTGTTTGTCGTTTTAAGAAACTCGTAGTAATTACGCGTGCGTGATGTATTAAAAAGAGAGCTGGGTACCCTAAACTGCGGCGCATCGATCCGAGTAAAGGCGAACAAGTGCACAAGCCAATCATCCGTTTTGTTCTTGTCATATAGGACTAATATTAGAAAAAAAACTCCTTGTAGTGCACAAATGCCCAGAAGTGCTATGTTATGTAGTTGTCTATCTATGACTGCGTCACGGCAGACGCGCGGGCACTGCTTGGCTAGCGCGCGCCGCTCGTACGCCGCCGCCGCTGCGCCTTTCCTGCGTCACTGCATTAGTGAACAGATCCATATAAATCTTTGCAATTGAACGCGCCGCGCCCGCTGAGTTTGTGCCCGCGGACTTAGGGTGCTTCGTTTGAATTACAGCTTTTTATTACAATTTCGAGTTTACTAAGAGATTTTTATTGATTGTAATTTGTAATTTTGTTTTAATTTAATTTCAGACAACATGATCCATGAAATTACATTATTTAAATAATTGTTAGTAAGAAATAAAAAACGATGTTAGTACCTTATAACTAAGAGACACTTAGTGCTCTGGGTAAGGCTCTACACCAGTGGGCTGTCTTACTTTTTGTATATTACCTTTTTTTATACAAAACGGGGAAACTCTTGGCCCAAATCTCTCCTGATGGAAAGTGATGATTAGGCCAAAGATGGAAGCGAGTTTCACCCGGAATCCTCTTACACAGAGGAATTGGCTATCATACCTCTAACTGCCGGAACACAACAATGCTGTTATGGCGACAGACTTAGACATGATGGTGCTAGCTTGCCAGGCGGACTTAGAACAAGTCCTACCACCAACCAATCCGAGTAAAAAATTTGCTTCCGCTGGGAATCGAACCCGGGACCTCTAGGTCTGAATCAGGTGGTATAACCACAAGACCACGGAGGCGGTTAGTATCACCTGTTTAGCACCACCCGGGGATCACGTGTAGGGATTCGCTGAAGGGTATTCTCCTACGGACGCCGGTGACTAGGTCCCCAAAACTGCTGCAAAACCTTCAGGATGCTGTTACTGCTCCCACGCAATCTGCTTAGCAGTGAGGCTGTCATTTTGCGCCCGATGGTATCAAAGCCACCTGCATTCGACTCAACGAACATTGTTGACAGCGAATATTATGAACATTTTATTGAAATAATGTCATTATTGGAGTGTGCCGTGGATTTGCATGATTAAATTATCAACACAAGAATGTGTGTAAGCTGGCAGTATTGTACTAAGATGGCATTATTTACAATCATTTTTGGTAATTGGACTATAAATTCTTATCAGTATACAATACTAGCTTTCGCTCGGGACTTCGTACACGCGTATTCCGTTTTTACCGGGCCTGTAGAATTTTCGGGAAATCCAGCTCGGCGTTCGCTTTCCGAAGAAGAAAAAGCCGGAAAGCGGACCCCGGGCTCCGAAGCAAACCAGCTGAGGATGCATCCGGGAACATGCTCAGATGAGAGAGAGAGAGAAAGAGAGAGAGAGAGAGAGAGAGGGATTTCGGGAAATCCTCACTTAGTGCACCAAAACGAGAAGAGTGTAAGGAAGCTACATGCCAAATTTCAGCTTACTACGACCAGAGGTTTTGGCCGTGCGTTGATCAATCAGGCAGTTTTTGCTTTTCATCATGATACCAGCCGAAAGTTACAAACTAGTTAAATATTTCTGGCGTGACCTGGCCGGACCGTAAAATTCCTAGCAGTGCAAAAACGCTCTTTGTCTGTTTCATCTCTGACCTAGACTACAGTCAGCAGCTAACCCATCATCATCATATCCACCTTGTGGGAGGCCTTGCAACGTTGCGTTTTCCAGTATACAGTCGCCACTTCAGAAATTTTCGGCTTCGTCGATCATCTAATCTGCGAGAAATGTGCCTTGCCCACTGCCGCCACTTTAGTTAGGCGATCCTTCAGGCTATATCGGTAACCTTGGTTCTCTTGCGGATTTCATCATTCCCGATTCGACCACGCAAGGAAACAAGCATTGCCCTCTCCATAGCCCTTTGAGTGACATTAAGCCTGCTGATGAGGCCCATCATTCCTACCATCATATATCTGCTTTCATATATACATTTTCTATATAAAAAAAACTATCGTTCTGAATTGTGAGTACTATTAGCTCATAAGTAATATTGAATTTTTTTAAGTAGGTAAATAAATTAACACATTCACTGTCCGCACAGCAGACACAGTAGTTAAACAATCAGCGAATACCACAAGTGGTTCATGGAACCGGTTATCAGTTCTCGAGTGGCGACCGCGGGCGCGTACCAGAAGACGACGATGACCTGGTGGAGGTCGCGGAGCCGATGGAAGCGAGACGTACAGGACCGGTTGTTCTGGCGACGCTTGGGGGAGGTCATGATGGGATATGATAAATAAAATTAAGTTCCATTAGTCTTTATTTTTAAATCCTCCGGCTACAGCCTTCGTAATTAAATGTATTCTTATTTTAATAATATTACAATTTTATATTGCAAGTGGGCAAGTAAGGGCATTGAAATAAAACAACTGTAACAAAAAACTGAAAATGTTATGTTATTACACTGTGCTTATAATATTATAAAGTTATCATTCAGAAACACACAGTCGAATAATTTGCAGTAAAAAAAATACACCGAAAATAATAAATATAATGTTAAAAGTAACATTGCGGAAACATAGGCATAAAAATCAATTTTCAAGCATCACCATTAAGTACAAAAGTATTGTCATTAAAAAAATATTAAATTTGTACAAAAATTTAACCAGTTACAAATTAGCACACTGTTTTACAACATATCGATACATAGGTAAGTTGTACAATTCACACTTCTAGAACCGGGCGGTAGCAAGCAGCAGGTTCACGAACAACTCGTTCATGCATGATGATGTCTTGACCCCTCTGCCTTGCTGATGAGCTTTGCTCTAATCTTTTGATGTAAAACTCATACCATGCATTACGATTACCCCTCACAGCAATAAAAAACGTTATCAATAAAAGTGGATTAAGATATCTAAATAGAAAACGTTCAAGACCGAAATAGACGTCAAAAACACGCAATAAATAGTCATACAACAATACGACATCACTCAATATAAAAATCAAAGTGGCCATATACAAGCGACGCCAGTTGTTAGTGCCTGTATGTGCGCTCGTGTTCAAACTACGATAAAGTGAAAATAAGGTTATGATGTAAGTTAAACAGTTTATCACTACAGGCACAATTTGATCTAAATACGTGATGGTCGCGTATGTTGTATGTAGTAATCTGTCCATAAAATCTCGTGTGGAACTTCTGCTAACTATAATATCAAAAAAATAACTATTTACAAAAAAAACAAAAACTAGTTGTTATTATAGGCAAACACCAACCAAAGAGCGCGCTTTTTAAAAATCTTCTTTTGATATGCACACTGAAAACTTTCACAATGTCTACGTAAAACATATGACTTATTACTAATAACCA
The DNA here is from genome assembly GCA_963859965.1 of Ceramica pisi. Taxonomy (NCBI): domain Eukaryota; kingdom Metazoa; phylum Arthropoda; class Insecta; order Lepidoptera; family Noctuidae; genus Ceramica; species Ceramica pisi. The sequence goes on along the minus strand of OY982536.1, from coordinate 21,773,032 downwards.
GTGGTTCTTCGCTGTTTTGAAATATTCGAGAAGGTATGTTAAAATGTCTGCTTTCAAAATCCTTGCGCTTGCCATATTAAACAAAAAAAAAAATATAACAAATATAATAGAATTGCATTCAGACACACATAGTTTCTGTAGTTGCGAAACTTTTTCAGGACGCACCAGGATGTCAGTCCGTAGATCAACGAAGCCAGTGTCAGAGCAACCATGATGCAGGGCATTATGTACACCGCAACATGCCACAAGATAGGCACATAGTCATCCTGTGCGCTGGTATCGTTGTAAGACATGGCGAATTTCACTGCACTGATTTGATTAGTTCACTTTATAATACTTAAGAAAGAATGTAATCTGTGAATAGCCAGACGAAACCACTGCTATATCTGTGTTGCTACACATGTGTTACTTCTGAAACCTTCGAGCCAAAAGTTCGTCACATATTCAGCCTGCCCTGCTGCCGTTGTCAGACAAGGCAAATATCATTTCGCGGATTTGATTGACGGATTTGATAGGTTCACTTTTATATTAAACAAAGAAAGTATATATGCATAACTTGACGTAAGCACTGCTATGTGTTTCTTCTGAAACAGTCGATGTAACATTAGCTATATTAAATTTCATATCACCACAATACTAATTAATCTCTTTACCACAATCAGCATTAATTTAATTACATACAAAAATGCAATCATTATAGCATTTATTTACTTAAAGTTTAAAACTAAATTTGACTACACAGTATTCCATTTATAATGTATAATAAATAAATATTCCTTATCAAATCGGTCCCAGATATCAAGAGCAGCATTATGTATAGAAACAGGGAAATAATTAAGTGTTGAAAATTCATTTCTAAAATTCAGCCAAGAGTGAGTCGTATTCGTGCACGAAATATGCACGACGCCATTTTTTTTTTGGGAAACCATCTGTCAAATTTTTTTTTTTTTTTTTTTTACAAAACGGGTAAACTCTTGGCCTAAATCTCACCTGATGGAAAGTGATGATTAGGCCGAAGATGGAAGCGAGTTTCACCCGGAATCCTCTTACACAGAGGAACTGGCTATCATACCTCTAACTGCCGGAACACAACAATGCTGTTAACATTGTTGTTATGGCGACAGACTTAGACATGATGGTGGTAGCTTGCCAGGCGGACTTAGAACAAGTCCTATCACCAACCAAACCGAGCAAAAAATTTGTCTCCGCTGGGAATCGAACCCTGGACCTCTGGGGCTGAATCAGGTGGTATAATCACGAGACCACGGAGGCGGTTAGTGTCAAATAACTCTTTCCGGTCTGAGCGGAGCGGAAGGGAATTCCTATGCGATGGTTGGGTCAGAGGAAGATTGGTCACAAGATAATATAGATAACATCAGGATAAGCGTTTGTTTCGTCCCAGTTTAGGATATAAACACATTTTGACCATCATCAACGTTAAGAGTGTGTATTCCGTCCACTAGAGCCGCCAATCGTTTTTTATTGATTGTGGTAAATTTAAGACATGTAGATAAAAAACCGCTCTGTAGTGCACTGAAGAAATGTATTTATTATGTTTTGAGAGTTATGTTTTGTACTTTAGAACATAAATAGTTGCCAAAGTCGATATTTTTGCTAAAAGTGGCCACTTTTAGCAAAAATATCGACTTTGGCACAAATAAAAAAAAACGATTGGCGGCGCTAGTGGACGGAATACACGCTCTTAACAAATAATCTCAGTTCTTAACGACAAATTATCCCATAAATGAACCCGCCAGATGTACAAAATAGGAACCTCTGTTACATCCATCTGATAAAACAAACGTATCCTCAGTAAGTTCTGATTGAGTCAGTAGCAGTGCTTCAACATCTTCATAGTTTTGTGTGCGTAAGCTTGTAGCCGGTAACTAATTCATGTTCAGCTTACGCGTCACCCATATATTGTTCACTGGTTTTTTTTATTTGAGATGGGTTTGCTCTTGACGCTAGTCTAGGTCAGACAGAGACAAAAGGCGTTTGTGCACAACAAAGAATTTTATCGTCCGGCAGTTCGATTTTTTTGCACGCTATAAATATATAAACTACTAGCTGTCCCGCGCAACTTCGTCTGCGTCACATTTTTTATTAATGTTCGTAGCGTGATGTTATAAAGTATCCTATCTTTTAAGTTGGATCAAATAACAGATAGTTACGAAGTTTGATCAAAATCGGTTAAGTAGTTTAGGAGTCCATTGAGGACAAACATTGTGACACGAGATTTATATATATTAAGATTTTGTGCACTATAAATAATTTTACCGTCCGACATTTTACTTTTCCTCATTCCGGATCATTAATTTGTTTGTCGTTTTAAGAAACTCGTAGTAATTACGCGTGCGTGATGTATTAAAAAGAGAGCTGGGTACCCTAAACTGCGGCGCATCGATCCGAGTAAAGGCGGACAAGTGCACAAGCCAATCATCCGTTTTGTTGTTGTCATATAGGACTAATATTAGAAAAAAACTCCTTGTAGTGCACAAATGCCCAGAAGTGCTATGTTATGTAGTTGTCTATCTATGACTGCGTCACGGCAGACGCGCGGGCACTGCTTGGCTAGCGCGCGCCGCTCGTACGCCGCCGCCGCTGCGCCTTTCCTGCGTCGCTGCATTAGTGAACAGATCCATATAAATCTTTGCAATTGAACGCGCCGCGCCCGCTGAGTTTGTGCCCGCGGACTTAGGGTGCTTCGTTTAAATTACAGCTTTTTATTACAATTTCGAGTTTACTAAGAGATTTTTATTGATTGTAATTTGTAATTTTGTTTTAATTTAATTTCAGACAACATGATCCATGAAATTACATTATTTAAATAATTGTTAGTACGAAATAAAAAACGATGTTAGTACCTTATAACTAAGAGACACTTAGTGCTCTGGGTAAGGCTCTACACCAGTGGGCTGTCTTACTTTTTGTATATTACCTTTTTTTATACAAAACTGGGAAACTCTTGGCCCAAATCTCACCTGATGGAAAGTGATGATTAGGCCCAAGATGGAAGCGAGTTTCACCCGGAATCCTCTTACACAGAGGAATTGGCTATCATACCTCTAACTGCCGGAACACAACAATGCTGTTAACATTGTTGTTATGGCGACAGACTTAGACATGATGGTGCTAGCTTGCCAGGCGGACTTAGAACAAGTCCTACCACCAACCAATCCGAGCAAAAAATTTGCCTCCGCTGGGAATCGAACCCGGGACTTCTGGGTCTGAATCAGGTGGTATAACCACAAGACCACGGAGGCGGTTAGTATCACCTGTTTAGCACCACCCGGGGACCACGTGTAGGGATTCGCTGAAGGGTATTCTCCTACGGACGCCGGTGACTAGGCCCCCAAAACTGCTGCAAAACCTTCAGGATGCTGTTACTGCTCCCACGCAATCTGCTTAGCAGTGAGGCTGTCATTTTGCGCCCGATGGTATCAAAGCCACCTGCGTTCGACTCAGCGAACATTGTTGACAGCGAATATTATGAACATTTTATTGAAATAATGTCATTACTGGAGTGTGCCGTGGATTTGCATGATTAAATTATCAACACAAGAATGTGTGTAGCGCTGGCAGTATTGTACTAAGATGGCATTATTTACAATCATTTTTGGTAATTGGACTATAAATTCTTATCAGTATACAATTCTAGCTTTCGCTCGGGACTTCGTACACGCGTATTCCGTTTTTACCGGGCCTGTAGAATTTTCGGGAAATCCAGCTCGGCGTTCGCTTTCCGAAGAAGAAAAAGCCGGAAAGCGGACCCCGGGCTCCGAAGCAAACCAGCTGAGGATGCATCCGGGAACATGCTCAGATAAGAGAGAGAGAGAAAGAGAAAGAGAGAGAGAGGAATTTCGGGAAATCCTCTTAGTGCACCAAAACGGAGTGTAAGGAAGCTACATGCCAAATTTTAGCTTTCTACGACCAGAGGTTTTGGCTGTGCGTTGATCAGTCAGGCAGTTTTTGCTTTTCATCATGATACCAGCCGAAAGTTACAAACTAGTTAAATATTTCTGGCGTGACCTGGCCGGACCGTAAAATTCCTAGCAGTGCAAAAACGCTCTTTGTCTGTTTCATCTCTGACCTAGACTACAGTCAGCAGCTAACCCATCATCATCATCATATCCACCTTGTGGGAGGCCTTGCAACGTTGCGTTTTCCAGTATACAGTCGCCACTTCAGAAATTTTCGGCTTCGTCGATCATCTAATCTGCGAGAAATGTGCCCTGCCCACTGCCGCCACTTTAGTTAGGCGATCCTTCGGGCTATATCGGTTACCTTTGTTCTCTTGCGGATTTCATCATTCCCGATTCGACCACGCAAGGTAACAAGCATTGCCCTCTCCATAGCCCTTTGAGTGACATTAAGCCTGCTGATGAGGCCCATCATTCCTACCATCATATATCTGCTTTCATATATACATATTCTATATAAAAAAACTATCGTTCTGAATTGTGAGTACTATTAGCTCATAAGTAATATTGAATTTTTTTAAGTAAATAAATTAACACATTCACTGTCCGCACAGCAGACACAGTAGTTAAACAATCAGCGAATACCACAAGTGGTTCATGGAACCGGTTATCAGTTCTCGAGTGGCGACCGCGGGCGCGTACCGGAAGACGACGATGACCTGGTGGAGGTCGCGGAGCCGATGGAAGCGAGTCGTACAGGACCGGTTGTTGTGGCGACGCTTGGGGGAGGCCATGATGGTATATATGATAAGTAAAATTCAGTTCCATTTTTTTTTTTTTGGGTCCTCTGGCTACAGCCTTCGTAATTCAATGTATACTTATTTTAATAATATTACAATTTTATATTGCAAGTGTGCAAGTAAGGGCAGGGTGTTGAAATAAAACAACTGTAACAGAAAATGTTATGTTATTACACTGTGCTTATAATTATAAAGTTATCATTCAGAAACATACAGTCCAATAATTTGCAATTAAACAAACAAAACACTACAAAGTATAAAATAACCTTAATTTCGGAAGTCGGTGTTTTCGGTTTTGTATCTTCGTTTTTGATACCTATTTTCGAAATTAAGGTTATTTTATACTTTGTAGTGTTTCTTTGGAAGTCGGTTATATTTTTTTGTAAAAAGTTTTTTGATATCACTTTAATTCACTTTTAAGTGATGATACTTTGACGACGTCTTGGTTGGCGCAGAAATTGTAAAAAGCAAAAATGCCCATAAAAAAAATACTACTAAGCGAGACTGAATTAAATTTTTGCGAGACCAAATGGAAAGTATTTTTTTAACTAAAAATCACACAAATCGGATCAGAATCTTTGCAGTAATCTGTGTACATTTACAAAAAAAATACCCGCCGAACTGAGAACCTCCTCCTTTTTTGGAAGTCGAATAAAAATTACACCGAAAATAACGTAATGTAAAAAGTAATATTACGGTAATACACGGAAACATAAGAATAACATAAACAATTTTCAAGCAACATCATTTAGAAAAAAAAAGTATTGTCACAAGAATGTATTTAATTGTGTACTAAAACTTAAACTGGTTAAGTTTTAGTACACTGTTTTTACAACATCGAGAAGCTCGTGGCTAAATAACAACAGCCGCACAGGTCGATCTTCAAGGTTAAGCAACGGTTGCCGAGGTTGGTCTGTGGATGGGTAACCATCTTAACATATCGAGTTTCCTCCGTGCCTCGGAAAGTACGTTAAGCCGTTGGTCCTCGCTGTCATTTGTAGTCCTTTAACAGTCGTTACGGATTGTCAGAAGCCTCTCAGTCTTGCCAAGAAATACCTTGTTACCCATTTGATAGGTTGTGGAGGTCTGGTAGGCAGCCGCTCCACGTAAAATACTGGTATTCAGCTGAATCCGGTTTAACTGGAAGCCGACCCCAATGTAGTTGGGAAAAGGCTAGGCAGATGACTGTTTTTACAACAAATCGATACACAGGTAAGTTGTACAATTCACACTTCTAGAACCGGGCGGTAATAAGCAGCAGTTTCACGAACAATTCGTTCATGCATGATGATGTCTTGACCCCCCTGCCCTGCTGATAAACTTAGCTCTAATCTTTTGATGTAAAACTCATACCATGCTGTACGATTACCCCTCAAAGCAATAAAAAACATTATCAATAAAAGTGGATTAAGATAACTTAATAGAACATTAAAATTGTCAAGTTCGTAATAGATGTCAAAAACAAACAATATATTGTCATACAACAATACGACATCACTCAATATAAAAATCAAAGTGGCTATATACAAGCGACGCCAGTTGTTAGTGCCTGTATGTGCGCTCGTGTTCAAACTACGACAAAGTGAAAATACAGTTATGATGTAAATAAAACAGTTTGTCACTACAGGCACTATTTGATCTAAGTGCGTGATCGTCTCGTATGTTACATCTAGTAATTTGTCCATTAAATCTGATCTTAATTTTATGCGTATCATAAAACTGTCATAACAATAGCTATCTACAAAAAAACAAAAACTAGTTGTTATTATAGGTAAACACCAACCACAGAGCGCGCTTTTTAAAAATCTTCTATGGACATGCACATTGAAAACTTTCACAATGTCTACGTGAAACATATGACTTATTATTAATAACCAATGGTTCTTTGCTGTACGGACATATTCAAGAAGGTATATTAAAATTGTTGGTTCAATAACCATTTCGCTAGTAATATAAATAAAAGAAAATAATAAAAGAGATATGATAGAATTGCATTAAGAAACACGTAGTTTTTGTAATTTCGAAACTTCTTCAAGACGCACCAGGATGTCAGTCCGTAGATTAACGTAGCAAGTGTCAGCGCGACCATGATTCCGGGCATGGTGTACATCGCAAAATCCAAGAAGTCATTGTTGTAGTCATCCTGTGCGCTGGTATCGTTGTCAGACATGGCGAATTTTACTGCACTGATTTGATTAGTTCACTTTTATACTACGTTAAGAAAGAATAAAATATGTGAATGGCTTGACAGAAGCACTGCTATATCTGTGTTGCTACACATGTGTTACTTCTGAAACATTCGAGCCAAAAGTTTGTCACATATTCAGCCTGCGCTGCTGTCGTTGTCAGACAAGGCAAATTTCATTTCACGGATTTGATAGGTTCACTTTTATATTAAACAAAGAAAGTTTATATGCATAACTTGACGTAAGCACTGCTATATGTTGCTTCTGAAACAGTCGATGTAATATTAGCTATAATTAAATTTCATATCGCTACAATACTAATTATTTTTTTTACTACAATCAGCATTAATTTAAATACATTTTAAAATGTAGGTTATAGTTAACAAAATCCTATACCAAAGCCAATAATTGTAGCATTTATTAACTTAAAGTTAAAAACTAAATTTGACCATACAGTAGGTACTCTGTATAATAATTAATTATCCCTTATCAAATCGGTCCCAGATATCAAGAGCAGCATTATTTAAAAACAGGGAAATAGTTAAGTGTTGAAAATTCATAGATTAATATGTCACCGGAAAATGGCAAACACCGTAAGATTGTATATTATCGCGAGAAATTGTAAACCTTTTTTTCTAAATAAGGCTCGGAAAAACTAATTGAATTTGAAACTTTTGAATTTGGATGAGATTTATTGTAAGGTCACCCGGGGAATTTGCGTCTTTGGGGCTATTGCGTCTAATCGAAATAATTCAAAATCTGTTTGAAAACCAACCTCTCCTGCCATCTAGTTTTGTTTATTTTGAACAAAATCATAACGTATACTTTCAATAGATGGCGTTGCTCCGCACAAAAAAATTGGGATAAATATAATGACCACCATAAAATGCTTTGATACCCTTAGTTTTGTAACCAAAAATATCTACTTAACACCAGAAAAATAAAGTCTAAAAATACAATAGTAATAATAATAATAATAATACCCCTACCGCAGTATCTCTACGTTGACGTCGTGGTGGGGCTTGCGCGTCCCGATGAACCTTAGGTCATACCTAGGGTGAGGGGCCAGACAAAGAGAGATACAATCCGCAAGGCAGTTTTGTGGCGAACTGTTGGGCAGTAGCGACCCCACGAACCTTATCTCCCGGGAGAAGTCTTGTTCCTCATCTACGGCTTGCCTTTATTGGCTGGCCAGAGTGAATACTGACGAGGAACAGAGCTCCCACCTCTCTCTTGCCTTAATTGGCCAGTCTGAGTGGAGATTCGCTAGAGCACACGTGCTCGGGAGAAGGATGTATAATCCAGTAAGATGCTGGTAGGGATCTTGACCGCACTTCCGGTATTGTCCTGATAGCCATGGTATACCTCTCCACTCCTCTAGCACCTCAGGCTATGTTGCCTCCTTGGCGCTACGTCACTTTGTGCTAGCGACCGTTTTCGGGGGCCCATTCATTGAGTGTGCAAGTCACCCCCTGCCATTTAAAAGCCGTGTATATTGTTAGTGGTCAGGCAGGGGCCAATAGTTCTATAATAAACGATTATCAGTCCACTAAACCGCCCAAACCCATAGCGTTTCATCTTTTTTTTTCCATATTCTGCAATATTCTTGCTCCAAACGGGGATTGTCCTTGGGAATACTTTCACAGTGCATACAGGGATAATCGCCGGTTGGTGCCCCATTACATTTGAAATTTCTAACGGGGCCTCGGCGAGTTGGTTTCGGCCCCTCGTACGCCTACCAAAGGACCGGGTCTCCAGAGACCCGAGAAAGAAAACAAAATAATAACAATAATATCCTTGGACATTTCACACAACGCCATATAGTCCCAAGCTAAGCAACCTAATAGTACCAGCTATTTTAGTCACGACTCCACTTTAAATTGTGTTCGACCACCAAATTTAGTAAATGATCACCAAATCTTAGCGAGCAATATTAATATTTAGTTAGTATAATATTCAAATTCTATAGTAACGTGTCTGCGTCAGATCCCCTCTATGGCTAGTGAAACATGTGGGTTAGGTTAGGTTAGAACCATGACCATTAGCGCGCGAAGGCGAGCGAGCGAAGCGAGCGTGCCTCAGTAGCGGCCGCCGAGTGCCAGATCCCTTCTATTGTTGGTGATTCATTTGGTTTAATCGGATAACGAGATGTTATTTTTTTGCATATCATTTTAACTATTTTTGGGTTAGAATATTTTTTTTGTAGTTGGTTTGCTTAAATAGGATAGCAAGATGTTATAACTTTGGTTATAAGTTTACATTAAAATGCGGGTTTAATTTTGGTGATCATTTACTATTTTTGACTGCTAAATGTTACTATATCTGGTGGTAAGTTAAACATAAGCCATTTAAAATATTGAAAATAACGCGTGTTTCGTCAAGCGGTGCTGCGCGTGGTGAGTGATTAAAATCTTTAAGTATCCATGTTTTTACTGAGTTTTCCGTTTTTAGAATGAAATGTTCATACACAACATAATATTATAGACTGTGTATACCGATAGTTATTTTTATTGGAATCGTTTTATTTGTGGAGAAATGAAGATTTAATTGTTTTAGGTTAGGTCTGGTTTTTTGGGGTAAATGCGTCTGCTGTTTCGGGGTTATTGCTATTTTGGGGTTATGGCTTTTTCAAAATATATCGACAAATAATAATCTAATAAAGATTTATTATATAATTTTACGGTGTCTGCCATTTTCCGGTGACATAATAATATGTACTAGTTTGTGCACTTTACGTAATTTTAGCGTCCGACATTTTAGTTTTCCTCATCGCGGACCGTTTCTTTACCTTCCTATAAACTCATAGTTTCCAAAGTAATTACGCGTGTGCGACGTGTTACAAAGAAAGCTGGATACCTTTAACTACGGCGCACCGATCCGAATAAAGACGGACAAGTGCGCAATCCAAACATCCGTTTTTTTCTTGCCACATCGGACTGTAAAAAATCGGACTGCCGGACAGTAAAATTCCTTGTAGTGTACAAACGCTCAAAGTCTACCATGGAGCGAGCTTACCCAGAAGGAGCCTGTTCACTTTGACTTTAAAGAGATGAGGGTTGTAAGCGACTGACTGACTGATTAGATTCTAAAGTCATAACTAATCCCCATAATAACGGTAAATAATGCTTACGCCTATTTATTTACGCTTCAAGCGGTAATGTGGATCAACAGTAAAAAGCGTTTAAACTGGTAGTATTGTACGTCGATGGCATTATTATGGGATTTGATTATGACTACGATGTACGAAAGGTTAGATTTTCTACTAGTAGGTACTTTAACTTGTACTAGTACTTTTGGCGGGTTCATGTTATGGAATGTTTGACAATTGAGAACTGTTATTTTGTTGTTTAAGTCGACAATGATCAAAATATGTTATCGCTGCGAGCAAAGTGTAAAGTGCGTGCGCTTTAAGTTGGAGTGCGCTCTCAAATCCTGAGAAATCGCTGCGGCTTCGGCCGTCTCTCGACACGTCTTCGAAGTTGGTGCAAGTTGCAGGAAATGACGGGAAGGTTAAGATTATAGTTGTCGTTTGGATCCCTGTTCAAATTCAAGGTGAAAAAGCATCGTCTAAACTCGCGAAAATGCAATTGGCGTCAACGGTGTGGGAAAAAATATCGTCAACGGTGTGCGAAAACTTTTTTTTTGATCCAAGGACCAGTTTGGAAAATATTACTCGTAATGAAATTTTTATAATAATAAAGTGTCCCCTCCCCCTCTGTCAGCTAAAGTTTGTTTTTAAAATAAAATAAAATAAATAAATAAATCATTATTTCAGGCAAGATACCTACCCATACATCTGTTAGTATTGACTTATAAACTATGTTAGTATATTAACAATTTTATTTAAATTCTACGTGCTTAACAATAATCTTCTTAATACGTCATTTATTTTGCAAATTACAAAATTGCATGCATATTCCCTATTGTGACATGGAACAACAACAACGGAACCCTACACTGTGCATGGCCCGACGCACCCTTGGCCGATTTTTTAAACTACCTAAGTTTGAAGCTGTTTAATCAAAGCAATAGGGTTTTTCATATTAATAAATAAATAATAAGTATGTCACCTTCCCGCTTTATTTTATAACTTGCAGCGGAATGTCAGAGGGATAATGCAGATTGATTCGGCTCAACACGGAGAAGACAAATTCGATTTGCGGCAGTGCGGTGTAACACACAGATTTGACGTCTTGAAAAATATAGCAGATTTACGTAGAGATTGCAGCTGCCTGGATAGACGCTATTTTTAACCGACTTCCCAAAAAGGAGGAGGTTCTCAATTCGGTTGTTTTTTTTTTTATTAGTAGGAGGTTCTCAATTCGTCTTAATCCTTTTTGTACTTTCTAATTGACTTCCCAAAAAGGAGGATGTTCTCAATTCGGTTGTGTTTTTTTTTTAAATCGTTTCAATTATGAACCGATTTGTAAAAATATTGTTTTATTTATCTGAAAGGATATACTTGCAGATTGGTCCCATTTTTTTATCAGAATTGGTTACGAAGTTTGGAGTTTAAACCGAATTAGCTGGAATTCGTTTACTTGTATGATGGTTTTTTGTCATTCAAGTAATCGAAATTTCGTATTTTGCTTTTCTGCAATTTTGCAGTTGCGGGGGGTACCACTAAAAAGTGAAATAAAAAACTGTTTTACAAATAAATACAACCGACTTCCAAATAATAAAAAAAAAAAACACTACAAAGCATAATATTACTTCGGAAGTCGGTGTCAAAACACGAAGAAACTAACAAAAACACCGACTTCCGAAATTAAAGTTATTTTTTATTAAGTAGTTTTTTTTTATTTGGAAGTCAGTTGTATTTTTTTGTAAAAAGTTCTTAATAGGCACGCATTTGACTCACCTGATGGTACCTAAGTGATGATGCGGTCTATTCACTGACTTAAAGACTCACAGGTTGTAGCTATCAGGAAACACAGACTCCGACAGGGAATTCCACTCCTCTGCTGTACGCACTATGAATGTGTTCCCAAAAAGTTTTGTGCGTGTAAGTGAGATATCGACCACGTACCGGTGGCATGTCGCCGTGCGTCTTGTGGTCCAATGATGGAACGGGCTTGGCGTGATTAAATTATGCAATTCCGTCGCACATTCCTCAAAATGCAACCGGTAGAAAACCGACAGGCTGGAAGCTCGGCCTCGATGCTCAAGACTTTGGAGCTACTCGACGAGCCTATCATTACCGATGATCCTCTTGGCTCGTTTCTCAATTGAAGCAATGTTGGCTTTAATGTATGTATGTTCCCCGATTACTCAAAGCCTGATTGTGAAAATTATTGTTTTGTTTGAGAGGGTGGACATCCCAGGTGGTCCCATGATCCAGAGACGTAGCTACCGCCGTATCTGCCGTATCAATTATACGGGGCCCCCGGGCCACGAGGGGCCCCCAAAATTACCTAAGAACAGCTTCGGGAATGGGACATGAACGCCGGTCAGACCTGCCACTAGAGTACTGTCCATAGAGGCAAAAACTTCAGAAAAACTAAAGTCATCATCTGCTTTACATGATTTACGAAATCAGTTTGCCGAAAAAAGGCAAAGAGAGTGTATATTTAATTTGAATTGTTTGTAAAAATTTTGGAAAAGTGACAGATAAGTAGATAATTTTATTATGGTGAATAAAAATTTCTTTTAATTTTATGTAAAAAAAAATTCTTTTGTGAGATATCTTCACCCTACAAACAAAAAAAAAAATTATGCGGGGCCCCGCCAAGGCACACTACGCCACTGCCATGATTAGGATCTGATAGTGGGATCCTGGAGAAATAGAGAGAACTCTTCAAATTTTATAGTCACACTTGACGCCGTTTGGATATTTTTTTGAATAGTATTTCTTTTTCGACTCTGTTATCTTTTTGGTAATTTCATGCAGGTCGCTGGAAACTTTGCTTTCTCTAAATATTGTAATTGTGAGGACTACGTAAGTCGTTATTTTTTTGTCTGGCGGTTTGATTACACTTTGTGGCCTACCCAAATGTCCATACTTTGGTATTGTTCGTCGGATCATTGAGCTCCTCAAAGTTCTGAGTTGAGCTGCATGATAACTGACAAAGGCTTGCACTGTCTGGACAGGTCCACTCAAACAGACTTGTACCTACATGGTTTTCGTATATTATTCACGTTTGTATAGACTTTAAAAGAGTTTCAGTGTTTCTACTTAGGGTAGTCAGCTAGGAAACATTGGCCTCATTTAGAATAATATGACCAAAAAATATGGATGTGTAAAAGAGTTACATGTAACCTATTTTCTAAATAAATATGATTTATAATTTAAAACGATTTTTTACCGGTGTGATTGCTTGCTGTTATAATCGTAAGGGATTTAGGGTGGTATACTACATTATGTACGTAGTGTTTGAGAAGTGCCCTTTCACAACTGACATACCTGATCTAATTTTTTTAATCGTTTACCATCGGCTTTTTTTTTCGAGGTTGCACGTTTATTTTCCTCCGCCATTTTGTAAAGAAATTATAACAACGTTCTTTTAACAAGTTTTTCACACACGTTTAACAAGTTTTTCAAGTTTTGTGTATAATAAAACAGCTAATTTATTTAACTCATATTTCAAATTAGTATTCAGAACGATGAACCTTACTTAATGTTTTATTTACTAAAACCTTTTTCTGGCAGTTCCACAAGAAACTTACGATTCTCTCTTCGCACGATGGTACTTTACGGCCTAGTCCCAAAAACAGTCCCTGAGATAATTCTTTCAAGACCTAAGCTCTAAATTATGGTAGATAAACAAAGGATATCTATTCAAAGGGTCGCGCAGAATTTATACTGGCCTCGCGAAAAGCGTACATTGTGTTGTTCGGTAAACTGTCGGCTTCGCATTCCGGACACGTATGTCGTCGCCGAAACGTTCCCCGGATGGGCTTTTTGAAGAAACAAAACTCAACGTACAATACAATACAATACAACTTGTCCCACATTGTACCCAACTCGCTTGTGCCATTCTAACACAGCTGGTCAAATGCCCATTTACATTCGACAGAAGTTGATTTTTTTGTTCGTCACCAATGGAAAAGTCAAGTGAAGTTTGTTTAGAATTCAATTTATTTTTGTATTGAATGTGGGGTTGTCTATTCCGTATGCTATTTGACTTTTACCGTTTGCTTTTGAACAAAGAAAATATTTCCAGTCCTCTTTTGCCATGGATATGACAAGGATGTTAGAAAATGGAATTAGAATATACATATGGTAGAATCTCAAAAAATTTGCCATTTCAAGATGCGGCCGACAATTTCACGAGGTGGTTGGTATTTTATGAAATGGTCAGCTAAACCTGATCATATCGTTTAAACGTCAACGTTTGATGACAATTCACGTTTGGACATAATTTTAGTATCATGAATATCTGACCTCATCATGACAAGCAAATGAGAACTTCAAACCTAACATCGTCGACGGAGCCCCGCAACAGAGCTCCTATTTCGGTCTGCAGAGTTTAAAGGAACCTAACATCAATCAATCAATCAATTAAATCGTTTATTGCATTCCATAATGTATACATACAGGTGGATAAGGCTAGATTGCATCATCCACAAATTGCAAAACTATTTAGTCCGTCAGTTAGAGTATTGAAAAATAATGGACACGTATTTTTTGTTTTTGTAAATCAATGAATATTGACAAAGATAAAGCGCATAAAAACTCGGGAGTGGGGGCTCGTGACGTCACGACTCACTAAAAATTATGAGAAGGTGTCGTATTCAGAATTTAAAAGCGTCGTAACTTCGTCAATTTTGGTTCCCATAACAAAAGAAAAAACACGGGTCAAATATTTTTTGTTATTCTAACTGACGGACTAATTAGATTTTTTCAGGATACAGGCCTATTATGGACCTTGTCGGGCACAGCAAAACTTTAAAATAATTAGGAGAGAGGAAGAGCGCTTTTAATTATTTTCTTGTAAAATAAATTGTTTTTTTTTTTTTTGTTTTGTTTTGTTCAAGAATGGTATGACGGTAGCTAGAAAACTGGACGTGCAAATCTTGACAATCAAAAGACAACTTCAAACCTAGCAAATAACATTGTCGACGGAGCCCCGCAACAGGACACCTATTTCTGTCTGCAGGGTTTAAAGGGGTTCCTTTAAACCCTGCAGACAGAAATAGGTGTCATACCATTCATTGTAGGTTTACAATGAATGGTATGACGGGAGCTAGAAAACTGGACGTGCATCAATAAATACACGTCCAGTTTTCTACGTTCAGTTCAGTTCAGTTTTTAACGTTTTCTAGGTACAGCATAAAACCATTTAGCATGAAGGTTGCTTGAAAGTTGTTGATTTCAGTTATGTTTTTTCTTAGGCATGTATTCAAACACGTTTCAAAATTTTCTCAAGAAGCATTTTTTTGCTTTTTCTGTAATTGGATTTAAGCAAGTAGTTACGCGTCATAACTACTTTGTATGCTGGACACAAGACCGTACACAACAGACGTTCCATGACAAATGTGATACCTTCGGTGTTTCCTCTTGTGAGTCCGGATTGATACACCATTATACCTACCCCTGATACCTACCCGTTTTGTTATTATTTCAGTATGTATCACGTTCCAATGTTCCAGTAGTCATATACGAAACACCTTCACAGAATCATAGGCTCTATTTCGTCCAGGGTTGTGTTTATAATTGTATGAAAGAAAGTGGGTATGTTTACGCAATTCGTGTTCTTGTCACGTGCGATTCGACTCGCCGGTCGACGCGTGTGCCTTCTTCGGTCGGAGCTATTATTTTTATCCGCATTTTGTACTTATTGGAGCCGTATTATGTGACGTGTGCACGTTATTAAATAATCGGCTATTCGTTTAGTTAAGGCTGTTGGCGGGAAAAGGAGGGTAGGATATTACCCATACTGCCATATTTATATTATGTTTATAAGTTAGTAAAGATTGCTTTCAGGCAAAGCTTGCTAAATGTTGAGACACGTGCCAGACGGTCGTAAGACACACTGGTGCTTAAGTTAAGAGCTCTGGAATAAAGAGGCACTAAAATAAAATTCTGAATCAAATTGGAGATGTCACATCTGTCGCTGACTGAGCTGTCAAACGGCACTGCCTGGCGTATTGGCATACATATATTGGTTCTACTGAAATCAGAAAATTCTCTTGAAATTGATAACAATTTTAGCAAACAGAATGAAGGGCTGTATGTAGGGCTGTGAGGGGGTTTGCTGGGAGAAAACTCATTTTTGAGTTAAGCTCGCCTTTGTACATGAACTTTCCATCACTGTATATTATATAAGCTGTTTTGGTGTACAATAAAGAATTAAGAATTAAGGGCTGGCGCGGTGACGAGAACGGGCGTGGTGTATTAAACATTTAATGAACCGTTTTTTTGCGTGCATTGGTTAAAAGCCACAACGTGGACGTCTCAGGCACGGCCCGGCCACGTCTCGAGCACGGCTCGGATAAGTTAGAATCAACCTTAACCTAACTGTTTTAAAGAACCAAATTTAGATTCAAAATTTAAGATCATGATTGCACTTTTTAAACAACTACTTAACCATGAGTAATAAGGTTCAAGGTGCTAAAGTCGAATTATAAATCTAAATATAGCCCGCTCCATGATCTCGCGATGCACTATGGACACCGCACGTTCACTCTGGCCGAGCTCTCAAACATTGGAGATAACATTATTTAACATGGTCAAGAAGAAAATTATCTGAACGATTTCGGTGAAATATTAGAATGAAGACTAGAACCATCATGTCTAAGTCTGTAGCCATAACAACTATGTTAACAGCATTGTCGTGTTCCGGCAGTTAGAGGTATGATAGCCAGTTCCTCTGTGTAAGAGGATTCCGGGTGGAACTCACTTCCATCTTCGGCCTAATCATCACTTTCCATCAGGTGGATTTGGGCCAAGAGTTACCCCGTTTTGTATATAAAAAAATATATTTTTTTCTTCTGGATTTCTAGTTCTACTATAGTTTAAACAACGTTCACTGTCGCAATTCAAATAAATTGCATTTTTTTCACAATGTAATCTTAGAAAATCCGTAATATAAGTAGATCTGAGGGCCAATTCTATGTACCTACTAATGTTTCAACAACATTCGCATTCGCATCTCAAACATGTTGAATTTCAGGCTTTTTTGACAGTTTGCCACTGACATGAAAATCAGCAGTACGATTCTGTAAAGATTATTTTATTTTATTTTTATTTATTTATTTGTAAACATGTCAAAGTGAACACTTAGGTAAAGTGAACGACAAGTGAGCTGTCAAACCGTACAAACAATATGACTCACTTGTCGTTCACTCCCCCTAAGTGATCACGGTGAGATATCGACAGAATAGACCGGCTAAACGTATATAAAAGTTAGCAGAATTGGCCAATCAAATCTATCTACCTATGCCAATATAAAGTATTTTCCCAGATTACATTGTGAACAAAATGCAATTTTCTTGAGAGTGGTTGTCACCCTCTTTGTTCACTTCCAACTCAATAGTTTCATCTTTCCCAATTTCAGTCGATCACACTTCCTGGCATTAAAAAGTATGGCTTCCAGTCCTGGCAATTTCGAATGAATTTACAGTCACGAAATCTACGATAAAAAGTAGGATTTATTGCCTTTACCGATGAAAATATAACTTTCCCCATCCAATGTAAAAACGTTAAAATCTTTTTAGAACCCGATAAGCGTTATGGACTAACCAGCTGCCACTTTAACAAATTATTGGGAGATTTCCAAGAAAAAAGTTGTCACCCCAAGAAGGGTAGGCGACGTCTTATTTGATAGCTTGATTTTCGCGGGGCGCACCGAGAATGTTAAATTACTAGCGAAATGAAAGATAATAGGGCTGCATCTTAACAGGGGAAAGTTGCTCCACTTTTGAAGAGGGAAAAAAGTTTATATCCCCAAAAGATTTTGAAATTCCTATCCCTAGGGTGCGGGAGTACCCGGTATCACATTATTTATTCATGTTTTTTTTTTGTTTTAAGTGCTCGAGCATAGTGGCTTCTATTTGGATGATCTCTTTACTACAGCATAAGCGATTAAGGAAACGAATAAACTTCAAGTTGGATTTTCTTATTTTGATTAAAAACGACGTGTTGATCCTGATGATGGCATTTTTTCGTTCAGTTTGACCACTTTAGCGTCGGCACGATTGACCTAAGTACTTGTGACCTAAGTATGCGTGTTTAGTTTTGTGACGCTTACAGTAATTTTATGTGAATTATCACTAAAGGAAGTTTCTTCTGGTCGATTCTATAAACATGTCGTGTGTATATGGTGATCTGTCAAACCATTTTATCAGGAATGACAGCTCACTTTGTGATCTCTTCACCTAAGCCTTCACTTCGACATGTTTACAGCCGGTCGATTCTGTTGACATCACACCCGCGTGAGTTGGAGTGAACGACAAGTGAGCTGTCATGCCATCATGTTTGTATGGTTTGACAGCTCACTTGTCGTTCACTTCACCTAAGCGTTCACTTCGACATGTTTACAGAATCGCACTACAGAATCGGACTAGCTGATAACAATAATGTATTTATGAAGTTTCGAAAAAATAAAACCAATATTAATCGAAATCGAACAATTTATTGTAAACTAATATGAACGCATAGTAGAATTTAGGATATATATTTGTAATATTAATAGTACAATAACAAAACATTGACATAAAGCGTTAACTTAGTTTACCAACATTCGATGAAGTCGACGAGTGCGGTGAGTAGGTACACTACACATGGGGTCATCGACCTCTCGTTACATTATTACAATATATCAAAATGTTAAAGCTATAATGAAACATGGCCAATGAAATGACAACAGTCTTAAAATCTAGAAACGAGATTTTAGTTACATTGATATAAATTACTCGCAGTCTATTCCAATCACTCTGGTTTAGTTTTAATTTTACAAAAATCTTTCATACTTACAAAAGTTTTAACAGACATAACAAACTTTCTGTGGATTTAAAATACAAAAAGGAGGATGAGGAAATTAGCTACCAGAAGTGATTGTTATAAACGCGAAAGATAACATTACGACAATGAGGTTAGTGCCAGTGCAGACATAGAAAATAATTTCCTCGATATGAAATTGTCACAGACATGGGAAGACAGAGGAAGACATCTTGCTTTGAACAATTTACAAGTGGGTTCAGTATAAAAGCTATTCCAACCGTTGAAAGTCATTTCACAATACATTGGAAATAGAAGTTTTCTCATGATGACAGTATAAAAGTACAAAAATGAGCAGAAGATAAACGCTAACAAGTCATAGCAATCCTCGCATAACATCTGTATTTACAGTTGTATTATAATATTTTCTAAATTATCATATTTAGAGCGCATAGCTAGAAGCTTTCGTAAATCTAGAAAAATACAGTGGTAACCTGACAGTGTCGAAGCATTTATTTAATAAATACGAGTACTAGAGTACAAAAGCAGTCTCCAGATTAAATTCGGTAACGTAGCTTAACGATATCTATTTAGAATTTTACAGTTAAATACATTCTGTTGTTTTGCTCTAAAAATCACTGATTTCTGGATCTGTATCGGCGTACTTGCAAGTAAAGGGGTTTCGTAGCCATGAACAGAAAGAACGGTCGCTATGCTGTTTGTATTTTGCTGTGGTGTGCTTTTTTGCGTGCGCTCGGGCGACAGCTGCTCGCCGCGTTGGGTACGAATCTAACGACGATGCATCTGAGTCTCTCGGAACTGAATCGTAACCTGATTCAGCACGCCTTGAGGTGGTCGCAGGACTGTGTTTACCTGTACGCGGTGTGGACTCATGGCCACTATCGTAACCGTCAGGTTTAGAACTAGCGACTACCCTTGCTATGCCTTTGTCACTTTTCTCCGTACGTGGTTCAGTTGTTACAACTGGAGGCGTAACTTCCAAGTGTAAGTTTGACTTTAGTTCTTTAAATGAAGGAGCTCCACTTCCTGGTATTCGCCTTTCTTCTCTTAGATTAGGATCTGATGCCCCATCAGGATGCCTTAGGGATGCTATGCGAGCGTCTGTAATATCATTTCCTCGGTACCTTTCGAAAGGACCGTAGCAATCGTTGTGGGCTTCTAAATCTTGATATGCATCACACTCTCCAACCGCACTTCCTGGTCTTGACATAGTTCTTTTGCAACTATTACATATTTTGTCACTTGGTCTATAAGCTGGTTCACTATAAACAGAACCGTCACCTCCAAATTCTTCCGTATCACGAACATTTGATAGAGATAGTGACTGAAATTGTGGAGCTATCCTTGTAATCGACATGTCGTTGGTATCTAACATATTCCGTCGAGAGCCGTACAGTTCAGTAAGACTCATAATGTCATCAATTCTTGATCGAGATGAGGGTAAGCTTTCATGTGGATTTAAGCCAAGTCCACAATCACCACTGTATTTGTCAGCATAAAATCCTATTGTTTGTCTAAGATAGGCTTCATTTCTGATTTGGCGTTCAACTTCACTGTACAAAGAGAGAGTATCTGTGAAAGTTGATGCTACTGTCAAATTTTCTTGACTAAGAATCCTAAGCGGATGATCGTCAATATCTTCTTGATCTACTTCAGGTAAGGGATTTTCTGAATAACCCATACAAAATGCAATATCCTCTTCGGTTACTTGAAGACAAGAGTCCATCATTGGAACAGGTTCTAAGGGCTCTTCTACTTCGAATATTTCTAAAATTTCATCTTCATCGTCATTCATACCTCTACTCATGCCATGAGGGTCAATGTCCCTGCTGTGATTCGAAGCTAACTCATCTTCCATTCGTAACCGTTCTTTATATTTACTATCTAAACTTTCCATTGAAACTTCTCTACTACTGAGACTGCTAGGTTGCATTATAGGTAACGCCGGCGGTATTTCAGCTAATTCTTCACTATCATCGTCATCATCTATATCGTGTTTGCTAGGTTTGGAAAACTTTTTACCCATCGAATTCTGATCACCAGGTCCAACATTTTCTTCTTCTATTGCCATTCCCTTCGAACCAGCTTTCAATCCGGTCCTTATTACTGATTCTTCCACATGTATTCGCCTAACTGAGTCCTTAGTCACTGGCTCCATTTTATGAGCATTTTCGGGTTCGTCAGAAACTCGTGCTCCAGGTTCTTTATGTGCGACCTGAGCTTTGTGACTTGGAGAGTTATGTCTAGATTTATGAATTTGTGACGTTTGATTTTCAACCCATTTTCTTATCATATTTTTCTTGTGGTTGTCCATATATCCATATCCCAGGTTCTCACTCCCGAGCGCACCAAGAATACCAAGTTGGAGTGGAACAGGATTATTAGTAGCTTGCATTGGCACAGATTCAAATTGTATTGGTACTTTTGGTTCTTGCATTGGACCGTCAATCCAAGTTTCACGCTTCTTGCCTTGCGTTTCCTTTATAATATGCCTGGCTTCAACTAACTTTGACTTAGATATTCTAGGGCCATCGATCCACTGCTCATCACTGTTGCTTTTACCTTCCTCAGCATGTTTTGCACCAGCTTTTTTAAGCGGTGTCGATTTGGATGTTACTGAGTGCACAGGAGACGCTTTTGGAGTATGACTGGGCTGCAAAGTTTTTAACGGCGATGCTTTTGGTGACCCATGTAATCTATGAACAGGACTTTTTTCTTCAACGACTCTTGATAGCGACGACTTATGTTTTTGTTCTGCAGCTGAACCTCTTAACGCTTTGCTTAGTACACATCTGTTGTCACCTGAATTTATGTGAGGTATGTAAACTGGTGGATGTTCTCCATCAGTTGCGTCGTCCATTGGGCCCACGTATATAACCGTGTCAGCTGAGAGATCGCTACTTGATGGGTCAGGCTCACTACTGCTTGGTTTCGAGGCGTCCTCACCGGAACTTCCACCAGACCCTGCATTATTGTTGGTCGAATATTTGACCTTCCTTCTTCGAAGCCTATGTATTCGAGAGGCTAACTGCAATGTGGTTAATGTGTCTGAATAATTTTGCGAATTGGGTGAAACGTGAACAATCATAGCTGTGTGGCATGTGAGAGATCCGAGACACTCCTTTAAAACATGTGTTAGATTGTGGTCTCTATACGGTAGATGTCTTTGTCCGTTGAATATTGCAAGTAATATATTTCCTAAACCAGATAGTGGTATCCCGCCGTTTGTTTTCCCTCTCTCTGAGTTTCCTAGGTCGATTAAATGCAGGCGGCTGCGTCCTCCGGCAACTGTGAACAAAGAGAGAAATGTTTTTAATATAGGAACTTTGTTGTTTTGTGACCCGTTTAGTATGGCGGTGGATAGTGAAACTTTTATTTAAAGCTTCTGTTTAATATAAGACAATCTTCATTGAACATTCCTGAAATAACTGTGCTTTGTGTATAAATTCTTCGTAATTAATTTTGTTTGTGTAAATCCTCGGCTTGTTAGAAGTGCTTATTATTACGAGACGCTTCTTTGTTTATTGGAGAGGTTTTATGAAGGTACTAATTAATATAATTTCTACTTTTATGTCTAATTTTTTGCTTTTTTTAGCCACTGAGATGTGACATCTTTATTACACACGGATACGGACACGGATGGCGCAGTGGTTAAACGATTGGCTGCTGCGCTGCGTGTCGCGGGTTCCTGCATGGAACAAATATTTGTACGGTCTACAGAGAGTTGTTTCGAGTCTGGATGTTTGTCCATGTGAGTTTGTATGTTTGTAAACGCCCCATGATACAAGAGACATTCCTAGAGTGGGGCAATATAAAAAAAAAAATACAGGTTATGTAAAAAAAAGAGTTAGGCCCAGAATTGGGTTCTCTAGCAGCAAACCTCGGTGTAACTAATGACCGCAAATTTAATATAAAAATCGAGGTATAACTTAAAAACATAAATTAACTTTTGCCTGTGGTTTCGCTTTAATATTTTGACGACACGGTTGGCGCAGTGGTTGAGCGATTGACTGCTGTGCAGCATGTCGCGGGTTCGATTCCCGCCCAAAAAATATTTGTACGACCTACAAGTGTTTGTTCCGAGTCTGGGTGGTTTTCTATGTATAATATGTATGTATTTACCAAAAAAAAAAAATGTATATAAGTAGTTTATCAGCCATCTCGTTACCATAACACAAGCATTAGGTTGCTTAGCTTGGGACTATATGGCGTTGTGTGAAATGTCCAAGGATATTATATTATATATTATTATTATAAAAATTAAAATAAAAAAAGTATCCAATAACCGTCTCCAAAGTCCCATCAATCTCCGTTCCAAAATTCATCAAAATCGGTTCAGTGATTAAGGTGCAAAATCGTATCAAACGAACAAACTCACCTACGCATTGATAATATTGGCTGTTAGGATGTCATGAATAAATAACCTTTGATTTTTTTTTAGGATGGGAAATCATCAAATGACTCCTCCCGCTCTGGGCGGAGCAGAAGGGAGTGTCAGACTTTTACTGACTAAAACCCATCCGTGTTCCTCCTAATGCCCCTTGCGTTCCTGGGCCGCGGTGACTCTTAAGAACTAATTCTGCAACATGAATATCCTTACCTGCTCCTTTTCCCCCAATACTGTACTGGTACACATGTAGTGTGTACAACAGATGACTGTCCTTCCCCTCCTCTCTAGCGCCTCTGGTAGCCAGTGCAGCATCCAGGTAGAATGCTGCCTTCTCCGCGCTGTGGACTCGGAGTTCTGATTGGTTCTGCAGGTGGGTGCCGAAGAGAGGATCGTCTCGGAGATATACGCCTGGAGATTGTTCTGTGTCTGCGTGATGAGAAATGATATGATTATTGAGGATGTTCACATTTAATTAAAATATTAACAAGATTTAGAGGTTTTGGAGCTATGTTCTTGATAATAATAACCTAATTAAAGTTTTTTAAAGTGGAAAATATGAAAATAAGCTAGAAAATTTTTGTGTCAAACAAAAATATACGCCGTAGAATGCTGAAAAAAATCATAACCAGATGAACTATAGTTGACAATTTCATTCTTCATACTGTTTTTGTCTTTAATTGTTGTTTTCTTTTATACGTTTTTTTTTTTAGTAGGTACCTACAATGAAGCTGTCCCTAAGCTAATATGGGCCATAAACATTCAAGTAATTTGATCAAACAACCTGGTTTGAACTCTTTGATCAAATTGACATTAATGTCTGTGAGAAAATTTGAAAATAAATGAGTCGAATATGGCATGAACATACGAAATTTCGTATTTCCATTTGATCAAACAATTTGAACCATCCTGGTTGATCAAATTACTTGAACGTGTATGACCCGCTTTAGTCGTGTAAAATATCCAATTAATGAAGTCACGTAAGTTATTAAGAGGTTTTAGGGTTATCCAATAAAAGTCAGTCAGAGTAAACTACGTTCTAAGTTCCAAGTGATATTTTGCTTTATATGTAAACTAGCTTTTGCCCGCGAATTTTGTAAGCGCAAATCCAGTTTTTAGGGTTCCGTAGCCAAATGGCAAAAACGGAACCCTTATAGATTCGTCATGTCTGTCTGTCTGTCCGTCCGTATGTCACAGCCACTTTTCTCCGAAACTATAAGAACTATGCTGTTGAAACATGGCAAGTAAATGTATTCTGTGAACCGCATTTTACACAAAAATAGAAAATAAAAATTTGGTGGTTCCCATACTTTGAACTGAAACCCGATTTTTTTTTTTTTTTCATCAAACCCACGTGTGGGGTATCTATGGATAGGTTTTCGAAAATGACATTGAGGTTTTTACTATCATTTTTTTCTAAACTGAACAGTTTGCAAGAGAGACAATCCCAAAGTGGTAAAATGTGTGTCACCCCCCTGTAACTTCTAAAATAAGCGAATGATAAAACAAAAAAAAATATTTGATGTATATTACCATGTAAACTACCAGCGAAAATTGGTTTGAACGAGATCTAGTACGTAGTTTTTTTAATACGTCATAAATCGTATAATACGATAATGGTACGGAACCCTTCGTGCGCGAGTCCGACTCGCACTTGGCCAGTTTTTTAGAGTTCCCGTAGTAATTCGGTGCAATCCTCTTAGTGTTCCTCTGCACCTCCAAAGGAACATACATGCTAAATTTCAGCTTTCTACGATCAGTGGTGTCAGTCACTCACAAACGGAAGAATTTTATATAATTACTAGCTGACCCGTGCCCACTTCGTTGGGCGGTAAACATTTTAACTTGTGATGAAATTATGAGTGTGGTTCGGTTAGTACTGACTGCTATGATTTAATTCCTGACGGCCAAAAGGAGGGTTTTGTTTTTATTGCATAATAATATGTATGTAGCTAGGCTAGCGAGCCGCTGCGAGCGCTCAGCGTTAGACTCCCTGTCCCTTGTTGCAGAGACATGCTGCTTTACATCACTGAGACGCTGTGCACGTTCAGCGCTAGATTCCCGAGCACGGACCTGCGATGTTCTCCAGCTTTGGTTAGCAAGCCGCTGTGAACGCCCGGAGCTAGATTTCCCAGCGCGTGCTTGCGAAATATTTTCTCTATTCCTCGAGAGGCTCTTCCGTGCGGCGTACTCGAGCTGCTCTTGTCTTATGTCTGGGATGTTGTGATATCCTTTTAGGCATGAAAACAATCGCTGAAACTGTCCGATATCCCAAAAACAGAAATATCACAGCTTCGAACTCGAAGAATGAGAACGAAGTAATATTGTAATTGTGTTTTGAGAAACCGAGCAACCAAATCCATTTTAAAGACCAACAACATTCAACCAACTACGTACAACTCACCTACCAAACGACAAAAGTTAAATAATAACTGGAGAGGGTCATTAATCCGCGAGAAAAATGACGTAATTGCACAATGCCGTCTATGGGTAAATCGATAAAACGTCCGTACAAAGCATGTTCTAATGGGGTTCGTGAATGGACGGCGCGGGCGGCGTTTTGCGATTTAGTAATTTTATATTATCTTCGAAACTATTCAACCAATTGACATACTGTTTTGGGCAAATCGTATCTCTATGATGTTCTTGTGATCATAATAACATTTTTTTCAATAAGGTTTAATATTTTGTTGTTTAAAAAATCGTCCAAAGATAAGTACGTCGAGAAATACTTTTTTTAA
Source organism: Ceramica pisi (assembly GCA_963859965.1). NCBI lineage: Eukaryota > Metazoa > Arthropoda > Insecta > Lepidoptera > Noctuidae > Ceramica > Ceramica pisi. The sequence continues at coordinate 21,747,096 of OY982536.1, read as the reverse complement.
CACATAAAAGCTACTATATCTGCTAAAATATAAAAGATAGAAATATGGTGCCGCGGACTTTTTTGTAGAACTATTATAGGCAGACCAGGTTGCCATACATTGTTTTCAATTATATACAACTGTTAAGGCAGCGCACGCAAATAACTCTGTTGTAAGAGCTATTTTTTTCCGCCTGGATAGACAAAAATTGAGATAGTTCGAGTAATATGCATGATATCTTTATAATTTATAGCCTATAGCACTCACGAATAATGTAGCTTTCTACCAGTGAAACAATTTTTCAAATCGGACCAGTAGTTCCTGAGATTACCCCCTACATACAAACTTACAAACTTACAAACTTACAAACTTACAAACTTACAAACAATTTTACCTCTGTATAATATTATTATTATATTATTATTACTAGCTGTACCCCGCGGCTTCGCTCCCGTCAACTGGCTACCTGTCTACCTACCTACTTACCCCGCTACTCTCTTACTCTTACTAACAGACAATTTGTATTTGACTAATGTCAATATTTATACGATACAAACGTCACTCAATTGTTTTGCCTTCCCGAAACCTCTCCACTAATACTTAAACTTTATGGAATGGTATTAAAGTTCAAATTGACTTTTAAGTATTATTACGAATCTTTTGTATGGGAGCATAGAAAAGTGTTGTTTTTAGTCTTTTTCAGGCAATTTTTATATTTTTTCTCTCCGTAAGAACCATCCTCGTACTTCAAGGAATATTCTAAAAAAAGAATTGGCCAAATTGGTCCAGCCGTTGTTGAGTTATGCGCTTACCAACACATTTAGCAATTCATTTTTATATTATAGATAGATTAGTATTAGATTCTGTTAGAGGCCTCAATCGCGTGATATTCAAAAATTTTCCTAAGGATAATTACTGCTGGGATGAAAGTATTCCATGCCTTATTGAGGACAAAAGACCTGAAGATATAACAAACTTGTGGATTATATCTTACCATTTTGATAAGGCGCCAGCAAGTCCCGTATCTGGTTGGTGTTGGTGCAAAGCTCGACTGCCGACACCCTCACGGAGAAGCGGGTGCCGCACTTGTGTCTCTGCTCAGCTATGCCTCGGAACAGCCACGTGATGGCACATGGGATCGCGCCCAGCGCTGCTGGCGAGTCCGGCCGCCCCAACATTGTGTAGGATTTACCTGTAGGACGAAAGAAAGGTGTTGATATTAAAGCCGTGATGGTGGTCGTGCTCGTTCCTGAAATGGAGTCATATGGGACTAAACCCATTTTTGTATAATTTTGGCGACACGACTGGCGCTGTGGTTGAGCGATTGGCTGATGCGCAGCGTGTCGCGGGTTCGATTCCCGCAAGGAAACAATATTTGTACGAACTTCAGATAGTTGTTTGAAAGAAAGAAGAAGAAAGAAAAAGAGTTTAAAATACACAAAAATTGCAATTTTACACATGAAAAAGGAGAAGGGAATGACTCCATACATTCCTGGGCCTAGGTGTTAACTGAATCAAACTAGCCTTATTTGTAAGAGGATAATTATAATAACAAGATTTCACTGAATTTTTGGTGAAATTTGGCTATCCAGGAATCAAGTTATATGAAGTACCTACCTATAGTAAAAGTGAGGTTATATTACAACCTTGTAGTTAACCAAACCTTACAATAAAATATGGAAAATAAGTACTCTGTGCTCAGAACGAAAGAAAACGAACGAGTGACATCTGTCAGTCGGTGATTGACAGATGTCAGGCAGAAGTGTTAGGCCGGAAGAAAAATTAAAAGAATTTCGAATCGCTATGAATCGATTCCACGAACAAAAACATGTCACTCGACCTTCATAGGTACATATTCTGATATTTAGTTTCAGAATTTAATTTAAGTTTTCTCGCTTCCTAGATAGAAACATGGTATCATATTTTGTGATTTCGTTTAGAAAAATATAACGGGTTTTTTAATATACATTTCAACTAGTTAACTGCTGGGCCCAGAAGTCCCCTTCTCCTTTGTGTATGCAAGTTTATATGATTGTGAACGCACCCACGATACAGTAGAAATAGAGTAGAAAAACCTATTGTGGGACTACGTTTTTAAAAAAGAAATATAATTTGCAAAAAAATAAACACTGCTTATACGTCACTGCTGTACTATTCTGTAAAAATATGACCGTGAAAGTATCGAACTTGAAGTGACTTATCAAACCGCTCTAGGTGAAATTAAAGCTCAGTTCACCTCAGTTTTCAATGGGAGATTTTAACAGAATCGACAAGCTATGTTACGGATTAAAAAAAAGTACTGTATTTTTTTACATATTTCAAGGTAAGGTTGTTTAATATTGTTTTAAACTTTCATGGTCACTAACATTAGAATAGCGATTGAAATTACAAAGTACAAACATTTCAATCGCGAGGATGGGTTTAAATTGTCAAATGTCTGGAACCCAGTGATTCAAATGTGTAAAAACCGGAGATTTCAACAAAGTGTTACTTCGCGGTCAGATACGGTTAGTCGAGAACAGTTGCGGAAAAAAAGTGAGTTTTTGGACAGTGGTACCGGAGATGGTCGTAATAAAAGACTACGAAAGAGGCCGGGTAGACCGATATGTCTGCCAATAACATCCCACTCGCAGGGTCTTCAGTTACTCCGTGATCATGGCGCTTGCAACAGTGCCGAAATATCGGAAACTCGCAAATAAAAAGGTACATAGTAGCAATCCCGATATGAACTTTACTATTCTAAGGTTCCACTAGAATAGTAAAGTTCATATTATTATAGGGTAAGGTTCTGCCGTTTTCATTTTTCTTTAGAGTCGAACCAAAGTAAATGCCTTAATTCTGAAAAAAAAAATCGTCTTCTCGCTCCATAAAAGTTAGGTACGTCTGTTTATAAAAGAGTACGTAAATAAGCAAGAAGTCGATACGAGCAGCTCAACTCAAACACCAAAACCGCGGAATAAATTCACGACAGCAGTATAATGAACACAAGAAGTCACTTTTAATGCCAGGTAAGTTCACTTAGCTCCACGTGGCTTCCGAAATCCTTCAATAATTAAAACGAGGTTCAAATTATTCACTCAGTTGGATCTACGATCCCGAATAACCGGGATGTGGTAGTAAGCCGGGGTTTAGTGCCAACATGGGCGCGTTTCCCCAAAACTTTCATCTCGCGAGGTATTCAATTTGCATCTGAAACCTTAATCTATGAGGGGAGGTTGGGGTAAATTACCTCTTTCCTTTTTAGGCGGTCGTTGTTTTGTGTTAATGAAAGTATAAGCCCATTTCGCGATTGTTTGTTTGCGGCATTATCTTGATCGCATCGTTCGGGTAATCCGGCGCGACTTGCTAAATTGATTTTCGTATCTTGAAACTTATTAATAGGTTGGTAATACTGTTGTACTGGCTTTTGTCTTGTTTCCAAGTTATATTGTCGTGTTCTATTGTTTGTGAAGATTATTTGTAGTCGAATTATTATGTTCTAATTGAACAGCTCTTAATTCTAAGCTTGCCATTATTTGTCTTTTTTTTTTTTGTATAATTTTGTGAAAGAATAATTGAAACAGAGGCGACTAAATTTAGCCAAATAATCCCTGAATTTTTAGGGATATTTAAAAGATCTTCTGAATATTAAAATTTATGTCAATTTGTTCTCGAATATCCAGCACTGTAAACATGTCGAAGTGAATACTTAGGCGAAGTGAACGACGAGTGAGCTGTCAAATCATACAAACAAGTGTAGGGTTTTTACAGATTTTAAATGGCAACACAGTTCAACTGTCAATTTTGTAGGGGAAGGGGTAGTTTATAAACGAGGGCACTTGGCCGAGAGGACGGATTGCTCGGTGTAAAGTAACGGTGGTCACACTATCTGTGAAGAAGTGAAGAGAAAAATAAAATACCAGTATTGTACCAAGTGAGTTTTATTTTACAAGATGATATGACAGCTCGTCGTTCATTCCACCTAAGTGATTACAGTGAGATGTCAACAGAATCGACCGGCTGGAAACGATAAGAAAAACGATTTACCAGAACAAAAATAGATGCTATACATAATTTATTTAAACCGGACTTCAAACTACCTTCCGACTAACATTCATAGTGTTAACTTGGAATTCCAGTTTTAATATCAAAGTTTAGCCGCCACGAGTGTGCGAATGAGACGGGGATAGGTCGTATTTATCAAACTTTCAATTAAGAGCTCTCCCGACTCTTTGCCATTTAGATGCAAATCCCACCGCCGCGCCGAGTGAGAACTTTCATACTTTATAGTGCATAATTAGGGCTACCACCTTCTGAATGAGTTGTGGTTCCGCAACGCAAACGTACCGTGAAACTGCTACAGTTGAAGTTTCATTTCAGTTTCAGAACTTATTTTTCTTTCCTTGACTAAGGGCCTGTTTTTCAATAGTCAGATTCATTTTTATTAGAGGAGTAAAAAAGTTTGACAGGTTTTGCATGGTAAGTTTGTCAAACAGTCATGGCAGGGAGAATGGATGTAGATTCTTCATTCATGGAGCATTGTACAAGACTACATGTACGGGTGGAGCGGTCCTGATCCAATGTTTCTATTGTTTTGTGTTGTTGTAATTTGTGTTTTGTATATTTTATGGATGGTTGCAATTGCTAAATGTGTTTGTAATTATCTGAAATAAATAAATTGAATTGAAACATATTCTTCAATTAAAAATTGTCTGACTATTGAAAAATTCAGCCCTAAATTGAGACACATTTTTTAATTTGCTGGACTACAACTCAATGAAACGGTTATTGATTTTAGAGTCATTTTAAATAATAAGCGGATTAGGTATTTTAAATATACGTATTACATTCACTTTTAGGTGTTAGTCAGATTTTTCACGTGTTCATTGTAAGTATCTCAGTTTTATAAATGACAAAAAAACTCATTCAAGAAATAAAAAATTGTAATTAAAATTAAGGGGTCTGTTGATTTTCTAGTCTGTATGTTTTCTATCCTACGATTCAACATGCACAAAATAATATTTAGTAACACAAAATCGAAGCTTGGCAACCCTACATGGTACAGTTTCGCACTTTTTAATCAACACTTCAGGACTCAACGTGAGTACATGATTATTATCTCAAAGAGGACTTTGCGATAAACATGTAAGTTTTTCCAGACTTAGGTATCGTATTTATTTCCTATCCTATTTATGCTTTCCTGTACTATTTATGTTTTTTTAAGGATGGACCATCCACAGACCGCCTTGGGCAGGGCGCAGCTTTATTTTGAAGATCGACCTGTGCGGCTGTCATTATTTATGGTAGGACACATAAAATATAAACTTGCAATAAAGTACACCGACCTTCCTTAATATCCTTTTGTAGATACCCAATCAATAAATTATAAACTGTTTTTTATTACTAGAGAACAAAGGATCACGATAGAAGTATATTCAAAATAGCTTTATGTTTTGACTAGCTTTTGCCAGCCACTTCATTCGCGTGATCCCTAGGGAACAACCTCCTGGGATAAAAAGTAGCTTATGTGTTATTTCAGACTATAATCTATCTTTGTGCCACATTTCATGAAGATTCTTTCAGGCATTCTGACGTGAAAGAGTAACAAACATCCAACCATACATCCTCACAAACTTTTTCATCTTCTTATAAAAAATGAATTGCTGTTCGTTAGTCTCGCTAAAACTCGAGAACAGCTGGGCCGATTTCGGTAATTCTTTTTTGTTTAGTTCGCCAGAATACAGGGAAGGTTTAAAAACAAAAAAAAAGGGTAGTTGACGAGAGCGAAGCCGCGGGCCACAGTTAGTTTATAATATTCAATAGGATAGGATTTCTATTTTTGACATTAAGAAAGTCAATAAATGCATGTGGGTCAATGATCGTTATTGCACATTATCTGGCGGCTACCTACCATAGCCACGAAATTCTATTCTAAAATGTCAAACACTGATCATTGGTAATTTTTAATGATGATTTTTTATAACTTACCAAGTCCTGCGTGTCCGAAGCAGAAGAGGCAGCCATCGGTCCCGTTGATGACGGCATGGATGACGTCAGTCAGCGCGCTCGAACATATCTCCGTCTGTTGACAAGGAAACAAACGTCAGTACCATCATAATTTAAGCCGAAAGGCGTATATCCAGTACGCGTTGAGCCTGATTTCAAGTGAACGCGTACGGATAGTGTCCTGCTGAACATAGCCTCATTCGACCATCCCCAAAACGAAACGTATTTGGAAAGCCCATAACTAATTCTATTTTTCATATTTACCACCTATTTATGATTTGAAATAATGTGGCTAAAACCTCAACATGCAACAGTAAATAAAATAGCTGGCGTTACGCAGTTGGGTGAAGGGCCTGATAAAGAAAAAAAAAATGTATTTAAAAATAAAATAGTAGGCCAGAAAGACCAAGAGAGATTTTCTTTTGCGTTATTTGAAGAACGATATAATTTGATCTTGTCTTAAAACTAACTGTTGTTTTTATACAAGATTAAACTATGAAGCAACCGTAAGCCAAAGATGGCATTTTGATAATGGTTTTGACGGTTTAAATCGCTTTTTAATGAAAGTTTCAGTTAAACACTAAGTTGGTACCTACATTTTATCTACAAAATTGGTATTAGAATTAGAACGGTTTAACCTGTGGTTTAACCCAAAGCCTAACAGAAAGTTAGAACTCAAACGAAATTCACATTCATGAGGTGAAGTTTTCATTTGCATACATAATACATAATATATCTATGTGTATGTCATATAGGTAAGATTATCGTTTCGTGAAATTTACAAAATGTTACGGTGATTATTTAAATTTAACTTTTTGAAGCTAGATTAATGGCCCATTCCATACTTTTAAAAGCAAGACTACACACATTAATTTACCCCTAATGAGGGGTTAAACACGATTAAATCTCTATTCATTTACCTCTTTACCCCTACCTAAAAACAAAAGTGTCTATAATGCCGAGAATAATTTAGTAAAACCTGGCACTTAGAGGGTGTTGCCAAACCTGCCGTCGTTCGAACCAGGGTGTTTTTTTTTGGCCGGATTTCAGGTAATTATGCGGACTTAAGGTGGTCCACAGATTAGGGGGCTGAGACGAAGCTTACAGAATATGGGGGTTGTAATGCTGTCGCTAGTTGCCTTCGTGACTTTTGGTAGTGGTGCGCTTATTAAAATTGGGGGATTCTGGGAAATTAAATGTTTGCAGTTGTAACTGTGAAGTTTTATTATTGTTTTTCAAACATTCAATTCCATTTTTGAAAAGCAGCGTGGTGTTTTAAATTCTGATCTGTATTTTATGCTTATAATGCTGCGTTCCATCGCATTTTGGAAAACTCTAAAGTCAAACGGGATTTTCGTGACTCAGAGAAGGATATTATCAATATCAACGTTTTATAATCAATACCAGTACTTGTTACTCACGGTACGGCTGGTCCATAAATTTAGGGTCGCTCATCGAGCTATGGAACGGGCTATTCTTGGGTTCTCTTTGAGGGATCGAATCCGCAACGAAGTGATCCGACAGAGAATCAAAGTTGAGGACATAGCTCATAGGATAAGCAAGCTAAAGTGGCAATGGGCCGGCCATATTAGCCGTAGAATCGATGACCGTTGGGGTAGACGAGTTCTTGAGTGGAGACCGCGAATCGGCAAACGTAAGGTAGGATGCCCTCAGGCTAGGTGGAGCGACGATCTTCGCAGGGTGGCTGGTAGCAGCTGGATGAGAGTTGCCGGTGATCGAGCCAAATGGCGTGCACTTGGAGAGGCCTATGTCCAGCAGTGGACTGTTATAGGCTGATGATGATGACGACTTATTACTAATTTAATGAAGTTGTCATAAAAGAAAAGCGAGTGTTCATTTTGTCGAACAAAAATGTAGGGGATAGTTGTTTTTTTTTTCACAATCATCCATAAAGTAACTACGCATAGTTCCTAGTCTAAAACATTCAAGCATATGTCTTCATTCAATAGATGTAACAACAGCTAGGCTTTTATATTACAGTAATATTATCTTTTGTATGAAATATAATTTAGTGCTCTCTTTACCCCTGTTTTTGTCCCGGCCGCTCCACAGATAATTAAAAGGACTTAAGGTGGAGCACTGAGATTAGAGCTCTGTAGGATGGCACACTCTTACGTTTTATGGCGGATAACTTAGAAAAGAACGGGAGTATAAAAGACTTTGAAAGAATGAGGTATAAAACAGATTGTTATGACGAAAAAAAGTATTTAGTTTTTGCTCCTTCATTTAGGACATAATTTAAGTAACTGCTTTTGCGTGTTGCGCTTTCTTGATATTGTACCAAATAATATATAGATTACTATCTCATATAAAAATGTGTTACAATAATTAGGTGTGTATCCAGTCTCTTTCGACAAATGGTATGATTATGAAATATAATTATACAAAACTATGCAATGGTTGAACAAAATCCACTATCTTGAGGACTAAAAGGTAACCAAAAGTATGTATGCATGTGATGCGTATAGGAACTTGAAGAGTCTGTTTGTGTGAAAAGAGTGTGTATGTAAGTAAATATGAGTATTTTATCAAATGAAAGATATAAGGTTTTCCGTTTCTGTATAGTTAAGACCAAGCAGCCAGTCTCGAACCTGTTTTTTACACCTAAACTTCGATTAGGAGAAGATATTGAGCTTTTTGTTTACTTTTTCGTACAGGTATGGTCCGACGCATGAGAAAGCCTTATTGCCAAACTTAAGTTTGCAGAAAACTATGTTTATAAATGTTTTATTTATCTATTTATCTAATTTTGCTCTGGCAGAGGTGTAGGCTTTCGTGGCCTGGGTCGACGGCGTGCTGTGTTTATCACACACCTCAAAGAGCTGTCAGCCTAAAAGACGGGGTCCGCTAGGGCCAGTGCCATGATCCTTTTTCAGGTCATACGTTTTATCTGTTACATGGTCCCTGTATTATGTTCACTGCTTTAAATAAACACAGGACTTTCCGGCACATCACCTGAAAGCATGGTGACCCCATCGCAGGGGATATAAGTTCTACACGGAAATACTGAATTTGTTTTGAATGAAAATTTTAATGATCACGACTCCGTTCACTAATTGAGAGCGCTTAGTCCGTAATGGAGGGACGCCAGTTAATCAATTTTTGTTATTAACTTTAGCTTCAGTGCAATTAATTTAAAACAGAAATTGATCGAGTGTTTTTGAAGGAAAAATATTTTTTTTGCTAAATCGTTATCAAACGTCCTTGGATTACTTTTTTGTAAATTGCTAAATGTCTTCGTTATATTATAAACTAGCTGTCCCGCGCAACTTCGTCTGCGTCACATTTTCCGCTCCTAAATAATATTGCAACAAAAAATTGAGATTTAAACTATCCTATCTCTCAAGTTGGATCGAACTGCACATGGTGTGCGAATTTTATTATAATTGGTTAAGTGGTTTAGGAGTCCATTGAGGACAAACATTGTGACACGAGTTTTATATATATTAAGAAGATGAACAAATAAATCTGGGTATTTTGGGGGATTCTTGCCCCTTAGCCTCTTTCCAGGATCTGCCCTTGATAACCTATTCATAAACATAGTAGGGAATTCCACTATATAGCACAATGCAAGTACAGCTGTGAGAACAATGCAAGTACAGCTGTCAGCACAATGCAAGTACAGCTGTAAGAACAATCCAAGTATTCCCTCCCAAATCGATTTGTGAAAATCATGATGATGATGATATTGATGCATTTATGCTTTTTATTCTTATTCTTACCCTAATCTCTTCAAAGTTAGAGTAAACAGCCTTCTGGGTAAGCTCACTCCAACGTAATCTTTGTGATCTCTGAGAAAGACATAGTCAAGAGCATACCCATCACAAATAAAAAAAAAACATTTCAAAAGCGTTACATCAGTTTTGGAAAACAAACTCACTAAAACATTTTTTAAAATCTCTGAAATTTCACATTAATTAAATCATAACTGACTGACATACTCCCTTCTACGATTGATTGAGGTTCAAAACTTCTCTGGGATATTAATATCGAAAAGTTACAGTTTGATCCAGTTGCGTAGATAAGTTTAAAATTAATTTTGCTGAAAGTAGTTTCCAATTTATTAGTTTCAAATCCTAAACTAAGGCCCTTCATTAAGCAGTAAGTAGGCACATTATTTGTTCAAATGATTGGTCAGTGAAATTTTATGCTTTGAAATGTTGATAATGTTGCATTGGAAATCACTCGCCCTTCATCAATTGTACTCAAACGCGGTTTCCTCCTGTACAATACTAATTTTTGGGGATAAATATAATGGGGATAAATATAATGACCACCATAAAATGCTTTGATACCCTTAGTTTTGTAACCAAAAATATCTACTTAACACCAGAAAAATAGTCACGACTCCACTTTAAAATTGTATTCGACCACCAAATTTAGTAAATGATCACCAAATCTTAGCGAGCAAATTAATATTCAGTTAGTATAATATTCAAATTGTATAGTAACGTGTCTGCGTCAAATCCCTTCTATTGTTGGTGAATCATTTGGTTTAATCGGATAACGAGATATAATTTTGGTGATCATTTACTACTTTTGGGATAACAATAATTTATTTGGACTCATTTTGCTTAAATAGGATAGCAGAATTTAAAAACTTTGGTTATAATTTTACTTTAAAATGTTAGTTTAATTTTGGTGATCATTTACTATTTTTGGGTTACTCATGATTTACTTGGAGTCATTTTACTTATATAGGATAGCAAAGTGTTAAATCTTTGGTTATAATTTTACATTATAATGCGAGTTTCATTTTGGTGATCATTTACTACTTTTGTCTGCTATTTGTTACTATATCATAAGCCCTAATTTTTCATTAGACTTCTTTCTGAAAATATCTAGGAAAACTCTTTTCATTCGAATAGGGAATATCGTAACCTATTTTTAATTTACAAAATTAAATACTTATTAGCTCTAGTGAAGAATCATGAAATTCATTTTTAAATACCTGCAGCGATAAAGTTATACAGCTTCGAAGATTAGAATGAGAAGTCCGATATGAATTTTGACGTCAACTACTATACAGCTGCCATATAAAGGAGCGTTTCAACAATCAATTCAATTTTCAAGCCCGTTCCATCATCGGACCTCAAGACGTACGGCGATGTACCACCTGTACGTGGACATCCTACCCATAGGTACGCACAAAACGTTTTGGGAACACATTCATTGTGCGTACAGTCTTTAGGTCAAGAGTGAATAGGTTACTTCTAGGCAAGCGTGCTCCGTCTTAGACCGCATCATCGCTTACCATCAGGTGACATAGTGGTCAAACGTATGCCCTATCAATAGTGAAAAAAAGACAATTCTGCGGAGCAGTGCTAATCCTCAAGTTAAATTTTACTCGTATTGTAAGTAGAAAATACATAAAATAATAACCATAAATCATCAAGTAATAACAGCATCGGCAATATATTTCATATAGTTGGGAATATGTGGAGGGCTTGTCCCAAATATATTTCATAATTACACTGGATTTCACCGAGTCGCGACATGATGTATGTTAGCCGAAGCTGACATATTGAGCTACCGTCCAGCGGCTTCCACTGTTTTACTACAGCACTAGATTGTAATCAATATTACGCATGTAAATCTTTAAGTTTATTTATATTGTACTTTGTATGGACTCGTTTTTCTGGCGCCACAACCTGAGGGCCAATAGGGAATATGCATGAAAAAAATATTTACTGTCGATACAGTTTGTCTAAAAATATACAAAAATATGATATTAACAGTGAAAATAGAATCACAATTGCTCGAAAAACAAACGAGTTATAACTATTTTAAACAAATGTATCTCTCTCTCTCGCGAAAACGCCGTTTTATATGGCAGCTCTATAGACGTCATGGAATTTGACGTCATAGTTCACATCGGACTCCTCTTTCTAATTATAATCTTTGAAGCTTTATAACTTCATCGCTGTTGAAGGTATATAAAAATAATTTCATGATTGTTTACTAGAGCTAATAATTATTTAATTTTGTAAGTAAAAAATCGCATGCATATTCCCTATTCTACTATTATTTTTAAAAACATTCGCATGTCAATCGCAAACTGCTTTAAGCCTTAATTTTCATACAATTTTAACAGTTTGCGATTGAATTAAATGATTTTTTTACTTTGATAATTATGGATTATTAGCTGACCCGCGCAACATCGTCTGCGTCACAGTTTCTTTTATTGCTCCGCTCCTATTTCTCTTAGCGTGATGATATATAGCCTTTCTCGATAAATGGGCTATCTAAAACCGAAAGAATTTTTCAAATCGGACCAGTTTCCTGAGCGGCATTAGCGCGTTCAACCAAACAAACAAACGAACTCTTCTGCTTTATAATATTAGTATAGACATATTATGTAAATGTAAATACTGTCTGTATGGCTGATGTTTATGAGAAAAAAGAACTCAGTTTGTTTTAACATACGTCTGGCTACATAGGTTCCCTCTCCATAACTTGTTCCTTACCATTCACTCAATTTTAGAAGTCGAGTTTATTGATATCCGTTTTGATAGTAATGTAAACAAGTCATAAAGGTAGATTACTAACATAATTACGGCGGATCCCGGTGGTCCGGCGTCGGACGCTAAGCCTGCGTAAGCCGCCGTCCGGCACTGTCCGGCCCCGTCCGGTGAGTTATTGCGCGGATAAGTTACATCAACGCTTGTATAACTACATTCGTGTAAGGTCCATATATAGGTCCGTAGCGTAATAGCTCTCTTAATTATTTTAATCGCAGAGGAGGGGTTTATTGATTATAGAATTTTATTTTGCGACCATTTTGTGCTTCGCGCAGCGTTTGAAGGCTTGAATGTTTGATCAAGTATCTTGACTTCTCTCTGAAAATTTCAAATGGTTTTCAAATAATATTCGATCTAGTAATAGGCAAGCTCACGACACATATTTTTGTAGTAAATTATTTTGTTTAGTTATCTAATGGACTGTCAAAATCTTCAAACAAACTAAGTGAAAAGTTGTTTAATTTGATTGATTGATTGCAAAGACAGAACGGAGATGAAATGGTAAGGTTGTTTGTTATGCTATAGAGAGGTAAACAAGCAGGAGTCAAGCTGATGGTAACTGGTTACAACCGTCTGTAGTCAGCTGAGAACATGACAAACTTCCCTGGTTCTATAAAAACCTGTCTACCATATCTCTCTTTATTTCTCGAACGAAATTTCAAGAAAGCTAAAAAATCTTCTGCTTTCAGGAGGTTTTCAACCAATCCTATTTCAATTCACACACGATAGTTGAGTGGCAGAAGTCAATATTTAGAAAGCCGACTAAAATTTGATAAAAATCGCCGCATTGGTTTGTTTTTACCAAGAGATGGTCACAAAAAGGTATAAAAATCTTACTTTTTTAGGGCTCAATACCCATCGAGTAACTAACGTCTGACTGTCAGCAGGCTGTATCTCAAGAACCGTATAAATAGACAGTTGAAATTTTCACAGATTGTATTTTTATATTGCCGTTATCACAAAAAAATAATAAAAAATGAGTTTTATATTACGGAACCCTTCGTATGCGAGGCGCACTTGGCCGTATTTTTTTTTACCATCGGCTGGCCACGAAATTTAAAATAAAAATCTTAACTGTCAAAAGTGGCCAGTATTTCATAATCCTTTATTCCAAACAAAATAACTAGGAGTGGAACAGACTCTCTGCCTGCATCTGTGTTTCCAAACGTTTACAACCCTAATCTTATCAAAGTTATAGTGAACAAGCTATTCCTGGGTAAGCTCGCTCCATCGTAGACTTTGTCTGTCTTCTCTGACCTAGACTAGAGTCAAGAGCAGACTCATCTCAAATAAAAATAAAAAAAACACCGGCCAAGTGCGAGTCGGACTCGCGCACCGAGGGTTCCGTACAAACCAGTAGGTATTATCTATAAGCAGACGTTGTGATTTACGATTTATAATATATAGCTGACCCGTGCAACGTCGTCTGCGTAACATGTTTCATTACTGCTCCGCTCCTATTGGTCTTAGCGTGATGATATATAGCCTATAGCCTTCCTTGATAAATGGGCTATCTAATACTGAAAGAATTTTTCAAATCGGACCAGTAGTTCCTGAGATTAGCGCGTTCAACCAAACAAACAAACAAACTCTTCTGCTTTATATTGTATAGATTAAAAAAAAAAAACTACTTACTAGATCTCGTTCAAACTAATTTTCGCTGGTGGTTTACATGGTAATGTAAATCATATTATATTTTTTTTAGTTTTATCATTCTCTTATTTTAGAAGATAAGGGGGGGGGGGACATTTTACCACTTTGAAAGTGTCTCTCGCGCAAACTATTCAGTTTAGAAAAAAATTATATTGAAAACCTTATTAACATTTTTGAAGACCTATCCGATCCATAGATACCCCACACGTATGGGAATGATGAAAAAAAAGTTTTGAGTTTCAGTTCTAAGTATGGGGACCTCCAAAATGTATTGATTTTTTTTTATTTTTCTGTTAAAATCTTTATGCGGTTCACGGAATACATCTACTTACAAAATTTCAATAGCATGATTCTTATAGTTTCGGAGAAAAGTGGCTGTGACATACGGACGGGCAGACAGACAGACATGACGAATCTATAAGGGTTCCGTTTTCGCCATTTGGCGACGGAACCCTAAAAAGTTTTAAAAAAGATACAAAACCCTATGCTTGGAGTCATTGACTGGAACACTCCTATCTTCAGCCCACACAAGACAGTTCCTCGTCTCCTAATCTCAGTATAGCACTGCATTAGACACTGCAGCTTACTTGTGCGTTCAGTAATTACATTCGAACACTGGCATTACGCGGTTAAGTGATTTATTGCCACATTTGCCACGTTTGCCACGGTTATGGAGCTGTGATTCCTGATCGGGATTTCTGGTCTTAAGTGGTATGATGTGTGGGGTATTAGCGTGTGGTATGCGTGCGTTTTAGCTGTGAGAACGAAGATGGATAAGACTGAAGTGGGATTTGAGATCAGTGTGTATTTTATGGTTAGGTTAGTCGTAAATCTGAATACAGGAGTGCAACTTCTACAAGTTTTCACATTCGCATCGTTTTCGCATCTCACTCGCAAACTGTAAAAAAAATATGAAAATAAAGACTTTTTTGACAGTTTGCGATTGACATTCGAATGCGAAAGTGGTTTAAAAATTAGTAGAATTGGCCCTACGATATAACTTTGAACCCCTTTTTAAGCATAGTGCGTGTACATTAGGAGTTATCTTATATGGAAAAAGAGAGCAGAAAGCTATGTATTGTTGTATTTGATCAATTTGTACGTGCATTAGTTGTAGTAAGAAGCCAGTAAATCTGACTCCAGTCTTGCCAAGATATACCGTGTTACCCAGATAATGGGTTTTGGAGGTCTGGTAGGCCGCCATTCTACATAAAATACTGGTATTCATAGCTGAATTTGGTTTGACTGGAAGCCGACCCCAATTAGGTTGGGAAAAGGCTAGGCAGATGATGATTAGTTGTACTAAGTCTGTAAAGATTCGTCTCAATTTATTATCCACAAGCTGATGCTCGCGGCTTCGCCCGCTTGACAAATTATAGGATACTAAAACCTTCCTCGAGAACCACTCTATCCATTTTTTAATTTGATGAAATCGGTGCAGTTTTTTTTGAGTTTAACGCGAACAGACAGACAGAGGCGGCGGAAGACTTTGTTTTATAATATGAAATGACGAACGTGTATTTCGTAATTCGGTAAGTTGTGCAACTGAGGAGCTCGTGGCTAAATAATAAAAGCCGCACAGGTCGATGTTCAAGGTTAAGCAACGCTTGCCGAGGTTGGTCTGTGGATGGGTGACCATCTTAACATATCGAGTTTCCTCCGTGCCTCGGAAAGCACGTTAAGCTGTTGGTCCCGGCTGTCATTTGGAGATCTTTGGCAGTCGTTACGGATAGTCAGAAGCCAGAAAATCTGACACTAGTCTTGCCAAGGTACCGTGTTACCCAGTTATTGGATGACTGTGGAGGTCTGGTAGGCAGCCGCTCCAGTACAGTCAGGAAAAGGCTAGGCAGATGATGATGGTAAGTTGTGCAACTCGCACGGTATTTGGTTTTCATTGGTGAACTAATTAATAATTAACAAATAATTATTATAAACGTGAGTTTGTGATGGATTGATTGTAAGATTATCTTTGCATTGTATAGACTCATTAAATAATCTAACCATGATTTTGTAAAAAGGCAGTGTTTAAAAGAGTGTCCATGGAGTTTCTTGCACGTTCTTCTCCATAGGATCTACTCTTTGGAACGTGCAACTGCCGCGCTGGAGATAGGGTCGGTGAGTTTGTTTTGTTGCAGAATAACTTGCTACTCTTGTCGCTAGCGCGGCAGAATTAGCTTCATCTATTTGACTGACATACCTTGACTATTCAAAAGTGCCTGTAAACTGGTCTATTTGAAATAAAGGATTTTGTATTTGTTGTATTTTGTATTTGTATTTGGATAGATGAGTAATTTCAAAACTACTGAACAGATTTTGTTGAAACTTTACAATAACACATAGGCTATAATTTACTAAGGGATGAAGTAACCATGCTACC
Organism: Ceramica pisi; assembly: GCA_963859965.1. Taxonomy (NCBI): domain Eukaryota; kingdom Metazoa; phylum Arthropoda; class Insecta; order Lepidoptera; family Noctuidae; genus Ceramica; species Ceramica pisi. The sequence goes on along the minus strand of OY982536.1, from coordinate 21,730,560 downwards.
TACGTGAGAGGAGCCGCAGGCAGCAGTTAGATAACAGTCACTTTGCTAAGTATGTTCGTCTGGTATGAAACACAAGAGGAACGTAAGATTAGAGAAAGTACAAGAAGGAAGGATTTTAAACACAAGATGGCACCAAATTTCAATGTAGCTAAGCATTGCTAAGGGTACCAAGCAGTGGAACTGTTTAATAGGTTACCAGCTAATTTAAAGTTATTAATTTATAGTAAAAATGTTTCTACTCAGTATCAGATTTTATGTCACATGATAAAAAGTAATTTATTATAATATTAAAACATTGAAAAAACTTTCGACTTGAATTGATTTTTGACTTATTCTATAACTTTGGCCAATCATCTACATTTGACATTATATCTGACATTATTTATAGACATATAGTTTGAATTGCTTGATTTGACATTATAATTTATTTAAGCTTTCTTTTTTTTTTTGCTTTTAATGTTATTAATTATTATGTACCTAAATTCTACACAATGTATATTGTTTGAAATAAATATATGATGATGATGATGAGTAGAAAATTAAGCATTCAGTATTCTAAATCCCTCCTCCTGTGACACACGTCATATTCTAACATGACAACACATGTTCCTACAATTAATCCGTGCATCCGCGGACATGGACATGCCGATTACACCATGCTAATGGGATTCGCATGCACCGCTGGCCCTGTTGTGCGAATTGTTCACGTTTGCTCGTGTTTCCGCTGGTTTAGTGAGTTTTAGGGTTTATATTACAGGAGTGTGGCAACACTGGAAGCTTTTGCGGGTCGGGATGGTATTTACTATATTGTTTCGTGTTTGGCAAAACTTATTTTCTTAAGGTGAATGCTCTAACCAGCCCGCGAATATCAAATTTTCTCACGTCTTTTTGCAATTTGCAGGCCAGTGCTAGGTTGTATGTTGATTAAAATATTATTCGCAACTGTAAGACATATATGTAGTTATAGAATTATAATCACACAATCACAAAATCATCAATACAACGCTTTAAGTTCATAAAGCTCTAGGAATTACTTTTTCTGTTTTATTTTTGTTCCTAAAGCTTTATGAACTTAGAGCGTTGTATTGATGATTACAATTCTGTAACTGCATATGTCTTACAGCCGCGAATAATATTTTAATGAACATACAACCTAGCACTGGCCTGCAAATTGCAAAAAATATTAAGAAAATTTGAATTTCGCGGGCTGGTTGGAGCATTCACCTAAAGTATTAATAGTAGGCTTCGACCACTTGACAAATTATATGCTAAAACCGTCCTTGAAAACTACTATATTCATTGGTGAAAACAGCATGAAAATCGGTGCAGTAGTTTTAGAGTTTATCGCGAACAGACAGACAGACAGACGCGGCGGAGGATTTTGTATTATAATATGTAGTGATTTATAATATGAAGCGATGTAATATGACTATCATAGCCACATTTCATCAAAAAGTATTTGCATTAAATATTGGTGATACAACGAACGTTATTCCGCTGCCTTTATTACAATTAATTAGCTGACCCGTGCAAAGTCGTGTGCGTCACATTTTTCATTAATGCTCCGCTCCTATTGGTCTTAACGTGACGATCTATAGCCTTCCCCGATAAATAAGCAATCAAACACTGAAATATTTTTTCAAATCGGACCAGTAGTTTCTGAGATTAGCGCGTTCAAGCAAATAAATAAACAAACAAACAATAATAAACAAGGTCTTCAGCTTTATAATATTAGTATAGATTTGAGGTCTCAAATTCCCTTATTTCATATTAATTTCTCTATTTTTGTCTTATCAGTAATCATCTCTTTTCAAGATACACAATAATTATGTAACTTACGTTTCGTAAAATATTGAAAACGACTTCAACATCGACATCCTGTAAGTTGCTTCCAAGTTCTTAACTATTCAGTCGTCATTTTTGCAACTTTATCTTCAAACGAAAACTTTTACGTTAGATATAAAATGCTACCTTATAAAAACGTGACTAGGGAATTGATAACATCGTATCCAGCAGCAAATTGGCTGTTCCTAACGTAACTAAACGTACCCATTTACATTTTCTTTTACACACGTTTTGTTTAGATTAGATCACCAATGTTCCACGGAACATTACAAGGTGAACGAAAAACCCTTGGGAGAAAATAACTACTGCAACAAACCCTCTTACACAATACCAGGGGCACATAACACTAAAGAGCCTGCTCATAAGCTCTAAAATCTCGTTAAAACCGCTAACAATTTTCTATCTTCAACGGGAAAAATGTGAAAATTTTCGGTAAAGGGGAACGCGAAAGTTAGTCGCGCAGTGCACGCCGTTTAACAATTTAAACAGGAGAAGTCGGGGCTCGCTCCGCTGGCGACATTTTTGGTGCATGAAATTCAGATGGGAGAGTAGAACTAAGCGGGAGTGCAGTATGCATGCGGTGCAAGAGAGGGGAGCGAGCGGGCGTGATGACGCCGCGTTTTGTAACGCATTATTTTACTGTGTTTGCTAAAAGAAAATTTGTAGAGAGGAAAATACTTGCTATTAAAAAAAATTGTACAGAACTGTTAGATCTGAATTCAGACGACATATTTTGCTGAGTCATGTCATTTTTAGTTTATTATTTACTAGCTGTTGCCCGCGACTTCATTCGCGTGTAATTTTTTTTTGTTACTTCTAAAACCTCCAAGAGAATGTGTCCTAGTTTCATGATCGGTTGATTAGTTTTTGCGTGAAAGCGTAAAAAACAAACTTACATTCACATTTATAATATTAGTAAGAATTATATTGAATTTGTCTATAAAACTATACACACAGCCGTGTACTAAAACTACACTTGGGGCGTTTAGTTAGTTCGCATAAGTAAACATTTTGTATTTTCTGTAAAAGTTTGTCAACTTTTTAGCACCTTATGATATCTACACGAATATTATAAAGAGGAAAGATTTGTTTGTTTGAATTGAATAGGCTCCGAAACTACTCGACCGATTTATCATCACGCTAAGACAAATAGGAGCGTAAAGGAAAATGTGACGCAGACGAAGTTGCGCGGGTCAGCTAGTTTCTTATAATAATATGTAACATTTCCAGCACACGCTAACCGCTTAAAACTTAACCCGTTCGTTTAGAACGAAAGTTTTATGTAAGACTAGGTAAGCATTCTCTTATTTTTACCTCAGGACCGCCTCGGGACGGTAGAATGCGACGCGAGACGTTTGTACTAAGAATATGCTCCCTTATAATGTATCGCATAATACCTTTAAATATTTCAGGGGAAGCTTCGACGATGGACATTAATTTTGTCTGCGAGTTTGACATTCTTGCTTGGTTTTGAATTGTTATTGAATTTGCTAAACGGGCTTGTTGTTTCTGATAAATTTAAGTGTAATGGATGAAGAAATACCCGTGGCCAGAGGGTATTTATTAATCCTATGTACGGTGAATTTGGGCTTTACCTTATCGTTTCTTATTCTTTGGCTTTGCCGAAGTTTGATAAAAATAAAGGAGTTTTGCCCGACTTGCTAAGCAGCCGATAATTATGTCTGCTTGTAATTTAACCCATTTTATCGACATCAGCCATTTTCTGCTTATTAATCAATCAAATTTTATTATTTTTCTATGTTTATAAAACTATTAATTAAACTTGAGCTGTCTATTCTAATATAATAAAGCTGAAGAGTTTGTTTTTTATACATCATCTGGCTAGCCTTTACCCAACTATATTGGGGTCGGCTTCTTAACCTTGAAGATCGACCTGTGGGGCTGTTATTATATAACCACGAGTTTGTTTTTTATACACTAGGCTCTAAAATATTCATGAAATAGGCTATAGGCTAGGCAGAAAACTGGATTTGCAAGTCCTACGAAGTCGAGGGCAAGAAAGAAAATACCGATATAAAAGAAAGAATACCGATCAGTAACAAGTACCACCTATTAATCATATTCAAGTATCCTTCAAAATATACAGAAGTACTTCGATATTCGTTTCGTCTCACTCCCTTTCAAGTAATTTGGGCCAGCTAATTATTGTAATCGCCTCTTTTGTCTGATAATCTCAAAGGCCTTTACTACAATGGCTGTGTTAGTAGCTAGGTACCTCTAACGACGATCATTTTGTTCAGCGGGACGCTTACAAACGTTCTCGGCAATTATTCTGGCTTCTACACGCTTTTATTAAATGGATCTTTAGGTACGAGATTTTGACGTTTAATATCAGGTTTATCAAAGACTAGCGTCATTTTCTGTTAATGCTCCGCTCCTTTTTTGTCTTAGTGATGATATATAGCCTTCCTATTTAGATAAATGGGCTATCTTATATGGAAAGAATTTTTGAAATCGGACGTGTATCCTGAGATTGGCGCGTTCAAGCAAACAAACACACTCTTCAGCTTTATAATATTAACTAGCTGACCCGTGCAACGTCATCTGCGTAACATTTTTCATTACTGCTCCGCTCCTATTGGTCTTAGCGTGATGATATATAACCTATAGCCTTCCTCAATAAATGGGCTACCTAACACTGAAAGAATTTTTCAAATTGGACCAGTAGTTCTTGCGATTAGCGTGTTCAACCAAACAAACAAACAAACCTCTCTGCTTTATAATTATACGAAGGTCAGATATGAGTAAAAAGAAGCGAGCTGAAAATGATCTAATTCCAGTTGTTGATTCCTGTTTTTCTTGTTGCTAAGTTATCTAAGGAAAAGAGAAGCTTATACTAGTAGTGGGCAACGTCAGGCTGCGGATTAAGATGAAGAAGTTATCGTAAGGTGCTGCTATTTTACGATTGCTAACTTAGAACGGTTTAATGGTTAGCTATCTTCCAGCACCACCAACATCACTGATACATTCTGCTTGTGAAGCTATGCTACAGATGAACTGATTCAATCGGACACAATAAATGTGAAGCACAAATCCTACAGTCTGTCTTTGGAGACTAGTAACTGTGGATAAACAATTCCTTCGAGAATATACCAATGAAGGTGAACTCCAAATTTAAAAGGAATAGTAATCATATCAGCCGAATGACGTCCACTGCTGGAGATACTGCCACCACAATAACCGGTCCTGTGGGTCTCGCATCCATTGGTTACCCGTGACCTTCACCAGGTCATTGGTCCACCTTGTGGGAGGCCTTCCCATGTTGCGTCTTTCGGTACGCGGTCGCCACTCCAGAACTTTTCGACCCTATCGACCATCCGTTCTGCGAGCATCTGTCCTGCCCACTGCCACTTTAGTTTGGCGATCCTTCGGGCTATGTCGGTAACCTTGGTTCTCTTGCGGATATCATCATACCTGATTCGATCACGCAAGGTAACTCCAAGTATTGCCCTATCCCACAGAGGGGCCCGAAAGGGCCGACGCCTGCCGGAGTCGCGGGATTATTCACAAGAGACACCGTGGCTCCGGAACACAAAGGGCAATGAAAGAACATGGATGGGTTTTAGTCAGTAGAAGTCTGACACTCCCTCTCGCTACACCCAGAGCGGGAGGAGTCATCGGATGATTTCCCATCCCTAAAAAAAAAAAAAAAGTATTGCCCTATCCATTGTCCTTTGAGTGATTGTAAGCCTTCTGATGAGGCTTATTGTGAGCAACTACGTTTCAGTAAAGGAGTAGTACTTTACTATTAACTTTAGTACATAAAAGCTATCTGCTTCTTATAAATTTCATGTATTGTGCAAGCAATCTGTCATATAAACTCGAAAATAAAACGACACTGGTACCAGAATGACATAAAACTAGAACAGCTTCACTGTCACTAACCTGTGCATCGTCCTGTGAGAAGATAGCATCAAAGGCGAACATCTTCGGCGCGGCCACGCCAACCTTCCTGTCTTCAGGCGCAGTGGCTGCTGGAGCCGTCTCGCAGAGGCTGACCTGCTTCTTACGCTTGTCCATGGAGAAAGTCTGAGTGCCGCTGGTGAAGGGACCCTCGCCTGATGCGCCCACTCGCAGCATCACTTTGACCTGGAAAGAGGGATTAAGTTTAGATATGATGACCCAAACTGAAGGATACAGAGAAAACTTCACTGATATCATTTCTAATAATAAGCAATTGCAATTTATGGAAAATCAATATGAGAACAGCTCGTGCCAACAAACACAGAAGTCAGTTACCATCTTATTATTGAGACTGCCTAAGGCGCACTCAACAAAGATGTTGTTCCGACAAAACCTATTGTCGTTCAGTCATTTTCCGCATGTATTAATTCATTCAGCCCATAAAAAAAGCCTACCTTTTGTCATCAAGGCAGCTGTATGCATTTTTTTTATCGTCATACAGTGCAAAACAACAAAAACTCAACAACCAACGAAAAAATGGGTTTCCAACTTTGATACCCTTTGTCTAGTCTCCTCTTTTTTTGAAAATTCGAATATTCCATCAAAAGTCCATTCAGTTAGATGTAAACTTTTCACAAACTAACCGCGACTGGTATGGCGTGAGCATCCAGTAAATCTCGGCCTAACGAACCGTGGCCAGACAACGGCTTTGAGTCAAAGCCGAGCGGGCGCGCAATGGGTGACGAGCTACGTGGAATACTCGTCAACAGTTAATGGTAGTGAGGGTGTGTTGGTGTATACAATGTGATATACGTAGTTGTTATGGTTACAAGAAGAATTTAGATTTACGTTATTTATGTTAATATAGTCGTGTTAGAATAAGTCCTTAATCGGAAAATATAACGTGTTTTCGCCCCAGCCGAAAATAATTCAGCATTATACTAACACACCGCATATTATCTACAACTTGATTTGCTAAAAGTGTAAATGGCTGTGTTTAGATTTTATTTCGTTCAATTTTGTTCAACAACACTATTGCGCAGAATATAACAATCATGTTTCATCAGTCTTCTCACATAGTTAATTCAATAAGCAAACTCCGCTTTAATGACAATATGTAGGCAACTTTACTAATCCCGACTTGAAGAACACCGCTTGTATTTTATCGTGTGTGTGGAAACACGTCATGGAGCAGGGAAAAAATGGAGTGCTTGACGCAAAGATTGGATATTATGCTGTCGTGCAGATTGGCACGGCGTCCGAAAGCATAATTTTGCTTGTCACACAACACTGTTCAAATAGAAAATTGACGGTTTAAATGACATTGTCTACTAATAACTTTTGACTGACAGTGATACATTTTAGGCGATTAACCAAACCTAGGCCAATATTTTGGAACAGAAACGCACTGCAATGGTTACACACTAAATTATTTAGTTGTGTCACTCTACTGTGAAGTTAGTCAATGTGACTTGCGTGGATTAGTTTGCTAAGCAACAATAACTGTATCGCGACCAATCAATTTAATCTTTGGGAATGGTGGTGACGAATCATATAAAATAAAGACTCATCAGCAATGTTCCCGATTCTGCCCATTACAAAGCCCTAAGGCTGATTCAGGTTTCACAGAAATGGGCATATTTTCCTGCTTCAGTTAGCATTTCATCCTTTTTCTTTCTCACAGCGCCTTCTGTTGTTAAGTAAATTCTTTTTGCACGTCCTATCAAATGACACAATTCGATTTTCAAAACAAGACGACTGATAACTCCATTCCCTCTTCTTCCATGTCTCTAATACGCAAACTAGTTACTGATAGTTATAGTTACGTAGTTATAGTTACGATTAGTTACATAACTCGGAGTTCGTCTCGCGTATCATGAGATGTAATTAGTTAGGAATTAATTACACCTGCGTTGTCTTACATCACTGATTCGCTGATTTGGGGGATGGTGTAAACGATTCTTGTTTCTTGTTTATTTTAACTTAAATGGTAATTTCGGCGATATGTTGTGTTGGTTGTGGGGTTCAGAAAGCTTGCATTGTAGGTACTAATATATGACTGTAGGAAGTCGTTTTTAATATAATATATCTATACTTATATTAGCAGAAGAGTGTGTTTGTTTGTTTGTTTGGTTGAACGCGCTAATCTCAGGAACTACTAGTCCTATTTGGAAAAACATTTCAGTGTTAGATAGCCCATTTATCGAGGAAGGCTATAGGTTACATATCATCACGCTAAGACCAATAGAAGCGGAGCAGTAATGAAAAATGATACGCAGATGACGTTGCACGGGTCAGCTAGTTTATTAAAATATTGTCAGTAATGAAGCATTATTAGATATTGAGCGCCGTGTACAGTAATAATTGGATTTCAGATTTATATACTGTGTATTGTCATAGCTGAGCTGAATTGTCGTAGTCTGTAGTCTGTCACACATCATCTGCCCAACCCATTCCCAATTATATTGGGGTCGGCTTCCAGTCAAACCGGATTTAGCTAAAAAACAGTATTATACATGGAGCGGCTGCCAACTAGACCTCCACAACCCATTAAATGGGTAATAAAGTAAATAAAATAAAATAAATATGCAAATGTAGTCTTTGGTAAGTTGTTTATAAGAGAAGAATAATATGCCTATTGAGCAAATAGAAATTCTACAGCCAGGCTGATTGCATCTCCTGCCGGAGTCGCGGGATTATTCGCTAGAGACACCGTGGCTCCGGAACACAAAGGGCAATGAAGGAACATGGATGGGTTTTAGTCAGTAGAAGTCTGACACTCCCTCCCGCTACACCCAGAGCGGGAGGAGTCATTGGATGATTTCCCATCCCTAAAAAAAAAAAAAAAAAAGGCTGGTTGCATCTGGTAAGGTTGCAAATTTTTTTGGAAGATGTAACGCGTCTCAAAGCCATTTTGAGGAAATAATAGTAGGTTTTAGTCGGTAAGAGTTTGACACTCGCCAAGAGCAGAAGGAGCTGTGGGAAGGACTCATTTGATGAACAAAGTGTCTGACTGCTTATAAATAATACGAATTAAGTCCGTTTAAAATCTAGATGAGTAGGTTGGTACGAATGCTAGCGAATCGAGTGATATTTTTTGTAATATTTGCTTGATCAAATGGCTTAAAATTTTTGCGTAATTCATCTTGCTCCTTTATTTAAATATTTCAGCATCTTTTTTTCCAGCAGCCTCCATCATCATGCCTATATTCAAGAACTGCCAAAAAACCGTTATGAAAATCTCTTAACTCGGCCGCTTACACTAAACACACAACTCATTGTAGCCACGGATACGTGCGAGGTGTCGTTAATTAACGAGCCGCGGATTCCATTACGTAATTAGTTAAGTGCGTCTGACAGGTTTGCTGGATACAGGCTACAGGTACCAGTGGAATATATTAATAAATAGCTAATACCTGCGACTTTAGAGGAGCTCGTGGCACCTGACAATCCGTAACGACTGCTAAAGATCTACAAATGGCAGCTGGAACTAACAGCTTAACGTAATTTCCAATGTCACCCATCCACAGACCCAACGCTGCAAGCGTTACATAACCTTGAAGATCAAACCTTACGGCTATATTTTTTTTTTAAAACGATATTTTCAAGATTATGTACTAGTATTTTATGTTATACTAGCTGACCCGTGCAACGTCGTCTACGTAACATTTTTCATTACTGCTCCGCTCCTATTGGTCTTAGCGTGATGATATATATATAGCCTATAGCCTTTCTCGGTAAATGGGCTATCTAACACTGAAAGAATTTTTCAAATCGGAACAGTAGTTCCTGAGATTAGCGTGTTCAACCAAACAAACAAACAAACTCTTCCGCTTTATACTCGTAATATTAGTATAGATAGGCAATCTTACTGTTACGTGACATGATCTTGCTAATAGATAAACACTGCTAAAATCTGTCCTATATTCCCAAAGCCCCAAATCATACGAGAAAGACCTTGGCACTGAGTATAGATTTCTGTTTTAATATTCCAGACCGCCAAAGGTTACCCATCCCTGCTCTTTGATATCTCTAGTCCCTTATTACCCAGTCCTGGCCACTAATTCTTGCGAAATGTTCCACTAATTTGCGGCCTGGGCCATTGTCTGAATTAGTAACGACAACTTGCCCTGAATTAGCTCTCTGATTGTAGTTTACAGCGCGCCAGGCTTCAATAGCTCATTAGTCAGATTAAGAACTTGCGTAATTAGTTATCTCTGCACTGATTATGTGTTGCTATGTTAATTAGTTTATTGATTAATAATAGAACAAATGATAGCGGCGCCAATGTCGCTAGGGTTGCAATCCCGAAAAATATTGGGATGAAGATTCCAAAAAAAAATTGCTTATAGGTAACAGCCAATATTCAGCGATGTCTATAAACATATCCAACATACTATTGTTTATTTTATTTTGAAAATCATACTGTAATTTTCAATATAGATTTGTAACCAGGATAAATATTAATACCAAGAAATACAAATTGCGTAACTTAACATTGATTTCAAATTCTGTTCGCTCAAAACGGGGTCGTGATGTTAGAGTGCAATGTTCTTTTGATATGGTTTAATTTATACAGGACAAGTACGTACCCGAAGAAACCTTAGCGGCTTATAAGAGAGCTCTTTTTGTCGAGTATTTTTCAGAATTTTCCACGTTTTCACCAAGGAGCAAATGTATCAGATTTCTATTGAAAAGTTAAATGACTTTCACTCAAAGCAATTTAGATTCACGCAAGATATTGATAGACTTCAACTTTTAATAAAATTCCTCGAACCAAAATGATTGGTTGACATTTCCTTTAGAAGTATTGCTAGACTCCTAAATAAATCTACCGTTGAAGAGGAAAAATAAAATAAAAAAGTGTTGCTCCTTTTTAAAAGTGTTCCCTCATAAATCCACACACGCAATCGCTACATCCCCTTTATTATTTGCAAATGGCGACACAGAGAGCTGTCAAAAACGCTTTTAAATTTCAATTAGAGTAAGGATTTGGAGTCAATGGAGCGTTTGATTCGAGCCTGCAGCAGACCGGCTAAATCCCTCTAAGCTGGATGACTGACGGACCGCGCGGGTAGCGATACCGCCGCGTTGTCGCGAGTGTGTGCGCACCCTTACACACTGATACAAATTAATATTGATGTCGAAGGGACTGTTATGTAAATTGTCGTTATTAAATATTAATAGGCTAGATTCCATCATCCACAAATTGCAAAACTATTTAGTCCGTCAGTTAGAGTATTGAAAAATCATAGACTCGTATTTTTTGTTTTTGTAAATCAATGAATATTGACAAAGATAAAACGCATCAAAACTAGCGAGTGGGGGCTCGTGACGTCACGACTCAGTAAAAATTATGCGAAGGTGTGACGTATTGAGAATTTGAAAAGCGTCGTAAATTCGTCAATTTTGGTTCCCGTAACAAAAGAAAAAACATGGGTCAAATATTTTTTGATAATCTAACTGACGGACGAATTAGATTTTTTCAGGACACAAGCCCATTGTTGTTTGTGACTGTTTCGCCATTTCGTCTTCGATTTAAATTAGGTATGATTCATTATTAATTTTAGACTAGTGTTGTTTGGTTGTAAAACCGATACGTTGGTATTTTAAAATATTCATTTTCAAAGCCAGTTACTTCATATGTTTTAAAATTAACTAGGATCAGTAGAACAACGATTCAAAAGGTGACTTAGCAAATTCAAGCTTTTATTATCAAGCAAAGTTAATATTATTTACACTAGTATGTTTGGACGTATATAGTAGCATTTGATCGAGCTAATCGTATCAGATAGGGCGAGCGGCACCGTTGACGGGTAAAGCCTAAAATCCTGAGTGACGCGCGTCCCTGTGCGAGAGATATCGCGCGGGTGCAAGCCGCACCGCGCCGCATCGCTGAGTGTGGACTTAGCTTTATGATATAATTGTGCTGTGTGATGACTTCTGTATAAAATACCATACTTGTATTGTTGTTGTTTGAAGAGCTATGGTAGCAGTTAAGATGTTGTATAACAATGCTAAATAAAAATAAATGTTGGATATCAGTGTTTATCAATAAAAGGAACAATTTTTTAACACAAAGTAATAGCTATTACAAGAAAGGAACAACAACTGCACCCGTAGTAAATATTTAGCTGAGACAATGCCATATTTGTCTCTCATAAAACCTCAGCATTATTTATTCATTATGATAATACAACCCTTTAACATGATCGAAAACATACTGTCCCATCAAAACAATCTCAGATTATGCATAAGAAAAACTAAAGAGATATTCATGATTTCTTACATAACAGACCAAATCCCTCAGAATAATAAAATGTAGATGTGATATTATTCAGCGGGACGAAATGACAAACTGCCTCGGAGAGAAAAACAAATCTTGTCGGCAAAGAGGCGTTGGCAGGAGATGTCATTTGTTTTTTTTAGGATTCCGTACCTCGAAAGGAAAAAACGGAACCCTTATTAGGATCACTCTGTTGTCCGTCCGGTTGTCTATCAAGACCGTTTATCTCGAGAACTCATGGAGGTATCAAGCTGAAATTAATATACTTAGGTTTACAGTCTCTTGAAGCTGTGATAAAATCAAACTTCTGAGATAACGTAAAAAAAAAAGATACGGCAGTTTATGCCGCAAATAACGTATATTTTGACACTCTCAAGGGAATCAAAATTTATAGGTTATTTCCAGTTGACGTAGAACTATGAAATTTTGGCAAGTAATACGGTCTTACACTAAAAGTAAAGGGAAAAGTCTGAAAACTAAACATTTGTAATTTCATATAAAAATATATTGTCTTTATTTAAAGTAATATGTACTTCCCTATAAATTTGTACGGAACTCTCGGTGGACGAGTCCGACTCGCTCTTGACCGTTTTTTATTTTTTTCTTGTCTTACACCGGGTGTAAACGGGAAACTCATTTGCTTATGATAAGGATTTCAATTACGCTGGGATAATTTATGCAAATTCTTTGTTTGGAGACGTTTGTAATTAGGTTTTTTTTTTGGTTTTGTTGCTGTTGGTACGTGGAGTTTGTAACAGTTACAGTAATAAAAAATACTAGCTTTTCGTGAATATCGAAAACTATCTTAAGGGAACATAGGTACTCCCGGGATGGTTCCGAAATTCATTCGGATCCATTGGGCCGTTCTAACGTGATTGAGATAACAACGTTCATCCATCCAAACTTGCGCATTTATAATTGAAAATAGTAAGATGGATAAAAAACTGGCCTTTACTCTGGTGATAGATGCAATTATCACTCCTTTTGCTCATAATTATAACCATACTATAGCTGACCCACGCAACTTCGTCTGCGTCACATTTTCCATTAATGCTCAGCTCCTTTTAGTCTTAGCGTGATGATATGTAGCCTATATCCTTCCTCGATACATGGGCTATCTAATACTGAAATAATTTTTCAAATCGGACCAGCAGTTCCCGAGATTACCCCCTACATACAAACTTACAAACATACAAACAAATGTTACCTCTTTATAATATTAGTTTAACCATATTAGTATAAATTGTGTGCCAATTCTACTAATTTTTAAACAACTTTCGCATTCGCATCTCAATCGCAAACTGACAAAATTGTATGAAAATTAAGGCTTTTTTGACAGTTTGCGATTGACATGCGAATGCGAAATTTGTTTAAAAATTAGTAGAATTGGCCCTCTAGTTTCCTTTCCTATACATAAAGCCACGTCACTTATAAAAATCTAGACAATATTCGTACTACTAAATTGCATTAAGGCTAGATATAACATCATAACAGACACACCGTACCTTAACGGCCCAAAAACTTTCTACCAACGCCTATTCCAGGTAATTTATGTAAACTTAGATACATATATGCTACTTGACAATATAACTTCATATCTTCCGCAATATTGCGTCCCAAGATTGTCTGAGATAGGGGAAATAAAGTTTTCCCTCGTTCCATATATTTGCGGTTTGGCTCCAAGCGATGTGACTTTGGTCCTCCCTGTATGGTGTTGCCAGTATATCGCAAGAAATTGCTACCGCAAATTGGTTAGCTGGTAGTTTAAATAGTTTAGTTTTAAGTTGATTCGTTTTGGGTTGTTTAATTTTTACTAATTTTAATATAGAGCTTTGTGAAATCGGAATAAAGCTACTTTTGTACACAAGACGAGCCCAAATTCATTTCTATTATTATAAACTAAGTGGTGGTGGTGGTGGTGGTTAAACCAGGAAGATCTAAGTAGAGATTCAATTTGACTGTTTTTTTTTTGTCAATGTTACTTTGTAGCCCTTGCTCAAGAGTTTTGCAATATTGCAGTGTTTATACAGCTTACCTTTCTAATACTTTGAAGTTGCAAATGAGCCTGCAACTTAACAACCGTTGTTCACAAACAATATAAGAACACATTTCTCTCAAAGGACGCGACCGTCGACTGGTGTGAAAAGTTAGGATGGGTACTTCCGGGAATATTTCATTTATTTTAAGGTAAACTTTCGGTTCTTCATCATATTTATTTACTTGAATGTATGAAATACACTAGGTAGATACTTACATTTTAAATAACTAAACCGATTTCTGAATAATTCATTAGCTTAAAAACCTATCAAACTTTGGCGCCTCCAAATTCAATACTCAATCCAAAAATTGCCCCTTAACCGCGTAAATCTAAGACACCGCGATCTAGCAACACCGCTCGTATATTTTTGGCATTATTCGTGGAGAATTTAAATTTCGAATGGGCTCGAGGCGGGCGCGTCGATCGTGACGATGCGCGGGCGTCCATGCATAAAATTAAACTTGGATAATGAGCCGTTGAGCATTTCCGCGCCTCCGATGTGTTAAGCTGAGAAATTCGCGCCATAACTTTCGCTTTCGGGGATGACTTTTTAAAAATGGGGACGTTAGTCTTACAAGACACTACGGCGGCGTAGAATCGTTCTTGAAATGGATTGAGCTATGCTTTTCTGAAGCTCAATTTGTCAAGTTTTATAAACATAATTTAATAAATGTGTAATAGGTACAGGTCGCGTCACATAAAAAGAACGCTGCATGAAAGTGGGGGGGGGGGGGTGTTTGCGCATGGGTACACTCGCGCACGAAAGTACTAGGCCTATTGTTTTATTTTTGAAGTAGACTTTCGCTCGCGGCATCGTATATTGGTTATTGGTAGGAAAATTGAAAAATTGTATATGCTGGAATATCATTGTATATGTTTGATTCAGTGTAGAATGTTAAATCTAATTACCAAAACTTAAGTACATGTTTTTTACTATTTTATTTTCGAATCTTTTTAACCTTTGCCTCTGCGGTCCGTTTCAAGCATTGTTTTAAATTATCAACTGCATTATTATCAGCCTCTCTCTTCATAAAACAAAATACGTCATAAATAATTTTTCTCTCTTTTCTATATAAAACTTTTGTGCGCGATGAAATTTTGAGAATGAACGTGACGTGGACACTGAGCGGGAAACAAAGGTCGACTGACGAACCAATAGCGCACCGGCGATCACACGGCGCTCCCCGCGCCCCACCTCATACCACCAAATAGATCGATAAATCGCCTAATGCGCAGCTTGACCGCCAACGTTCTTTTTACATGACGCGACCTGTAGCTAGCCAGTTAGCAGTAAACTGCAAATTTTGGGTATGACACGCTAATGTTTGCATGATAATAAACTTACATGCAAAATTATCTTACGAACTAGGGTTTTAAAGTTCTGTTTTTTCGTTTCGAGTCAAGACTAACTAACTTTTACATAGCTTCGGCACAGACTTTAAAAGGCCAACGTAAATTGTTAGTGTTTATTAGATACCTACCCAAAAGTAGGTACATGATGTGTTCATGCCTTATGCTATTATTATACAGAGAAATTGAAAATCTATCATTTTATCTCAAACAAAATGTAGAGCTTTAAACTTAAACAAGTGACACGAAAGTCCCTAACATCGCGGCATACCCAAGCTACAACATCCTCATAAAGGTGCTCCGACACGATCCTATCAAGTTGATCACCTCGAATTTTTAGCCAAATCATAACGTGTAACGAGGTCGTGGGCAGCCGCAGATAAATCACGAAGCACGTTTACGAGGCGACCAATCAATCAGCTGGCGGCGCGACACCGCCGTAAAATATGCCGCAAATGTCACTAGTGATGGGCCTTTTGCGGAATTGGCACGTGATTCCCAAAATACCTACCTAAATATCTATGAAATTATCGGATTGGATTGTTTTTCTTTTGTTTTGTGAGTGAAATTTTTCCTATAGTTGAATGGTAGTTTGTGTTGGTGTTTGTTGAAAACCAGCGTTAGGTAAATGTTAGTGTCTGTCATTTTGTCTAGTAAAATAACTACCTCTTTAAATAGTCAACAAATGTTAGTATTCAATAGTTATTACAAATCAGAAAATAATTATATTTGTGGCTAATTTAAGTACTTATGGCTAATTTATATAAACCGATTTTATATTAAAATTAAAAACTTTGTCTAAAACAAACAGACAATATTTTGAATATCGTTAGTTTATTGAAGGCAAATTGAGTACCCAAATAGAGATTCACTTATTCTAGGCTAGAAACTGCACCATGTAGACTTCCTCATAATTTCTCATAGAAGCGCGCCAACGATTCGCATCTTAATTAAATTTATTAGTTAAATCCGTGATGAAAGCGGAAATTGATGCAAACTGACATTATTTACGAGTTACGCACTGGTGCGGTGCAATTATTGAGTTTAAAATCCAATAATTGCTGTTAGTGGTTCCACGCGGTACGAGAATATCTCGCGTCGGTAGTGATTACCTATGTTTCTATCTTAGGCGGAAAGTGTACTTACTAGAAACTATCAACATTGGATGGTCAAAATATTTGCTTCTTCACATTTTCAGAAACAATGACATTCTTTCAATGTTATTTCCAACTCGGTTTATGTTAAATCCATACGACGATTTAGTACCCAGTACATTTAACTAGTCAATAACACTTCGGTAAATTTCAATTCAGAAACTCCTAAAACGAAAAATACTTCGCACAAGCCATCACTTTACTACACAAACACACGCTTTAATTTAACGAACTCCCAACCAACACCAACACAGCCGAACATCCCGGAAAACACGGGACTTGTCAGCACAACACTGAGGAATTTGTCGCCGAAATGACACTTTATCGTCACTACGCAGCGATCGACAGCTTGCAGCATGCCGGCGATGCTGAGGCTCGTAAATCCGCGATGAAAATATCCCCAGACTGACATAAAACCGTTTTATGTTTTTGAAAAATATCAGCGGTGTCACCTGCGCAAATATGATTGTGTGCCGTCGTAAATTATGTATTACGATGTTTAGTTTCGGAATTATTTTGTTTTATAGATGTGCTTTTGTTTCTTTTTAGATAGGTATTTGGCTAAAAGATGCATGCTGAGGTTAGAAAGAGATGATACATAGGTCGCTTTACACCGCGCACCGGTTGGAATTAAGAACGTCTAATTCAATGTCAAAGTTTGACATGTTTTCATGAGAATTGGATTCGTTTTCAACTTCTAATTCATATTCAGAAACTGCGGGTTACTATAACTGATTATTTATCACAATTTGGACCCTTCTTTTCGCAAAAAAATTAGCCACAAAAAGATCTATACACCCTGCCACCCAAAACCAAATTAATCACCGTCCCACACATAATAAAAAAAGACAAATTACGAGTATTACACAAGTTACCAAAAACCCCATATCCCAACATTCCCAGTGGTATACACCAAGCTTGTTATAGGTCCTGGCTTCTTCCATTTTTATATGTAGTATGACAGCAACATGGAAGCCGTTGCAGATTAAGAAGTGCGCGAAGCATGAATAATGTATGCTCGTGTGTCAAGACGCCTCTAAGTGAGTTTTGAGTGAAGATAGTTAGGCTTGTTTGAAGTGTGTTAAGGTGTATAAGAAGCTGTGAAAAGTGGGTTTTGAGAGGTTATTTTGGTACAAGTTTTTAGGTAAAGGCGAACGGCAAAATTCGGACAGCAAAAATTTTTTTGGTGATTGGTTAGAAAATTTGTACCACTTATTATGGCAACTCGGCCATTTATTTTCATGTAAGTGAACTATTTTTAGAACATGGGATTAATTAATACTATCAATAAAAACATTTCAATAATTATACTAAACAAAACAGTAAACTAAACGCAGTAATGTTTTTCGAAGTTGCCATACGTAAAATATCACAAACATCGAAACGACAATAATTTATTAAGAAATAGATTTAATAGAAAATATATGGTAATAAACACTTACAACCTATAAACCCATAAGTTGCATAAAATCATAATAGTGAACGATGTAGGTAATCAATATTTTTATTTGTTATGGCAATTATTTATTGACAGGTAAAGAAAATCTGTCTAGTGTCCATCAGAACTAAATTATTATCAAACTGTTTCTATCCGCTGCTAGGCAATAGGTATCTCCTAATGCACCCCACTGAGTAGGTACGATCCTCATCTCCATCTACCTACTTAATAGTAAGTAAAACACAAAAAAATAGCGACAAGCAATCTAGAATATTTATTTTACCATCATGTCAATGTTGACGTACCTGTTTTTTACAACCTGCGTTGGTACACTAGTACATAAACACAAAAAATAAAACTGGGTATAACTTTTACGACCCAACATCTAAAAATCTAAGATTTTAAATAGGGTTTTTCTATCGTATTAACTACCCATTAAAACAAACACGATCCCAAAACTCGAAAATTTACTAACTGTACAAAACGCCCATACAAGCCTGCCGTTCGCCTTTAGTTTAGTAATAGTAATAATAATAGTTTTCTGTCTCATTTAAAATGTGTTGTAACACATTTTTTTATTATATTTAGGTGTGACACTGGATCCCGCACTAGGATAATCTGTGTCGCAGGATCCAGTATCTTTCGACAAATGGTATGATTATGAAATATAATTATACAAATGCAATGGTTGAACTAAATCCACTATTTTCAAGACTGAAAGGTAACCAAAAGTATGTATGCATGTGATGTGTATAGGAACTTGAAGAGTCTGTTTGTGTGAAAAGAGTGTGTATGTAAGTAAATATGAGTATTTTATCAGATGAAAGCTATAAGGTTTTCCGTTTCTGTATAGTTAAGACCAAGCAGAAAGTCTCGAACCTGTTTTTATTGTTTGTTGTAGATTGTTGCTTTTTTACCACAGAGTGGCACAAAAAAGCGTTGTTTTATTGGGCTCGAGTAACATCACAGTAAGGCATATCATCGCTTAGCTAACAATGTCACTTAAGTCATTTTGACAAATTTTACAGTACAGCACAAAAACTGATTACCTCCAACCGCTATCTATAACGACTTTCAAAGATGTACAAAATATGACAGTCAAGATCAACAGTTTAACATTCTCTCCGATGCACTGAAGAGTATCGGTATATTATGGATGGCCATCCATCTACAAACCGACCTTGTCAAGTGTTACTTAACCTTGAAGATCAACCATCAACCCATGCGGCTGTTATTATTTTGCCACGAGCTCCATTAAAACAAAGGCCAATACCCCAAAATTCCGATCATTTTAATCACAAGTAGTACATATCCATATTCATAACACCCTTAGCTTACAAGGGCAATTAACATCCTTCCAACCATCCGACCTTACGAGTACGACGGTAGCTATAGAAGTTACGGGGTCGCGGATCACGGCTGAATGAATTATGCAAATCGGCCTCTGTGGTTAACATCGTAATATTGTAAGCGACACTCTCACCCTCTTGTGTGGATAAAGATGGCTGGATGTGGTATAAATATGTTTAAACATTTATGAAATATTTTTGTGAATTGTGAGTTGGCATGGTCTTGAAATTGAAGGTCTTGAGGATGCTTTTAAGATTTTTAAATGCTACAATGGGTCATAATTTATATCTGTCAGCGATGATACCACCCTTGTACCAGGTAGTAGTATTATTGTGAGTTCCTTTGTTTTAGTCGTTGTGTATCGTGTGTGTAATACAAAGTGTGGAACTCTCTGCTAGCGTCTGTGTTCCACATATAACCTGTCTGCCTTCAAAGCAAGATGGACACGATATTCTGGACACGCTCGTTCCATTTCAGAACTCATCCATAGCTTCCATCAGGCGTGATTGAGGTCAAAAGCAAACCCATTACTCAATTTTTTGACGACACAGTTGGCGCAGTGGTTGAGCTCTTGGCTGCTGCGCTGCGTGTCGCGGGTTCGATTCCCGCACGGAACAAATATTTGTATGGCCTACAGATAGTTGTTCCGGGTCTGGGTGTTTGTGCAAGTAAGTTTGCATGTTTGTGAACGCACCCACGATACAGGAGAAATTTCTAGTGCGGGGAAAAGTTAAAAAAAAAAAAAAAAAAAATAACGTTTCGGCATAAAACGGAGAAATCACAAAATATTGAAGCATTTTTCAGTTATAGAAAGTTAATCTCAAGAAAATATATTAAAAACTTACGGAGTTTGCAATTATCCTCTCAACTAAACGAAATCTTACTTTCTTCTCACTGTTAAAGCTATTTAAGACAATGTGACAAGATAAGTAAGAACCTAAGAAGAAATACCCAGGTAAAGACATACCTGGGTATTTCTTCTTCCAAGTTAGTTTTAACTCTCAAAATCTTAACTAACTTAAGTTACCAGACGAAAAAAGTCAAAGATAGCTCCTTCCATTAAACTTAGCTCCTTACTTTATACAGTTCACCGTTCTTACGGGGATGATATCTCGCACATAAATTGGCAAAGGGCGCCGCGACGCCCCAGGACGTTCGCGTTGGTGCGGCAGGTGAAAATTATCAGAAGAGGGTCCCAGATTTAAAGCAAACATCGGTTACCCCATCTGCACAATGTTCCAATGTTCTAAGCACAATGTTCACAATGGTTTTATGTTCGCGATTGTATATGCAGGATTGGTGTTTTCTTATTACATTCGATGGTAATATTTTTGGGAGAGAAATGTTCCGTATTTTCGTGTGGCGGCTTGAATTTGTATTCTGTTTTGGCTTTTTTGGAGATAAGTGGGGACTTATGTATGTGTAGAGTAAGTGGTAAAGCCTTATGTATATTTAAGCTGGCTTTATGTAGAATGAGGATATGTTCTAAATCTTCAATAGTGAGCTGGTTTCGTGAGAATGTTCTATCTTACTTTTCTCTATCAACATGTGTTTTCTATCTCATTTTGTAGTTTCAAAGTATTTTTTAATGACACGCAAAACCCAAGACAATTTCCAAAGTAAACGCAATTTAATGAACCAAAAGTATTTTTATTAAAAAGGCATGCAAATTCTGGAATTGGAATTCCGGAAGGATGGCCCCCTTTCCGCCACAATAAAGTACAAACCAAAAAATATTTCCCGGATTTTCCCATTGAACTTGCGAACTTAATTAACATTTTCCCAAGGATTCTAACTTTAAATAGTCTTAAGAGTAATTGTTGTGAATCAAAGTGATAAATGTGGAACAAGGTGAACCCGACTACTAAATCTAAAGGGAGGTTCGGCCGCAAACGGCCTCATAAACTGACTTCAAATAAAAAGCGCGGTTCGCTAAAGTGTATGGGGACACTTGAACATGGAGATGTTCTTAAAAAGACGGCCTTTCGCCGTTCGTTAATTCCCACAGTTTTTACGGCCAATAAACTTGTAATTTTTACTTAGAGTTTCAGATGTAACAGCGTGTTTTATGGTTTAAGACTGAGCATTCTTTATTAGTATTTCTAAAAAGCTTTTTATTTTTAAGACAGCCGTGTTAAGTGGTGGCCATTTTGGAAATGACGTTTGTAAGAGTAAATCGTTTAAGAGCCTTTCTGTGAAAATTAAATGCTTTTAGAACTTTGATTGCTCGAAATCTATTTAAAAACTTTTAATAAGTAGGTCCTTTCAAACTTGTAGCTAAAAATCTTAGGGTATATTGTCGGTAGGTTTAATATAGGCAAACCTTTCTTTTACTCTAATTCAATGATATTAGATAACTACGATAATCATCCCAAAACTTCACGAATAACTTCACACTAGCTAGATTACCTACCCAACATTACAGTTTCAGTCCGACCAAGTCTATAACATTAAAAGTCACCCCATTCTAGACTTGCCCACTTTCCAAGGCGTCACTAAGGCAAACTACACACTATTACCTACATCTTAAAAGCAAAATCTGATTTAAACTTAGTCGGCTGATCGTTAAAATTGCAAGTGTGCTAGGATGGACAAAGTTGTAAATTTAAATCACTAAGTCTACCAAGTTGGGGCAACTTTACTGAAACTTACTGCAAATTGGATTACTGCAGTGTTGTATACTGTGGTCGTATTGGCTAGTTTGATGCGCTGAATTTGCTGCACTGTAACTTATGCAAATTGTTGCAGTGGGTGAATGGAATAATTGTATGGCATGTGGTCGAGAAAATAGTTTCTAAGTTGCTTCATTTTATTGAATGAAACTTATCATACTTGGCTCAAAATTCTAGGTTATCTGGGTCATTCGGCAGGGATAAAGTTATGACTTGGCAAGCGAGATGCATCCAATCCAGTTTATCAAACTGTGAAAGTTTCAAAACTCAAGTTTGTGAGAATTTGCTTCTAGTGTAAATAGAAGGAGATTCAAGAAAATGTTTTCACACGTAGTCGTGTGTTGATATGAAGGAAAACTCGTTTTAAGTTGCGAAATAGTGTTTTAGAAGTTCAGTCGGGTGTTTTAATGCAGACAGAGATATTTAAAGAACATAAAGTTTGTCTTGAAGCAATGGAGTAATAAGTAGTTAATCTATAAAGCAGAAGAGTTTGTTAGTTTGTTTGGTTGAACGCGCTAATCTCAGGAACTACTGGTCCGCTTTGAAAAATTCTATCAGTGTTAGATAGCCCATTTATCGAGGAAGGTTATAGGCTATATATCATCACGCTAAGACAAATAGGAGCGGAGCAGTAATGGAAATTGTGACGCAGACAAAGTTGCGCGGGTCAGCTAGTATATTAAATTGAATTCAATGGATTGCTCAATGCATAAATAAAATTTTCGTTGAGTTTGATTGACCTAAAGATGATTAAAATAAAATTTCGTTTAAAATATTTGTCAACGTAATTTTAATTCAAAGAACTTTACTATTTGTTTTCTAGATCCAAGAAAACCAAGTCTAAAAAAATGTTTGTCAAATTGGAAGCAGTCAAAGCAAATAGCGCTCCAGACTGCACTACAAACGAAAAAACAGGCGAACACATTCATAACGGAGTTAAAAATTTGGAAAAGTGCAAACATTTTAAAGTAGAAGGGGCGTAAAGTGCTCATTACGCGTCAGAAGTGCTTGAGGGGCGTTCGGCAGAAGTTTGAGAATCACGAACAGGTGGTAGACAATCGTAGCTTGAAGCTACGGACGGACGACGGCTCGTTAAAGAAATGTTCGTACTTAACAGAACGTTACACCCATCTGCGACTGTGTTGCGTGAATATCGCTACTTTTTACAGATTCGTACCATGATTTTAATGTGTGTTTTGAAATGAAAGGTTTGCGGAATTGTCGTGTCTTTATTCAAAGAAATATTGATGTGCAATCACTCTAACAATTGATTTTGCAAAAGATAAAGTTTTTAGGTAGCCAAGAGCGCTTGCCAGGGTTGTGGGATTTGTTCGAGAGATTCACCGCCGCCCTGGAACGCAAAGGGCATTTGGAGTAATACGGTCTCCGCCCAGAGTTGAAGATAGATTTGACTTTGATTTGATAGATTTCCTATTAAAAAAACAGATGGTCAAGAACATCTCCAGTTTTTTAGTAGTGTTAAAACTGACAAACAGGTAACATTGACTAAAATTTCTCATCGGCATTGATTTTTCTTCTCAGAACCACTTTATTGAGTTTTGTAGTCAGCAAACTCATTAAATGAACGGCCATATCTATCCGGCATTAACTTGCTTGACAAATAAACTAGCATTGAAGGTAATGTAATTGCTGTCCCTAATTAGAACGCAACGGTCTTTCATATTGGAAATAATCTACTCCTGGACCGCTTCGATTTCCTCTCAATGTTGCTAGATTAAAGCAGTGAAACATCAATTAATAAGTAGACATTTAAGAAGGCAGAAGATGAAAATATTAAAATATAATTGTTTGGTTCTTATCATTATAAAACCTCAATTTAGTAGGTACATGACATTTATTACAATTCTAGTTTTTTTGCGATGGTTAAAATGACCCTACCCCCTGAACTAGGCAGGAATCTGTATCTCAAGGGATATTGTTCAGCTATTTACATTTTGACTCATTTTAGGACGTTAGTGCGTCACAACTATACAAATAGATAGAAGAATTGTTAATAAATTGTATTTATATTGATTTTTTAATTTGTAAATTCATTTTTATTTGTTTTTAAAGTTAATATTATTGGACTTTTAATCTCTTTGAATTTTTATATTAAACTCATTTTTAATTTGATTCTAATTTATTTTATTGGATTTGTAATTGTATTTTTATTAATAATTATTATTTTGATTGTACTTTATTTTATTTTTAATTGAAGTTATATTATTATTGTTTTTTTTTAATTTGTGGTAGTAACATCGCATTGGCCCTATAGCTCTTTTTTTTTTTTTTTTTTTTTTTAGCGTTGGGAAATCATCCAATGACTCCTCCCGCTCTGGGTGTAGCGGGAGGGAGTGTCAGTCTTCTACTGACTAAAACCCATCCATGTTCCTTCATTGCCCTCTGTGTTCCGGAGCCACGGTGTCTCTTGCGAATAATCCCGCGACTCCGGCAGGCGTCGGCCCTTTCGGGCCCCTCTGTGTGCTGACTCTCTTTGAGGCGCGCGTGGAACACTAACGCGCCGTCGACACGGCCTGTCGTCACTAGACGGACGGACGGCGAGCCACCCATAGCTCGCCGTCCACAGGCCCGCGCCTACGGTGGCCGGAGGTCACCAGGTGGTGTCCCCCGACGCCCGCGGCGTCTACCACGGCGGCCGGGACGAGAGGGTCTCCTCTCCCTCTCCGCCACCTCCTTCGCTAGCATGACTGCTTCGCAGAAGGAGGCAACGGCGTCCCGGCCCTATAGCTCTAAGGTGTTATTTACTGTTTATAATAAATCTATACTAATATTATAAAGCAGAAGAGTTTGTTTGTTTGGTTGAACGCGCTAATCTCAGGAACTACTGGTCCGATTTGAAAAATTCTTTCAGTGTTAGATATCGAAGAAGGTTATAGGCTATATATCATCACGCTAAGACAAAAAGGAGCGGAGCAATACTGGAAAATGTGACGCAGACGAAGTTGCGCGGGTCAGCTAGTAAATAATATGTCAGATGTTGTGTCTGTGAGTAGGATGCTAGTAATTATCAAATTAATGATGGCAGAGATATTGAATAATATTTTAAAATGCTTATGCAGGCTGTTACATTTTGCAGTCATAATGCATAACCTATCAGTGGTCATTGTCATCATGATTATGTATATATAACTTTTACTGCGGGCCCAATTCTGAAATCGCGAAACAGAATCAACCGCAAATACTTTTGTGTTTTCATAACTCGATATTTACCTTTACAACTTCCTTTTTCACGTTTTGAGGCTTGGTCCTATGGTTACATAAAAATGTTATAATTATCAGCAGGTACAATAACTGTCTTGTCAGGTTTTGCTTTAATTCTGCTACGCCAAGGTATAACTTTTTACAAAACTTGCAAATCACGCAAAAAACACATCAACACAAATCCGAAAGGTAACGAAAGAATTCCCATACCTCCAGCTACCCTCCAGCTCCCCTCCAGCCGAGTTTAGAGAGCGATTACGTGACTAAGCGATACCGGGGGACACTTCTTCAGCGCCACAAATTAAACAAGTTCACAATTTGAACTCACAGTTGAGTTCAAAGTTAATTATTAGTTGACTGTTTGTTCTAGTGGAGTAGAGAGCGCTTGGCGCTTGATTTGTCAAGTGATTAAGTTTTGTTTCCAGGTTTTGAAGTAGTCATTGTTGTTGTGGGATGTTGTTTGGTGAAGCGTCAGGAGTATTGAGATTGCGATTACGAAAATGCATTTATTGTTGTATGAAGTTAGCCGTGTTGTAAGTCTCAGAATAAATTCGTTACAAACCAACAATTTTGGATACTCGATACCACCATATTCATTGCGTTTTTCAAATATGATATTAAACAGAAGATTGGTTTAAAATGCAAATTAAATTGTGATATAAAGTGTGTAAAATCTATTTGGGTGGAGAAGTATAGGTATCTACCGAAGATTCTATCATTATGACGACACGGTTGGCGCAGTGGTTGAGCGATTGACTGCTGCGTAGCATGTCGCGGGTTCGATTCCCGCAAGGAACAAATATTTGTACGACCTACAAGTATTTGTTCCGAGTCTGGGTGTTTTTCTATCTATAATATGTATGTATTTACAAAAAAAAAATTTATATAAGTAGTTTATCAGCCATCTCGTTACCATAACACAAGCATTAGGTTGCTTAGCTTGGGACCATATGGCGTTGTGTGAAATGTCCAAGGATATTATATTATATTACTAGCTGACCCGTGCAACGTCGTCTGCGTCACATTTTCCATTACTGCTCCACTCCTATTTGTCGTAGCGTGATGATATATAGCCTATAGCCTTCCTCGATAAAGGGGCTATCTAACACTGAAAAAAATTTTCAAATCGGACCAGTAGTTAGACCTGAGATTAGCGCGTTCAACCAAACAAACAAACAAACTCTTCTGCTTTATAATATTAGTGTAGATAAGTATAGATTTTTTTTGGCATCGCACAGATAAGTATTAACATTTCAGGATGTAGCTTATTTATGTGTCAACTTATTTTTTATAACAGTAAGTTTTACATATTTTTACTTTTATGTGTACTGTGAGAGTTTTGAATAAACATTTTTCTTTCTTTCTATATTCATTGCGTTATTCAAATATGATATTAAACAGAAGATTGGTTTAAAAATCCAAAATCAATTGTGATAGAAGGTGTGTAAAAATCTATTTGGGTGGAGAAGTATAGGTATTTATATCTACGATTGTATCATCATAGGTACACTATTTTTATAGGCGTTTTTCCTGTGGTTTGTCGGAGGTATGTGTACAATAAATTATATCTATATATCTCTGTCATCTCTGACCAAAACTAGAGTCAAGAGAAAACCCATCTCAAATAAAAAAAAATGAGTCCTATTTCCCTTGGTCATCAAATCACGCGTGAACGACTGGACTGATTTCGCTAATTCTTTTTTTTGTTGTGTTTGTTGCTGTCAGGAGGTTCTTTTGAAAGAAAAAAGTTTCCAGTTGACGGGAGTGAAGCCGCGGGGGACAGCTAGTCTATTTATAAAAATGAATTTGTATTCCCCTTGGTCATGGGCATCACGCGTGAATTAGTTGATTTCGTTAATTCTTTTTTTAAGAAAGTTGCAGGGTAAGGTAGGTGGGGTAGGTAGATAGGTGAGGGGGGTGAAGCCACGGTGGACAGCTACTGGTCCGATTTCAAAAATTATATCAGTATTAGATAAGTAGCCCATTTATCCGAGAAGAAGATAGGCTATATATTTGATTTGATTTGATTTAAACACGCGACGGAAAAATGTAATCGATTTACTCTCGATTATTTTAAACCCCCAAAACTAACTGTGGGAGCTTTGCCATCAGAAATATTATCTTCCTAGAATCATTAGTTGTAAGATGAACGAGGGAAGCGTATGTTAAGGAGTATTTTACAGAATAGCATGATGGCGCAGAGAGTTATAACATTAAAGTTAGTACTGGAGGAAGGGTCGACAAGGAGGGGAACATAATATGTTCCAACATATGGCGTGGACGTTGTGGAGTATCGTATAAATAACATCAGGATCCTTTACTATAGAATGTGTATATGATTTGCAGCCTGATTTCTCGCTTCTAGGTATACAAAATACTCTTTGCGCATCATAACAAATTCATATCTGCCTAGCCTTTTCCCAACTATATTGGGGTCGACTTCCAGTCAAACTGGATTCAGGTGAATTCCAGTGATTCACATGGAGCGGCTGCCTAACAGACCACCACAACCCATTAACTGGGTAACACGGTACTTCTTGGTAAGACTAGAGTCAGATTTACTCGTTTCTGACAATCCGTAACAACTGCCAAAGATCTACAAATGACAGCCGGGACCAACGGCTTAGCGTGCTATCAGAGGCAAGGATGAAATTCGGTATGTTAAGATGGTCACCCATCCACAGACCAACCTTGGCAAGTGTTGCTTAACCTGAAAGATCGACCCATGCGGCTGTTATTATCTAGCCACGAGCTCCATTATAACAAATTATAAAGTAAAATATTTTAAGGCAAAAACGTGTCTTAATTGTTGCTAACTTAATAACATCTTTTTCATAAAAGGTATCTTAGAGAGAGTCATAATCATAATATTCTCAGAGACGTTTGCCAACAATGTTGAGACCGACTTCAAGTCAAACTGCACATAGCTGCAAGTATGTCAGTATTTGTGGTGTAGTAACTGCTGGCCTCTACAACCCAGTACGTGGATATGACCGTGCTCTCTGGTTAGACTGGTGTCAGATTTGAGAGAGGCTGCTGACTATCGTATCGTCTGTGAAAGACCACAACGGAATTTCGGTATATCAGTCAAACCAGGCGTTTTGGCTGAACACAGCTATGTAATGGAACAATAACAAACAGAACAGCCATTCAAGCGACACTTGCGGTCCCAAACTCGACACATGTTCTAGATTTACAGCGTCAGTAAAAAGTAGTTGAGTTCGACAATATGACGCCGCAACTATTCTGCGTTGACGCCGTGCCGTAACGAGACGCGTAACTTGTGATGGTACATTCGGACTGGCGGGTACAGAGGTGTTACGAACTGTGTTTAGAGATAGTGAGATAGTGACGTAAACATGTTCATTTCTGGGGGTTTTTACTGTTTTTCCTGCCGACTTGCCAGTTTAAAAATGATTTACAATCAATCAATCAATTTTTTCATTCACGCAAATAGTCTATTTGTTAGTATCTTACAAACTATTTTAGTAGGTACGTGTTACAAAAAGGATGGATACATAATATTTTGTAGGTGATATAGTCATGAAATTTTTTGCTCGAGTTAAGCCTAAATTGTATCGTCATCCGACTAGACTCCGAAGAAAGCCTTCATGACTGCCGAGTCATATTTCTCAGCAATTACTTGATTTATTTATTTGTGTAAACCTCACGATCCTAGGGATGAATAAAAATCTGGATTATAATTATCTGCACTCATATTATAAATGCTAACGTAACTATTTGTTCGTATGTTTGTTACCTCTTCACGTTTTACACCCACAAAGAAAAAATACGGGTCAAATATTTTTTGATACTGACGGACTGGTAACTGACGGACTGGTAACTGACGGACTAATTAGATTTTTTCAGGACACAAGCCTATTGAGTTTACAGAATTCTCTTTAGATATGTGGCTTCATATATCAGAGAGAAAGCAGAGATAAGTAGAGAATAGGGAGACTAGCCTTATCTAACTAGTGGGACACTATATCATCACTAACCACGTAACAGAAACATGTAAATACACATCGAATGCAACAGAAATTAAGTCAAAATTTGACAACACAGTTGCCATCAAGTGTACCAACCCACAGAATTACAGTAGCACAGTGGTTTATGCGAAGGGACGGCCGTTTACTGGCACTGTTCATGATATTAACGATGGCTTGACCAACCGGCGCTGCCTAGGAGTTACGGTACAAGATACGACGCAACTTCTTACTAACGTGATAAGTTTTTACAATGCTTCAACTATGTCCATCAGTGGACCTTCATTTGGGATAATTTGTATGTGAACATTCTTCGAGAAATACGATTATGTAATGGTGATAAGAAGAGGCAAGTCTAAGTGGCATTGAAATAGCATTGGCTGGAAACAATACAGAGCCTAAAGGCCGCTTTAAATATGGCGATATTACATAAGAAAGAAAAACCAAAGGTACAGATGGCTTGAATATTCAGTTAAAAAACAAGTGCTAAAAAGCAAGTTATAAGCAAAAGTTGCGGTTTACGATAATTAAAAAAAAACTACTTACTATATCTCGTTCAAACTAATTTTCGGTGGAAGTTTACATGGTCACACATCATATATTTTTTTTTAGTTTTATCATTCTCTTATTTTAGAAGTTACAGGGGGGGGGGGCACATTTTACCACTTTGGAAGTCTCTCGCGCAAACTATTCAGTTCAGAAATATTTTTTAATAAAAACCTATCCTATCCATAGACACCCACACGTATGGGTTTGAAGAAAAAAAAAAAATGTGTTTCAGTTCTAAGTTTGGGGACCCAAAAGTTATTGTTTTTTTTCTATTTTTGTGTGGAAATCTTAAGAGTGTGTATTCCGTCCACTAGCGCCGCCAATCGTTTTTTATTAATTGTGGTAAATTTAAGACACGTAGATAAAAAACCGCTCTGTAGTGTACTGAAGAAATGTATCTATTATTTTTTGACAGCTATTTTTAATACATAACTCATGGCTAAATAGCCAAAACGGCAATTATTGCTAAAAGTGGCCACTTTTAGCAAAAATATCGACTTTGGCAACTATTTATGTTCTAAAGTACAACACATAACTCTCAAAACATAAATAATAATAATAATACGTGGCTGTGACATACAGACGGACTGACAGACAGATATGACGAATCGATAGGGTTCCGTTTTTTGCCATTTGGATACGGAACCCTAAAAACAAGTCTTAGCAAAGTTATAATAGTTCAACTTGGCCTGAAACAAAACGGTAAATTCATAGGTAAAGACCCAAAATAATAGAACTGCTGGTCAGGCCATGGGGTCTTAAAATTAATCTAATTTTGGAAGGATTGAGTAAAACTCTTCTAAACCTCGTGGACATCGAAGGCCTAAAAAAAAAACATTAAATTTGGAAGTAATTAATTTATGAGCAAGAAAAATATGATTTACAAAGTGAAACGTTGGTGTCTGTTGTGAATAATTACGACAAAGTAAAAGACGAGGCGATGTCGAAATAATTTCCCCCATAAACGCGAAATTTATTTACAGCGACTTTTTAATCTTCTTAAAAACTTGGCTAGCCAACTTTAAAATGGCATTACGTACGATGTCACAGGGCTATTAGTTACATTACAGTGGCGGACACGGGAACCTCATAACTATCCTTTATTTAAATTTATTGTTCCACACTTTAATAAACCCCGGTTATTCCACTCCCTGGAGTGTACTGGCGTGCGGTCGGAGTTCACACTTCTGCGAAACTAATAATGTGCAACTCGCAACTCGTACGGGTTGTTTTCTTTTGTGTGCACTTTTCGTGGCACGTGGTGTAAACGGTTTTGTTGTTGTTTTCTCATACTGTCATTGTTCCCCGTTTATTTATGATGGGGTGGCGAAATATTGGAATTTTCCGCAACTATTCGTTTGCATGTCGCTTTTTTGCGTTGGAATGTGTTTTTAGCTTTTTTTGTTCCTACGGAATTGGCTAATGGATGTTAGTTCGGCGTGTATGATGTGTGTGTATTTTTGTTGTTCCAGTTTCAGTTCAGGCAGGGTTTACAGGTTTACAGACAAATACAGTAGCCTAAATGCGAGTGTTTATACGTACTCAATGCGTAACGCGATCAACTATGTTATAAATCAGCCTCAGGCTTCAGGTTTAGCTACTAGAATTGATAAATGTAGTATATTAGCTTTTGCCCGCGACTTCGTTTGCGCATATCCCGTTTTTTTTTACGTAGGAATTTTGGGAAAACTTTTACTCCCCTACGTTCCCTAAGGAACCTATTCACCAAATTTCAGCTTGCTACGACCAGTAGTTTTGGCTGTGCGTTGTCAGTCGGTAACGGATGATTTTAATACTATGAATAAGTCTAGTCTATTAAATAGTATCACATAATTTAACTCAACGATACACTGCTACACTTAAGCACCTTCCAGCTTCAAGCTACACAAGACCCCAAACAGGAAAAAAAGGCTCTCACATTTTAAAACTGGTGCACTGGATGATTCTGGAAGGCTGGCTGTCAATAAGAAGAAAGGGAAAATTGGAATTGATATAGATATCAATATTAAGTCTACCTTAGTAAATAGTATCATAATCAGTGTGATCTACTTTTAGACTTTAACACTACATTTGAACACAAACGTCAGAAAAAATATGATTCAGTGGTTTGCTGGTATGTTTTAACATCATTTTGTATCACGAAGTAACCTACCAATCATTACTCCAAACGTCCACTTTTCTACAAACCTCAAAAATAGCCACTTTGCAACCATTCTACAGCCTACTTAAAAGACCCAACAAACAAAAAGGCTCTCTCATTTTATAACGGGTGCACTGGATGATTCTGGAAGGCTGGCTGTCAATAAGAAGAAAGGGCAGGCAATTACGTGGGGTCTGGGCAATCGATAGCAGCCTCCGAGCTACGTCTGTGTCGCCGAGCCGGGCTAGGAAAACCGCGGACTGGGTTTATCTAGGTACTTGTAGATGTAGGAGCTGTTGACTCAGTTTTTGTGGCTGGATGTTTATGTACACACATACAGTATTGTGTTTGTATTTGTGTGTGTGTGTATTCCAATCGTAGATCCGATTGGAATACACTGTGTACTTCCGGCAGGGTTCTTTTGGTTTAGTTGGTTATTTAAAGTATTTTAGTTTGGTTCAGTTTAAAATCACCTAATTCTGTTGTAAATTAGTGTTCCGAATCTCTGCATGGAAAAATAGAACAACTGAACGGAGCTCGTTGTAAAGGCATCAAAAGTTTTTTCGTTTTTTTTTTAAATCATTTAAATACATTTCTTTCCAAATTGATTAAAGAAAATAGAAGAAATTTGCCCATTCTCCTTTTGTTTTCGAAATTACTGAGTCTAAAATTTTACAAAAAGTAAATTACCTGGCTTTTAAGTTTTTTTAATTTTTTATTCAAAACGGGGAAAGTCTTGGCCCAAATCCGACCTGATGGAAAGTGATGATTAGGCCGAAGAAGTAATGAAAAAAATATTTCTTTTGACTCATACTTGCCCAGTTTTTTATAAATCCCATGACTACTTTATATAAAGTCTATCTCAGTAGTCTCGCATACTGAGATAACGAGTAAAAGAGACGAAGAACGAAGAAGATAATTATGTAGCCGACTCAAAATAAATTCGGAAAACTGCAGGCAAGTCATGTTTATGGTTAAAAAGCACCGTCAAATAAAATTGTGAGTTCTAGTTATATGAAAAGCAAACGTCGCATTTCTCGCCCAATCAACATTTCATTGAGGTACAACTTTAAAAGACTCTTATACTGTGTACAGAGTACTACATCAATCTTCTTGGGGAACAATTAAATTCAACAAATAATTTACCTCCACTAGCACGACAGCTTAAACATAATCCTCCAGTATCCGATTTAGGCCAAGAGTTTCCCCGTTTTGTATATAAAAAAAAAAAAAAACGCTGTTCTAAAGCCCCCAAAACACAACACAAGGGTATGCGCAGTTTTACGCTGAATATTATGTTCAGAATATAATGCGCATATCATTGAAAACTCCTGAAACCGCCTTATTTGAAGTTTTGTTCAGATAGTTTTAGTTAGCGGACTTGACTCAGGGATCTGTGATTCAGAGAAGGTAAATGTTGGATTTTAAGAAGGTTATGAATTTGATGAGATTGTTCTCTGAGTCACACATATTTTACAGTTGAGTATTCGCCAATCCGCCTGAAACCTGTCAAACTGCGATATTAAAGTAAGTTTCGAAGCGTTTCTAACTCCAAATAATTCAGAAACCGTAACTGTGTCGCCTTACTTTTTAAAAGTGTTCTCAAATCGCCGTCATTGGCTTGCAATTATTATTTGGTTCAGTGAAACTCGGCTACGGAAATAGCGTAGTCTCCCAGAGTATTTATTATTAAACCAAACAAAAAACCCACTTAACCAAAAAGCAGAAAACAAATAGCTCATTCAAAACTTAAACGGTTTAACTTCCATTGTTCGTCCACAGTCCGCAGACTTTTTATTTAATTTTTCACAAAAGCAGGTCAGGCGGGATCGTGGCTTCGTAGCGTCGTAGCTCGTAGCTTCGTAGTCTCGTAGCGGCGTAGCACGGCCGCGTAGCGACATCGAAGCTTAGTGCCAACGTTGTCGGTTGGTATTTTTCTTAGCGCCAACACTTCGGTCCCAACGTTACGTTTTGTATAGGCAGAGGCTAACTGAGTGCCTACCGTTATTTAAAACATTTAGATGGGTTACATAAAAGGTTAGTTATGGGTTTCACGTGCAGCTAATTATTTGATGGAGTAAGAAGTTGTAGTGTTGTGAAATCTTAAATTTTTATAATATATCTATTTTCTAAAGAGCTGAATGATATAATTCCTAACGTGTACACTGATCGCAAATAATAGCGCGCAATTTATTTGATTAGGTATACCGACATCCGTCAACGTTGAGCCAGAGATCAAGAATATAAATTCTCGATCCAAACGTTGGGCGAATATTGGCACCAACGTGAGGAGCCAACCTAACGATTGCGTAAGTAATGAGAATACCACTATAACGTTTTTTATTTTACTTGTTATATTTTATTCTGTATCGTTTCTTGAAGATTTCGTGGTATTACGACTTCTTTGTTTGTGGTTTTTTGTTTGGTATAAAAATGAAGTGGGTTCGGTTAGTTGCCTATGTATATCTTTGAAAATCATTAAGTGATACTTCTTACAATTACGCGAATTTTAACTTTCTCATTTTCCAGGAACGCCTCGCCTCGGCTTGAACGGCTTCGTAAGCATCTTTTAGCATACTACTAAAAATCTGAATATTATGAAGTCTAAAAAAAATAATGCAAAACTGTTCGCATTTACTGTTAAAAAATACGCTCATACTCGAATTTTATACTATAATAGATTTTATCAATAGCGCCATATTTTAACAAGCCCGCCCCGTTGTACATAAACAATATAAAAATTTCAGAAGCGTGTCGTCCCACACTTTGGCTGCGCTGCTGCGTTGAGCTACGGCTCTTTCGTGTTTAAAAATATTGTATATCACATAATATACGATTATTATAATGCTTCTTACGGAGTGGGTGACTTCAAACTATTTATTGTACTAATTGAATTAATAGTGGGGAGTCACGGAAACTTGCCCTTAAGGATACGCTACGTTGATAGCGGTTTTCGAATGGGAAAGGTGTCATGGCGGCCGTAATATTGAAAGGGGACAGTATGTTCTTACATGTATATTTAATTGTACCTGATGCAACTGATTTCCATCCGTTCATTGAAATTGAGGTTCACTTGATAATTATTTCAATTCAATTTTGATCATTTAATTCAGATTATAACATAAAATCCATATAATGTTATTTGATGTATGACTTAATCTAATGTTCGTAAGAAAATAAAATTAATAATAATAAACACACTCATCCAAATAAACCGGTGCACTATTGAATGAAAGGTGCAATGGTACACCAGTTCACCCGGACAAGCGTGTCTGGACTCTTATCTACCTTCGCAAAAGGGGAGAGTCCCACCTATCTGAAAACACATTCAGAATGCCATTAGAGGTGGAGCGCAAGCTCGCCATCATAAAAGCGCATCGCTTCCGCATGAATTTTTTTTTTTTTTATTCAAAACGGGGAAACTCTTGGCCCAAATCTCACCTGATGGAAAGTGATGATTAGGCCGAAGATGGAAGCGAGATTCACCCGGAATCCTCTAACATAGAGGAACTGGCTTTCATATCTCTAATTGCCGGAACACAACAATGCTGTTAACATTGTTGTTATGGCGACAGACTTAGACATGATGGTGGTAGCTTGCCAGGCGGACTTAGAAGTCCTACCACCAACCAAACCGAGCAAAACATTTGCCCCCACTGGGAATTGAACCCGGGACCTCTGGGTCTGAATCGAGTGGTATAACCACTAGACCACGGAGGTGGTTAGTGTCACCTGTTTAGCACCACCCGGGGACCACGTGTAGGGATTCGCTGAAGGGTATTCTCCTACGGACGCGGGTGACTCGGCCCCCAATATTTATCAACTGAACCTCAATTAAACCTGACGCTGATTATACTCAGCGTTAGGTAGACATAGTTTTCTCACAATTTTGTTGAACAGCGGGTCACACAACATCTATAACATTTAATTTTCATCGTTATCGCTAACGCATTAGTTCAAGATTGATTGGGAAAATTTGACAGTGACAGGGAGCGTGATGTGGTTTCTGATTTGGTTATAGTGGCCTTTTAAGACCACGTGGACCTATCTGGCGCAGCCGTGAGGCACACAATGTTATATTTTTAAACATCAGGTCCTTATTGTGTGTGTGTTCCTACATTGTGTGTGTCTGGTTGTGTAAATTTATAATATAATAAATATAAGCGTATTTTCGTTTTTTCTTTCTTAAAAAACAGGTGGTATCATCGTGGCGTCTGCGATGCATTGAAAGCCAGTTGCATCATTGTACTTTTACGGGCGCGTAAACGTCAAAAATGATGCCTGGCGTACTGTTTGAAACATTGCTATTAAGAATTTCGTCCAAAGTTGTAAAAAGTGTGTAGTAACTGTAGTTTTTTCAGTGAAGCAACAACGCTTATAAGTTCCTTATGTACAGGCTACTTCTGAGTAAGCTCGATCCATTGCCGACTTTGTCTCTGTCATCTCTGACCTAGACTTTAGTCAAGAGCTAAAAACCCATCTCAAATAATAAAAAAAACGTAATCGTTTCATTTTAATAAGCGATTAACAAAAGCAGAGAACACTCGGACCGATCATTTTATGAATAGGTTGTACAAAAACTTCAGTCTCAATTCAACTCTCATCACAGATTTGCAAAAAAAAAAACAGCTTTAAAAAATAAAAAGAAGAATATTGTTATATAAATATATACTGTTATGTTTTAAACGATACTGTTATTTTTTAGTAAAACTGTTATTTTATTAAGAAATAAAACAATTTTAGTTTGGTCAAAATCTTTTTTTTTAACATGGTGGTCTACCCCGCCCCGCTCCCTCTTATTCCGCAACCCGCTGTCGATGTAGCATAGCTTCAACCAATGGGGTATAAATACGGTGTCTAGGCTGCAGTCGTTATGGTGGTATAATATGGCTGTTTTGTCGTCACAAACAATTTAATGATCATTTGCCTTATTTAGATAATGGACTAAGTGAAAATTTATTTTAATTATGAGTCCAGTTCGTAGTTTTAATTTATGGATCATACACAGGTCGGTTACCTACAAATATTTTTTGATAGCATATACTTTCGGCTTTTTTATGAAAACTAGTAGGACACATAATTTTTGCTTTGAAAAAGTCAGATACAATTCATCAACTATCTACCTAAACTATCTAAAAATCCTCCGAAAGACGTCGACCGAAGAAATAATGCTGACTGTTAGTTCCAAGGGCTGTATGATTTGTCCCTGCTATATCGGTGTCGGTATATATATATTTTTTGTTTCTTTTGATTGGGTCGCGTTTGACCACTATCTCACCTGATGGTAAGCGATGATGCGGTCTCAGATGGAACACGCTTGCCTAGAAGCTACCGATACCGAATTAACCCCTTTTTGAAATCACACCAAAAAACACCACTCCAATAAATTCTGTCCCCAACATTTTTATCACCAACAAAAATTTAAACGAAAAACACCGATATTATGCGTAATAATACATACCGCGTCGCAAACAGGGGTTAATGAAAAAGTGTTGAATAATAAAGTGTAGCCCGCGCAATTATTATTGGCAACCCAAATTATTGCAGGGTTAACACGGGATGTAAAGTGGGCCATACAATGCAGCGGTGACAGGTTAAGTACCTACTGCAGTTGAAGTGGGATGCAGATCTAGATGATCTAAGGTATTAACGAGATCCCTAGGTGTGAAGATCGTCGAACTTGATCATAACTAAGTGGAAATGTGATAAAGCCGCCAATTGTATGTTTTGTTAGTTTAAGGTTTCCTTTATGTATTTTTCATTTGGTGTACAATAACGTAGGTATATATAAATAAAAAAATAAATGTTTCTTGAATATTCGTTGAATAAAAACTATGCATTTTTCCGGATAAGAAGGAGGCTCATTTTATAAGTAACAAACATCACAACACACAACGAAACCTTTGCCAAGTCAAAATTAGAACGTAGGTAATTGTTATAAGCTAAATCTATAGTCATATAGTGTGTAGGAGTTTTCTTACGAAATCAAGATGTGTTGTTTTATTATTGACAAGTTTCTTTTGAGTTTATTACTTTCTCTAATCTTATCCAAAACCTAGCAAGTATCTCAATGCATTTTCTGCGTAAATACTGCTACTGGTGCTACGAGTTTTTGTTTTCATCTGCCTTTGCCTTTTTACAAAATAAATCAAAAGGTACACTGAAGGTGTTTTTAAAATTTAGCAGCCTGCTTCGAGGTAACCATAAAAATATGCACATTTAACCATTTTAAGCAACATTTCGTCGTAAAACCTGGAGCAGTTTTCAACAAACTAACGAGCTCATAAAAATAATTCAAAGCACTTAACTCCACAGTACTTACAAGCTAACATTATAAAATCAGCTAATAGTTTCCTTCGACACAAGTTTGCACGTAAATAATTAATAAAAAACTCAATTTTTCCATTTACCGTACGTAACCACGAGAAAAAACTGTAACATTAAGTGAATATTTCTTTCATAATCGTTAGAAAGCTTCCCTTGTACAGCCCCTTCGAAGTTGTCGTGTCGCTGGGTCGTTAGCGAGGACCTACCGGCTTTTTATCAACAACACATTGATTTAAAAGCTAAATAACTGCGTCGCACAAATTTCACGTACCCGTAGTTATTGTGGGGTTATATCTGATCGGTGGGTGGCAAGTGGTAAGAGAAAGCGATTCATATTTAAAAAAAAACAACGGGTTGCACTCTGGGAGTGCTGGCAGAAGTGAAAACTTGATCATTAACGTTGTGCATTTTTTAATCATCCGTCTTACGAATTTTCATCAGGTCACGTGTCCTAACGCGAGTTTAATAGAAAAAAGAAATTGGTTCATAGCGTCAGTCATTGCGGCGAGCCAAAAACTACCAGTGTGTCAGTAAAAGCTTTGCAAGAGAAGGCTTTTCATTGCATAAAGCTCAATTTCAGAAGTAGTCATCCATGGACCATATTAATAATACATTTATAAATACGGTACAAAAAGTAGAAAAAATTTGACAACCAACTAAAATAGACCCAAGCCTATCATACAACAATAGTGCTTCAGTGCTTCAAACTAGATCAAAATAGAAACTAAAATTTTTGATGGACACCCAAAATAAAATCGAGTTGGCATGTCAATACTTCTCCAAACCCAAACAAATCACTAATCAAAATCAAGCCTGCCACACGACAAGCGCCACACACTCACCTTCTTCGCGACGTGATAAATCGCGTCCACTTCCAACTTGTTCCACGACATTTAACCATCAATGGGCCACTGCGGGTCGCCGTGACCCGAGCCTAATTAATTTCGTCGACATTTGCGGCGGTAATAAGCTTATCAAACGTTGATTCGGACAATGGACTCCGTTCGATTTAATGTGCGCAAGTATGAAAGCAATTTTCGAATGAATGAAGTCCTTTAATTTGTACGTAATGATTTGTAGAGATCGGCTTTTTAAGTCCTTTGTGAAATTAATGCTTTATTGAAAGTTGAGGACTATTTGATTGGACAATTGGTTTTGAGTTTTATTGAACTAAAGTGTGGACCCGGTTTGTGTTTGTATAATTTGTTGTGATTTAATTATTGAGTAGGATGTTGGTGATCACTGTGTTATGAAAGCCTTAGCTGTCACCCGCGGCTTCGCCCGCGTGATTGATTAGAAAAACATACTTACTTTGTGTTATTCTAGACTGTAATCTACCTCTGTACCAAATTTCATGAATATTCTTTCAGGCGTTCTGACGTGAAAGTCACAAACATCCATCCATCCATTCAACCACACAAAGTTCCGCATTTACAATATTGTATAAGGACGTAGGATAGTAGGAAGACTGATGAGTTTAAGTTCCACATAATAATCACATTAATATGTCGATATCATGAACGGGGATTCATATTTCAGCATGAAGTTCAATGTTGAGTTGAAATTAGACAGAACCAGGAAATGGTTATTTTTTTTTTGTAAATTTAATTTTAACCTTTTATAGAAGTTGAAAGAATAAAAAAGAACAAATAACTCGATTACATCCCGCGACTTCATTGTCAAGGAAAATCAAGTTTCAAAAGTTAACCAATAATTTTCAAAGTGATTGGTTTATTTTGAAATAGAATTAAAAATTCAAAGAGCGAATCAATCAAGAGTTAATTAAAATAAAAGAGAAACCAAAGAGGAAGGGGTGACCAGTAGAAGGGTTATATGAGCCGGAACATTGGTGCATGTTGGGCTATGAAAATCGCGGGAATTCTGCCTTATTTTTTGGTGTTACGTTGACTGTATGAAAATCACTTGAGTAGATTAGAACTTTAGGTACCTATCTAATGAATATTCGAATATTTTGCTACTCTATTCAATGCGGCTTGTATTTAAAAGTTTCAGTTATTAAAATCAACCAATATCTAATTGTCACTGCTGCAACTCAGGCTTGAGTCATCTCTTTATGAGAGACCACATAAAACTGGGTTCATAACCTACCTACCTCGTGGCACCACACTGTCTTGATAGTTTAGTGTTCGTAATCACTAGTCTGTCCAAATCAATCATCTTAATAGAGTAACTTGTTAGTTATTCACTGGGTACCAGTACCTATCCTACATATTTACATGAAGTGAATTATTATGCCTTATACCAGCTGACCCGCGCAACTTCGTCTGCGTCACATTTTCCATTAATGCTCCGCTCCTATTAGTCTTAGCGTGATGATATATGAGCCTCCCTCGATAAATGGCCTATCTAACACTGAAAGATTTTTTCAAATCGGACCAGTAGTTCCTGAGATTAGCACGTTCAACCAAACAAACAAACAAACAAGCAAACAAACTCATCTGCTTTATAATTTTAGTATAGATTTACAGGAAGTGAATTCTTATCAGGGGAGCTAAAAAAGGCACTTTAGAGGAATCATAATAATCTAATTTCATTTTCAGTTTTATCGCTAAAGCATTAGGTTCAAGGTTAATTGGGGAAATTTGACAGTGACGTGTAGCGTGATTTGCTTTCGGATTCTGCTACTGGCCTTTTTAGACCCACTGATCTCAACAAACCAGTTACTGGGTAACATGATACCCCTGGCAAGATTGGTGTCAGGTTTTCTGGCTTCTGATTCTCTGTAATGACCTTGAAAGATCTTCAAATGACAGCCGGCACCAATGAGTTAGGCTTGGGCTAGGGTTAGGGTTTTTTTTTAAGGCACGGAATAATTTTAGTACATTAAGATCTAAGCTCCCCCAACTAGAGACTGACCTTGGCAAGCGTTGCTAAACTTTGAAGATCGACCCGGTCTCCCCATTTTAATTCAGCACCATTATCTGGCAAAGCGACAAGTGCAGGAACACGATGTTTTTTCTCACAAAAACAATATCAATTTAACCACTGAATAAATCACAGATCGCCATTTTCAAGGCCCAATAAGAAGCAAGGAGAGCGTTAATTCGAGTGGAAACAAGCGGCAAATTGATTAACGAGACGGTCACCGTCCCGCGACCTTGCTTGCTTTTATTAATTCTCACACAATCGCCTCTTTTGAATCCATTTGCTGGTTCTGTGGTTCCGTTGTGTCGTTGTTTGGGACTGTTGATTTATGTATCGGTTTTTGTGAATTAAATTTGGTGTGTTTTATGGACTAGTTTGAGCCATGATAGGCGACAAATAAACTTGCAATAACAATCATTGACCTACCTTCATTTATTGACGAAAACGGGAATAACGCTGCCCAATTATATAATCTATCGTGACCCTCTCCATTCTTCAGTCATTATAAATGATTCGTAATTGATTGTCTAGTACCTACGAAGATATATTAGGGAAAACGCAATATATTTTATTGCAAATTAATCCAGCGTTTACCATAGTAACGTCTTTTGTAGAATGTCTGTCTCTGTTCTTATTTTCTTCTAGTCAAGCTATAATAAGGACTAGCTGACCCGCGCATCTTCGTCTGCGTCACATTTTCCATTACTGCTCCGCTCCTATTTGTCTTAGCGTGATGATATATAGCCTATAACCTTCCTCGATAAATGGGCTATCTAACACTGAAAGAATTTTTCAAATCGGACCAGTAGTTCCTAAGATTACCCCCTACATACAAACTTACAAACATACAAACTTACAAACAAATGTTACCTCTTTATGATATTAAGCATAGATTGCGTCTTACCCTTAAAGGCTTATTTTCAGCACAAGAAGACTCAATAAGTACAATATTGTACACTGATGTAATTATGCTGTAACATGGCTAACCAAGTAGTATCTGTTATGTTTTAACACTTCGATTTCGATTTCGATTTAAAATTCAAAGTTCGAAACCGATTGTCATAAAATTTAAAATCGGGCCAATCTGCAAGTATATCCTTTCAGATAAAACAAGAATTTTTCAAATCGGTACATTATTGTCGGAGTTATGAGGTAACAAACATAAAAAAAACATACAACCGAATTGATAACCTCCTCCTTTTTGGGAAGTCGGTTAAAAATACAACCGACTTCCAAAGAAAAAACACTACATAGTAAAAAATAACTTATTTCGAAAGTCGGTGTCAAAATACGAAGAAACTAACAAAAACACCGACTTCCGAAATTAAAGTTATTTTTAACTTTGTAGTGTTTTTTTTTGGAAGTCGGTTGTATTTTTTGTTCTTTTCTATTATAAAGCTGAAGAGTTTTTTTTTATAAACGCGATTATCTTAGAAACTACGGAATTTTAGTGTCAATTAATCTAGAAAGGCTGTAAGCTATATAACATCATGCTAAAACTAATAAGAGCGGAGCATTAATAATAAATGTGACTAGTGTTAACTGGTTACTAATATTTGGTCTTCCAAACATATCTTATTGCGACAGCTACGACCCACTAAACTCAACCTTAAACCCTCAATACTGTATGCCTCCTGACGAAGTTGGCGCAGATCAAACGCTGGAGTTATGTCTCATAGAAGTGGTCCATGTATGACTGATGCAGGTCAGCCGCTTCAAAGCGCTGTCAAGCGATGATTGCTCGTAAGCGTCTCAAAGACAAGGCAACTAGTAAACGTTCATATTTGATGGTTTTAAGTGGTTAATGAACTGTGGGAGTAGGTTAGCGGAGCATCTCAGTGTACACAGAGATTGCAACAATATACGCCTAGGAAATCATTAGGATTTGTTTATGAAAACATGAAGCCATTGGTCGATTTTAATTACAAACGATTAATAATCTATACTAATATTATAAAGAGGTAAAATTTGTTTGTAAGTTTGTATGTTTATAAGTTTGTATGTAGGGGGTAATCTCAGGAACTACTGGTCCGATTTGAAAAAATCTTTTAGTTTTAGATAGCCCATTTATCGAGGAAGGTTATAGGCTATATATCATCATGCTAAGACAAATAGGAGCGGAGCAGTAATGGAAAATGTGACGCAAACGAAGTTGCGCGGGTTAGCTAGTATAATAATATAAACCTGACCTATAATATAAAGTTTATTGGACAAAATCAGAACTTAGCCTAATACAGTTTCAATACTAAAAACATAACATATAAGAAGCTTCTGACCGAAATGAACTCCTGATTGCCAAACTAGGTAAAAACCTATGTCTTGGAAATCAGTGCTCTTCCAATCACGATAACATAGATAACGAGTAACTAAGATACATCAGTACTGAAATAGTTAGACCGCAATTAAATCATGTGAAAAAAAAAAGGTCAAAATAAAAATAAATACATTAACAAATTATTCCGTTAGTTTATAGCTTGACGAATTTGAGACATATGATAAGCGTTGTGTTGTATGAGATGTAGAAGTGTTGTGAAGTGTAGTGTAGTGTAGTGCAGTGTAGTAGTTATTTCTGGACAAGTAGTAACTCTTCGGTATTAGCATAATCTAGGTCAATGGCTGTTTTACATTTCTGTTTGGTAAGGGGATACGTGTTGAGGATAAGGTTAATTTTGTTGTTTAGATGGGCACCAAGAAAAGGAAAGAATCTCTGAGCAAATTTAGTGCGGCACGCTCTAGACACACCAACTGCATATTTTCTGTGCTTCTGTAGAAATGCTAAGGGGTTATAATTTAAGGAACCATGCATTCGGAGGCCTGTCTGTAGTACAAAATGCTGCCTCACCGTCAATTCCTTATAGGTTTGATAAAGACTGGTTGTGGGATGGAAGAATGGTAAAACCAGACTCACTTTAAGGAGTGCTCTTTGAGCACGCTCGACTTTGATTAAAACTGACTTACACGCCTCCCCAACTAGTACTATTAATAAAAAGTGTTTGTTTCAAGCGTCTGATAAAGATTGTTGTCATCACTACATATTATAAAACAAAGTCCTCCGCCACGTCTGTCTGTCTGTCTGTCTGTTCGCGGTAAACTCAAAAACTACCGCACCGATTATCAAGCTGTTTTCAGCGATGTTTAAAGTGGTTCTCGAGAAAGGTTTTAGTATATAATTTATCAAGCGGGTAAAGCCAGGATCAGCTAGACTACAGTCTCAGCTAGTCTCCTGGGTAAGCTCGCTCCATCGTAGACTTTGTCTCTATCATCCCTGAACTAGGCTAGAGTCAAGAGCTAACCAATCTCAAAATAAAAACCTGTCTTGGTTTTTCCCAACTGTGTTGGATTTCGCTTCTAGTCAAACCAAAAGCAGTCTATCTGACCTTCACAACCCAATATCTGGGTAACATGATACCTCTTGGAAAGACTGGTGTCAGATTTTCCGGCCTCTTTCTTATCGTAACGGCTACCAAAGGTCTTCAATTGACAGTCGGGATTACGCGTAGACTGTATCACTAAACCTAGAAGTTCAACTTGTGCGATTTCTAATATAACCATGTACCAATTGACTATTAAAGTGAAATATAAATTAACTCAATTGGAAAGTGTGTACAATTTAACTTTTGACAACGGGACAAGTGAAGACAAATTATAGCTTGTTAAAAGCAAAACGAAGTGTTTTGCATTTTATATGCTTTAAAGACACGAGTCATAAGGTTTAAGATACTGATAAGCTTGAAAAGTCTTGAATACTTCAA
Source organism: Ceramica pisi (assembly GCA_963859965.1). Taxonomy (NCBI): domain Eukaryota; kingdom Metazoa; phylum Arthropoda; class Insecta; order Lepidoptera; family Noctuidae; genus Ceramica; species Ceramica pisi. Next base: position 21,685,638 of record OY982536.1, on the reverse strand, counting down.
TCTATACTCTCAAGAATCTTACCTGAAATCCTCACGAACTAAATCCGCTAATCCTCATAAAACGACACTAAAGCTAGGACATTATTAAAGTAGAAGATATCATTAAGTTAAATGCGTCTCAGGAGCACATTAGGCACTTCCATTATGTCAGTGAAGTCGTTAAGACGTATATCTAGCTTATATTATGAAGTAATTTCCCTTTGAGCTAATTTTACATAAATGTCTCTTTTGTTAAGTGAAGAGGGTACTTAGGTAATTGTCTTTTTAGTAGATCTAAGCTCTAGAATGAGCCTAAATTACTTGGGAACTACATAATGTCTTTATGTGACATCTTCAACGATAAACGCTTCTAATCTCTGCATCTTGAAGGAATTAACGAGAAGTTTAGTAAATAGCAATTTATCCCTTAAATGAAAACACTTTCGAATAGTAAAGGTCTATGGCACAGGTGGCGCAGTGGTTAAGCGATTGACTGCTATGATATGTGTCACGGTTTTGAATCCCAGAAAAAAACAATTTTTGAATGGCCTACAGTTAGTTTCAAGACTTCTCAAGAAAGAGAAATCTCAAGACGACACGGTTGGCGCAGTGGTTGAGCGATCGACTGCTGCGCTGCGTGTCGCAGGTTTGATTCCCGCACGGAACAAATATTTGTATGGCCTGCAGATAGTTGTACCGGGTGTGGCTGTTTGTGTATTTGTATTTATATGTTTGTAAACGCACCCACGATACAGGAGATATTCCTAGTGTGGGGCAACGTTTTTTTTAATGTTAAAAAAAATTAAAAAAGAAATGTAATGTAGTTATTCCGGATCTGGCTGTTTGTGAGTTGATAATTATGTTTGTATAGGTACGCTCCCACGATACAGGAGGAATTCCTAGTCAACGTTTTTTTTTTAAAGGACTGTTTTCAAAAACATTCAAAAATAATATTCGATCACGTAGGCTCCTTAGTTAAAGTGCCATTTATCTACAGTAGTCATTGTTAAAACACTCAGTAAAACACAATTCTTTATCTATATATAAAATTCTTCCGTTAATGAGTGACTGACAGGCAACGCACAGCCGAAGCTGTTGGTCATAGGAAGCTGAAACGTGGCATGTAGGTTCCTTGAGGAGTATAGGGGAACACTAAGAGAGGATTTCCCGAAGTTCAAGCTACCGGCGGTCAGGACTCCAGAGAGAGGATCCTCCTAACAATGCGAGCCGTGTCAAGAAGTACCGCTTTCTGAATCAAGCCCTTGATCCAGCTGCCTAACGAGAGCCTTCTGAGGTGTTGGTCGAGGCTCTTAGCTATTGAGCCATTGGCTGTCACAACTATCGGTACAATTATTGCAGAGTCCACTTCCCACATGTCGACAACCTCGCGAGCCAAGTCAATATTTATTATTATTTGTCATTTTACATTTCAATCACAATCACCAATTCACCAACTTGCATCCATATATTATTCCTAAACCATCCAATTCTGTATTCCTTTCATGCGCAACTCTCACAAAACAGAAGCCGAACGTAAATGTACATATTCACCGTTAATTAGGTGTACAAAACAGTAATTACGCATTAGAACCATGACGTCATTTGACGTTTAGTTTTGCTACGCTAGGCTGCGCTACGCTTGGTTGTGCTACGCTTCGCTGCCGTGCAGCGCCGCAGGTAAGCTCGCGTAATTAATTCCGCATATTGTGTTTTACAAAGCGAAATGTACAAATATTCACATTACGGCAGGGATGGTTATGCCCGGAATGGACTATGTTTTAATTTTGCACTTGTATTAATAGTGTGCGGTTATAATATTACTCATGTAAATGTGTTTTGGGGGCCGAGTCACCCGCGTCCGTAGGAGAATATTTCAGCGAATCCCTACACGTGGTCCCCGGGTGGTGCTAAACAGGTGACACTAACCGCCTCCGTGGTCTAGTGGTTAAACCACCTGATTCAGACCCAAAGGTCCCGGGTTCGATTCCCAGCGGGGGCTTGCTCGGTTTGGTTGGTGGTAGGACTTGTTTTAAGTCCGCCTGGCAAGCTACCACCATCATGTCTAAGTCTGTCGCCATAACATCAATGTTAACAGCATTGTTGTGTTCCGGCAGTTAGAGGTATGATAGCCAGTTCCTCTGTGTAAGAGGATTCCGGGTGAAACTCGCTTCCATCTTCGGCCTAATCATAACTTTCCATCAGGTGAGATTTGGGCCAAGAGTTTCCCCGTTCTTTATATATATAAAAAAAAAAATGTATTTGTGTTGCTGTGGGTTCAAATGAAAATGATAACGTCAATAAATAAAAGCATTTCAGAATTTCAGAATTTATTTTCGTTAAGTTTGAAAGCTGCGGTATATATACTATACACTTATTTGTGTCTTTAAGCGCTACAAGTAATTACAACTATTTCCTTTCTTACAAGTTTAAAGTTGAATTTTGCAAGAAGACGTGAAATAAAAGCTGAAAACTGGACAAGAAAGAGCCAGACGGTAGCAGAACTGAGTAGTATATTAGGTTCGGCTTGATTCCTCCACTCAGTCCTGAGAAGAATACAGATGGACCACAAAGTGGTCCTATAGGTAAGGGTTTCGTTTTTGCCGATTGATATACGGAACCCTCAAAACGATCTACTCCTTTATTTGTTCTTTAAATCCCTACTTAATATTATAAATGGGAAAGTAACTCTGTCTGTCTGTCTGTCTCTTTTTCATGCCTAAACCATTAAACCGATTTGGTTCAAATTTTGTACAAAGATAGTTTGAGATCCGAGAAGGGACATAGGGTAGTTTTTATCCCGGAAGTCTCACGGAACCGGGAACTGTGAGTGTAAATAGGTTTTATATATTCCGGAAGTATAATCACGCGGGCAAAGTCGCTGGTACACGCTAGTCTTATCTATAAAGCGTGCAGTAATTTTGTGTTAACACATTCTCTAATATCCAACAAAATATCCGGCTAAATACGATCGGTGTCCTGTCCAGAATTCTGATTTATGACGCAACAACCCTAACCGCAGTGTATGCGTTCGTTAATGTTAAATGGGTTCTTGATACCGAACACAATGAACTGATCGTTGTACATGCTTTTCATATGAGAAACATTTTGGCATTATTAAGGCAAACGTATGGGACAATAACTAAAATAAAAACCTTAGAAAATGTGTGATGATTGAGTTCTCATCTCTATATGAATCTACCTTCGCGAATGGACAACAGAACTGTGGTGTGACAGAAGAATCTTTGAGAATGGACAACTAGGATTACTACAATATTTTTGTAGTTTTGTTTTTTTGTAACTATAAATTATTATTATAAATTGCCTTTTCATGATCTGATTGAAATAAATTTATTTCGACTTTATGTAAATAATACAAAAATATGACTATGTGATCATTTTGTCAGAAGCAAACTTTAGGAATAACACTAAGCAAAAGCTACCAGACACCCTTAAAACAGTCGTTACAAAGTACAATAGACCACCCATTAAAAAACGACCATTACGTCAGCAAAGAAATACCATGTACGTACAGCCTTAAACACGAAGAATTTAGGTGCAGTCCACATAAATCTCAGCTCGTAGACAGAAAGCAGAAATAAGGTTTTCTAACAAAAGTTTAGCATAGAACAATATCGAAGGTTAAAAAGCATAACAAAACGGACGCAGACGTAAAACAACGAATGTTGAAATACGAGTGACAAACTACCCCGGGCGGGGTCGCAGGAATACGGTTGTTTGTGGACTAGGTGGTACCGTTAGCGATGTGGAACTAGCTTAGCTTGGTAAAGGAAAAAAATGTGTGATATATTGTGGTAAACAATGCATTCTGCACAGGTAACGTGCCAATTTTGCTCATTTTAAAAGCTACTTTCGCATTCGCGTCTCAGTGGCAATTTGTCAATAATATCGGCCTAGCCTTTTCGCAACTATTTTGGGGTCGGCTTCCATTCAAACCGGATTCAGCTGAATATCAGTATTTTGTGGACGTTCACGTGGAGCGGCTGCCTACCAGACCTCCACAACCCATTGACTGGGTAACACTGTACTCCTTGGCAAGACTGGTGTCAGATTTTCTGGCTGCTGACTATCCGTAACGACTGTCAAAGATCCCTAAATGACAGCCATGCCAACATCTTAACGTGCTTTCCGAGGCACGGAGGAAACTCGGTATGTTCAGATGGTCACCCATCCACAGACCAACCTCGGCAAGCGTTGCTTAACCTTGAATATCGACCCGTGTTGCTGTTATTATTTAGCAATAATGTATGGAAAAAGAGGCTTTTTTGGCAGATTGCGACTGAGATCCGAAAGTGAACATTGCTTAAAATTGAGAATTGGCACTCTGATTTGTGTTTAAGATCATTAGATGATATTTTAAAAAAAGTTCCTAATTATACCGTGGCGCGAGGAAACTTTTCCTCCATCTTCTTTTCTTTGTAAATTACAAACTCTAATATTATGGCCTGAGGTAGTTTTGTTCTTTCAAAGTTTGTTCTTGAACTATGAGAGAGCATTTTAACGTTGCACGTTAATGTATAAGCTGGGGCCTTCAAGCTTAACCGCAGCCTACCTAATGCAGCACTGAATACCAGTATTTTGCCAAGGAGAATGTGCCCATTAATTTTTCCCTCGCCGAAATTATCAAATAACTTCTCCCGCTCTATGCTTTTAGCTCTTCTAAAACCCGGCCTGTGTTCCTTCAAACTCCGTCAAATACGCTGACATCTCTTTATGCGCTACCTCTTGATAATTATTGATAGCGTCGCATTTGATCACAATAACATCTCTGACCAAGAGTAGAATCAAGAGCAAACCCATATCAAATAAAAAAAAAATCATCTGGTAGCGATGATGTGGTTGATGATAGAACACGTCGCTAGTCTAGAAGTAACCTATTCACTTTTATATAGCTACCCCCAGAGACCCAAGTTTTAGCTATCAGGAAACACAGTCTCCGGCGGGAATTCCATGCCTTAGCTGTACGCGCAATAACAAAATGGTAACGTGAAATTATGGTCAAATGGATAAGGAGCCACAAACGTCAAACTATGACAGAATAATACTACTTGTAGCTAAACCAGCCAACCAATTTCCTAGCTCATTCCTTGTAATCTCACACTACAATCCAGCGTTTACATCGCTCTAAAGCAAGCCCGTGCGGTGTCCGCCATTTATTTAGCAGGACTGCACGTCGCTAACTAAATAATTAACACACTGAAACTTTGCTTATGTTTTGCTTTGAAATGCCAGTAAATTAAATGCCACAAATGATTGTTATAATTGTAACTGCGTATCTCACAAAGTAACGATCTAAACCTCTCCGCTAAAACAGGATAAAGAAAGAAATATGACAAAATAAAAACAAAATAAAAACAAAAAAATTGTTGCCAGTAATTTCTAGCTCAATCCTCGCTCATCTCACACTACAACCTAGCGTTTACATCGCTTTAAAGCAGGCTCGAGCGGTGTAATGTCCGCCATTTATTTAGCCGGACTGCACGTCGCTAACTAAATAATTATCACGCTGAAACTTTGATTATGTTGTGCTTTGTGCGAGTTAGCAGCTTTGATGTTATGTTTTTGTTACAGATTGTGTTAATTGATTTTGTTAGTGCATTATTTTAGCTTGTTGATGAGAATTTTAATGAGGCGCGAAGAGTTCATGTATGGGTTTTTGAAAGCTTATTAATCTAAGGATTTATGTTAAATGCAGTTGTAAGTATACATAAAACATGTATTGATTGTTACAGTTTCAGAAAAGTTACAGTTGGAATCGGTGAAACTTTGCTCAAAAAAAAAAAAAATTATAGTAAAGTAGAAGTACAGATTATAACAATAAATTTGTTCTGAGTATGCCTGTACTGAAAATTAACCCGTGGTCGATTTTCTCAGGACTATATAGGTGGCCAGTTAGAGCAGTATCCTTTAAGATTCATTTATAAAGATGTAAGATAAAAGTGCAACCGATTATTATAGACGCCTTCTCATTTCTGCTTCCTATAAAATTAATCTATTTCCCAAAACATTTAAACCCAACTCACGATCCACAGCCCATAAACCAGCCGCAACTATACACCTACATTCTATACAGAACAACATAATAGAAACGTATTATTTATACCGTTAATATTCACATGAAACGAGCAACGTGTATTTTAACACTACCGATATAAACGCACACAGTTGGCCCGCTGCCAAGCTTCATGATAATTTGATAAAAACGCTCTCTGCCCGGAATAGTCTATTAGCCTGTTTTATATGTTGTAGGATGAAGTTGAGTGTTATTTTGGCGGTGAAGTTGTGTTGTGTGGTCTACAAGAATAAAGTAATCTTTTGTTTGAAAATGGAAGATGATTGTACAACGATACTTCTAATATTTTATTTTATTTATTCAGGAAAACAAACAATTGCGCACTATACATGGTTAGCATTAGCTTATAATCTAGGTATATCAACTCAGCGCGCAACTAACTACGTTATCCATCATCTGCCTAGCCTTTTCCCAACTTTATTGGGGTCGGCTTCCAGTCAAACCGGATTTAGCTGAGTACCAGTATTTTACGCGGAGCGGCTGCCTACCAGACCTCCACAACCTATTAACTGGGTAACACGGTACTTCATGGCAAGACTGGAGTCAGATTAACTAGCTTCTGACTATCCGTAACGACTGCCAGAGATATACAAATGACAGCCGGGACCAACGGCTTAACGTGCTCTCCGAGGCACGGAGTAAACTCGGTATGTTAAGATGATAACCCATCCACAGACCAACCTTGGCAAGCGTTGCTTAACCTGGAAGATCGACCTGTGTGGCTGGTATTATTTAGCCACGAGCGTTAGCCACTACGTTATCCACAGGTTATATGTTCGAATTGAAAGGATGCGCACGAGTACAACATTATTTAATAATTATACAAATTAGTAAGTCTTACTCTTGTAACACTAATATGGGTGTATTTATAAAAATAGGTGAATCTTCTGCTCTTAATATAAGAGACAAGCTTTTGCCTGTGACTTCGTACGCGCGCATCCAGTTTTTTCCATTCCCATAGGAATTTCGGGAAACCCTTCGCCCGCGTGATCCCCAGGGAACTTACTCGCCGGTAAAACAAGTAGCCTATGTGTTATTGCAGACTATAATCTATCTCTATGCGTCATGATGATCCTTTTAGGCGTTCTGACGTGAAAGAGATACAAACATCCATCCATTCATCTTCACTTTCGTATTTGTAATATTAAAGGATATTAGTAGGATTGTCGTGAGAAAAGTGTTGAGTGTATCCAAAATCTATACTAATATTATAAAACTGAAGAGTTTGTTTGCTAAAACACGCTGATCTCAGGAACTGCTAAGAGGCACGATCAATTAAACGCTATTTTCATAGGAAAATAAGTAATATAACAGTCTGTCTATGTACTCGGACTCGCACAAGGAACACGACCAGTAATTACTACTGAAACGGATTGTTTACGTCCCGCATCTTTCAAGCAAACTTTAAACACTCTTTCTTTACTCTGGGCAAACTAAGATGATTAAAACCAGTCCATACTTTGTTATCACTATCAACAGAGTCTAACGGGAGTGCGCTTATGAAATTATTTTCGTTCCTCTAATTCAGTTGTTCCCAAACTGTGTTCAGAGAACTATAAAATATACTCCGCGAAAAGTTTAAAATTTCAATCTTACTCGTAGCAAACCTTTTTTAAACGATTTTCCAAAAAGGAGCAGGTTCTCAACTCAATTGTATTTTTTTTAATTTTTATTATGTTTATTACCATTACCTCATAACTCCGACAGTTATGAAAAGATTTGAAAAATTTGTTTTATCTGAAAGGATATTGCAGATTGGTCCCATTTAAATTTTATCAAAATCGGTTACGAACTTTGGATTTTAAATCGAAATAGCTGGAATTCGTCTACTTGGATGATGGTTTTATGTCATCCAAGTAATCGAAATGGCGTATTTTGCTTTTCTGAGATTTTGCAGTGGTGTTGTTAGGTGTGGGCATAGAGTATATAACCACTAGAGAGCGTATAGGCCGATTTCTTCTAAGTACGCGGCTCACTACAGCGGGCCGGGGGACGAGGAACAACGCGCGGCTGCAATTGGTCCGTTCAAGGTCAAGTTGCATAGGTAGCCTATGGATAGTGGTGGCACTACTTGATTAAAGGAAAATAGTCGATATCGATAAAATGGATTTTAACATTATAAAAATACTCAATCCAAACAAACAGCGCTATATCTGGTTTAAATAAAGTTTCCCTATTAACCTTATCTTTCCACTTTTATTTTAATTCTGAAATCTTCGAAAATCTAAAATGAAAACATGTATGTCAAACACACAGATGAAAAATCTGAGACCCTCCTCCTATTTTTAAAGTCGTTTAAGGTGGCTCTAGTCGATATTTTTTCCATAGAAACTTCGGGAGGGTATTACTCCGCTGTTTGACAGAGTACATCAAAAGTTAAACATAATATCGTTTTGTCATATTATTAGTTTTGTCTGTATGGAAACAGAATGGTAAAATAAACCGCCATTAAAAAGTTATGAGCCACCAAAGTTTCGTTTTTCTTGCCAATTTTAACGCATCTTTGGGCGTAAATAAGTAATAAACACAATGTAAAATCTTTAAAACCAAGTCGGTACCGACAAAGCTCAACTATCGAAGAATTCAATAACTTTTATTTTTAATCGATATATGCAGTAGTTTTTTCATAAAACTCGATTTACGAAAGGCCTTCTCATATTTTTTTACGCGCGCGTTTTACTATGAATTATCGTGCCTCTCACTGAATAACGTTCCCCCCGGTGCGGTGCGGGGGGACAACGCTCACGCACACGTGCGTATTCAAGTTACAACTGTGTCTGCTGCGGTGTGCTGTGGCCTGTGGCCTATGTCGTTCATACGTATACGTAGGTAGACTATACTTGCGCTCTAATTTATATTGACTCATTGGCTTGATTTTTGGATTTCAACATTATATTTTATATCTGTTTGACTTCGCACTGTAGTTTGGACTCCGTATTTGCGTTTGAAATTGTTATTGTTGCTTTGAGTGGACGCTGCATAAGTACGTGACATTGTTTTGAATCATTGAAAAAGTTTAAAAAACCACATATTATAAACAATGGGTAGAAAAGTCATAATTTGGCGTCGTGACCGGGTCTTCGACACCGCGTCGCTGCCCGCGCCCGCTGCAGTGTAAAATCATCGCGGCGGGATGCTATCGCGCAATGAATTTTCAACTCTCGATGTTGAAACCAATGATATAATTATAAGTTGAAACGGTGTCTTTTTTTGACGCGTTGGGATTAACTCTGCTGAGTGCTGGGTTCTCAACGCTCGGCTGAACGGAATATTTTTACGTCCGTGCGTACGGTGGCTAAGCGTTCTTACAATCGAGCGACATGACGCCGCCGTGCCACCGCCGCCGCACGCGTCTACGACAGGGATAACTGCACGCGTCGTTGGTGGTCGTTGAAGCGCCCGTCGACAGCCAACGACAAAGGTTGCCGGCCGCCAGCGGCAACGTGTCGCTCGTTTAGTTGAGTACCTAGGTAGCAGGTAGCGAAATCCAAAGTTCAAGCCAGGGTCAATATAATGTTTGTTACTGGGTTCATTCTATTTGCTTTCAAAATAGTTTCTTGCAATTGACAAACCTAATTTTGTGTTCGTAGGTACTTTTGCGGCGGACAAGACTTTTTTATGGATGGGAAACCAAATAACTGCTCCCGCTTTGGGCGAAGCAGAAGGGAGTGTCAGACTCTTCTTGACTAAAACCCATCCGTGTTCCTCCTAATGCCCTCTGCGTGCCGTACCTACTTACCAGGGCCGCGGTAACTCTTTCGAACAAATTCTGCAACATCATAGTTTACATAGCTCTCTGCCTAATAGGTACCTACTGTTATATTAACGTAGGTAGGTACTTACCTACAAGCAAAGATGCCATAAAACAAACCGTTGGCGTCGTAGACACTAAAATTTTAACGTTAGGTAGGTAGGTATGTAGGAGCTAAGTAAACAATCTTTATGTGTCACTTGTCAGTTTGTCACAACATACTGTGCACTTGTCTGATAATTTAAAGCAATCTAATAATGAATGCAAATCTAAACACGTCTGTGTCAACCAATAGGGGTAACTAAAAATAGAAAACCGGCCAAGTGCGAGTCGGACTCACGCACCGAGGGTTCCGTACAAATCTACACTAATATTATAAAGAGGAAAACTTTGTTTGTTTGTTTGTTTGTTTGTTTGATTGTAATGAATAGGCTCAAAAACTACTGGACCGATTTTAAAAATTCTTTCACCATTCGAAAGCTACATTATCCACGAGTAACATAGGCTATATTTAATTTTGGAAAAAAATAGGGTTCCGTAAGATATTTGGGTTTTTCGGACACAAGGTGTAAAAATCAACCAGAAAAGTAACTTATTTTGTGTACGCTGCCTAAACTATAAAAGATAGAACCATACATTGTTCTAATTAATTGTAGATCTTATAAATATCTACAAAAAAGTCCGCGACACACTATACCTATCTATGTCGAGTGAGGCACAACAACCATTTTTTTAATTTAAAAATCTTGATTCTTTTTTGGACTACATTTAAACGCGTTTATTTTACTCATACTATTAATCTTTATCAAAATAAAGTATTTCATCACTAAGTACAGTTTATGTAGATAATATTTGGTCTTTGAATGATTAAAATCAGACGTTTGGTTTTGAAGTTATGGCGAAATTAATATATTACGATTTCTGCTGCACGACCCGTTGCGAAGTGGACGTCACCAAGGCGGGTGCGCGTGCAGGAGGGGAGTTTAGATCTATGAGTAAGGTACCCGCGCGGCTCAGCCGCGAGGTCGGCTCCATAGATAAATAAGTATAAGTCGGCTCCCTACGCAGCGGTCTTGCGCGAAGTCTAATAATTTTCGTGCGATTTTCTTTATATTTCGTTCTTAAAACTACACCTACGCAAAATTTCTTCTCAGAGCCAAACAACAGTTCTTTTCAGGGCTAAGCAACAGTTCTTTCCAGGGCTGACCAACAGTTCTTTTCAGGGCTAACCAACAGTTCTTTTCAGGGCTACACAACAGTTCTTTTCAGAGCTAGAATATTACACGCTATTAACATTTTCTTAAACATTTGAAAATGCCTAAAGAGAGCCATGTCTCAACTTACTAAACATAGTTCTCAAGCACGGGCAGCAAGAATACGCCGTATGGGAGAATCTTCACCTGACCGTTCACAACGCCTTGCTGAACAAAATCAGAGAAACTCTCAGGTACGCGCACGAGAGTCGAGTGTCGAACGATCGCAACGCCTTGCACAACAAAATCTGAGAACCTCTGAGTTATAATAATAAAAAGCAGAAGAGTTTGTTTGTTTGGTTGAGCACGCTAATCTCAGGAACTTTCAGTGTTAGATAGCCCATTTATCGAGGAAGGCTATAGGCTATATCATTAAGCTAAGTCAAAAAGGAGCGCAGAATTAATGGAAAATGTGACGCAGACGAAGTTGCGTGGGTCAGCTAGTATTATAATATAAGCAAAAGTTGTGGATTACGATTTATGACGTACCTATTAAAAAAACTCCTTAGGTACTAGATCTCGTTCGAACCAATTTTCGCTGGTAGTTTACATGGTAATGTACATCATATATGTTTTAGTGTTATCATTCTCTTATTTTAGAAGTTACACGACACACACACATTTTACCACTCTGGAAGTGTCTCTCGCACAAACTATTCAGTTTAGAAAAAAATGATATTAGAAACCTCGATATCATTTTAGAACCCCTATCCATACTATACCGGCCTACAGGTTTAGGTAGGTAGTAAGTTCACAGAATACGTCTACTTACCAAGTTTAGAGTTTTCGACAGCATAGTTCTTATAGTTTCGGAATAAAGTGGCTGTGACATACGGACGGACAGACAGACAGACAGACATGACGAATATATAAGGGTTCCGTTTTTGCCATTTGGCTACGGAACCCTAAAAATTAAGAAGACAGGTAGGTAAGTAAGTAATTTTGATAACAATTTATAGGATGGTACTTAGGTAGAACTAATTTCATTATTAGGTACTAGCGACCCGCCCCGGCTTCGCACGGGTGCAATGCTGATACTAAATACACTACAGAAAAACCGTGAGAAAAACTGTTACCTACCTACCTCACGTCTGAGCCGCGCGGGTACCTTACATAGATCTAAACTCCCCTCCCGCACGCGCACCCCCGCCTTGGTGACGTTCACTTCGCAACGGGCCGTGCAGCAGAAATCGTAATATTTTAATTTCGCCATAACTTCAAAACCAAACGTCCGATTTTAATCATTCAAAGACCAAATATGATCTACATAAACTGTACTTAGTGATGAAATACTTTATTTTGATAAGGATTAATAGCATGAGTAAAATAAACGTGTTTAAATGTAGTCCAAAAAAATTTCTAGATTTTTAAATAAAAAAAATGGTTGTTGTGCCTCACTCGACATAGAAAGGTATAGTGTGTCGCGGACTTTTTTGTAGATATTTATAAGATCTACAATTAATTAGAACAATTTATGGTTGTATCTTTTATAGTTTAGGCAGCGTACGCAAAATAAGTTACTTTTCTGGTTGATTTTTACACCTTGTGTCCGAAAAACCCAAATATCTTACGGAACCCTATTTTTTTGCAAAATAAAATATAGCCTATGTTACTCGTGGATAATGTAACTTTTGAATGGTGAAAGAATTTTTAAAATCGGTCAAGTAGTTTTTGAGCCTATTCATTACAATCAAACAAACAAACAAAGTTTTCCTCTTTATAATAATAGCGTTTTTAAATAAAAAAATGGTTGTTGTGCCTCACTCGACATAGAAAGGTATAGTGTGTCGCGGACTTTTTTGTAGATATTTATAAGATCTACAATTAATTAGAACAATTTAGGTTGTATATTTTATAGTTTAGGCAGCGTACGCAAAATAAGTTACTTTTCTGGTTGATTTTTACACCTTGTGTCCGAAAAACCCAAATATCTTACGGAACCCTATTTTTTGCAAAATAAAATATAGCCTATGTTACTCGTGGATAATGTAACTTTAGAATGGTGAAAGAATTTTTAAAATCGGTCAAGTAGTTTTTGAGCCTATTCATTACAATCAAACAAACAAACAAAGTTTTCCTCTTTATAATAATAGTGTAGATGTATCTAGTACCTACGGACATAAACTGCGATGACTATTCAAGTAAGCATCAGATCTGTCGGTGGCGGCGTGGCGGCTGCATTACCACCAAGGAAAAACTAAACATAATAACAATAGAATAAGCAATCCATATTAGGTACCTATAGGGCCGTAGAGGTATAAAACGATAACAAAGTGCCTACTATTTTTAGTAAGAGTTTTTAGGTAGGTAGTAGCTGATTTCTCGGCGAGCGTCGAACGACTACGCGCAGCGGCGCGCGGTGGCGGTATGTGTGCATCGTGTAACTTCGATTTAGTTCGGAACGGTTCGGAACGATGTTTGTGTGCGTGCGAACTAGACGTGCATGAAGGCTAGCGTCTAACTGCTCATCACTGGTACTATCTCTGTCGGGCATGATGCGAGGTGAGACAGCGTGCTTTTTGGCCATGCCTACCACTGAGTTCGAGCCCGCGACTAGTTGGCCCTTAAAAGTAGTTACGTGTTTAATGTAAGTATGTGAATTGATTAAAAATTGTATTAGTTGTAATTTTATGATCATCGATAAATCGACTTCAATCATTAAACGTAACAGCACAGATTTTTACGACAAAAATACAAAGGGGAAGAAAGGGATGAAAATATAAGAATTTCCTAATGAAAGAAAGAGACTTTTCCAAAAGACATCAACGCGCGCTTCTCACAGTGTGCTCGTTCACCTAACCACCATTTTATATAGACCCCTGCAGTGGCTCATCATCTGATTCAAATCAAAAATATTTTGCGTAGTCTTTACTCTCCGATGAAAAGTTATGCCATCATTTTTGTAACAAAAGGTCTTGGAATGTTTCCCACACAAATTCACCGGGTATGAAGGAATTTTTATGCGTTATAAATTGCATAAAAATTAAAACGATTCGTAAAAACTTAGCATGCCCACAGGTCTAACAATTGGTCACAACTAAAATGGTTAATAGTGCCGCTGCCTAACATCTGAGCAAAAACACTAATAGTTTTCGTGCGTCGGGGCACTGTATGCGCAGTCAAGTGGTTTAATAGTCTTTGGGTGTGGGGTACCACTAAAAAGTGAAAAAGAAAAAAAATACAAAAAAATGCAACCGACTTCCAAAAAAAAAACACTACAAATTAAAAAAATAACTTTAATTTCGGAATTCGGTGTCAAAATACGAAGAAACTAATAATAACACCGACTTCCGAAATTAAAGTTATTTTTTACTTCGTCGTGTTTTTTTTTGAAGTCTGTTGAATTTTTTTGTAGTTTGTATAAATGATATTTTGAGATTTCACCTCCAAAATGTCATCGATGGCACTAATTACAAGTTTCTGTCTTTACTACTGTCTTTACTAATATTTTAAAGAGGTAAAGTTTGTGAGGTTATAGGGGGGTAATCTCTGAATCAACTGAATTGATTCTTTTACCAATAAAAATTTTATTTGTGAGTGTTTGCATAGGCTATATATACAATAACCCCAAAAATTCCAACGCAGTGGCCACGGAGCAGCTAGTCAGAAACATTTGTGTGTTTTACAACAATGTTTTTTACTTTCATTTCAAAGGATAGTTATGCTATAAGTTTTAAATATGTTTATTATATAATTATAGATATTTTTTTAGATTACTACAGTTTCTTTTTTTTTTAATTTCTGCTCTCTGCTAGCAACAAATCATTCAAAGTGATCGCTGGTCAAATAAAGGTTCAAAACCATATTTTTTGTGATGGGTTTGCTCTTTGACTCTAGTCTTGGTCACAGATGACAGAGAGAGAAAGCCAACGATGGAGCGAGTTTACCCAGAAGGGGTAAACTTGTAGGGGGTAATATCTTGATCTACAGAACAGATTCTTTTACCAATAGAAAGCCACGTTATTTGTGAGTGTCATCTTATCTGTCTAGCCTTTTTTCAACCATATTGGGGTCGGCTTCCTGTTGAATCAAAATAAGCTGAGTACCAGTATTGTACGTGGAGTGACTACCTGGTGCTGATCCCATCTGAGGCTATCTGACCTCCACAATAGGGAATATGCACGCGATTTTTTATTTACAAAATGAATTATTTAAAAGCTCCAGTAAACACTCAAGAAACTATTTTTTTAATATCTTCATCAGCGATGAAGTTATAACGCTTCAAAGATTACTATTAGAACGAGAATTCCGTCATGGAATTTGACGTCAGATTACGTGACGTCTATAAAGCTGCCATAGAAAACAGCGTTTTCGCGAGAGGGACAGATATATTTGTTTAAACTAATGATATCTCGCTTGTTTTTCGAGCAATTTTGATTCTCTTTCCACTGTTAGTAATGTATTTTTGTATATTTTTAAATAAACTGTTTATAATAAATATTTTTTTATGCATATTCCCTATTCAGTAACTGTATAACATGGTACTGGTGTCATATTTTCTGGTGGTGAAGGAAAGGTTGGGGACCACTGCTCTAATTATTATATAGCAGTTTATTTTGCCAGAACACAGCCTCACAAAGGCGGGTAATTGGATAAAAATACAAGTTAGTTTTAACTCGGTTCGTGTGTGGTGGAAACATGGGGAGGTATTGTCACCGGGCCTTCCGTTTGTGGAAATTGGTTTGGAATTATGTCGGTTTGCGTTGATTAGAGAGCTGGATTTTAAAAGAAATTTTGAAATATTCGAAAAAAAAAAAATGTTTTATCTTCTTCCAATATATTTAAATTTCTGTGTGTCCTTGTCACGGTGTTTGACATTATCAAACTCCTCCTAAACGGCTTGACCGATATTTATGAAACTTTTTTGTGTATATTTGGTAGTTCTGGTTGTGTTTGTTTTGTCGTAGGTCGCAGTGATGGTATAATAATCCAAATCTCTGTAATTTTATTAAATTATTTCTATACGCTGACATACACTTTAGTTTACGGTTTACATGTATGCTGCTATCACACAACTGTGCATACAAAGCACGGTGCAGCACTTCCGGTTCTTATAAATAAAATTTCTACAAGAATCAACGGGAGCTTTACATTAGCACGCTCTTTCTAAAGTTCATCATATCAGCAAATAGCAGACCACAGCAGGTTACATAATAAACATGTATTTCATACAAAATGGCCCCGGGTAATCAACTAACACGCAGTTAAGATACCTCTGATGTACTAATCATTGGGGGCCGAGTCACCCGCGTCCGTAGGAGAATACCCTTCAGCGAATCCCTACACGTGGTCCCTGGGTGGTGCTAAACAGGTGACACTAACCGCCTCCGTGGTCTCGTGGTTATACCACCTGATTCAGACCCAGAAGTCCCGGGTTCGATTCCCAGCGGGGGCAAATTTTTTGCTCGGTTTGGTTGGTGGTAGGACTTGTTCTAAGTCCGCCTGTCAAGCTACCACCATCATGTCTAAGTCTGTCGCCATAACAACAATGTTAACAGCATTGTTGTGTTCCGGCAGTAAGAGGTATGATAGCCAGTTCCTCTGTGTAAGAGGATTCCGGGTAAAACTCGCTTCCATCTTCGGCCTAATCATCATTTTCCATCAGGTGAGATTTAGGCCAAGAGTTTCCCCGTTTTGTATAAAAAAAAAATCATATCAGCAAATAGCAGCCCACTGCTGAACGTTAACTTCCCCCAAAGAGTGCCAAACATCCCGGTCTTCAGCAGATCACATCCATCCGCCGATGACCTAGTTCTTCAAATCATCGGTCCAACGTTCCGCAGGGTGTCCCACACTACGTTTGCCCACACGCAGTCCGATCAGATCGACGATCAGCTCGTCTACATACATGGTCTAAATTTTGTCATAATGCCAGGCGCATGTAGCAAAGGTTTTACCCGTCACACAACCTTCGTCTCTAACTAAACTTTTGTTTAAGGTGGAAGCTCCAGGGTAGCCCGCGAAATTCAAATATTTTTATGTTTTTTGCAATTTGCCGGTCAGTGTGAAGCTGTATGTTGAACAAAATACGGTTCGCGATCGTAAAGAACATCTATTTAATGGATTATAACCATTTGAATCATCAATATAATCCTCTAAGTTCATAGAACTCGATTGTATGTTATTTCGTGAAAAAGTAATTCAATCGAGTTGTATGAACTTAGAAGGTTATATTGATAACTAAAATGGGTATAAGTCTGTAGATAAATATGCGTTACAGTCGCGAATCGTATTATGTTTAACATACAGCTTCACACTGACCGGCAAATTGCAAAAAAACATAAAAATATTTGAATTTCGCGGGCTACCCTGGCGCTTCCACCTTAAACAAAATTCGCTCCCAATTAACATTGCACACATAATAATATCAATTCAAATTAATTTCAATCACGCTTCAATTATCGCATTCATATTCATAACAATCGAGATTGCTAACTCGAACGACATACACGATTGACGGGTCCGTTCGAACGTTCGACACGTATACCTAACTAATTCGATAAATACGTGGCTTACCCAAGCTCTCGCGTTTCGAGTTTTAACTAGATTACGAATGCTTTGTACTTGTGAAGTTGTAGAATAGTGATTATGAAGTGTGGTAATTGTAGATCGGGGGAATATTCGATTTTGTTTCTTTATGCTGTTTTGCATGCTGATGAATACTTCTTTTTAGGGTTCCGTATCCAAATGGCAAAAACGGAATCCTTATAGATTCATCATGTCTGTCTGTCTGTCTGTCCGTCCGTCCGTATGTCACAGGCATTTTTTTCCGTGAAACTTGATAAGTAGATGTATTCTGTGAACCACATTAAGATTTTCAAACAAAAATAGTTAGAACTGAAACTCAAAAAACTTTTTTCTTCGAACCCATACATACGTGTGGGGTATCTGTGGATAGGTCTTCAAAAATGATATTGAGGTTTCTAATATCACTAGTTTC
Source organism: Ceramica pisi (assembly GCA_963859965.1). Lineage (NCBI taxonomy): Eukaryota > Metazoa > Arthropoda > Insecta > Lepidoptera > Noctuidae > Ceramica > Ceramica pisi. The sequence goes on along the minus strand of OY982536.1, from coordinate 21,667,624 downwards.
TAAACACAATAGTTTGCGCGAGAGACACTTCCAAAGTGGTAAAACGAGTGCCCCCCCTCCCTCAACGTCTAAAATAAGAGAATGAAAAAAATGTATGATGTACAAAACTAAACTTCTACCGAAAATTGGTTTGAACGAGATCTAGTAAGTAGTTTTTTTTAATACGTCATAATCGTAAACCGCAACTTTTGCTTATATTTACCTAAAGGTTTGTACGGAACCCTCGGGCCTCGGTGCGCGAGTCCAACTCGCACTTGGCCGCTGTTTATTTGTGAATTGGTAATTCTATTTTGCATGTTCACAGTGCTTGAATTGAACTATTAATCTATTTGCATTTTTAAAATGGTTTTCCAAAATATATAATTTTCAATCAATGTAGCTTTAGTCATAGAGATAAATGAGGCTACAATGATAACAAAATTTTATACATTTACGTTCGAAATTAAATTTGGTATCTCGAGCACATTTTCACAGGTTTGCTTGTGAATTTCCTGCCATAGTCTGTGTTTCTTGATGGCTACAACCTGAGAGTCTTTAAGTCAAGATTGAAAAGATTAATTGTAGGTAAACGTGCTCCATCTTCGATCACATCATCGTTTACCATCAAAGGCCTTAGTGTGAGTTCTTTCGACTCACGTTCGAACGCGTTCGATTGCGAGCGCGTTAGAATTAAGTATGGGAATTTAGTTATAGTGCCACCTGGTGGTCACTCGTAGAACCTAATTTCCCATACTAAATTCTAACGCGCTCGCAGACAAAGAATTTGCTCTAGTAGCTCAGAATGTTGAGATATGCCTATCTCAAAGTGCTTATAACACGGTTTTTCGCAATATTTTAAGTATTTTTTTGAAATAAGAAAATTTATATGATCATTTCTAACTACAGCATCCTTTAGAACTGCTCTTTCCCTTTTAATTAAACACATTTTTATTTGTTTCTCTACGAGTTTTTTTTCTCAAAATATTAATTTTTAGCTTCGATATTAAGTACCTATATTATATTTTGTATTTTAGTACTACCGAACTGCATTATGATAATAAAATGGTATATCTTGAGAAAAAAAAACTCGTAGCAAATACCTATAAAAAAAGAACTCAATTATACAAATAAACATTAAATTCCTAGAACACCCCAGTAGGTACAGTCAAATTTATCGTCTCAATAAGTGTTAAATATAAGAGAATTCCCTTACATTTACTATTTAGTTCATCACCATCCCTTTGGGTCGAAAACGGAATTTTCATCCAAACAATAGAACAGCCGAATATCTTTCCTTATATTAGAAGAGACGCGACCCATATTGTTTTTATTGCTCTTATATATGTATGTATGAAGATGTATGGGATTTTATTGGACCCATTCAAAATGTTTTCGTGGTGGAGGGAGGTTTGTTATGAGCAGTAAAACTAGAATTGTGATTAGTGAGATGAATCGTTGTTGTGATAGTTATGGACAAGCTCGCCACTTTTTCCCTACCACTGCAACTCCTGAAAGCCAGAATCAACAGTGCCAACTACCAGAAAAACGCCGAGGTAATGAAGCCCGACGAGTCCCGGAGAAACGATTCAACTGACTTGGATCCCGCAACGAAATTAATCAGAAGAGTAGGAAAAAATAAATAAAATGTTCACTTCCTTCCAAGCAGGAGACAGATTAGAGCTAGGCCAATAGACACCAAAGGGATATACCTATACAACTGGGTTAAGCCCAGTTGCCAAGCACCACGGATTATATATTTAACACTGAAACTAATGGGACCTAAATTGTGAGCTACTTTTGATTCCAGTAATAGCTGTGATATTAGTTATGCTAAATAGATCAATGATGTGGATTGGACATCAAGTTTATATTGTCCAAATGGGTAGGCAGAAATGTAATATAGTAATACCTACATACATAATATTCTTTACCATGTACGTCTTCATCTGCATAGCCTGTTCATAACTATATTGGGGTCGGCTTCCAGTCAAACTGGATTCTCTGAAATGGAATCTCCGTAAGATTGTAAACTTCTTTTTTCTAAATAAGACTCGGCTACATGAGAAACTATTGAATTTGGATGGGATTTATTACATACAACATTTTTTAAATTACATAGAGAAAATATATCTAATCAAGATTTATTACAATCTTATGGAGTCTACCATTTTCCGGTGATATGTAACTAATCTTCTAATACATATTTTAAAATCTCGTGTCACGGTGTTTGTTATAGAACTCCTCCGAAACGGCTTGACCGATTTTTATGAAATTGTTTGTGCATACTCAGTAGGTCTGAAAATAGGTCGCCGGATCCTTATTTTTTTGCTATTAAAGCTAAGTAATTAATTTTTTTCAATTTGTTATCAATCTAGTTTTAGGACTCGAGTTCGCCATTTCACTTTCATCTTCCATTGTACTATACATACAAAATACTTTACCAATAGCGGTACAAAAACCTCTTTGTTTAAACGAAATCACTCTGAGATAACCACAAAGCAGTTTTTTTTTTTTTTAATTCCTTCTTCTTGGGTAACTTCTTTGACTTACTTAAAGAAAACGCAAGAGTTGAGTTGCAAGAAAACTTTTTTAAGTAGACGGGTAAAAGGTTTCAACTTTGTTAAACAATAACAAAGCAGGAACATCACTTCAACTTCGAAGATTAAAATAAGTTTCAAAATCTTCTTTCCTCTGCTTACCTGTAGATAAGTTCTAAGTAAATCTGGCAAATGAAATTTCGTATAAATACTATTCATAGTTTTAATCGGGAACATAGTGTAGGTACATCCGTCCTCTGATACATCACTACATATTATAAAACAAAGTCCTCCGCGGAGTCTGTCTATCTGCCTGTTTGCGATAAACTCAAAAACTCCTGCACCGATTTTCATGCTGCTTTCACCAATGGATAGAGTAACTCTCGAGGAAGGTTTAAGTATTTAATTTCAAGTGGGGGAAGTCGCGGGCATCAGCTACATTTTTTTTTAAATGTTATTCTTTTTTTGGATTTCAAAATGAAAATCATATCAATAAACCGATTTTAAGGAATTTAATTATAGAGGTAAGTGAGACCTTGGAGACGGTTACAGGCTACTTTTGTATGCAAAGTCAAACTTGAATGCAAGTAAACCCGCGGGCAAAAGCTAGACTCGTATATTAATATCTGGGCACAATAAACCAAGCCTGCAAAATTCGGTAACCACACAGTCAAAAACTAATATCGGTACAAACTTTAAAAGCCTTTCAAAACACAATACAAACCCAGGTAATCGCGTTTGAATCCACAAAACTATTTGTCCCACATTTTCATTTCGAATCCCCATTTTGGTAGCAACAAATCCCAAATAGATATGTTTGGGTCTCATCAGGGTCGCATCAAAGGAGTTGGACTGGGTTTGTAGTGCGTAGCAATAATGTGGACCCTTCGGTGTATAAATCAGCTATAGTTTGAGGACGAGATGATGTGTGGTGTGCGGTGTGAGCGGAGCGACAAGAGGTCGCGGGTTTGGTTTGGTGGGAAAATGTATTGGGTTGAGAATACACTTTATGTTGAGATAGTGGTGATAGTTTTAATTACTAAAAATATAAGAGATCATGAATATATCCATAATATAAAAATGAATCGCTGAATGTGTTGCTAAGCGCAAATCTCGAGAACAGCTGAACCGATTTCGCTAATTCTTTTTTTGTTGTATTTGTTAATATGAGAAGGTTTTTATGTAAAAAAATAAAGTAGCCAGTTGACGGGAGCGAAGCTGCGGGGTCAGCTAGTTGGTTAATAAAACAAAGTATAATATAGCACAAAAAATACCAATATGTTAAATTGAATGAAAGTTGAAAAGATACTAAATTCAAATTCTCCAGAAAAAATTGAAATATAGAATCAAGTGCCAAATCTACTAATTTTAACATTCGCATCTCAATCGCAAATTGTCAAAAATGTATGAAAATAAGGCTTTTTTGACAGTCTGCGATTCACATGCGAATGCGAAAGTTGTTTTAAAATTAGTAGAATTGGCCCTCTGGTAAGCTTTTTAAAACTTCATCTTCATCTTCTTTTTGTACCGACTTATTTTTTGAGATAAGGAAATTCTGTAGTACCTACTCAGTGTCAATGAAGTAAACTTTTGTCATTACTCATACATAAAGAGCGTGGTTAACAGTAATTGTGACAAAAACGAATAATGAAGCTTCTCTACAAAGCATAGTCAGACGATTTCAAGCTTGAAGCCTTCACTAGTCGTGCAATATTAATCCTTATCGTCTATAACTTGAGTGGGTACGAATAAAAAAGGGCCCAATAATCAATAAGGAGTTTAATCCCGCGGGCAGCGGCCGCCGATCTCATTGGTCGAGCAAATTGACAGACGGACAAGTAGTGGGGGAACGGTACTGCACATTAATACTGTTTTGCACTGGATGTGGCTAGAAAATGTGAGTGGATCTATAGTTATAAAGCAACTACTTTTCTTCATAATTATAGATCCACACACATTAACTTAAAAAAATACATCAGTATCGAAAACAGGTGTATTCTGCTTTTTATTTAGCTAGTAAAAAACTGTATGTATAGTTGTCTCTTGCAACTAAATGAGAACTTCATTCTATGTAAAAATCCAAAAATGTTGGGTTAATTTCAATGCATTATCTATACTGTAATCTATACTAATATTATAAAGCAGAGAAGTTTGTTTGTTTGTTTGGTTGAACGCGCTAATCTCAGGAACTAATGGTCCGATTTGAAAAAATCTTTCAGTGTTAGATAACCCATTTATCGAGCAAGACTATAGGCTATAATTATATCATTACGCTTAGAGAAAAAGGAACGGAGCATTAATGGAAAATGTGACGCAGACGAAGATGCACGGGTCAGCTAGTTATTTATAAAACTATGTAGGTAGGTGCAGTAGCTGACAGCTTCAACTTTCTTAACTATGGTACGGTTTGCCTCCATGACGGTAAACTGAGAGATCTAATTCGAATTCTAGATCGAAAACGATTTGATTTACCATCAAGAATATCACCTTTCATTATCGAAACGTCTATTCATCATCCTGACAATGTTATTTCAACAATAGCTCATCCAGTAGCTACCTTTGTTTCCTCGGCCGCCAGGTCCCAGGGGCCAAGCAATATTATTACTGGCCAGTAATGCCCAAGATTGTTTTGACACATGATGCCGGATATACACACACGTTTGTTTCCCTTGTCTATGCTCGGTTTATGAACGGTAACCTAGTTTGAAAATAAAAATTGATTTAATAAAAATTGATGGATTGAGGTGGGTTTTGTAGAGAAATTTTATTTGATTACCGGTGATGTTTGTTTTGTTTCGTTGTGCTATAAACGGTTTGGAAATAGTTAATGGTCTTGGTCAGTGTGGGATCATTTGATGTGTACTCTATAGGTAATACTTACCATAGAAATATAAGAAAACAAACTTGTTTAATATATCTATGGTACACACATAATAAAAGTCAGTCATGCAATGCTAATTTTGTTATTTAGAAATTAATTTACGAAAATGCCAACGAATTACTACACTAAATATATAGGCTATATTTATAGTTATATTCATAGCTAAAACACATTGCTAAAAGTGTTGTTTCTTGTAATAAACAATACTGTAAATAAAAAATAGAACAATCACTAAGCAAAAAACCCTTTTTTTAAAATTAGATATGGGTTTGCTCTTGACTTTAGTCTAGGTCAAAGATGACAGAGACAAAGTCTACGATGCAGTAAGCTAACCCAGAAGTAATCTATTCACTCTAATTTGAAAAAAAATGGGTTGTAAGCATTCGGAAATAGAGAAGCAGGCAGAGAGTTCCACTCCTTTGCTGTGCGCATTATGAAAGAGGCTTTGAAACGCTTAGTGCGAGTATTGCACAACTTTAATTGACGCTAAGATGATATTTCGACCAGAATTTAAACTCGAAAATATACTTTCACACCATTATGAACTCTTTTTTTTATACAAAACGGGGAAACTCTTGGCCCAAATCTCACCTGATGGAAAGTGATGATTAGGCCGAAGATGTAAGCGAGTTTCACCCGGAATCCTCTTACACAGAGGAACTGGCTATCATACCTCTAACTGCCTCCTAACCTCTCTAACCTCAAAAATAAAAATAGCTACGGTATAGACGAACTCCCACCTACACTTTTTAGACAGTGCGCTGACGAACTTACTCTACCGTTTTTTAAATTAATAAACCAATCCTTCGAAGAGGGCGTTTTTCCCAATCAACTAAAAAAAGCTTTAATAAAACCCATTCTTAAAAAGAACGAAAAAACAGACCCAAGCAACTATAGACCGATTTCCCTTCTTCCTACAGCATCCAAAATCTTCGAAAGAGCAATGTGTGATCGTGTGTATTCCTTTTGTGAAAAATATAAGATCTTCGATGACTGCCAGCATGGATTTAGAAAAAACAGATCTACAACGCTGGCAGTATATAAATACATTCAAGAAGCTCTAAATATTCTGAATAATAAGCAATATGCAATAGGATTACTACTCGACATGACAAAGGCCTACGACAAAGTGCAATTTAAAATACTCTTAAATAAGCTATACCAAATAGGAATACGCGGCAAAGCTCATAACTGGTTCACATCTTATTTAAAAGATAGAGAGCAATTAGTTGAGATCGAATACTACAATGAGAAAACAAAAGAAGCACAGTTCATAAGATCTGATGTTAAGCCAATATATGCGTCAATTCCCCAGGGAAGTGTTGTTGGCGGCCTCCTATTCCTCATATATATAAACGATCTTCCCAAAATCATAGACGGGCCATGTGTACTTTTTGCGGATGATATCTCTATTCTCACTTCATGCGAAACAAACTCAAGCTTAAATCAAGAACTTACAACCATTCTAAATAAAGTAGTAAACTGGATGAATGAACACAATCTCGAAATTAATTTTACCAAAACCAAAATTATACCTTTCCATCCCCGACAGAAAAACCAAATAAATGTAGATCTTACTTTTAATCAACATAAATTAGAATCAGTCAATAATTTTACTCTTCTGGGTTTGACAATAGACACACACATAAACTGGAAAACACATATACAGAAAATTAAATCAAAAATTTCTAAGTTTTCATATGCCCTCTGCGAAATAAAAAAGACCACAAGCCTTCAAACTGCGCTTGTCGCATATTACGCATATGCCCACGCATGGTTTACCTACGGAATCATCTTATGGGGAAACAGCACAGACGCTCCCTCCATATTTATCTTACAAAAAAAGCTAATACGAATTATTACCAACATAGAACAGATGGATAGTTGCAAGCCTTATTTTCAAAAATATAAAATTCTCACATTGGTCAGTATTTATATCTTGGAGTTGTGTAAACTGGTCCGTAAATTTCCAGAATCCTATAACACACGGGGAGACATACAAACGAGCCATTCACTGCGCCATAAAAATAGGCTAAATTTGCCTCCGTCCCGCCTTAAGTTGCATGCTTCTAGTCCATATTCGATGTCGATCAAAATATATAATAAATTACCGGAAAACATAACGCAAGAAAACAAAACCGGTTTATTTTTAAATAAGTTAAAACAATTTTTAATTAAAAAAAGCTATTACACAGTGGAAGAATACTTAACGGATAAATTTTGATCAAAAGAAATATATTTATACACTTAATAATAATAAATAAATGACACTATATTCCATTAATAATAATTTACTATGATATTAATAATAATAAGCAAATTATATTCTATTCTATTCTATTGATAATGATAAATAAATGATATTTTATACCATTGATAATAAATAATAAATGACATTCTTTTCCATTGATAAAAATAAATAAATTACATACCATTCAATTGACAATTGTATTCTATTAATAATGATAACTAAATACCATAATATTCTAATAGTAAAACCTTTAAATATAAAATCAACTAATAAATTACATCAATAAATGACATACTATTAAATTGACAATTATAAATAAATGACATTGTATTCTATTAATAATAATAAATAAATGAAATTTCATTCTATAAATAATGACAACTAAATACTATTCTATTCCAATAATTAAACATTTCAATATAAATGAGCAAATAATATTTTCCATCAATAATAATAATAAATATACGACATTGGATTCTAATAATAACGATAACTAAATAATATACTATCGTAATAATAAACATTATCGTGATACAAAACTAAAAAAGTAGGTAGGTAATAATTATATGTAACTACATGTAAAAAACATTAGAAAAAGCTGGACAGGAACTAAAAAACAACACTTATTTTACTAGAAAAGAATTTAAAGCATTCTTCCTCTCTCCTAATTATTTTAAAGTTTGCTGTGCCCGACAGGGTCCATAATTGTTTCAATTTGAATCTATTTTACCACCTGTATGTGTACATTATGGAATGCAATAAACGATTTGATTTGATTTGATTTGCCGGAACACAAAAATGCTGTTAACATAGTTGTTATGGCGACAGACTTAGACATGATGGTGGTAGCTTGCCAGGCGGACTTAGAACAAGTCCTAACCACCAACCAAACCGAGCAAAAAATTTGCCCCCGCTGGGAATCGAACCCGGTACCTCTGGGTCTGAATCAGGTGGTATAACCACTAGACCACGGAGGCGGTTAGTGTCACCTGTTTAGCACCACCCGGGGACCACGTGTAGGGATTCGCTGAAGGGTATTCTCCTACGGACGCGGGTGACTCGGCCCCCTAAAATTCAGTACCCGTGGTGGACCGATGTCCTGGTGAGGGTCACAGGTAGCCGATGGATGCCGAGACGCACAGGACCGATTGTTGTAGTGACACTTAGGGGAGGTCTATGTTGAGCAGTGGACGCCTGTCGGCCGATATGGTGATGACGATGACCCGTGGAGTACGCACAATGTAGATAGGGTACTTCATTAATTTATACTCTTCACTGATAAATGATATTTATTTTGTAAGTAGGTTGTAAATAAGACTTTTACACGTCAATCTTTTTTTGGTCATTTTAAACTAGAAGAGGCCGGCGTTTCCTAGCTGACTGCTCTGAGAAGAAACTCCGAAACAAACTCAGAGGTCAAAGTCTCTTTTAGAGTCTATACAATTGTACTGGTCAAATCATATGAGAACCATGTAGGTTAATGTCTGAAGTGGTATTTTGAGGAAATTACCACACAGATTTGAGTGGACCTGTCCAGACAGTGCAAGCATTTGCCAGTTATCGTGTAGCTCAAACTTAGAACTTAAAGGAGCTGAACACTATTTTCCTAGTCCAAGTCAGTAAGGCACCTAACCCGTGCGATGCACGGACACTTTTTGCATCGCCCTCCCCCCCCCTCCTTCGCATTCCACTCCATCCAACTTACGTAGCTCCTTGAATTGCAAATTTGACTCGACTTCTAACACGAACTGTTTTTTATGTCGTACGTACAATTCGGTGAAAAGTACCGTTGTACGTACATTTTTAGGAGTTCGTAGTGGAATGGTAAAGCGGCGTTTTTGAAGTTTCATTGTGTTCACCAGTACATGTGTTGGCAAGTTCGTAGGAATATGGATTAACCTTTTCAGAAATGCTCTTTAACATATTAATGGGATGATCGCTAGAAGTTTTGGCAAAAGTTGTCAAATATACTTTGGGAACCTAAAAATAATTGGTAAGTACTCAAAATGAAACCCAAATAAGATAAATAATACCTACCTAATGTTTTATTTAGCACACCGCCGCACAAAATTATGAATGAAAAGATATCCAGATACTAAAATGTTAATTTATTCACTCTAAACATACAAATATCCCACCTACAGGCTAGACCCAATGCGATATTGTAGGACACAACGCTAGGGTTCGTTAGAACCTATAACTGCCCACACAATAAAAAGATGAAGCACGCTTACTAATAGGGAATATGAATAAAAAAAAGATTTATTATCTAAACACTTTATCTAAAAATATACAAAAATATATTACTAACAGTGGAAATACAATCAAAATTGCTCGAAAAACAAACGAGATACCTATAATCATACAAATATACCTATCTGTCCCTCTCGCGAAAACGCTGTTTTCTATGGCAGATGTATAGACGTCACGTAATGTGACGTCAAATTACATGTCGGACTTCTCGTTCTTAAAGTAATCTAAAAAAGCGTTATAACTTCATCGCTGATGAAGATATTTAAACAATAATTTAACATATTTTTCAGGACAGCGGAAAACCAGATACCCACACGGTGTCGAAGAAGTGTTCCTCCGCATGAATTCTTTGGCGCCGTGTTTCTTGTTTTTGTATATTCATCAATGTAACTAGTCAGGTTTAGTAGTTTTTCTGATTTTTATACTAAAAGTTTCAATCTATTTTAAATGACATATTATTAAAATAAGAGCGTGTCCAAAAGGAACATCGGCACCTTGTTCGACGATAATACTTTCCGCCTCGCTGCCTCCCTTCGCTTAGGCGCTTCCTGTTGTTCTCCTCATCGCTGCCACTGTGGCGAAGCTGTCAACAGCCTCGGGCACCACGGCCTGTCATGCAGTCGAAGCGCGGGTCGCATAGCACGGCACGCAAACATAACGACATTATCCGACGCGCTCTTGTCGCCATCGGCGTGCCAGCTTTATTAGAACCCATTGGCCTGGCACGCGACGATGGCAAAAGACCGGACGGTATGCCTTTATTTCCATGGAAGATGGGTAGGCCTTTAGTGTGGGACGCTACTTGTGTCGATACTCTTGCGCCATCCCATCTTCCTAGCTCGTCGTGCTGTGCTGGTTCTGCGGCTTCGGCTGCTGAAAACCTCAAACGGCGTAAATATAGTAGCCTTATTGGCAACTACATTTTTGAGCCGTTTGGGGTTCAAGCTCTTGGACCGTGGGGTCCGAGTGCTCACGTCCTTTTTAAAGATCTAGCAAAATGCTTAGTTGACGCTTCGCGTGACCCACGAGCTGGCTTTTACCGTGGACAGAGGATAAGCATTGCCATAGAACGTGGCAATGCAGTCAGTCTTTTGGGCTCACTTCAAATTGATAGCGATGGGAATGAATTTTTTGACGCCATATTTTAGTTAGGAGTTTTTTTTTTCTATTTAAATGTATATAGTTTGTTCTAATAAATATACCTATGTAGCACTGACGTCAAATAATTAAAATACACATTAATTGAAAATGAAAAGTTATTTTATTTTTTCCTTATTAAACAAAATGAAAACGGATACAATATCCACAATTGAGGAATGTAAATAAAACATCAATCAATCAATTAATTAACAGTATATCCACAATAATTTTGGCATATTTTACGATTAATACTAGGTAAATGGTAAATATTTCAACATGGATCAATCTTATGATCATAAAAGGGATAAGCCCATTCTTCCGGGTTACAAAAACCAACCAGTTTTAGTTTAGTTATCTATAAAAAGATCAGTCTATTTGTGGTAAATTGTGCCATAAATGAAACTTTTACTACACCCGTTATTTACGTGCAGTACTAATAACTGCATAGTTTGTATGCATTAATTTTGATTCTAAAACTTAATTATAATTTACACAAATGTTAGTTATTTACTAATTTATGGACCGATTTCGGATCGCAGTATTGTTATTTTAGATTTGGAATGTTGTTAAATAATGTAGCTACGAATAAGATTGTATTGTTCCTGTTCTGTATTTCTACATTGTGCAAAGCTATAATATGTTCATTGGCGTCTTAAGCGCGTTTGGAACAATGGGATGAAAATGTTACTGGGGTTTATCTGAGTAAAGCTGAAATATTTTGGAGCGGAAAGCTCAAAATAGGTACGTCCTTGTATTTGGTGTTAACTTTGCAATCTGTTTTAAAAAGACATACTTATAATTATCATGTTTTCCTCTATGATAATTATTAGACCATGGTATTACTTCAGCTATAGACTCCAAGAAACCAATTTTTATTTATTTAACCATTTATGTACACACATTTAACAAGAACAAGAGAAGAAGGAAACAGAAAAATAGGTACAAAGGTGATGCTTATTTCTAAAGAAATCTCTTCCAGCATACCTGCGAAAGGAGAGTATATAGAAAGAGATGTAGACATTGTGTGCAAAAGTTTTAAAAAGCTAAAATGAAAATAGTAAATTATAAATATTAGGTACGTACAATACATAAATAACCAACTAATATACATATAAATGATATTAAAATATAAATATTAATATATACTTATATGCAACTATGACGAGAAGGAAAGATAGTGTTCTTTCAGTCTTCTTTTAAAAATAGCAAGAGTTTGGCTCTCCCTAATGTCAGGCGGTAACGAATTCCACAACCGTACCGCATGCACAGTGAAGGAGTAGGAATAAAAATCGGTAGAGTGGGGAGGGGATTTAAGGAGATTTTTAAGATGTGACCTGCAAGGCGCATTCGAAGGACGGGAATAGGAGAAGCGTTCTCGCAGGTAGGAAGGCGTTTTGGGGTTGTGAAGGATGTTGAATAGCAGACACAAGATCCGAGAGTTCCTGCGAAGTCGAATAGGGAGCCACTTGAGAACCTTGCGAAATCCTGAAACATGGTCATATTTTTTAAGATTAAACACAAAACGAATACAGATATTTTGCAAACGCTCAAGTTTATTTAAAAGCTCCTCGGTGGCATCCAAGTAACAGGCATCAGCGTAGTCAATAATGGGCTGAATAAGAGTTTGAGCTAGGGAAATTTTGGTTTTCAAGGGCAAAAAGCTCTGGAGGCACTTCAGCGAATGAAATGTGTAGTGGACCTTACGACTGACTTCAGCAATATGGCTAGTCCACGATAAATAGGAGTCCATGATCACCCCCAAGTTTTTAGCAGTCTTTGCGTATTCTATTTGTACTCCATTCAGCCAGAGTGGAGACAGCGTCGCAATATCTAGCCTGTTCCGCATATACCTGCCGCCAATAACCAAGGCCTGAGACTTCTTTGGATTGATTTGCAGCCCAAAGGACCGCGACCACTCCCCAATCAATCCCAGGTCACGGTTCACAGCGGACACAGCAGCTTCCGCATCTTGCCTTAAAAAGTGATGGTAAAGCTGCAGATCGTCGGCATAGAGATGGAAGCTAGAGGAGATGACTTTAGTGACAGAGTTTATAAAAATAGAGAAAAGAAGCGGAGAGAGAACACTGCCCTGAGGAACACCCGCAGTAAGGGAGCACCAATCCGAAAAATATTCATCAAGGCGTACCCGCTGCGAGCGTCCTCGAAGATAGGATTCAAACCATCTTATTATAGAAGAAGAGAAATTGAGAGTTTTGAGGATCCCAAGAAGGATATCGAAGTCAACAGAGTTGAATGCGCTGCTGAAATCCAGAAGAACAAGTAACGTCAGAGATTTGTGGTCCATAGCCCAACGGATGTCATCAGTAACCTTTAAAAGAGCTGTGACAGTACTGTGACCAGGCCGAAAACCAGATTGAAGAGGACTAAGAAGGTCATTGCTGGAAAGAAACACAGAAACTTGCTGATGGACAAGGTGCTCAAGAACTTTAGATAGATAAGGAAGAATGGAAATTGGTCTAAAATCAGATGGGGAGACTGGGTTAGGGATTTTAGGTAACGGAATAATATGGGCTTGTTTCCAAGCATCGGGAACAGAGCAAGAGAACAAGGAAAAGTTAAAGATGTGGGTCAAAACAGGAAGGATAGTGGGTAGTATAGGGGAAATCATTTTAGAGCAAAGGTTGTCATTGCCAGCAGCGGAAGAGGAAATAGCAGAAATAGCTTTTTTAACATCACTTTCACTCACAGGACTGAAATCGAAAGGGGAACACTGCGGCATCGGCAGACAGGAAAGCTTAGTCAATGTTGCTGATTTGACGTGTGGTTCCAAAACAACAGGAGGGAGAGAGAAGTATTGATTAAGAGCACACACGTCAGTATCTTTGCTAGAGACTGCTGGGGATTTGCCAATGCCGACTGTTTTCAGAAACTTCCAGACCTCAGAGGAGTTTCGGTTGTCAAGTGAAATATGGAAATAGAGTCTCTTCGCATCTCTACACATACGACCGCAGCGATTACGCAGCTCTCTATAAAGACTCAGATTGCGCTCAGAAGGACAACGCTTAAGCCTCCTTTTGGCGCGATCTCTGCTAGCCATCGCATCCTTAATGGCAGAAGTCAGCCAGGGAGCCGGAACATGCTTAACTCTAACTCGACGCAAAGGGGCGTGTTGGTCATATAGACTTATTATTTTGCTGTTAAACATATTAACCATATCGTTAATGGAAGAACTCTCAAAAACTGCCGACCAATCAATGCCACCAGCATCACGCAGCAGTGCCTCCAGGTCTATGCCCTTGTAGTTCCGAAGGAAAATATATCGCGGTTTGCGCTTAGGAGGGCGTATCTTATATGACATAAAAATTAGATCGTGATACGAAAAACAAGCAGTAAGCTGACCGTGGAGAGCTACATTATTGGGACAATGGGATGAAAATGTTACTGGGGTTTATCTGAGTAAAGCTGAAATATTTTGGAGCGGCAAGCTTAAAATAGGTACGTCCTTGTATTTGGTGTTTACTTTGTAATCTGTTTTAAAAAGACATACTTATAATTATCATGTTTTCCTCTATGATAATTATTAGACCATGGTATTACTTCAGCTATAGACTCCAAGAAACCAATTTTTAATTAAAATAACAGTTACAAGACACCTACGAATACACCAACTAAGAATACACACTGTTGTATAAAAATATATCCTCGTAATTTATTATTTTATCCAAAGTTCACTGCAACATTCGAGATTCAATTATTTTTAACCATTTCTTTCTTCACCGTAAACCGTTTGGCGCGATAAAATTGCACCTGCATCTTGTTACCGCGTCACTTATCACATTTAACCCTGCGTCGCCGCGGTAATTGGCGGCGGGTGTAAATAACTAAATAAACTGCTCGACGTCGCACGCCGCGCCCAGGCGTGAAAGTATTGCCACTACTTGGCAAAATTAGCGGTACAGACTGAATAAGTTGTAACATGGGGTAAAACATAACGTATGTAGATGCAACTATTTTGTTGGGAAAAGGGTTTTGTGCAAGAATTTTTGTACCCGGTGTATCTGTCTAAACTTGTGTGAATGATTTGAGTGAAATAATAAAGTTGACATCACTTGGCAATATGGTGTAGACATGTTAAGTTGTAAGATAGGGTAGAATGTTGTACAAAAGTATTTCTGTTGTAAAAAAAAGAGTTCTGTTTATGCAACATAATTATGTAAATGTACTTGTTATTTTAGTGAGCGGACGAAAACGCGTCCTTTGCAGGATGACAAAAGTATCAAGTTCATGAAATGTCCCTGTTTTGAGTTGACATTCACACTAATAATTTTGTTTATTTTCCGTACGTATTAAATGTCGGAAAAATAACAGTAACAGTCCATCTGGAATCGCTATCAAAACTTCTCCTAAAGCAAAACCAAGTCCTCCCTCACAAAATCAATCTTCATAACGTACCCGTAAACAGCAAGCCAAATACAGACTTAGATACGAACTCGTATGCAACATTCAAAGTTCCTCAGACAGATGATTCTATGGAATACCTACCTTCTACGGCCCCTACGTTCCTAGTATCCTACGTATAGACTGGAACACGCCTGGGATTCCAGTAGCAATTCCCGCAGTGCGCCTCGTTAGCCCCGTCTTATGACATTAGCGGTCTGTCCGTCGAGCACGTTTCGCGTTCCAATCGACCATTGGTCTTTTAGACCACGCCAGTGCATTGAACGGTTAACTAAATAAGCAATGAACAAGCTTTGTTTGTCTAGTATTTTGTTAAAGCGTTCCAATCGGTGTTTATTGGTAGTGATTGGAAATCTGAACGTTGTGTTAGGTTTTGAAAGTAAAGCGTACGGAATAATGTTAGAATTAGATTTTGTTTTTGTAGGTTTTATTTCTCCTCTATGTTTACTCGAATTATGAATGATTATTTGTTAATTACCTTGAGATTGTGCAGATATCTATGAGGGTAAGACTTGGAAAATACACATTTAGGTGATATGTCAAACCACGAGGTATGTAAATTGACATGAACCTCGATGGTAATCAAGTCCGACGTGCCGTAAACCACGGTTTTTCTACCAAGAACAATAAAAAGAGTTTTACCACAATGACAGGTCCATCACTATTTAAAACTAATTATCGTTTCAGACATACTGAGCATTTTAAGTACATTTAGCAGTCGGTCGTAAAGACCCTTACCGGCTTTGTAAAGGTTAACTCCCAGTTCTGATACCGGTGTATAGGCTATTTAAGACACGCATTAATGTGACATAAATCGAGTTTCGCGTTATCTCCTAAGGGCTTGGGTAACGACGTCTTTTATCGAAGAGACCGCAATACGGCTTGTTCCGAATTTTGGTAAAAGGATTTTTAACGAAAGATTTTGGTTGAATCTTTGGCAACAGTTTATGAGAAACTAGCTGACCCGTGCAACGTCGTCTGCGTAAAATTTTTCATTACTGCTCCGCTCCTATTGGTCTTAGCGTGATGATATATAGCCTATAGCCTTCCTCGAGAAATGGGCTATCTAACACTGTGAAATAATTTTTCAAATCGGACCAGTAGTTCCTGAGACTAGCGCGTTCAACCAAACAAACAAACAAACTCTTCTGCTTTATAATATTAGTATAGATGGTTGAAATATGAGACAGGAGGTGAGGCGAGGAGGAGGTTCTTTTTTACGTAGTTAGGTAATCTGGCAAATAATTCCATTCCGATTAATGCCATACATAGGTACTGCCTTTTTCGTTTTTGATGTTTTCATTTAATTATTTGTTTTTTCTAGTGTTATGTAACTGTGTTTTTGTGTGTTGTGTTTCGTCCCTTGTTCTAAATCAACGATTTATATATCTGTCTATCTATCAGGAAAAAACCATACCCAATAAGCCATGCAACACCCTTTTGAAGATAAAAAATCGTCGAAACACTCCTTCTGCTCTGGGCGGAGAGGAAGGGATTGTCAGGCTCTACTGACTAAAACCCATCCTGGTTGCTCCAAATGCCTTTTGCGACCCACTGCCACGGTAACTATTTCGAAAAAAATCCGCAAATGCAACACCCTACATTCCCTTTATCTCATTCACCCAAATATATTGCCTACAACATCAAGTCTAACCTGAAGGCAAGTGAATTCCATGATATTTTTTGAAACGACTGCCTATCTGAACTTCTGAATCCAGCAATGAGGCTTCGATTCCACTGAGGCGGAGCGGAGCAGAGCGAGACGAGCTGTTCCACGATTCACCAATCACATGGCTTGAAATTCACATCTCTTCTCCACACCAACCTCTTTTCACAGCTCAGCCCCGCTTCGCACCGCTCCACTCCGCCTCAGTGGAACCGCAGCCTAAAGTACCACAATAACTATCGGTAAGATTGCTTAAAATGCTCTTGGGCTTGGCTGACTATCCGCAGCAGCTGTCCAAATTTTTGGATAACACGCCAGAATTTAAGAATGAAACAAAATAGACCACGAAAAAGGTAAGGGGTTAGAACTCCCTGTGCAGTGACCCTGTGTACAAAACTAAAAATAAACAGTAAGTAGCTGAAAGTCTTAGCAAAGGTGCACCAAACAAGCTTAAGTTTCAGTTAAACTGTAAATCCGCTCAAATGCCATTCAGCCGTGTTCATAACGAACACATACGCTACTTTGTCTGTATAGTGCCATTGAGCCATGTCCATAAGGAACACATGCGCTCCTTTGTCTGTATGTTTCCTTCAGACTTAAAGGTATAAATCTTCGGCACACAACTGCAATTTATACTCCCTGATCAGAACAAAGCGATACTCCTTAGCCGCGGCATCGTTAAGCGACTCATTAGCGAGATCATCAGCTGTCTCATTAGGTACAACCAATTAGTGTGTTTCATGAACCCCTCTTAAATCATGGCGCCGTGACTAAGGGTACCGTTTCGTTTCTTTATCGCGAATTTGTATTAAGTGGCTGGCTGATGAGTTCCTGTTAACTCATCTGCTTGTTTTTTAAACGTTTAAAAATGTTCGTAGGCATTAATTTATGAGTTGAGAATAGTCTTTAGCTGATTGATGGTTGTTTAGCTACGAGATTTAGTTTGGTAAATTGATTATTTCAATATTTTTGTTTTGCCAGTTCGAATAAGTTTGAATGAGGGCAGGAGGTTGACGAATCGGTTGTTTCGTTGATGTTGAAAAAGTTTTTTCTTTCGTAATACTGCTCAGAGCTTTCATATATATTCAGCTTTATGCTTTAGAAGAAACACATTATTATGTAACTGTTATGTTTATATATGTACTTCTTCGAATATGAGATTCATATCTTAAGCGATAAGAGCTTAAGACGAAATTTATTTTTCGAAAAGATGTCGTTTATCTTCTATAAGTCAGCAGGGATATAATAGTCTCCACGACTCATAATTGGCCTATGTGAATGTTTCTCCAGTAGACAGACCCTGGATGGTTTTACGAGCTGTACTACCAACCTTGTATCTGGCTAATATTTTTTCAATGACGTGAACTTTACTCAGCGGACATACAGCGACCTACGCGTTCAATATAATAATGCAAAGAGAGTGCTGCTGCGGCTGCCGTGGCGGTGTAGTGCGTCAAGAATGTTTTGAGATAATAATATTGATGGTTTTGCCGCCATTATTAGAAAACGATGTGCATCTCTGATGTCTCGTGTTCGCGGCAGCACCAACAGTATTCTCAGTGTATTCGCAGATCGGTGGGATTCCCCGATGTTACGGAGATGGATGCGGCTCCACGCCGAAATTTAATTGTATATTTTTATGTATCTGTAAACTACTAACAATAGAATTTAAGTAAAAATTGTTACTAACCCTATGGACTCCAGTCTGAAATAAAATTATTCTATTCTATTGTATTCTATTGTCCGTAATCCCCATGAGCTTTGATCTTAAAATTTATTATGACACGAGAGAAGAAGAATACTATTCTTCAGACGTGAAGATTCACTGACCTTTCCAACTCCCGTAGGCTCCTTAACCCCCAGTCTCCTCAGCAGTGCCGGCGGCGGAGGCGGGGGGGTCCGGTGCAAGGCCGCACTGAACCCCTGCAGGCTCGCCGACTCCTCGTCCCTTCGCCGTCTCTCGCGGTGTGGTGATCCACCACTGCATTTTGTTGTTGATGTCCTGGTGACAAAGGAATAAAAAAACTTGAGTTTATGTCATATGGATGGAAGTTTGTTTCATCATATCAGCCAAAAGACGTGCTGGACACAAGCCTCCCCCAAGCATCGCCACTACGACCAGGCCTTGCATCCATCGGCTACCCGCGACCTTCATCAGGTCATCGGAAGTAGTTTGGGCAAATTATATGTCGATCTTCAAAATATTTTGAGAGCAGTGATGAAGATTTTTGGCTTCTTTAGCAAGGGAAGAATAAGTTTACAATCTCAAACATGCTAAATTTCCTGAACAATACCTAACCAGAGAGTCTAGTCCAGTCAAGAGTGAAAAGGTTACTTTTAGGCAAGCGTGCTCCATCTTTGACCACATCATCGCTTACTATCAGGTGAGATAGTGGTCAACCGCGTGCCTATCAACAGTAGGAAAAGAAAAAAGAAAAAATATTCATCACCATTACCCGTCTTGTTTTTATCCAACTATAGGTATTGTGGTCTAACTATAATGTCAGATTTTTTCATAGAACGAGAGTCTATTTCATCTCCATTACTGCATGAAACGAAACCTTCACCAAAAACAAATCAATAATACCTACAAAAGACCCCAAATAAACGCAACAGAATTGCAGTACATTATTCAATCAGACTCACTTCCGGTACCATTTTCGACAGAAAAATTAATGTTGAAAGAGCCAACATCCGGTCCGCAGATCCTACCTCCGATCATATTTCATACATTCCGATCGAATAATTGAAAAAATAAGCAAAAACCATTTATAACGTCCGGTTCGTGTTGAAACCGTTCTGAAGGAAGTCGAAGTCGTAATAAATGTGCTGTACGTGACGAGCGAAGTGACCTTTTTACATTTTTCAAAAATTCGCTCTGCGTCAATGGTGCGCGACTGGGATGCATAGCAGAGGGCAGGCCGACGACTTTGGGAATATTTGAAAATAGACAAATAGAGGAGAGAGACGAGGCTTTGTGACGGTAAAATAAGCATCACCTTTGTACCTATTTTTCTGTCTCCTTTTTTGTTATCTATTTAAATAAATAAATAAAATAAAATATTCTTTATTTCGGATAACAAAAATCCATAGTACTCACATGGGAAATGTAATAAAAAAAAAAAAAAAAAAAACGGAAAAATTAAACAAAAAATTAAAATTAAATTACTCTCCGAATTAAGGACCTCCACAATGGGGATGAGATTGTGTGTGTGTACATAAATAAATTAAAAAAAAAAAACAAGAAAAAAAAAAAAAAAAAGTAAGATTGCAATCTTGCTTTTATTTATTTATTTACGCTATGTATATGCTACGCCGTGGAAATGAGTTCAAATCAATTTAAAGAACAGGTTCACAAAGACTTGCTGGAACTATTTTAAAAAACAGTTTTCAAAAGTTCCTTTAAACTTTTTATACATTTTTGCCACAGCTACCGGCCTTCCCAGATGTTTTGAACTTGTATTTGGCACTTTGGTACGTTTTCGCTAGTGTGAAATTTTATTATTTTATATTAGACTGGCTGATACCCGCGGCTTTGCTCGCTTGACAAATTAAATACTAAAACCTCCCTTGAGAAATACTCTATCCATTGGTGAAAACAGCATAGCAATCAGTGCAGTATTTTTTTAGTTTATCGCGAACAGACACACATTTTTGTGGTATGCTTAAAACACAAATATTTATTTTTAAGGTTTAGAAAAATATGATAAAAGGTTTAGTAACTATAACGAAAAAAAAATATATATTAATGATGAGTAAGGTATCAGTAGGTTTTAAAAATTCAAAAACATTCCATTACGGAATTCGATATTCAACTTTAAAAATCTAATGCGCTGTCATTTCTTGATCGATGGACTCTTAATTTAGAAAAAAAAAAACGCAGCTCAAATTCCTTGAGCTTTGTCGCACGTCTATCCTGGCCTGTAAAGGGGGTTGCACACTGGCTGGTGATGGATGGCGTTTACGTGTCGACGGACGACACCGCTCGTATTTTATTTTAATGCCGTCGGCGTAACACCCGTCTCACAGAGGCTTAAAATTGAAAATTCTCCATGTTTGGGTATCGGAAAAAAGAATATATTTTCTTCAATATGAGTGATAAAATATGTAGACCGCGTATGCATGTTCGCGGAGTTATTTACTCCTGAAACTATTTTTTGCGAAGAAAAATTGCTTATAATGGGATTCAAATAAGAATCGACTTAGCGCCATATTATGACGTTATAGCTGTCAATTCAAACCAATTAAGCAGGGTGAGCAAATCAAAGGTTATTTTTTTTTAAATTATTATTTATAAATATTGTGTGAAAAAAAGTGTTATGGTGTGGTTTAAAATACCTAATAACGACTTTAAACAATTGAATATTATATTTAGCCAATTTACTACTGTTGAACGTATTTATATCAATTTGATTTAAGACTTCATCATCTGCCTAGCCTTTTCCCAATTACATTGGGGTCGGCTTACAGTCAAACCGGATTCAGCTGAATACGAGTATTTTACGTGGAGCGGCTGCCTACCAGACCTCCACAACCCATGAACTGGGTAACACGATACTCCTTGGCAAGACTGGTGTCAGATTTTCTGGCTTCTGACTATCCATAACGACTGCCAAAGATCTCCAAATGACAACCGGGACTAACAGCTATGGTCACCCATCCACAGACCAACCTCGGCAAACGTTGCTAAACCTTGCAGATCGACCTGTGCGGCTGTTATTATTTAGCCACGAGCTCCTAATACTTATTTACCGAAACAAAGTAAAATAAACCGTTATTGATATGCAACTAAGTTTCTTTTTTGGAAACCGTACTTTTCAAGAGACATTTGACAGATAGAGGTCATTGACGTTATTATTCATATTTGAATCGCATTATACCTTACGATGCAACGGAAAAAAGTGCCTACAATATGAAAGTCAATGTGTTTTCTGTGCTGAAAATATATGAAAACTACCAATATTTTCATTAACAAGTAAAAACCACACATGTTTCCTCGAACACACATAAAACCAATGCATTCAGTCCAATCATGTTATTACCAGGCTTCCAGAAAAACTAAACAGTACTGTAACCGCCCTGCATACTTCCCTAGCGTGATGCGGTCGCGTGTCGGCCAATACTTTATTGTTCCCAACTATTAACATTCTTCTGCCGGATTGTTTAGATAACTCTTGCGTTTGCCTCCTGCCGACTTATGGCCACCTAGTACTTTGGCTTGATAGAGTGCACGTCAAGTAAATTGGTGAATTGATGGTTCACTGGTTCTCGAGACCCGTGGTAAGTTTTGCTGTGGGTCTGTAGATTGTTTGCTTTTTTTTTCTTTAAAATTTCGGACACTGTACTTCATCTTTTTGACTATTTAGTGTAATAAATATTTATTTCGTTCTTCTCATTCGTCCTGAAGGTCGTAAGTACAAAAAGTCCATTCTTGACAATCTGAATATCAAAATATGCTCTCCACTGCTACCAATGTGTCCAAAGTTACTTTGGCGATATTTATTTATTTAAACTTGCTTTTCTACCAGTCAACCTGTGGGTTAAAAAGACTACCTACACTGTGGAAGGTGAACAACAAACAAATAATAAAATATAAAAACATTTAAATTGAATATTTTCAACAGAATACATTACACAATTAATAATAACATATATACAAATAAAATACATATATATATGCTAAAAAATAAACTAATAAATATGATGTTATATATATTTTTTTTTTATATTCCCTTGGGACAAACATAACTTGGAAAAACCTGTTGTAATGGGAAAAGTAGGCGACAAAAATCCTCGCGGGCGTTCATCTACTCGCTGGTCTGATCAGATCAAGGTGATAAAAGGAATCATTGTCCTGAGAACAGCCGAAGACAGAGTAGCCCAAAAAGCTGCCAAAGTTTACCAAACTATTCCCAACCACTGTAACTCCTGGAGGCCAAATTCAGCAGTGGTGATCACCAAAATCCGTCAATGAGATTCAAGATTCCGATTCAAAGCATTTATTTTAAATAAACCATTTATAGGCAGTTTTGAAATGTCAAGGTCGGTCAAAAACATGAGGCTATTTGCACGTTCCAAAGCGTAGACCTTTATGGAGAAGAACGTGCAAGAAACTCCACGGACACTCTTTTAAATCATGTGATGTTTGTCAATGAATCTCGCCGAGTTCCAAAGAAATTAAAGTAACACATCAGTGAATATTTTCAGTCAAATTATTTAATCATAGACTTGCGAAACATTGTTTACTCAAATTCCCAGTTTATTGTTAACTTTATCTTTCGAATATTATTGTTATGAGTATGATTCCGTGTTTGTTTTTCATTGGGATATTGGTATGTTCGTTGTTGCCTGGGATTGAAAGAGCTTGTCAGATAAATTGATTGATTGATGACATGTGAGCTTTTAGAGCGGGTTGTTTAGAAGTTACTGTGATGGTGTTTATCCGTTTGTCTTGTTTCAAGGTGGAAATGATGAAAGGTAAATGAAATCTAATTTATTTATTAAAGGCTCATAATTAGTTCACAAGACAACTAACTTTAAGATAATATTATAAATTTATTGGATCCACGAAAATTCGATGGTTTTGTTCCAATTCTAGAGGATTTCAATAGGAAGTTTGAGACCATTTACACGGAAACCTCCAGGCGCGGTCGCTTACGTGTCTATTTCACAAAACGATCGTCAAACTCGCCAAGTTTTCCAAACGATTTCCGTTGCCCAAGAGAATTCGCTGAATAGAGGCAAGAACTTATTCTAATTGATACTTTGGGACAACAGAATGGTAATTGACCACTCTTGCCAAAGTGAAACTTTCATTGGACCTTGGAAAACAAATGAAGTTTAATTTTCTGTCTGAAGTGTTTTCTAAAAACATGTGAGGAAATGTTGGCCAGTACGAAGCAGACCAACCAAAAAGATGTCAAATCCAGTTAAATATTGCGGCAATTTTTGAAAATGTTTGAATAGGTTTTAAAGGTACGGAGATCGAATAATAGTTCTACTCGCTATTTCAATATCATTTAAATCAAAACCCATTTCTGATACCGAAGACCTTCACGTCCAGCCATTTGAGATGCCCACTTCAATTCTATAAAGCTCGCTGTTCACTTCGAAACAAAGTATACCGAATGCGATACTCCGGAGACAGATCTTGCTATAGCAGAGGATGTTTATATTGTAAAGATACCGTTGATTTCACGGGACGATGGCCACGGTGGAAACAATTCCAAAAAGGTCGCCGCCTGACATTTGATAGAATGCCCTTCGGAGCATGAATAAGCCTATGGGTTTAGACTTAGCCTGTCATGTCGCTTTATTATTTTCCTATGAAAGCATTTCCTTCTTGATTCTTTTCAATTTTCTATTGTTGTTGGAATTTTATTTTGTATTTTATGTTCGTGTTTGTCGAAACTGTTTCTATGCTGTTTGGATTGAAGAATTGATATCGTCGTCTTGTAGTATTTGTAAATAAATATTGAAAAGATTTTCTTGTGTAGCTCACATTGTCTAGTTCACGCTTTATGTTGTGACACCTTTCAACTTTGTTGTTTTTGTTGTGTACGTACCTACCTGTTAGAATAATCATCATCATAAGTATCTATCAACACATATGTAACGTTTGCACCTCTCAATACGTATGTAACGTTGCTAGTTGAATGTGTCACCCATTTTAATTACCATCGCAATTTTCATCCCTAACACGGATCCCTAACATCAGTACTATCGCAATTAGCAATAAAATGCTCCACTCCCAGGCTTTTAATTACGCCATTACGGCAAAAACTGGCAAATAGTTATGCGTAGAAAACGCATTTTTTCACCTTCAGTCAACAGTATAGTGAACACGGATCGCGTGATCCGGTCACTCGGAATCACTCAAATTAATACTCGTAAAACATTCAGCATTGTTACCATTTTAATTCATTACGTCATAACCGCCACTGAATGGCGATAAAAACGGTTTTGTTTACGTTCGTGATTTGAATCGGTCTTACGGAACATTGCATGGGGTTGGTAGCCCCGTGTCGTCCCCGGGTCATATATTCGGTGTAAGGACAGTATATTTTAGGAGAGATAAGATTATGTTTTGGATAAGTTAAAATTAGAATGATGGCCGGTTCCGGGTCAACAGTATAGCGCTTTCATGTAGCCTTGGTAATATAAAAGAATCACAACATAAATATTATGAAAGGAATGTAAAATATAATACATTTTATGCTACGGGCACTGAGGTATATGAACCATAAGTTCTAGGTTATGATACTCATTCTTTTTCTAAGTTCTGAGGTGCAAAGCGTCATATCTTACACTCGCCACGACGTTTAAATATAACGCAGAGTGCCTCATAAAGAGCTACTGTGTCATGACTTACTAGTCATAAAATGTATAGCCACTGGCCACAATGCAACATCCATTATTGTGTTAGTAACAGCATTGATGGATCTGATTGTAACTGAGCTTGCACGTCAAATGTGTTTAAAATTCAGTACTGCTCACAAAATGTTTGTTGCATTTCCAGAACATTTGTTGGATATACTTCAAGAGAAATATAGTTTAAGTAAATTGCACCAAATAAATGGTACTACAGATTATTAAAATCTTTAATGTTCTAATGGTATTTAAGACAACACCGAGAAAATGGTACCTTTAATGGTATTAAAAATAAAAGAGAGCTTGGTAACCGTAACGACGGTAAAAACAAAATTAAAGGTGTTGGAAAACGCTAAGCTAAAGTGCACTTGGAATAAAATAAACATTTATGTATCTATCTAGAAAATTCTTTGCTATTTACAAGAGTTTGCTTTTACGGATGGAACAGTACTCGTACCTATTGTATGCCAGTTTAAAAAGTAGTGGAAAATCTTTCGACCTCCTTTCGTTTTCTTTTCTGTATTGTCAAGCCTCGCTCTGTAAAACCAACCGACTTTGCGGCTACTGCGGTACACAATGAATTTCTTTCTAGCTTTTGAAGTTTTATTTTTATGTGCAATTTAAATATGAAGCCAAATATTATTATGCGTTTTGAATTAAATTATTTTAATTTAATGGTTATTGTAATGTTTCCTTGCATTTATTAAGCATCTATACGGAGCAATTATCCGAATATAATTGTTCCTGACTATTATAGTTCCGCATGAATCACGTGATCGTTAAAATATTTGTAGTTCTCATCAAAATACTATCCATAACTTCACGCTAAAACTAAATTCAAAACATTTCAACTCTTACACCTTTTATTTGTTGGCGATTTTTAGCAAGCCAACCAGTGGCAACCAGCCAAACATGAAAAAAGGTTTTGCTTTCCTCCTACCAAAACCCATCCAATTATGGGCTCTATTGAGATGTGCTAGAGTGAATTTTGAATTCGTGGCTTGCAGAATTAAGTTTGCGAAGCTAGTATTGTTAGGTAAAATGATGGTAATAAATATAAAGGAAGGCCTTTAGAACTATCAAATAGCGTTCATGCGTGCTTTTTAACTGAGTATGACGGGAGGGATACGATTGATTTTACTTTTGGTTGCACAAGAGCTGTATTATATTTATTTATTTATATATGCTTTATTGTACACCAACAAAAATAAAAACATAAAGAAAACCTTAAACTAAAAAAAAAATATACAAATGGCGGCCTTATCGCATTCCGCGATCTCTTACAGGCAACCAGGAATGGAAAAAAAATAGCCTGGACATGAAATGAGGCAGACACTTGGTGCAAATATGAAGTTAACATATATTTTTTTTTTTACTGACAAAGAATATAGATATTAAATAGGAATATAAACTATACAATATACAAAAATATATACACAGATACATACATACTTAATATATGAGCAGGAGAATATACCAATATTAAAAATCATAGTGACAAGTAGTGTTCCTTGACTAATTTTTGTATGTGAGGTGAAGAAAACTTTGCATGCTGTATATGATATCTATGCTATCATCAATATTTGAGCCACTGCTATGATAGATCATAACGCCAATGGAATAAAAATAAAGCGAATAAATTGCGACTCCAAAATTACAGGCATGACCGCAATACAATTTTGTTCCATATTTTCAGTAGCGCTTATTACAACCCTATCGGCTGAAGTCCTACTTTGCCCATAAAACAGCGTGCGTGAACTACACAGCTCGGTCCTATACAGTGGAATCGTGATGCATTCACTCACGCAACATCCGCGAGTGTGAATATTTTATGTGAAAAATTGCAAACGACGCCTGTAATGCTTTGAACATTTGTACGTCAAAGGAATGTATGTATATCCTTTTTTTGAGTCGAGGATCAGAAGGAAAACAAAAACACAGAGACTGACCAATTGACTATGTGCATGTTACCAAATGTTGATTAGGAT
This sequence comes from Ceramica pisi, assembly GCA_963859965.1. Taxonomy (NCBI): domain Eukaryota; kingdom Metazoa; phylum Arthropoda; class Insecta; order Lepidoptera; family Noctuidae; genus Ceramica; species Ceramica pisi. The sequence goes on along the minus strand of OY982536.1, from coordinate 21,640,140 downwards.
GGAAACGAGATGAATCAAAAATTATCCTTTGGATTCAGATGAATGTTTCCTCTAAAGCAAGGCCTAGTTTTGATTCTTTCGATGGTAAAACGACTGCCATATTAATATATCCTTTGGATCACTAGGTTATCACAGGTCATTCTAATAATAGTCGTTTCGGAAGACTTGCAACCCTTAGCAATAACGATTTATTCTTAGCTGAACCAAAAAGTTAGGTACCACAACAATATACCTTATCCACCAGATATAACGATCATCCACATAAGGCAAACTGCCGGCTCATAACATGAGGTATTAATAAAAGAGTTGGGCCGTCCCTTTGTGTACAGAACTCTTCATTAGAGAGATCACAGTATTGTTGCGTGCGGGAGATGCTCCTTTTGTACGACGAATCGGACCTTTTTTTTCAACTTTCAGGGCTTGGTTTAAGTTGAAGGGTTTTGTTGATTTTTAGAACGATTTTTGGGAAATTTGATTTCTTTTTTTTGTGAAATTTAGTTTTGGTGAAGCGCTTAGCACTCACATTTTATCTTCAGATGTAACGAATAAATGTAACGGTAATGTTTATAGTTTTGATTTACAAAACACTTTTGACACGTTTTCCATATCTACGTAATATATGCATTTCGCAACTATTATTTCTTGAAACTTATCGATCAGTAAGACATTAGCGTAAGAAGGAATTTACAGTTTAGTCTTCATTTTGGAGTTCCTCTAGGAAGTATGTTCGGCCCTATTTAGTAACAGGTTTGAGTAGGTTAAATGATATAATTTCAATGTTATGATTTTTTATTCGTACGCTTATAACTTACACACTATTTACGGTCGAGAAAGCTCGCCCTAAACACGTCTACGTATGATGTTTGTATTGTCTGGCTGATGGAAAAGTTTGGGCAAGGGGTCCGCGATTTTTGTATTACATACAGGATAAGACAAAAGTGCTTTTCATTGGTGATTTGTTCGCTTAGGCTTAATGGCTTGCATGCTCGAGAAACTTATCGTCTCTATTATTAAGAAGGGGATGTGGAACGGAATAATAAGGATAGTATTGTGGTATAATTTCCATTTGTTTGGGGAATTGAGAGAAATGGTCGCTATTTGGCTCGTGTTCGTTTAAGTGCTAATGCTCTTGGTCAGTTTTTTTTTTCTTTTTGTCTTGATATTATTTTGTGTCTTGTATTTCAAGAATTGTTCACATGGTCCCAGCCAAGAGCTCATTCAACTTAATCCGTTAACCCTTCTACTGCTGGTGGCAACATTTCTTCCTTACCTTTGACGTTTATAAAATGCGTACAGCAACGTTGCCCCCTTTGGCCTTATGCCACCATAAAGTGGAGTTTCCTCATGGTTTACGACAAGTCGCAGCTCCCGCGCGCCTTTTTTATTCACGACAGATTTAGTAGTCGACACGTGCGTGTGATTTACACGTGCTTTTTATAAGTATAATATATCGGTGTTTTATATTAAATAAAACTTGATTTATAAGAAAGCTGTTTTAGGAAGTGTTAACGTATGCGGATTTTAAGTGCATATGAGATTTACGCATTATTTTATTAAATCCGCGGGGGTGACACTTTTGCTTTCAGTCTTGAGATAGTTTATTTAGGTACTGGTTTTAATAGTGTTACTGAACTCGTATTAATTTACGTTTTCATCTGATGATACGATAATGTGATTGACGATAGAACACTCTGACCTAGTAGGAATCTACGAACTCATGACTTAAAGTAAAGACCTCTGTCAGAAAAAATAGACTCCATCAAACAATTCCACTAGATAGTTTATAAAATGGAACACTTTCATAGACCTACTATAAATATTATAAACGAAATAAGTAGGTATGTTAATTTATTTTACGGAAATAAAAAAGAAAATTTTCATCACCAAAAGCTACGAGTACACGCAAACTGTCAAAAAAAAAACCTTATCACAAACACCAACAATTATTAATTCACCTCAAATTAAAACAAACAACACAAAAAAGTATGACATTTTAAACTCGGAACGCGTTGCGCGTCACATACAAAATGAACGCCACCCCCTGACGGATACAGCGAAAAGAAACGTCGCGAAAAATATACTGCGTTACAGGAAACGAATACAAATACGAATAAAAATAAATATACAAGAGGAATTCCGGGAGTGTGCGGAAATGAGAAATACCATATTCGAGTTGAACCCCAATTCGCGGCGGCGGTCGGGTTGAGCGCTGTTGCAGCCAGTGTACGCGGAGTAATGAAAATCGAGTATTGAATTATGTAATGACTGGTATGTGTGTAGTGCATGATATTGTCTTGCTGGTGTTATGTTAAAGTTCACTTGGTTCATCGTAGCATGTTGATTTTTTATTTATTACATTGCAAAGCTCTTGTTTGATCTTGGTTGCTTTGAAGTAACCTATTCTTTACTTTTGATTTGTGTAGTACTTTTTCACAAAACACTGAGATTGAGACTCAAGTTAATGTTATTTCTGAATCCATACAAGGAAAAGATCCACTAATAATATCTGCTAATTAAGAGTTCTTACAAGACCAAAATTTAATGATCGCCCCAAAATATTTACCATCAAGCATGTATTCTTTATGGACGTTTGCAGAAGTGTAATCCACAATGCACCTAAGATCTACATTTCCATAAAGGTTATATTTAGCTTACATGGCTCAATCTATCTATACTCTATACTTATAATAAATCTGTAGAGAGGTCAATTCTGTACATGAAATATATTTCCAAAATAACTATCTGGGGGTGATTAGGGATCGATACTGATGCCAAAAATGCAATCAGTACAATTTTTGTCTGTCTGTCTGTCTGTCTGTCTGTCTGTATAACCGTTATAGAAACAAAAACTACTCGACGGATTTTAATGAAACTTGGTATAATTATTTTTCATACTCCTGAGCTGGTTATAGTATACTTTTCATCACGCTACAATCAATAGAAAAAATGAAAAAATAATAATAATGAAAATGTGAAAGTTTGGTTGTTTGTTACTCAATCACGCCAGAACGGCTTAACGGATCTTAATGAAATTTAGAACAAAGATAGATTATTGTCTGGAATAGCACATAAGCTACTTTTAATCCTGGGAACATGTTCCCTAGGGATAACGCGGGCGAAGCCGCTGGCAGAAGCTAGTCCTACATATATTTCCTATCGCCCATGTCCCCAACATAGTCTTATCCTTCAAATATATCACTTTATTTCTCTACTATCATACTCAAACCTAAAATGTTGTCAAAGAATGGAAAAATACTGCTCGTATTGACTGCACATTTTCATGTCACTAAATATTCCTCAATAGACCCGTGGTATGTAGCCCGTGAATATTTATCGGCTCAACGTGCATACATCTGCTGCCAAATATACAGCAAGCCTTACATTTTGAACAGCTTTTATTCTGTGAGATATACAGGGTAATGTTTTAACAAGAATATATTTATTTTTCTTAAATATTTATGTATACATTTTCTTAGTAAGGTTTACATGTGTGGTTATTTTTCATTTAAGTTTAAATATTAGAGAGCTCAAAAGTAAGCTATTTGAATTCCTGCATAAACATAACTATGATGAAAACCTCGGTAAATTTTAACTCACCCTCCTACACACATACACGCACTGTCACTTCACTCACAGGGAGGCCTTCCTACACTTAATTTTTATTTGTTTTTGATTTTGTGATCTGTCTTGTATACAGTGAAATGTATAATAATTTGAGGGAGGAGCGCTGCTGTCTGAAATACAGATATTTAGTTATCTAGTTCAGACACAGATGTTCACTGAATTGCATTTGTTCATAAGCTGTATCTCAAAGTGCTTGTATCCTGGTAAATAATATTTTTATTATTTGCTTGAATAAATTTCTATTACTTTTACTATTTTCTATTACTTTTTGCCTCTATTCATCCTTGATAAGCTTTTTGATGACTATTTTATACATTGTTTCTAAACTATGTATATTTTTATCCATGGAATCATTGATACTATTAATACAGGTTTCAAACACCTCCCCATCATCAAACTCAATATAAGCACTAAGTGTATAATATCCTAGTCCAAATTCCTATTCCATTAAAGAATCCGTTCACAGCTTTTGCGTTTACGAATAATTTACTTGTGTAGCAAAATTAATTAAGTAGGCTACTCCAAATATTACTGAAATCTGTATCATCCAAAATCAATTCGCAAGAAGCCCAACCCATCATGTCCAAGTATTCCATATACACCAAAACAAACACAACTCCTCGTACGTACCTATAAACCTCAACCCAAGACCCTAAGCAGTGTAGGCAGAGACAGTGGTGGTGTGGTCGCCTGTCAGATTGCGGCCTCGACTGTACCGGGATTAACTGGAGCGGTCGCGACTCTGCGCAGTGTTACTACGTGTCGGAGGGAAGGGAACAAGAAACAGATGTGCAAAAGAGATTTTGTTGATTTTGCGTATCTTGTAAGGATATTGCTATTGTATTGGAGCTTTGAGCAGTTGTGTATGTTTGATTTGTGGAATAATCCTTTCGTTTATAGATGTATTTTTAGGTTCAAGTGTAATTACAATCTCACCTGGTGGAAAGCCATGATATGGTCAACGATGACATGCTTGCATGAATTTACATATTCACTCTTGACTTCAAAACCAAGTAATTCTACTCCCTAGTTGAAAACCTTCCACTTTTAGAGCAGGTTGAAGCATTGTTTCTATTGGCTATTGGCGTTATAAAACTTGTTATTTTTGCATGTTAATATAAGTTTAAGGATAATCTTAGGCAAGACTAAATTTTTGATGCTGATAAAGTAAGAAAAAGGGCAGCAACCAACCCAAAATATACGCCTAACCAAATAGAGACTGTTCCAATAACTGACAGTGTTTCTAATACTAGATATTATTATCCAAAACCGTATTAACAATTAATGTCAGTCAAAACCATATTTCCAAGTTAACAAGACATGTACCTAACAATATTACAAAGTTCACGCTACGACACGCCCTACAAACCTCAAGCAAGCATACACAATAGCAACACGATTTCCATTGTGATACGTAATCGGGACGGTTCTCTACTACGTTGTGTAGTAACCGCGATTTAAACAATAGCATTTGAGCTTATTACGTGTTTGTAGCCTGTCTGCCTGTCATAATATCTAGCAAGTTGGGACAAAGGATTGAAGACGCTGGAGTTTTGGCTGGTTGGAGGTAAAGTGCATTTAATTCTACGTTGTTAGTTAAGCTTGTATTGTCTAGATTCGATGATTTTCAAAGGATTATGCTGCGGTGTGGTTTGGTGGGAAATGTAATTTTTGCTGTTGAGCATTTGATGTTAACGAAAATCTTACTGTTCCGTTACTGGGAATAGATGTAGATGAATTACAAGAAATAAAAACAACAATTATTTGACGATAGTTCATGAAGTGCATACAATCTTATAAAAAACTAATGGTGAAAGGGTTTGCTTCAGGGCTGCGCTACAGTTAAATTATTTTCAGCAGTAATACGAGAGAGATGCGGCCCAAGGGTGCATGACCATTCCAGCGGAGCGGGGAAACGGCGAAATTTTAACCAATGGTATTGCAAAAAATCTCCGCACCACGTGAGTCACTGACATGATTGGTTAAAATTTCTCCGTTTTTCCGCTCCGTGCAAATGGCCAGGCACTGTAATGCTGGTCTTCCAGATATTATCCTAATATATAAAATTCTTCCGTTACCTAGAGACTGACAGACAACGCACTGTCGAAACTACTGGTCGTTAGGAAGCTAATATTTGGCATGTAGGTTCCTTGGGGATTGCAAGAGAGGACTGGTCATTTCTCAGCTGCCATGGTTGATTTTAATTATATATTTTAATTGTTCCTCTTTTATTCCGGCCGCTTTTATCCTGCTCGTCTTTTACATCGTTCTCACATGTATGTATATTTTCAACCCGATGTAAAAAAATCTTTGTAAAAAATTATTATTTTTAAAAGAGTGTCCGTGGAGTTTCTAGCACGTTCTTCTCCATAGAGATCTACGCTTTGGAACGTGCAAATAGCTTCAATATTTTGGACTGACCGACCTTGACAATTCAAAAGTGCCTGTAAATGGTTTAATTGAAATAAATGCTTGAATTTTGAATTTTTTGAATTTTGTACTAAGAGATGATTTTTCAAAATTCGGTAACGGGAAAAAACGAGATATGCGCGTACGAAGTCGCGGGCAAAAGCTAGTAGTTATATATATTATAAGACCGTTACGTACAAGTGACAGAGCAAACAGTTTCAAGCACTGAAAATATTTTGAACCCAAGATATGTTTGAATGATTTATATGCATAATTTCGTACGATCGAACCAAACTGCGAAAGTTCCACGCAAATTTTTGACAGCCCTACCAAAACGTCGTCGATAAAACGCGCGCAAACAATGCAACGCACACGCGTTCTTATTTCTATGCAAATTCACATAATGATTTTTTTGTCGCGCGACTTTGCGACTGAGATTTATCGCGTCAAGTCTCGCGGGGTACGCGGAAAACGTTGCCTACGAACAGTATACCTATTGAATAAGTATTGGGTATAAATCACATCTGTTGCAACCCTAAGGTGGTGGAAATTGCTGATGGTGCTTTTGTAGTTTTCTTTGTGCGAGGTTTTATTATTTGCGGTGTCTACACATTTATTTTATTTTAGAGAAGTAGGGGACTCCGTTTCGAGCACAGCATGTTATCGGAACAGGAAAATTCCAACTTAAAAAGTGAACTACGATCATTGGGGACCACGCAAACTTCGTATGTGATACTGATATAAATATCACCTAGAAAGCTTTGCTGGTCTATTCTGTCGATATCTGACGGTGTACGCTTAGGTGGAGTGAACGACAAGTGCGCTGTCATTCCCATTTTGTTTGTATGGTTTGACAGCTCACTTGTCATTCACTTCACCTAATTTTTCACTTCGTCATGCTTACAGAATCGACCTGCAGGTAAAGTAAACATACTATTTAATAAAACTGATAGATGTCAACTGACAAACGACATTCTATAATTCGATATTTTTTTAAGTTTATTTTAGGCATTTTCTGTTTTGTTAAACTGCAAATTTTGCAAACTGTGACAATTTTGCCAGTCATACTACTAGACTAAATTGGCGGATTGTCAATTATATTAAACAGAGCCTTGCTGTCATTACCTGTAAGCTAGGGATTTATAGCTTGCTTCAAGTTTACTTGTTCACGTTGAAATTCCACAGTATCACATATAGAGCGCGTATGCGTTAAAATAAACCCAGGCTGGACAAACGAAAGATTAAAATTTAACAATTCGATTTCGTTGAAAACAATATAAACGCGTAAGCATCACTATTACCGTTGCATTTTTATTATTTTCTCGAAATCGAAATTCGAAATCGAAATTATTAAAATGGTACAAGCTAGTCAGGAAATGGTGAACATTTACTTACAATTTACATAAAGAGCTCTTCTTCATTCCCAATTATTTAATGTTTTGTTGTGCCTTACAGGGTCCATAATTGAATCTTTTTGTTCATTTTACCATCTGCATGTGTAGGTGTTCACTATGGATTGCAATAAACATTTTGAGATTTGAGGTTTAAAACGTCAAAACATAATTCGAGCCAAATGCCAAGTTAACGCGTACGGGTGGTACTTGGTTTAGTATGTCCCTGCAGAACGCAATAAGAACGCAGTTCATATAATTAAGTGAGTCAATTTTGAAAAACACTAAGAGTCAGTAATTTCCAATAAAAAGCAATTTAAATAAGTAGAAACATCTTTCAGAATATAATAAAAATCCATCAAAACCCAATATCAAATTACTCGGCCATTCGGTATGCCGACGCGCGAATTCCACTCGATTGGTAGCCCGTAATAAGCAATTTGGGCATCAAAAATATTATTTCATTACTGCCAAAACATTTTGCGGGCCGCTGCGCAATTTCGTACAGTATTAATAACTCGTTTAATGAGCTGCATTATTCATGGCGAGAGTAAATATTGAACTATCGGCATGGAGTCACTACGTTTTATTGAAATTAGGAACAGGATTATGTTTGGCGTTTGGCAGCCTGTTTTTGGTGACAGAAAGAAACTTACATTAGTAAGTTTCTATGTCGATGTTACAATCAACAATCTACATACATATTATAATCCTAACTAATATTACAAATGCAAAAGTAACTTGTGTCTGTCAGCCTAAACCATTGAACGGATTTGAATGAAATTTTGTACAAAGATAATTTGAGACCTGAGATTTTTCTCCTGGATATTTTACGGGAACGGGAGGTATGAGGGTAAATAGGTTATATATATATTTATTGCGGGAGTATGTTCCCTAGCCATAACGCGGGCGAAGCCGCTGGCACAAGCTAATAAAATAAAATAAAAATGTTTATTTCTGCAAGCTAGTAATCTATACTAATATTATAAAGAGGTAACATTTGTTTGTAAGTTTGTATGTTTGTAAGTTTGTATGTAGGGGGTAATCTCAGGAACTACTGGTCCGATTTGAAAAATTCTTTCAGTATTAGATAGCCCATTTATCGAGGAAGGCTATAGATTATATATCATCACGCTAAGACTAAAAGGAGCTGAGCATTAATGGAAAATGTGACGCAGACGAAGTTGCGTGGGTCAGCTAGTATATTATATAAAAGGCAAACCTGACTCACTGACTTATATATCAACGCACAGCCGCAACTACTGGTCGTAGAAAGCTGATTTGGCATGTAGCTGCCTTACACTCCGTAGGGGTGTATTAAAAGGATTTCCCGAAATTCCTACGGGAACGAGAAAAAAACGGGATATGTGCGTACGAAGTCGCGGGCAAAAGCAAGTTTGTACCTAATAGCGTTTCTACTTTTTGGCCTAGTCACGTTTTTAGTGCAAAAATTTCTAGATCATCGTTTTGTAGAGAATTTGTTCTAAAGACTCACCGCAGCCCAGCAACGCAAAGTCTGACACTTCCTTCCACGCCACCCAGAGCGGGAGTCATTTGAGGATTTCTCATCCATAACAAAAAATGTTGAATGGACACTCCCTCACCACAGGTCTATAGGAGATAATATAGTTCACCTTATAGCGGCTTGGGTTACGTTTATATACGTTTTTTTTTTAATTTTTACTGGTATTTATTTTAATGCGGCTATTACAAAATAATAACTACACAGATAAAACGACTTTCAACAAATTCAAATAAAAAACCGGACTCTCACCCGAAGGGTTCTCTACTATAAACAAAAAAAAAACAGTTTTTTTGTATTAGTTGTTTTAGCAGCAAAAGAAATACATACTCAGTGACAATTTCAACTGTTTGCCTATTACGGTCCTTGAGACACAACGCGCTGAAAGACGAACGGACGGATGGACGGCGGAGGCTTAGTAATATGGTTCCGTTGGTTACTTTATGGGTACGGAACCCAAAAAAGCACTTTAAAATAACACAAATATTACAGCCATGCATATTCATAAAAATCATACGGTAAAGAAATACGAATAGTATATAAATAACAGCGTAAAATATTTACTACTAGCTGTCCCCCGCGGCTTCGCTCCCTTCAATTAAATATTCAGTGCACATATCGAGTTTTCATTGTTTTTAAGATGTATTCTGCTATTCGGGTCGGAGACAAATCCAACGAATCAATAACCATGAAAATTGGTTCAGTAGATCTCGAGTTATAAGTGTTGCAACAAACCCGTCTTTGTTTTATATATATATAGATTCGGATACATTTACCATCAACAGATGCATATGTCACAGACAAAGTACATAAAGCGATATTGCTGAAACTAACTGTGAAAACTGTTTTTTTATGCTGCAGTGATTAAAAAGGAAGGGAATGGTGCAATGACTCGATAAATACACGTCCGGGCAGTATTACTGGCACAGTATGGAACATTTTGTTGATAATTTTGTTCGACGCTGAATTTGCTGAATAAATATTTCTTACTAGAATATTGTTGACTGATTTTCCGTTAATATTTTGCGGTATAAAATGCAGTGTTTCCAAAACATTTTGTAATGGGCATAACAGTTCACTATTTACCTCTCTATTGCCTAATTAACATTTCAAATTAATTCCGTTCAATATTTTGACTAATGGAAATAAACAGAGATATACTTATTCATCAATCAGCAGGTAGATTTCAAGCATTGCATGTCAAATTTAGGCGTTTTCAAAGCAAAATTGGCCGCTTAAAGTGGTTCATTCGTTGCGTAATGATATTAATTTATTTGAACGTCAGTTGTGAGCGTAGGCTGCGTTAATCTTGATAAACTAGCTAGATAATCGCAACAAATCGGGCTTGGAATTGTTGTACGGTTTGTTTATTCCTGAAATTGTCTGTATTTGTTAGTTTTGTTTTAGTGACAGACTTTTCAGCTGGTGTGTACAATGATGTGTGTGGATGAATTTCAACACCATATTTAAAATGATTTTATTCTGAGTTTAAATTATTTTGGTAAGATTATATGGTTTTCATCGATTAATGATGAAAAAAAAAAAAACAAATTTATCAAAGAATTCAAAGTCTTCAAAAGAATTCAGTACGTAATGCATTTGATACTTAGGCAAAAGAAGTAGGAAACAATGTATGTACATACAGCCTTTAATTTTATTTTATACACAGCATTCAGGCTTTGTCCTCAGCGGACCGCTAGTGCACTAATTGTTTCCAATAAACAACGGCAGTACACCGCTTCTCCAACTACACACATACGTGCAAAACGATAAAAAAAACATTTCAACAAAAATGTTAAAAAGACGTGCAGCTACATATTTCTGGTCTCAAGTGTAATGAGATCTCTTTATTTCTCCACATGAAGCTTTCATCAGCGTGGTCCATACATGTTACAAACATTCGGGATAAATGGACTTTTTGACAAACGTCCACATTTTACTGCGCGATATTTTACGATTTTTCCTCTTGCAATGTAATTTAAGTTTCTTTGCTCTAATGGAGTGCATGGAAGCGGATGTTTAGCGAAAGCTGACATTGATGCAAAGTGCATGTTGCATCTTTAATACTGGCTTTCTGGATATCTGTAAAACGTAAAACTGCCGATGTTTTTTCGTAGACAATTTTCTTAGAAAGTTTTAGGATTTTTTTTTTCTAGACGGAAATCTTGGAAGCATATTTACTGCAATTTAAATAAATACTACAGGTGTAATTAATGTACACACATTCAATAAGAAGAAGGAAATAGAAAACAAGGTACAAAAGTGATGCTTATTTCTATGGAAATCTCTTTCAGCATACCTGCGAAAGGAGAGTAGAGTAAAAAGAGATGTAGTCATTGCGTGTAAAAATTATAAGTAGCTAAAATGAAAACAATACATAAATAACATACTAAATAATATTAGAAAATAAGTAATAATATATACTTATATGCAACTATGACGAGAAGGAAAGTTAGTTTTCTTTCACTGTTCTTTTAAAAACTGCAAAAGTTTGGCAATCCCTAATGTCCGGCGGTAGTGAATTCCACAACCTTACCAAAAATAACCTCCCCTGATATTTTCTGATTAAGGCGCGTCCCTGAGCAAAACGCATCGCTAGCCGTTTTTGTGCAGTTTTTTGGATCTATATACTCTTTATCCAAAAGATTGAAATATCAACTTATAAAAAATACATTAAAATTGTACATAATCTTGGCTTTAAAATGGTAGATTTTTATTTTTTATTACTAAGTATAATGTTTAAGTAATCTCCTCACAACGAAACCACAGAAATGAGAAAAAATACTGAAAACATGCATCTTCTCGAAAACTAACGATTATTTTGATTTTGTACTTACAATAATGGATAGACAATTTAATTATGAACATTTTGGTAGATATATTTTTTTCAAACGACCAAAATTAGATTTTATAACGATTTTATTCAACATTCTGAGCGTATTTGCTATTGTATCTCTTGCGCTGTTATTGAGGGAAAAAATGCTCAAGGTTATCTGGTCAGGGTACGGCCATAGTTCCGGGACTCTTCCATTTCCATTGACTCGGCGCTATACTAGTGTTTTCCACTGTAAATTCTGGCTATGAGGCGTTGTGTTACAGTAGTTGGAAATGGTTTGGCGCCCGCTAGTCACCGTATTTGTACACAGTTCCCACTATCAATGCTTATCAAACCACTTAACACAGCATTAACTGACAAATAGGTAAACGACAAATAAAAACCGCAGAAACAGGGCACACGTCGCAAATTAAACCCAAACCCTTTGGTTCTACCCCGATCGACACACATTCGAGGCATCCAACAAACCTCAAACCATCAAATACGTCCTACCTAGGTACCTAATCCAATGCATCGAGTGTCGCCCCGCATTTGTCAACATTGTCGCGTGCTGCGGGCGACATCGCCGCACTAATGGGAATGCTAATGCCTTGTCTCTTTGTCGTGCGTGCGACGCGTGCGATTCTTGCACTTCGGTCACTGCAATACATCGGCTGTGATGGGTGGAGTTCCTTCAGTCGTGAGTTTTGTGAAGATAAGGAACTGCTTAATCGGCGTTGGAGATCTGTGTTTCAGGCGAACTATTTGAGGAGCCTGAAGATAGAATTAATTTCTAGACGTGACAGCCATTTTAAAATGAGAGCATACAAGAAAATTTATGTTACTTTACCTCTATTGGCATCGTGTGAAGACAAGTTCAATATTTTATGTCTGCAAGACCACGATGGCTGATCTAGGTAAATAAACAAATAACCAAACTAGTGGTCGTCCAGACATCGAAGTTCGACCATTTATTTTTTTGCCGTGTTTCTCACTCTCATGTGCTTTAAAGGAGAAACTTTTCTCTTCACTTATTAATACTAGATAACAGCTGTTATCTGCAGTGCCGGTGGCATAACTGAGAAGCCGAACAAATATAAGGGATTTTAATGAACAACAACAAACAGCATAGCACACTTCTGTTGCATCACAAAACCAAATCTAATTTCCCCCTGCTTAACTAAAACTAATCCAATATCATAGTAAACCGCATTACACACCAAAAGCTAAACACAAGCTAAACAATAAAAAGTGATTTTACCACGCCCGTCCATAATCTGTTATCGGGAATTCGCAAATACCGGCTCTCACCGGCTAGTACGCAAACATTGCAGTCGTAATGGGAAATGCAAATGCTACGTTTATTGCTCGCTGTTGTTTGCGAATAGCCGATAGAGTGCCACCGGCTTTAGGTTCGTTGTTCGCGGTTATCTATAACTGTTGATAACGGTACGCAAAAATAGATTTGGTGGTTACTGAATACTCTATTTTGATTTTGCTTACAAAATGCTATCCAAATTTGTACACTAGGGGTATGTTGGCCCTGCCGGGGTTGTGGAATTTCTTCGAAAGAGTCACCGCGGCCCAAAGGGCATTAGGAGGAACACCGATGGGTTTTAGTCAGTAGGAGTCTGACACTCCCTCCTGCTTTACCCAGAGCGGGAGGAGTCATGTGATGATTTCCCATTCTTAAATAAAGGGGTCTTGGCAGCGATTTATCGGACAATTTTAAGCATTTTTGGGGGGTTTTTATGCTTACACGGTCAATATATCATCAAAAAAGAAAATATAGGGACACAGTAAACAGAGTTATTTGTAAAACACCGACTACCCCCAGAACTGTTACTAACATCATAATCAACAACTTTGTTCTATGACTTTTAAAAATTCGTTCATCAGATTTTCATGCAAAAATAAAAAACATTTTAATTGAACGCTCTAAATGGTATATGCGAAGCAAAAGAAAGCTCTTTCTTTTTGTTCTGCTTCGCATAGACCCAAAGTCATAGAACAAAAGTTGTTGATTATGATGCTAATAACATAGTCCTGAGAGGTTGTCGGTCTTATACAATAGGGAATATGCATAAAAAAAATATTTATTATCTAAACACTTTATCTAAAAACCAGCTGACCCGCGCAACTTCGTTTGCGTCACATTTTACATTAATGCTCCGCTCCTATTTGTCTTAGCGTGATGATATGCCTATAACCTTCCTCGATAAATGGGCTATCTAACACTGAAAGATTTTTTCAAATCGGACTAGTAGTTCCTGAGATTACCCCCTACATACAAACTTACAAACATGCAAACTTACAAACAAATGTTACCTCTTTATAATATTATAGTATAGTATATAGCATATAGTATAGATATACAAAAATATATTACTAACAGTGGAAATAGAATCAAAATTGCTCGAAAAACAAACGAGATATAATTATTTTAAACAAATATATCTGTCCCTCTCGCGAAAACGCTGTTTTCTATGGCAGATGTATAGACGTCACGTAATGTGACGTCAAATTCCATGTCGGACTTCTCGTTCTAAAAGTAATCTTTGAAGCGTTATAACTTCATCGCTGATGAAGATATTGAAAAAATATTTTCTAGAGTGTTTACTGGAGCTTATAAGTAATTCATTTTATAAATAAAAAAATCGCGCGCATATTCCCTTTTATTCAGTTTATGATATATCTCTTAAATCGGTCCATAATTGGAGGAAGAAAAGGTGGGAGCCAAACCTCGAATTATTCCTCTTAAAGGATTATATCCTGGAATAGGATTATCCAATAGGCCCACAGAAATATAAAATGTTTATTATATCTATGAATAGGCCCAATAAGCAAATATGCGTAACGTACGTGCATCCTATGCAGTTTGAACTTTGAGATAGTGTTAGTACGCTACCTACTCTATTCCACTTATTTTGTTACTCAGAAAATAAGTTAAGTACAACTTTTATGAACAATGTTTCGTAGCGATGCATCAATAAATATATTGATTAGACACTGAGTTATTAACGTAATTACCTATTTAGGTAAAAGTAAGTCAGATCTATGAGACAAGTAAATGATAATTATAGTTAGGGTTCAAAAGCTAGCCCCTTGAAGCGTGCGATTTACTTTGTCAAGTAAATAAATTGCCAAGTCAACAAAGTCTGTATAGTGTAAACAGATCGGTTGGTAAATGGATCAAAACAGCTTCTTTAAGTAAGTAGAATATTGAGCAGTGTTCGGAATAATTTGTCAGTTTGCTTCAGGTAATAATTGCATTGACGAGTCAACAATAGTTGAACTGACAGGAGAATACATAGGTGGATATGTCTATATTGTGTCAATGGGTGCTTTACCGTGTACACATATTTCTTTACATCGTTTTTAACCGACTTTCTAAAAAGGAGGAGGTTCTCAATTCGGTTGTATTTTTTTAATTTTTTTTTTATGTTTGTTACCTCATAACTCCGTCAATTATTTATTTATTTATTTATTAATATTTAATTCAGGACAATTGATATCCCATAGGGTTTGTTAGTAATTTCTTAAACTGATATAATTTAATTATAATAATTGATATAATTATAATACTTACAAGCATTTAACAAAAAATAAATTAAATGGGTTCCTGTAACCTTAATAAAAATATGTAACAAATAATTTTAAATACTTATAGTTATTTTTAGCAAGAGTATCCGTACCTCGTCATGATACATTTATCTCTATCTTAACAGAATTAGATAAAGATAAATTATTAGCCATTGTTACAATAATTGCCTTAAAATTAGCTTAACTTAATGAATAACTTGACTGTAACTAGAAACATGTACATTAAGTCTTGCAGTGGTCCCCAAACTAGGCAGCGCCTGTATCTTGGGGGCCGGAGTTCCGATACATAAAGCTTTTGCAAAAACTTTTAGAGCTTTTATAACACTAAATAAAGATCTAATGAAAGCAAAAATGGTAAAAATGTAAAGTTAAAAGTGAGATCAAATCAAAGTTAAATCTATGTAATATCATAAACTTAAGTTGTATTGTTCAAAATATAAAACAATTATATATAGCTAGAACATTAAAATTAAAATTAAAAAAAGTAAAAAATTGAAAAAAGTAAATTAATAAAAAGCAGAATAAAATAAAACAAATGAGATGTGTGTTGATGTTAAACTCTATGAAGGTGATGGTATTCCCAGTTAGAAGATGTAAGAATTTGTTCTGATTCATCGTACGAGAGACCTAATAACCATTTTTTAAGTACATTTTTACACGAAGAGAGGGAGAGTCCTATTGTGTCAATAGGCAAACAGCTGGTGACTTTATTATAAATCAGGTTGTGTAGGTAGGCGGGACAGCGTCTAGCTAACAGAGAGGTGGTTCGTTGCAGCGGTATATGAAAGACGCGTTTGGAAATTATTGAGTGATAGTCTGGTCGGAGCTTTATGGTTTTGTGAGTACGGAGGTATGCACTGAGAATGTACAGTTGGCGAACGCGTAAAACTTGAAACTCTTGGTACAGAGAGTCAGTCGGGTAGAGAAACGGTTTTTTTAAGATGACTTTAATAATGGCTCTCTGGGCTCTTTCTAGCTCAGTCATTATTGTTTTCCCAGCTCCACCCCAGATAGAGATTCCATATTGTAAAATGGATTGGCATATTGCGAAGTAAACCATTCGCATGATGTCTTTTGGAGTGCGGTCCCTCAATTTCTTTATGACGTGGATAAGTTTCCTAACTCGACCTGAGAGAAGTTGAATGTGGCCTTTAAACGACAGGTTTTCGTCAATAAGGAGACCTAAATAGCGAATAGACTGTGTTCGGTTTATGCAATCGCATGAACAGTCGTCGCGAGAGGTGTTTTGATGGTTCTGACAAGTGTGAAATTTTAATATTAGGTTGGGTGGTGGGTTAGATGAATGAGTTTTAGAAAATGTGATAAGTTTGGTTTTCTTTATGTTGAGCGTAAGCAGGTTTTCATTGAGTGTTTGCGCTACTTTTGCTAATCCTTCTTCTGCAAGACAGTAGACCTGTTCCCAGGTTCGACCGTGAAACGTGATAACCGTGTCGTCTGCGTAAGATATTAATTCCGCGTTTGTCAATTTGATTTTCAGTATATCGTTCATGTATAGTATGAATAATGTTGGGCCAAGTAGACTTCCTTGCGGGACTCCAAAATCGATAGGAAGTTTTTCACTTGAAAGGTCACCTGATTTTACGTATTGACGGCGATTGGTGAGATAACTATGAAACCATTCAAGTGGTTTGCCCTTTATGCCAGCTGCGTCTAGTTTTTTTAGAAGAAGTTGTGTTGAAATGGTGTCAAACGCTTTAGCTAGGTCTAAGAAGACCGACATGCAACGATCACCCTTTTCTATGATTTCTGATATAGAGTTAGTTAGTCGTGAAGCCGCGTCTTCAGTTGATTTACCCTTTCTAAAGCCGAATTGACTGTCTGAAATAAGGTCGTGTTTTTCAAGAAAACTTATAAGACGGGTGTTTACTACTTTTTCCAGGATTTTAGAAAAAATGCTGAGAAGTGCTATTGGTCTATAATTTTCAGGTTTATCCTTAGGACCACTTTTATGAATGGGGCTTACTGCTGCAATCTTCCATTGTTCAGGAAATACTCCTGTTTCCAGACTGAGGTTAATGAGGTGGGTTAGAGGTGTTATTATAAGGTTACGAATTTTTTTTATTAGTTTTACGCCTATTTTATCCGGACCTGGGGAGCTATCATTTTTTAACTGATTTATGTAATTTGAAATTTCTGTTTCGTCGGTTGGGTGTAGAAAAAAGGAGAAGGGTGAAGTTTTTTCCGACGTGTACTTGCTAGTGAGTGATGTTTGAGTTTCTGATAATCTTGTTAGTATTGTATCGGCCAAATTTTTACCTACGGATGTGAAGTAGGAGTTGCACTGATTAAGGGATTCGACAGGGTCGACAGAGCTAATTACTAAGTTGGATGTATTGCATCTTTGACCGTTGGGATTGTACATGGATTTTAGAACTTTCCATAGCTTTTGAGCATTTTTGTGATTTTCCTGTATTTGTCTGCTGTCGTATTCAATTCTAACATTTCGTAAGAGATTGTTGCAGAAGTTTTTGTAACGGTTGTATTAACTATGTTATTATAATAAACACTGACTAAGACATAGATACAGACACAATACAAAACATTACAAACAATATAATAGTTCATATTGGGATTGCTACCATGTACCTTTTAAAACATTACAAACAACACACAAATACATCTACCAAAGAACCGATTTGAAAAATTCTTGTAAATTGGTCCCATTTAAATTTTATCAAAATCGGTTTCGAAATTTGGATTTTAAATCGAAATAGCTGGAGTTCGATTACTTGGATGATGGTTTTTTGTCATCCAAGCAATAGAAATTGCGTATTTTGCTTTTCTGCTATTTTACAGTGGTGTTATTAGGTGTGGGGTACCATACTACTAAAAAGTGAAAAATAAAAAAAAAATGCAAAAAAAATACAACCGACTTCCAAATAAAAAAAACTACAAAGTATATAACCTTAATTTCGGAAGTTGGTGTCAAAACACGATGAAACTAACAAAAATACCGACTTCCAAAATTAAAGTTATTTTTTACTTTATATAGTGTTTTTTTTTTATTTGGAAGTCAGTTGGATCTTTTTTAAGTAATAATTAAAATGTTAAGTTAGTTTTGTTGTACAAGTATTTAAATAAGTATATATGTATTGTATCTCACACACAGTGCAAAAACTCAGGGCTAAAAAGGCCTCTTTAGGAGAATCATATAAGACTCATAATATTAATCACGCAACAATCTGTCAAATTTAATTTTCATCTTTATCGCTAAAGCATTAGGTTCAAGGTTGATTAGGAAAATTTGACAGTGACGGGTAGCGTGATTTGCTTTCTGATTCTGCTAAAGTGGTCCTTTTAGCTGCTCTCATAGCATCTTAATCCTAGACGTGAAACCACATAAAGAGTACAAAAAAGCTGGTCACTTCACGGAAATACCACTACAGCCGGTCGATTCTGTAAACATGTCAGAGTGAAGGCGTGGGTGAAGTGATCAGGGAGTGAGCTGTCAAACCATGCAAACATGATGGAATGACAGCTCACTTGTTGTTCTGTCCAGCTAAGTGAACTCGGTGAGATGTCGACAGAATTGACCGGCTGGTATCTATAGCTAGCCGTAAGTCAGTGGTAACTAAAATGACATAAACTGGCCTATAATGGGCTAGATTCCATCATCCACAAATTGCAAAACTATTTAGTCCGTCAGTTAAAGTATTGAAATTGGACACGTATTTTTTATTTTTGTAAATCAATGAATATTGACAAAGATAAAACGCATCAAAACTCGGGAGTGGGGGCTCGTGAAGTCACGATTCACTAAAAATTATGCAAAGGTATTGAAAATTTCAAAAGCGTCGTAACTTCGTGTCAATTTGGGTTCCCGTAACGAAAGAAAAAACACGGGTCAAATATATTTTGATAATTTAACTGATGGACTAATTAGATTTTTTCAGGACACAAGCCTATTCTTCGTCTACTTTAAGCTAGCTCAAGCTGAATCTGCGTACTGTTTACTTAAAACTCATATCCGCTCTCGTACATACATTTAAACGCTGCTTGTTACATACGCTTGTCATCCCCAAGTGTAGTCA
Source organism: Ceramica pisi (assembly GCA_963859965.1). NCBI lineage: Eukaryota > Metazoa > Arthropoda > Insecta > Lepidoptera > Noctuidae > Ceramica > Ceramica pisi. Next base: position 21,620,724 of record OY982536.1, on the reverse strand, counting down.
ACGTCCGTCATACACACAACACCAAAATAAACACACAAAAATAAATCAACGAGAAGAAAAAACACTGCCGAATTCCGAATTTTAAAGCGGGTAGTACAATTTTTTCATTGGCATTAGTGACGGTAGATCGAACATAATTGAGTTGTGCGTGCGCCTGACAGGTATTGTTGTTGCTTGAAATATTGGTTTCGCTCAGTACGGCGCCGGCCGTCGAGCGGGATGGACGTTTTTGTAATTTTGATTGTTGCTGATAGGGTGATAGGAGTTAAGTTGAAAATGGGTGGGTTGTATGCTTGATGAGTCATACAAAGCTTGCTGATTTGATATTTTTACTACAAGTTTTAAATACCAGGGACATAAAGATTTATTTATTAGAATAGGTCAGAAACTAATTGATCATCAGCGGAGTTTCGTAGCATGGCACCCTTGTAGCAGTTTGACTGCTAACTTACTACTAACAATAAGCAAATCTTATTACATCTCTGATCGGAGACCTTTGTCTGGCAACTTTTTTTTAAATTGGAAATACGATAAAAATAAGATCTGTAAAACAAACAAAGACAAAAGATAATGCGAAGCAAAAATTATACAACGAAATGACCAACTCGTCTTACTGCTCGGTTTAATGCAGTTGTCGATGCTTTCAGGAAGCCAAGGATACGGATAAGGGCATTTTCTAAAGAGTACAAAACGCAATACCAAACCATTGCTCAAACTAGATCAGCACGTGTCGAAACAGTAACGTTCCCAGTTGTACAGTAAGTCGTAAGTGCTCAGTCGCGAAGTTCATATTAAAATCCTAGCTATAAACACGAGTATTACGAGACAGTCTCGGTGCCTTGAAGCTCATTTCTCTCGTGCCTTGTTACATTTTGGGCTGTGGTGCGAGTTGGCAGAGATAGCGAGACTGAAAAATTTTTTTTTTCGGACGGTTTGTTGAAGTTGCTGTATTTTTTTTATGTTTGTTACCTCACAACTCCGTCAATTATGAACTGATTTAAAAAAATCTTGTTTTATCTAAAAGGATTTAATAAAATCGGTTGCGAAGTTTGGATTGTAAATCGAAATAGCTGGAATTCGTTTAGTTGGATGATGGTTTTTTATCATCCAAGTAATCGAAATTGCGTATTTTGCTTATCTGCGGTTTTGCAGTGGTATTGTTAGGTGTGAGGTAAACCACTAAAAAGTGAAAACACCTAACAAAAAAATTAAAAAAAATAACTTTAATTTCGGAAGTAGGTGTTTTTGTTAGTTTGTATTTTGACACCGACTTCCGAAATTAAGTTATTTTTAACTTTCAAGTACTTTTTTATTTCCAAGTAGGTTCTATTTTTTGTAATTCTGCATAATTTGTTAAATAAATAAATAAATATATAATAAAGAACATGTTCACACAACTTGTACCACGCCGCTTCTTGAAAGAAGGGTAGAAGAGTTTAATTTGTCTCCGATCGGCTCGAAACGTTGACTGCTATTGCAAATGCCTTATTAAACGTCTAGTGCGTCTGAGTGAGCTTTATTTATCTAAAGATGTTCTTATTCATTTTTGAGAATGTCTGCGAGAAAGTGTTCTTCAAATATCAAGAACTAGATATACTCTTAAAATAAAAAAGGTGTTGTTAAATGTGAAAGGGACAACACCAGAGATGGTAGCTTGGTCGACAGAGAGCGATAATACACGTTTTTCTTTTGTTTTGTCCATACTACGGACACGTCATAACAACTACCGTAGTACGTCATAGAGATTAGCTAAAACAAAAAGTTTGTCACGAATTTTAAGGTCGTTCGAGTCTGTATACCGCGTGTATCTGACATCGACGCACAAACGATTTCCATGGGTCCAGGGCATGATTTTGGACACCCTAGACATTTTTTCATGAGTTTTTTTACTTTAGACCGCTCATAATCGTTATTCTGACCTAACCCAATGAGATTTTTAATAAAAAAATGATTAAATAACTACTTTCACTAAAAAGAGCAATCTGAATAAAAATAAAAAATGAGAAAAGAATCGACGAAAAATTCCAACACTGGGGTGTCCAGAATCATGCCCTGGGGCCCAATTCTGCTAATTTTATTTAACTCACATGCTATTGATATTCAATTGAGAGTCAATCACGACTCCATTACGATTAGAACAAATTTGGTATTCTGCAAAAACTTGTATGTAAGCTCAATAGAGTCGTAATGGAATCGTAGTATAATTGTAATTGACTCTCAGTTGAACAGTTATAGGTGTTGCCATTCAAAATCTACCAAGAAAATGAATGAACTATTGGTTTAATTTAAATATACGTTTTATCCATTTCTGTGATTCAATTACGAACTAAATTGTCTGCAATGAATCGCCTTGTCGATAAATATGACTTTAACGATGTTAGAAAGAGTTTGGTGGCTAGGTACGAACTTTGGATTTTAAATCGAAATAGCTGGAATTCGTCTACTTGGATGATGGTTTTATGCCATCCAAGTAATCGAAATTGCGTATTTTGCTTTTCTGCGATTTTGCATGGTGTTGTTAGGTGTGGGGTACCTACCACTAAAAAGTGAAAAATAAAAAACTTTTTACAAAAAAATACATCAGACTTCCAAAAAAAAACAGTACATACTAAAAATAACGTTAATTTCGGAAGTCGGTGTCAAAATACGAAGAAACTAACAAAAACATCGACTTCCGAAATTAAAGTTATTTTTTACTGTGTAGTGTTTTTTTTTGGAAGTCGGTTGTATTTTTTTGTAAAGTTTTATTGTATGAGTATTGTATACTGCGCTGTAATATTACAGCATATTAACTGTTTTCTTCTATATTTTAGGCTAATAATATGAGCGTCCAACAAATTGAAGCTCTGATAGAGTATTTAGAAGGGCAGCAGGAGCTAGCCCTTGGACGCTGCTCACGGTCCAAAGAAGGGCGCAGTCTGTCGAAAAGGCTTTGGCAAGAGTGCGCCGGAGTTCTTAACAGCATATCGTCAGACTGCGTCCAAAAGACAGGAGAGCAATGGCCTCTCTCCTCTCTCCTTTCCATTCCATGCCTATAATAATTGTCAGGGCTCTCACTTCCACTTTTCCAACGCGGAATTCCGCATTGGGTAAATCTTTCACGGCATCCACCGTTGCCCTCATCGAGGCCCGCTTTTTACGGCGCTGAGCCAAAAGATAACGACGCCGACGGCGATCTTGCGCATTAGCTAATGCTAGAATACGCCATCGTAACAATAACCGCAGCATCTTTTCAGTATTTTTTTTAATATTTTTCGTTGAGTGGCTTGTAAAATCCTAAGATTATCTATTGTTGCACAATCGAACTTCAATCGTAAAATTGACACTCAGATTCAATTGAGTGTCCATTGATATAAATGTCAAATAAGAGTAGAATACCGATAAAGTCCACAATCGATTTACAATTGTAACACGATTGAAGAGCAGACTAGCAAATATTCCAATAGCAGTTCAATGGAATGTCAATGGAAAACCATTGGTCTTAAATTAGTAGCGGAATACCAAATTTAGTTAAAACTGCTACTGAGATCCAATTGATATTCAATTGAGCCATTCTTAAATTAGCAGAATTGGGGCCCTGGTCCCATGGAAATCGTTTGTGCGTCGATGTCAGATACACGCGGTAGTACACACTCGAACGACCTTAAAATTTACGTAGTCAAGATTTACACGATTTACCGTAATTTTTTTTAGTCAAATAGAAGTCCTTTCATTAGTAGAAACATTATCACTTTCCTTAACGAGAATAATGAATTCACCTAAATTGTCCTTCAGATCACAATTAAATTACATCCGGTAGATAATCAAGCCAGAATGATATAAATATCATATATTTCCCGGTTATGATCCGAAGTTCCCGGCATTACGCACAACGCCCCGGGCGTATACAGGGTGTAGGCACATCGCCCAGGGTGTTTCATTACACACGTATAATGATCGAGATGTAGAGGAAACAAAATGTCTGCTTCAAATGTTATAGTTCTGTTTTAGGAAGGATCATTGTAGAGTTTCTGTGTGTTGAAACTCTGCAATTCCATAAATACTACGTCACTACATACACTAATACAGATATATCAGAAACAGTGACACAGTCCAATGAAAAAATTGCTAAAATAATGCTAAATTTTAATAGCGACACTTTTTAGAATGATTTCCAATGCTCAGGAAGATGGTGTTTTTTATTGGCTTATAATTAAATATTCTAAAACAGTAATGACTACTTCATAAGCAGTAGTTGCATCAAGCAGATAGGGTTATTACTCCGCGCGATGAGAATGGGATGCGACCTATTGGAACTGAGACCCGCTCGATCATTGAACCTTGAACCTAATTCGTTAGCGATAAAGATGAAAATGAAATTCGGCAGATTGTTGCGTGATTAATATTATGATTATCCTAAAGTGGCCTTTTTAGCTCCCTGCTGATGATTCTTATGCAGCAAATATGAGTGACATTGAAGTAGGTAACTGAATTGGAATAAGTGTAAAATAATAAAGGTCTCCTAGGTTGTAGCTATCAGCAAAAACAGGCTCCGGCTCGGAATTCTTGTCCTCCTCTTTTATTCAAAGCAGTTTAAATAAGTAGCACTTAGGTACATATAGGTATTAAAACCTTAGATTTAATTAATAATATTTCTACATTAATATTAAACAATGTTTTTTTTTTTGTCTAGTTACATAACAATATCGTAGAAATATCTAATGTATAATTAATATTGAGAACTTTTTTGACTACTTGAAAACTGTCATTTTCGATTTACTTTGACAAGGTTCCATCCCATTCACATCGCGTGCGGATTAAACTCAGAATGAGATTAAAAAATCACGAAAGGTACACCTTGATAGAACCAACATAAACGAAAAATATAGCCAACACTATAGAGACCAAACCTTGCAAACGGACCAATTAAACATACCCCAGATTGCCACAGCTTATTCTGTTCAAGAGAGTCCACATAACACTAGTCACAGAAAAGGATTTTCTTTTTCTGTGCAAGCCATATGTCTCCTCCATATCTCTTCACACTGGCCAGTATTAATAAAATAAAAGAAGTAATTCTGCAGTCTGTGTCCATGTCCGTCGAAGCAGAAGAGACACTTGTCTGTGGGAGGGAGACGTGCATTAAAACCTTCTTTCTTGTACTTCGCAGTCATTAGAGCGTTATGTTCAACGTCTAGCTTGTGGACAAGAATTATGGCAAGATGTGGCAGAATTATGACTCTGTTAGCAATTGATTTGTTTAAATCTATACTGTAAATACTTTTAGAGGAATAGAGAATGCAGGGTTATAACAATAAACCAGGGTTGCGGAGTTCGTTCGCATGAGTCACCGCGGCCCTGGAACGCAAAAGGCATTAGGAGGAACACGGATTGTTCAATAAGAGTCTGAAGGTTTTTAGAGACACAAATTCTTAGTTCAATGTGAGTACCAAAATGTTTGAGACAGCGCATCTCCTGTTGCCTTTTTTCAAAAGGCGCATGTCATCACTGACTGATTTCATTTAGAAAACTGATTTCTTCAGTGCGTCACACATTTTATATTTTATCCTAAAATATTTGATTAACGAGTCACATCCTTGAACAACAAGCAGTTCCCGAAACTAAAAAAACGTTGACACTATTTTAAGCTGTTTTCATCTTGCAACAGTCAACTTGAACTTCCTTTCTCATCCAGCCGCATCCGTGTTTCTACATCCGTGATACGTGCACGCAACATTAGCACAACCGTCGTATCTGTTAAGATACATTACATTCTCTTTGCTACATTACCTCTGCGGCTAACCAACTGACAGATTTGATGGAATGTATTTGAAATGACATTTCTAGGAGACGTGCTTAGTCTTTGTCTTTGTCAACTCGAGGATTTAAATTAAGAATGCCTTTTGTTTTTTTTTTTGTTTTTCTTTTGTTTGCGTTCTGTTGTTATATTGTTAACGTTGTAGTATGTTTATTGCTTGTGTAGGACTGTGTTATTTTGAGTTCTCTGCCTAAGTTTACGTTTCCTGATAGCTTGCGGCCTTGAAGTCAATAGTGAGCAGTATATAACTTCTAGGCATTTAGAGGAACACGGGTGATTTTTAAATGGTGGGTTAGTTATAATCTGACACTACTTTTAATGATTTTCCATTAAAAAAGGGCAAATGTGCTCTATCATCAACCAAATAATTATTTTCTTATATAATAAAAACCCCATTATGAAAGCAACTAAACTAAATAAAAAATGCTATTTAAAAGGAATTAAAAGTGGAAGAATGCTACAAAAATGATGCCTAAAAACAACATAATATTATTAAAGTAAAGCCAGGAAAAAAAAAAGATCAAAATAAACAGAAACAAGAAAAAAACTTAAATCCCCAAAAATCCTCACTTTCCGCCAGTCCCAGCAAAATTTAAGAGAAAATCTCCATCATTTGGGCGTAGTCAAGACAAATTGACGATTATATCCCGTTACCAGCGCTCATTTTGCTAATTCAGGCCCATACATTTGGGCAAACAAAGTTAATCTCCTCATCCTATTACGAGAACTTGTTGACCTAGTTTTGTGTAGCATTATATGAATACAGACAGAAGGCGACAGGCAAGATTTTTTCTAAATATTTTTCTATCAATAGTTATACCCAATGATATATAAAACTATAGATACGTTGTCCGCATTCTAAAATGACAACATGAAATGAAGCCAATTTGGCCACATTGCGCTTAGTTACGCACCAACCTGTCGTAACTGAAGATGTATATTTATCTCCCTCTAGCAACATTCATCCCGCCGTACGGTGACATATTTTCTATCCCTTTCTTCATGCGTATTAGTAGCTATCTAGTATTTTCGCCGTTTTTAAGCGCCGCGATGTTGGTGTATGACGTGTCTATATATAATACGTCATTGGTTATACCTTCATTCCTTTATTCAGGTAACTATAACCCAACTTACACAGAAATCATAAGATAAATCAATTAAATAATGAATAGCACAAATCAAATAACAAAAAGTAAATTGAATCTAACAAATTAAATTAAATTAAAAACAAATGTCAATAAATTAAAAATTGAATAACGTCAATAAATTAAATTTTCTAATGCCAAAAAAATTAATGTCAATAATGTCAATTGATCTATTCTATTAAAATCGTTTATTTTAAATAAATCATCACTTTGAGTTATTATTATTGTTTAAAAAAAAAAGATGCGCCACTCTATTATCTACTACTATCTGTTTATTTATATTTTGACCACGAATTTTATTCTTATACAATTTAAATTTTTAACCATTTTATTTTATGTAGGTATATTTTTTATAATTAATTAATGTTTTAATGTCAATTTGAATTTTAATATATTTTTTATTGAATGGAACAATTAAGTTAATGTTTTAATGAGATTTTAAATTTTGTCAAATATTGTAAAATGGAAATGTTTGCATGCCGAATGGTGAAATATGGCAGAACTCTGATTTATACTACTAACATCTACTTATGTATTACCCATATTTGCAAATAAATGCTATTCTATTCTATTCTATTCTATTCTATTCTATTCTATTCTATTCTATTCTATTCTATTCTAGGAATTTCTCTTGTATCGTGGGTGCGTTTAAATACATTTATAAACTTAATTCACAATCAGCCAGACCCGGAACAACTATCTGTATGTAGGCCATACAAATATTTGTTCCGTTCGGGAATTGAACCCACGACACGCAACAGTCAGTCACTCAAATACTGCGCGAACAGTGTCGTCAAAAAAATAGATGAAGCTCGGTCTGTCAGTCAAACAATATCTATATCTTTGTATATTTATTTAAATTCGCAAACATTTTTCAATACACAACAGAAATGTATTTAAAGAACAAACTAAGTATATACACTTAAAATAGAAAAAAAAAAACTCCTAACTACTCTTGCGCCATCCCATCTTCCTACTGCTGGTGCTGGTTCTGCGGCTTCGGCTGCTGAAAACCTCAAACGGCGGAAATATAGTAGCCTTATTGGCAACTACATTTTATAGCCGTTTGGGGTTGAAACTCTTGGACCGTGGGGTCCGAGTGCTCACGTGCTATTTAAAGATCTTGCAAAACGCTTAGTTGACGCTTCGCGTGACCCAAGAGCTGGCTTTTACCTTGGACAGAGGATAAGCATTGCCATACAACGTGGCAATGCAGCCAGTCTTTTGGGCTCCCTTCCAGTCGATAGCGATGGGGACGAATTTTTTGATGCCATTTTTTAGTTAGGAGTTTTTTTTTTCTATTTTAAGTGTCAGTCAAATAAATGTAACTCTGCCGCTAGCAACAAGAGCAGCAAGTAGTTCCTCAGCAAAAAACACTCACCGACCTTATCTCCAGCGAGGCAATTGGATGCTAGTAAAGTTGCATTTCTATTATTGGGTGTAGTACTAGAATGATCAACTTTGGGGCGTGAAACTATCTTTATAATATATCGCCGCTTTATGAAAATATTTGATTTCAAATAAGTTGTGGTTTTATGCTCAACACAAATTTGTTACTTATTTGTTTCACTTTTTTGTGTTACCCCCAAAAAATTCCAACCAGTGTATGTCAAATTAATTGTTTACCTCCGAAGTTCTTCATCGTTGATTTATAATTATGATTGTAAGAGGATACTTATAGAAGCCATCACAATAAAGGCCAAAGCTATACATAAAAATAAAATTAAAAGTTTCTGTGGTAGATACCACGACAGACTAGGACTAAATAAAGTATTACTGGACAATCTCGCCAGACGGATCAAGTAAGGATATGGAGTAGATAAGAGGAACTTCAGATCAGATAAAGCTAACCTACGTCTTCTAAATTAAGAGCAGCTGGTGTATGCCGTCAAAATCTCTCCGTGTAAACTAAGATGGGTTGAGCTCGATTTTTTTTATAAAATTGTAACACAGATGTATTCATTAAATCTAAACTCGCCAAACTTTTACGATTGATGGCGAGAGGCGCTCTTTTACATAACAGAACTGAACTGTCATTCCATCTTGTTTGTATGGACCGCTAGTTCACTTCAAGTTCCATCTAAGTTTTCACGGTGAGATTGTTACAGGATCGCACTGCTGTTGCTATGTGAAGCTCTAACTCTCCCCCTAATCTCCATCTAATTTAATGTTCCAAAACTTTTAACTCAAAATAATACGTGTCACATTACTTTCAAAGTTGTATTACTGTTTCTTGTCTGTGACTCCGTAATCCCCCTCAAGAGACCCTCCCTGACATTAATGTCGTGTTATGCTGTAATTAATATCGTGGAGACACTATTTTATATCATTATACACATGCGACAGTCACAAGTCGTATATTTTCTTTGAGTTACAAGTTTCAGTTTGTGGTACAGTTGAGAGGAAAAGTGGTGAACTAATTTTTGGGAAAGGGTAAGGAATTTTGCCTTTCGTACTGACGAAACGCTAATTTGTAAGATAAAGAGTCTGGGTATCTTGAATATAGACGAGGTACAAATAAAAATTACTAAAACAATCCTAACCTACTAATATTTTTAGTGTAAATTATAATGCCAGTAGGGTGTAACGCCCATTAGTCAGTAAAGCCTCAGATAAGGATAACACACAACACAAGAGTAGACCATAACCTGTATTAAGAGCGTGTATTCCGTCCACTAGCGCCGCCAATCGTTTTTTATTATTTGTGGTAAATTTGAGACACTCTGATAAAAAACCGCTCTATAGTGTTCTGAAGAAATGTATCTATTATTTTTTGAGAACTATTTTTAATACATAACTCAGGGCTAAATAGCCAAAACGGCAATTATTGCTAAAAGTGGCCACTTTTAGCAAAAATATCGACTTTGGCAACTATTTATGTTCTAAAGTACAAAACATAACTCTCAAAACATAATAAATACATTTCTTCAGAACACTACTAAGCGTTTTTTTATCTACGTTTCTTAAATTTACCACAATTAATAAAAAACGATTGGCGGCGCCAGTGGACGGAATGCGCCCTCTTAAGACAATGAATATTTTTTATCTCAGTAGTAGGTAGGTACATTCCCTTGGGACAATGTAACCACAGTATAAATATGGACAGTACGGAAACTAAGCCTAGTTGAGAATATAAATACCTACGCTCCATTGATCCTTCTATCTATAATATGTATGTATTTACAAAAAAAAAAAAAATGTAATTTATTTATTTATTTATTTATTTATTTATTGGTTCACCAACAATTGTTTACACTGGTATTATGCTAAAAGTAACATGCAAAAAAATAGAGTACAATAGTGTAACAATCACTTATAGGTAAACTCCGCATGCTTTAAGGATAAGTTGCATATGAGAAAAAAAATAATAGAAAAAAGCAGACTTAACTAAACTAATCTAAAATCATTATTGAAAACACGCGACTTCATAAATGTCTAATCCAGGTCGAGATGATATTTATAAATATTGGTTTTTAATTGACTAAAAGAGTTAAAGTGCAGATCAATTATGTCGCTACAATCATTAACAACCTTGCAAAATCTCGCGTAAGGAGAATTGGAGCCTAAAACTGTTCTTCTTTGCGGTGGACGCAGTGGTGTTATTTGGCTGCGAGGAATTCTTGAAGGTGCACGGAAATTGAAAGTGCTCAGTATTTGTGGACAGTCAATCTTGTGAGCCATAACTTTGCACACAAACGTTGCGTCATTTAGACGCCGGCGCTTCTCTAGGGAAATCATTTTGAAATGTCTCAATCTATTGTTATAAGAACGTATTTTTTTAGCTATGCCCCTAGAAAACGCCAGATGCCACAGAAAACGCTTTTGAACACGTTCTAGACGCAACGAATGTGCAGCATAATGCGGTCGCCAAACCACGCTACAATATTCCAACACGCTTCGAACCAAGCAATTATAAAGCATGATTTTTGTCTTACAACTTCTAAACTGTTTCGTATTTCTTAAGACAAAACCCAGCATTTTAGAAGACTTTTTTATAATACTGTCTACGTGTGGAATAAAAGTTAATTTCCTGTCAAATGAAACGCCAAGGTCCCTTATTGTGTCCAGTTCACCAACTTTATCACCTTTAATATAATAGCTATGTTCTACTAAAGTATGCTTTCTGGAGAATTTTACATGGTAGCATTTTCGTGCATTAAGGTGCATTGCATTGTTATCGCACCATTGAACAAGCCTGTCTAGATCCCTCTGTAATTCATAGGCATCGTCTTTATTTTCAACAATTTTAACGAATTTTAAATCATCGGCGTACATAAAGATATTTGAATGTAGAAAACAGTAAGGAATATCATTGATGAAATAATTAAATAGAACTGGACCCAAATGAGATCCTTGTGGCACGCCAGATGAGATATAACGCGAAGTTGATTGAAATCCGTTCACCACTACAAAGAAAGACCGATCCGCAAGATACGAACTCAACCATGAAAGCAATGATCCAGTGATACCGTACGCTTGTAATTTTTTAATCAGTATGTTATGTGAGACCTTATCGAATGCCTTACTGAAATCTGTATATATTACATTAGCTTGATAACCTGCATCTATTGCTTCTGCCAACAGCTCTGTAAACAGTACAAGATTTGTGCCTGTAGATCTCGATTCAACAAAACCATGTTGTGCTTCACTTAAGTACAGCTTTAGATGGTTTTGAATGTGCGGGCAGATGAGAGACTCGAAAACTTTAGCAAGAGTCGAGAGAATTGATATAGGTCTATAATTAAACACCACATCATCATCATCTGATTTATGGATAGGCACAACCTTTGCCACTTTCCATTTTGAAGGAAAAATACCAGATGCTAAGGACTTGTTGAAAATAAGCGATAGTGGAGCGATCAACTCGGCTGCACACTCATAAATAAAAATAGGTGGAATACCGTCTGGCCCAGCGCCTTTACTACAATCTAGATTTTTTAACTTTTTATAGATGGTTTCACGGTCTATAGTAGGATTAGACAAGCACAAGCTATAGTTTTGAAGGTTGCTTAAGTTATTAGCGGTTTGTAAGTTATAATCGCCCTGAACCGGGCTATAAACAGATGAAAAGTAAGAAGCAAAAAATTCGCAAATTTCTGTGCCATCTGTTGATGTCCTTATACCATCCGTCATAGACATAGGATAAGCGCTAGAGCCACCTCGTTTGGATTTAACGTAAGTCCAAAATAATTTAGGGTTCTTTGAAAGGTCATCTTCTAATTTCTTTAAATAGTTATTGTAGCAGACAGTTGCAATGTCATCGCATCGTTTACTAATTATTTTTAATTCGATTTTATCCATAGGGTTTTTGTAAGTATTGTAACGTTTTCTGATTTTATTTTTTAAGTTTAGCATTTTTATAAGATTTCGGTTAAACCATGGCGGGTATTTCCTATTCCTCGGCACGCGAGTGGATATAAAGTTTTCTATAGCTGTGTTAATAATGTCATAAAAAACTTGTACCATCTCATCAACTCCGTGCTGTCCCTCAAATAATTCCTCCCAGTCGAGTTCACTTAGATATTTACGGATCAGGATGTAACTCGTTTTACGAAAGTTAGGCCTTCCACTCTCAACAATGTTATATGGAAGTTTGGATTCCTTATTGAGGGATATTACAATATCTAGAGGTGGGTGGTGCTGATCAATATTACAAATCGCATCAATACATTGGCTCACATTACATAACGAATGGCTACACAATACAAGATCCAGTATGTGACCAGAGGCATTACTAATATCGTTAAATTGAGTCAGCTTATTGACGTACGTAAAGTCTAACAAAGCTTCACTATTATTGGGCAGTTTTAAGTTATCATTAGAATTACCGGTTATTTTCCAGTCAATGTTACCCAAGTTGAAGTCGCCCGTAATACAAACGTGTGAATCATTAAGCTGTTCCAATGCTGCGTTACAATTGTCCAAGAAATGTTCCAAATAAGAAGTCCGTACAGGAGGAGGCAGGTAAACTGCACAGAGAGCTATTCGGCGAGCAGGTCCAGCGACAGATAGATCCAGATCCAAGATAACCCAAAGGTCTTCACAATTACTTTCGAATTGAATGGCGCGTTTAGAGTTTATACGTTTTGTAACAGCTATTAAAACTCCCCCGCCCTCTTTACCACTTTGTAGACTTGAGTTTTCTCTATCCCTTCTGTAAACCACGTACCTGTCATCGAATAGCTCACTGCTTTTTACGGAACTATTAAGCCAAGTCTCTGAAATAATAATTACGTCGTAGTTATTACAACAAACATTTCGATAAACCATATGCGTTTTTGTTTTTAAACCTCTACAGTTTTGGTAAAATATTTGTAATTTATCGAACTTTGTATAACATTATAGTTGAAATTAACATGTGTTATTAGTGAACAAAAATTTCGTTAATTATTAACTAGGCAAATCATATGAGTTTGTTTAAAGACTCTAAATTTTTAATAAGAATATGGTCGGCTTCTGGGGTCTTCCTAGCAAAAATTCTTCCATTTCTTACCCAGACGAATTTGTATCCTTTGTCCTTTGCTTTCAGTCTAGTAGCAGCATGCAGCGCTTTATTAGAAGGAGACAAGTGTTCGAGCACAAATACCGGTTTCCTGTCTCCTGCCAGTCCAAGATCTGCGCTGTTCAGTTTGTCGGCATTATTCTTTCCCTTGTTGTATTCCATAACAGATGCCAAAAGCGTGTCGCGAACCCTCGGTGAGGCAAGTTGCACAACTACGGAGCGCGGACGGGTACTAGAAGCCTGTAGTTTGGCCACGCGGGTGCAGTGATGAACATCACTGTCGTTCAGCACGCAGCCGACCGCTGATCCCAGCTGCTTAACGACTGTGTAGAGGTTCTCTTGTTTATTTTCTGGTAAGCATTGGATTTCAAGGTTGCTTGATCGACTTTGCTGTTCTAAGTAATTTATTCGGTAACTGAGGTCCGCAACGGAGTTTTTGAGTTCATTATTTTCATCCTTTAAATCTTTCACAACATTTTTTAACGCGGTATGCTCAGCTTGGTACTCTTCAAACTCCTTAGTATGAAAGTTCAGTGACTCCGTCAGCTCCCTGATGTCTTTCTTTATCGGTTCCAGCTCCTTATTGATGACGTTGAGTATAGTCTTGTTTATTTTCTGGAGCATAGAAGCAAGCTCGGTCTTAATTACTTCTTGGATAATAGTACGCACATCTTGGGTGGTCACAGCAGTTTCTTGGGGTGGCGAGTTCAAGGCCAGCCTCTTGTTTCCTCTTGTAGTGGAAACGTTTCGAATAGGGGTATCCTCTTTTTTTGAAAAATTTGGAATTAGAGTAATACAATCCGTACATCTCCAATTACGATAGGCGTCAGAATCAGCAGACATTTCCGGAATAGACAGACATGTTAAGTGATATGATTTATTGCATGTAACGCAATTAATAAATCGTTTGTTATCTTCGGCTTTATCGTCGGCGCAGCAACCCCACGTAGGCGTTGGCGAATTCATGTTATAAAAATTTCGCGCAAACAACTCTGCAATCGGACAGGGTATTTTTTTCTATGTAAATTTTAATAGGATCCAAAGAGCACACTATAAAAGGCCCTCCCAGTGCCGAAATGAATCGAGCGGCAAAAGTGCACACTAAAAAAGGCCCCTGCGGTGCGATCTCGCGAGAAAAACGTCGCAAGCGCCGTGCTATGCTTGTCGCTTACGCGTTCAACCGCAATGCTCTGTTGACTCACAACCGGCGGTAGATGGTATTTATATTCAATTTTAAATTGGTCTAGATTTCTTTATACTCATACTAGAACACTGGATTTTTTGTTGCACTCTGTATAGGCAATGTTTGTCCACACAATGATAACTTTTAATGGCACTTTCACACTGTTTTCACACGGATTTTCAATAATATTTGCGGAGCAAAAACAAACGCTGACCCTCGCAACAAATTCTACGATATAATGATGTAATATAATGATGTAATATAAGTAGTTTATCAGCCATATCGTTACCATAACACAAGCATTAGGTTGCTTAGCTTGGGACTATATGGCGTTGTGTGAAATGTCCAAGGATATTATTATATTATTATTGAAGCAATAGGGTTGTCACTTTTAATGTTTTTGTTTATTTAATTTTTTTAAATTTTTGTTCTGTAGTGATCAATCAATCGAATTTGAATAACTAGCTTACAAGTAACTACAATTTAAATAGGTAATCTCATGGCGTTGGTTAATCTCGACAAAAGACGATAGTTTAAACACGGAAACAATTTAATATTAACACACAACAACTTGTAGCACTAACTTTGTCATTACGGCGTAACCTTTTACAAGTTTTGGCGGGAGCGTACGCGAGCCGCTGTTGGACGAAAACGTTTTGGGCGCTCGGTACCTTTGCAGCCGCCATCTTGGATTCCCGTTTTGACAGCACTATCGGCTTCAACACGCTCGTAAACCATGAAAACGACACCCATGACGAAAAAATTGATACCTATTGCAGCCGCCATCTTGGATTCACGTTTTGACATGACTATCGGCTTCAACACCTTCGAAAACCATGGAAACGACACCCATGAGGAAAAAATTGGTACCTATTGCAGCCGCCATCTTGGATTCACGTTTTGATATCACTATCGGCTTCAACACCCTCGAAAACCGTGAAAACGACACCCATGACGAAAAAATTGGTACCTATTGCAGCCGCCATCTTGGATTCACGTTTTGATATCACTGTCGGCTTCATCACCCTCGAAAACCATGAAAATGACACCCATGACATAAAAAAAATATACCAATAGCAGGCGCCATCTTGGATTTACAAGTAGTAGTACGGTCTAATAGTTTTGAAGTTCACGAATTCATTATAATCGATCACACGGACTTATACTTCGATAACGATTAAGTAACAATGATTCTCACCTTTCAAAATCAGCAGGAAGTTTAAAATCCGTTAGCTCCGGTTGTGATGATGCCGAGTTCATTCAAACAGCCGTATACTACGCATATTTAAATACGTTCGTGGCATTTTTAAAAAGATCGCGGGGCTAAACTTAAATTATGTGACCACTCGTCTTGACGCGGCCGGCGGCACTCACTACTGAGAGTACCGCGACGGGCACCGAAAAGTCTCGTCGGTGCGCATGTTTGTGTGAGTGTGCCGTTTCGAGCGTTTGTAGGTAGTTTCCGTACTGTCCATATTTATACTGTGATATAACCCTTTTTTACACGGGCGAAGGCACGGGTATAATTTAGTTATCTGTCGGTTTTATTAAATTTTAGACAGAAAAACAGTAATGAAAGATGTGCACGGTTATTCATTAAATACTTTCTACAAGTGACGCAAATATTCAGTATCTTCCCCTTGTCGCCTCACCCATTCTGCAGAACGCGGCACATAAGTTTTTCTCGTAATCTATGCAATGGGGTAACAATCTGCAATGGTAATCTTTAAATCCAACTCCCATCTTTATGGTTCTGAGGGGATTTAGTTCGTTGCATTTATACTTACGGGGTTGTTACTGAAACTCTGATCGACAAAAGTTACTATGACGTGCCAGTGCCATCATGATTTCGTTGAGAGAGGGAGACTGAGCTATAGAGGACGGATAGCAATGTCCTTTTTTCACAACGAATTCACGATGGCAATAACACGTCATTTCAGGGTGGCAAAATGGTTGTCAAACAACAGAAAGCACAAAAAAGAGTCGTGAGGAGTAGAAAGATTGGAGGTACGCTTTTTCTCAGCTGTATAAGAAAACTAGCTGACCCGTGCAATGTCGTCTGCATCACATTTTTCATTAGTGCTCCGCTCCTGTTGGCCTAAAGCCTAAGTCTTTCTCGATAAATGAGCTATCTAACACTGAAATAATTTTTCCAATCAGACCAATAAAATTGTTCCTGAGATTAGCTGAACGCGTTCAAGCAAACAAATAAACTCTTCAGTTTTATAATATTAGTATAGATAGGTTGGTCATCATCTGCCTAGCCTTTTCCCAACTATAATGGGATCGGCTTCCAGTCAAACCGGGTTCAGCCGAATACCAGTATTTTATGTGGAGTGCTGCCTACCAGACCTCCACAACCCATTAACTGGGTATTACGGTACTCCTTGGCAAGACTGGTGTCAGATTTTCTGGCTTCTGACAATCCGTAATGACTGCCAGAGATATCCGAATGACAGCCGGGACCAACAGCTCAACGTGCTTTCCAAGGAGCGAGCGGAGGAAACTCGGCATGTTAAGGCGCGTCCCCGAGCAAAACGCAGCGCTAGCCGTTTTATGTGCAGTTTTTTGGAGCTATCTACTCTTTATCCAAAAGAAATATCAACTAATAAAAAATACATTAAATTTTTACATAATCTTGGCTTCAAAATGGTAGATTTTATTTTTTATTACTAAGTATAATGTTTAAGTAGGTAATCTCCTTCTCCTCACAACGAAACCACAGAAATGAGAAAAAAATACTGAAAACATGCATCTTCTCGAAAACTAACGATTATTTTGATTTTGTACTTACACTTATGGATAGGCAATTTAATTATGAACATTTTGGTAGAAGTACTTTTTTCAAACGACCAAAATTAGATTTTATAACGATTTTATTCAACATTCTGAGCGTATTCGCTATTGTATCTCTTGCGCTGTTATTGAGGGAAAAAATGCTCAAGGTTATTTGCTCAGGGTACGGCCTTAAGATGGTCACCCATCCACAGACCAACCTCAGCAAGCGTTGCTTAACCTCGAAGATCGACCTGTGTGGCTGTTATTATTTAGCCACGAGATAGGTTGGTATAACAATAAAAGTGTCCAGTCTAGTGCAAAAAAGCTTTTCTAGTCAGTAATTGCAACTATGGAAGCTTTCGTTTTGAACATGAAATTCATTCTTTTTTGCTTCACTTCGGCCATAGAATTATTTCCTTTTTGCTCTCCATGTCTCACACTTCATATCACTTTTGTGGTCGCGATTACTTTTCACAGTACGTATTATTACCAAAATGAAGATACTACCTACAATAAAAGACCACATAAATCCTGAAAATTAGTGAAATAGGTATATGTTTGTAAGTTAGTCTATTAGTATCGAATCCACGACAGATATTCTACGCCAGAGGGCACTTAATTTAGTTCGCAATAGTTTCATGTTATTATTGTAATTCAAATATGATTTGTGGTTTGGATAATGTTTTGTGCTGTCGGTTGGTACCACTGATAATTAGGAAATTAATATTGACATTATAAAGTTACATGGCTAAATGAGTCATTAGAATTGTGTTCAATGTACTTTGCTCTAGTTGGTGCTATTTAATCGTATATTTGTAATATGTAAAATTGATATTCTGTATGTTTGTTACTTTTAAAGATCATTTCTGAATGTTTTGATGAGACTTATTATTTTTAAATAGGATTATTTTCCATCGAGTTTCATGCACGTTCTTCACCATACTACGATTTCGAACGTACAAAAACGTTTTACGTGTCTACAAATAGGTCACTATCACAACTAAGACGAATCTACTGACACTACTTACACAAAAATACGACGCCGTTTAGGATCTAGAGCGTGCCAAAGAAAATATACATACATTCATATACTCGAACCAACACCACACCTCTCGAACTACTAACATAACCCTCCTTCTTTCACAGTCGGGTAACAAAAACAAACCCATTTCTAAATTACAAAAATATAATCAATACAGAATCCAACACGGACATTATTTAGAGTAGCAATGGTGCGTTAAAAAATCTTAATTAAAATTCTCATTTGCCGTAGAAGCGTTTAAATGGGACCGTCCTCTTATTGTAGCACTCTTTCGGAGATTAATAACGAGGGACACAAAGATGGAGACGTTAAAACCTTTCTACAACGAAAGTACAACCGAAGATAAAATGAACAAGAATTGTGGGCTAGGAGAATTGCGTTTAAGGTGGATTACTCTTTTTGTATGGCTTAGCTTAAGGATTAAGTTAAAGCCCACACACACACACACACACTAGACTTAGTGCCAAGCCAAAAAGTGGTTGATCTATAGGTATGATTAACTTTAATTAATAATAAGTTATCAACGTTATAATTAAGTAGCACTTCGCCCGCGACTTCGTCCGCGCTGCAATTTTCTTAACGATCATTATTATTATTTTAAGTACATTACAGCCCGTGTGTATGTTTGTTACTTGATAATAATGTACATTTTTATTGGTGGAATAATTGTTAAAACCGGTCTAGTAGTTTCGGTGCCTATTCGGTACTTGACAAAAAATCAAACCAATTTTTCCTCTTTACAATACTTATTGTTTATTAATTATATATTTATGATTTTCAGTCTCATTCACTGCAAAATATTTCATCAACGATAAAAATGTCTTCGAGTGTGGTTGTAGTATTAGGAACCAACTGCGTTAGGTAGATGAAAATAGCGCATTTCCATCAAATTAGAGATGATATTTGTAATGTATGCTTTTACACCTACATCACTGAACAAATTTTGGTGAATTTGGTATAGAGAAAGTTGAGATTCTAGAAGAATTTCATAGACTACATTATGCTGAAATCAATACTTACGCAAGCGAAACCGTATGCAAAAACTAGTATAATAAAAAAAAACATTCAAAAATGTTAACGAATGTCTTAATCAAGAAAAACAAATGCTACTTCACAAAACTTCATGGCCGCATGCTAAAGGCGGGCAGTAATTTAAAAATGCTCGAAATTTTTCAAAAGAAGTGGAAGAAGTGGGCTCCCCCACCTCTATCACGTTTAGGGGGAAAAGAGAACGCACCTGAGGAAGTTTTCTTCATCCCATGAATACAAAGAGGATCTGGTTAAAGATCTTTAAGTTTATGCAACGTTTTATCGCGATTGGTATACGGAATACGGCTGTCGCAAGCGAATTCCCCAGTTTCGTTCCGTTAAAAGCGTGTTTTGTTGAAGAAACTTATGTTTTATGTTTTGGGAGATATTTTGGGGTTAAAGACAGATTCGCTTGTACCAAAAACAGTCTGTTGTAGAATATAATACAAAATCGTAAAACGTTAAGGTGTTCTTTAGCAGTCCTGATCACAATTTTATATAGGTATTCTTCAGGTTTACCAATTGATCATGAAAATCGCGTATTCACGCAATGACCGCTTTGTACTAAGGTAAAAATTTAGGGTCATAAGCCGCCTTGGGGGCCGATTCACCCACGTCCGTAGGAGAAATACCCTTCAGTGAATCCCTACACGTGGTCCCCGAGTGGTGCTAAACAGGTGACACTAACCGCCTCCGTGGTCTAGTGGTTATACCACCTGATTCAGACCCAGAGGTCCCGGGTTTGATTCCCAGCGGAGGCAAGTTTTTTGCTCGGTTTGATTGGTGGTAGGACTTGTTCTAAGTACGCCTGGCAAGCTACCACCATCATGTCTAAGTCTGTCGCCATAACAACAATGTTAACAGCATTGTTGTGTTCCGGCAGTTAGAGGTATGATAGCCAGTTCCTCTGTGTAAGAGGATTCCGGGTGAAACTCGCTTCCATCTTCGGCCTAATCATCACTTTCCATCAGGTGAGATTTGGGCCAAGAGTTTCCCCGTTTTGAAATAAAAAAAAATAAAAAAACATAATGTGATCTGATCAGCACGTGGTGTTTGCTTGACTTGGTTGTGCAGTTAGATTTAAGACACTATTACTAATATGTTCCTATGTGTAGGTATAGTTTCTGTAACAACCGTTGGTGAACCTTAATTAAATAAAAAAAAATGTAAAATGCACAGTTCAACAATAAAATGGTTCGTCGGCTAAAAAGAGAATGAGAACATTTTCATCATACCAATCTTATAATTATATACCGGACCTTAAAAGACACCATTCCCAATACACCTAGCAAAATTGATTTCCAATCCCAGCTTACTCTGCGACTCATTTCCAAATTCGCATTTATCTAAGTAGAACGATTTTTTTCCGTCCATTTTCCAATAATAAGCATTTGGCATCAATCAACAGCCTCAAAGGACAGATCGGTACGTCCCCAAAGATGTTGGACTTAAATAAATTAAAATTTTCGCGATTCGCCTTCGAGGTTCGAGTCATCGAATCCGCCGTTTGCTGATTACATTATGTAAATTGCTGCCTACCCCCTCTTCCTTGTCATTTATACTACGCAGATGTTGGGAGAATGGAAGCGATTCTGATTTTAGCTTCTGAATTTATACGGTGAGCCATTGGGTTGTGGTGATTTACATGTGGTAGGGTTTACTGCCTGTTCTTGGGGAACTATTGGTGTCCAGTGTCAGTCCAGTAGAACTAATGGCCGACCGTGATGATTAAGTAAATAATATTTTATTCTTATGATATTATTCTTTGAAAATAATGTTACCAAGAACGGCTTTAACCAGGCTGTGTATGATATATCAGACTCATAACCTCATGATCATAATTTAATAGTTACAGTTCTATTGCCCATATGCATATTATTTACTAGCTGACCCACGCAACTTTGTCTTTGTCATATTTTCCATAAATGCTTCGCTCCTATTTGTCTTAGCGTGAAGATAAAGCCTATAGTCTTCCTCGATAAATGGACTATCTAGCATTGAAACAATTTTTCATATCGGACCAGTAGTTCCTGAGATTAGCGCGTTAAAGCAAGCAAACATACAAACAAACTGTTCAACTTTATAAAATTAGTATAGATTAATTTATGTACACACAAAATATACTTAAAAAGAAATTTTGTACAGAGAAGAAAGCACAAAAGTACTGCGTGTTTAAAAAAAAAACTACCAGTAGACCTGACATATTTTATTCGTTCTCAGGATTAAAATATAGATTATCTAGAATTTTCATAAATCCTAAACTATCAAAAGATGATAATTAATCAGATCAAAATTTCTCGATATTACCGACGGCAATGTAGCTGGAGACTACAATAGCACTATGTGTCACAAATAACTTGATCATCTTTAGAGGTGCTCGCAGTTACCTTGGAGTATTTAAGTCAAGAGTGAATAGGTTATTTCTAGGCAAGCGTGCTCCATCTTAGACCGCATCATCGCTTACCATCAGGTGAGATAGTGGTCAAACGCGTACCTATAAAAAGTAAAAAAAACTTTTCCCAGTTTTATTATAAATTACATAAAAAAATCGTCTCTTCCATTAATCACACATCATCACCGAAGTATCCAAACACAGATCTGCGTAAAGACATTTCGTCGCCCTCGTACTGGGGCATAACAAGAGTACCGTAAAGAAGTATGTTTCTATTTAAATTCCTACTTTAAAACGCATTCGTTCTCAGCTGTGGTTGACAGGCTAACCTTCGCTACGTTTAACGGATCGATTGGTTTTATAGCTGTCTCTTCAGTCTGGCCATGAGATACCGTTTCATGCAATATAGTTTTATGGAAGGAAATAATGGAATTCGGATATTAAAATATGGGAGCTCGTGGCTAAATATTAACAAACGCTTAGGTTCGATCTTCCAGGTTAAGCAACGCTTGCCAAAGTTGGTCTGTGGATGGGTGACTATCTTAACATACCGAGTTTCCTCCGTGCTTCGGAAAGCACATTAAGCCGTTGGTTCCGGCTGTCATTTGTAGATCTTTGACAGTCGTTAAGGATTGTGAGAAGCCAGTAGGTAAATCTTTAACTTTAACAGCCCAAACTACTTAAAGGTATTCAAAGGCGAAACTAAATAGCTAAGGATTATCTAGCCACGTTCCGTTTAAACTTTATTAATTTATACAGTTGTTTAATTTAATTTTCCACATTACACATCGTATACAATGGACGGGTGTAAGTTGTAAAAGTTGGCGCCACGCCAGCGACTTTAAGGAGGCTTCCAAATGGAAGTTTTAAACGTACGATTACAAAGTCCACACACTCCACTGTTATTAGAAAGAACGATGCGCTTTGGATTTAAAATGAATATTATTAATAAAAAAAAGGAGCTTGTGGCTAAATAATAACAGCCGCATGGGGCAATCTTTATGGTTAAGCAACATTTGCCTAGGTTGGGCTGTAGATGGGCGACTATCTTAACATACCGAGTTTCCACCGTGCCTCGGAAAGCACGTTAAGCCGTTGGTTCCGGCTGTCATTTGTAGATCTTTGGCAGTCGTTACAAATTGGTTGAAGCCAGTAAATCTGACTCCAGTCTTACCAAGAAGTACCGTGTTACCCATTTAATGGATTGTGGAGGTCTGGTAGTTAGCCGCACCACGTAAAATACTAGTATTTAACTGAATCCGGTTTGACTGGAAGCCGACCCCAATATAGTTGGGAAAAGGCAAGGCAGATGATGAAAATTAACCGTAAAAAAATAATTGTAATTAGTTACATTTTTTTTAAAAGGTAGACGAAGTAAGAAAGACAATTTTATAGTCTCAGAACAGAACAGACATGCATACCAAAACTAAATCATCAATAGCTATGATATTAAAATAAACATAACGCATGAAAATTACAAGTAGCTGCATGTTTTGCCACTTACTTTTAACTCCATAAACTCAGCCAATACACGATTGGTTACGAATGGAACACACGACCTATAACCAGAACCGGGTGGTTTTAGAACCAGGTTTATTTGTACCACCTGGTTCTTATGTAGGTAGCGCTAATAAGCCTTAGCTTTGTTGAAGATCAGTTTTTTGTTGAAAGCCTCCTAAATGTGCAGAAACGAAAAGCTAAGAATAAAGTTAAATAAAAAAGAACTTTTCAACGTTTTTTATTGAAGCTTATTCTGATTTTTAATTTAACATTCATTTCACAAAAAACTCGTATAACAAAGAAAAGATATAACCATTCTCATAACCCGAAATTCTAATCCAAAAGTCTGAAGAAATCAACATTCATTTTCCATCCTAAGTTGGAGAAATTTGTTAAAAAAGTGCTGGGAACAGGCGTATAAGTCGAGGCGGCTTGCCCGGGGCGCATATTAACGAGACGGTGTTCACGATGAGGTAGGGTTACCAAAATGCTGGAGAGCTGGAATTGTTCCGGATCGATATGGGTTTGTTTGGCTTTAGAGTTCTTGGTAAATTGGCATTCTATCAAAGACAAAGATTGTGAAAAAGATCAAAATGTACAGATTGACAAGAGCAGATAAAATGGCAATTTTTTTAACTATTGGATTTATAACACGAGGAGCTCGCGTGGCTAAAGAGGAACTCGTGGCTTAAAAACAACTTCAAGGTTAAGCAACGCTTGCCAAGGTTGATCTGTGGATAGGTGACAATCTTAACATACCGGGTTTATTCCGTGCCACGGAAAAAACGTTAAGCTGTTGGTCCTGGCTGTTATTTAAAGATCATTGGCAGTCGTTACGGATAGTCAGAAGCCAGAAAATCTGACACCAGTCTTGCCAAGGTGTACCGTGTTACCAAGTTAATGGATTGAAGAGGTCGTCAGGATTCAGCTGAATCCAGTTTGACTGGAAACCATACCCAATATAGTAGGGAAAAGGCTAGGCAGATGATGATGATGATAGACACACGTTTGACCACTATCTCACCTATACGGTCGAAGATGGAGCATGCTTGCCTAGAAGTACTGAACTAAAAACTCTAGGCCATATTGTCTAGTCTCTGAAGTTTAAGTAACAAACTGGGTTTCAGGAACAATAATCGAAATGATAGCTAATTTGCAGGTGCTCGTCTGAATTTGAGAAGAAACCGAATGTTCTAATGTTACATTAAAAGCTTAATTAAACAAAAGTATAGTTGAAAGTATTTAGTATAC
This sequence comes from Ceramica pisi, assembly GCA_963859965.1. Taxonomy (NCBI): domain Eukaryota; kingdom Metazoa; phylum Arthropoda; class Insecta; order Lepidoptera; family Noctuidae; genus Ceramica; species Ceramica pisi. The sequence continues at coordinate 21,596,105 of OY982536.1, read as the reverse complement.
ATACATAAGCTTGTTCAACTTCTAAAGATGGTAATTTTGTATACAAAAACCAGGACAGCAATTCAATTGAAATCACGTACGAAATCTAGAGAAACTCCTTGCATCTATTTCCGAGAAAACTCGAACTGCATCTCGATGTCCTGGGACCTCACCACGTCTGGCATCAGCGCGGATTGGTTGCCACTCATGAATGTTAATTCTGGCGCAACGCAACGCGACTTAATCCTAGACGATGTAGGGTTTGTCGTTAAGCGATCAGATAGTGATGAAGATGGCGCTTTTTGTTGGGATTTGGTGCCTCAATTTACGTCTTTGACTTGGGAGTTTTTTTTTGGGATATGGAATTGTGTTTTGTTTATATTGATATCAGGCTCCTTCTGGGTAAGTTCACTCCACCGTAGACTTTGTCTCAGTCATTTCTGACCTAGACTATGGTCAAGAGCGAACCCATCTCAAATAAAAAAATAGTAAAAAAATTGGTGTCGGCTTACATTTATTTTGAAGTCTGAAGTTGTCTGATGACGCTATTTGAAAGTATTTGATGTTATTGGAGAAAAAAAATTAAATTAAGTTTTAGAGTAGAAGATAATAAGTAGGTCTTAAACATATCAAATTTCAAAAAAAAAAAAAAATTTTTGAGGGGTTTACTCTTGACTCTTAGTCTTGGTCAAAGATGACAGAGACAAAGTCTACGATAGAGCGAGTCGACTTTCAGTTTATATAAAGGAACTTTCAGAAAAAAAAAAACGCTTAGAAAATTCCTCATCTCTACTTGAAATCAACCATGTAATACCTACGGTAATATCTACTCCACACCAATTACCAAAAACAATCCACCACTCGAAACAGAAACCAAGCAAAAACAAAACAGTATCAATTCTCCAGAAAAACTCATAAATTATTTCGCACGGAATACAGTCGGACTGTCAAAAACTCGAGATAAAAAATAGTATCTGCAGAATGTCCGACGGCTCCCGACATATCAATCATCTGCCGAGATTGGATCACGTCTACCAGGGTACCAGGGGCTCAGATCTCGCATGGAAATTGGATCGTGAATATAAGCGTGAAAAGATTGTGCTATCTCAGATCGCTGCAAGGATTGAGATTGCTGAAGTGTTTGTAAGTCATTAATTGTAGTACTTCGGTGACTGTATCTATTTGGTGTTATAATAATTTTAAATTTTAATGAATTTGATTGTGCTATCTCAGATCGCTGCAAGGATTGAGATTGCTGAAGTGTTTGTAAGTCATTAATTGTAGTACTTCGGTGACTGTATCTATTTGGTGTTATAATAATTTTAAATTTTAATGAATTTGTGTTTTGTCTAATTTTAGTTGACTACAGCCGGTATATTGGGTCATTATCTCACCATGTAAACTTGGATGATAAAAATTGAATGGCAGTTCATTTCATTCATGCTCACTCCTAGTATGAAGTGGACTGTCATTTATTTTTTTTGAATGGATTGACACCTTATGTCATGATTTCTTGACCCAAGTTTACACGATGAGGTAGTGTTTACAAAATCGCTCCAGAACACATTATTACGTGGACATTGCTAAACTATTTTGAAACAAATACAGAAATTTCATATTCAGAACGAATTTCAAAATATGACTGCAACTAAAACCATTTCCTATTATAACAAAAACGGTTAGATCCAACCAATAAAATAAAACACCTATAATCGCGTTAGAGAACAAAGCAATCATTTATCAACCTCAAAGTTATAAAAACTAATAAAACCGTCGAAACTGCAAAATATTTTCCGCACGGCGAAATTACCGTTCAAATTCAATATGAAAACAAATCCTATAAAATCGGTGAACTAATGGCTCTGTCCAAACTGCCCAGGTGTTTCGCACATCAACCGGCCAATACATCGGAACAAATGGACGAACGTGACGCGAATCCTCGAGTTGACCTAAATACGTGCAATGAGATGAACCGATGTTTTATTTTACGAGTAAACAATGCCATGGGGCAAGTTTATGGCTGTTTGACTAGGAACTAAGACCGTCCCTCACTTTCACTTAGATCGTTTGTCTTAAAAGGTAGCTAATCAATTTATTTTATTTACGGTCTCACTGTTAAGCAAAAGGTTGTATTTCTCAATTTATTCCTTGTTTTGGGCAATCTGTAGAAATTGCGTCCAAATAGTCAATGAATTTAAAAAAGTAACTAGGTAGGTATATTTTTTTAGCGTCTAGTAAATTGTTTGATTTCATTTCTCAAGCTTTTTTGAGTGAAAGTATTTGACGATGTAATTCCCAACAGAACAGAAAAAAGTTAGCATAAGAACACAAATCTATACCTACTAATATTATAAAGCAGAAGAGTTTGTTTGTTTGTTTGTTTGAACGCGCTAATCTCAGGAACTACTGGTCCGATTTGAAATATTTCAAAAATAATAATATATTATATATTTATATAAATATATTTATTTAATAATGTATTTATATATTCTTTCAGTATTAATTAGATAGCCCATTTATCGAGGAAGGCTATAGGCTATTATATCATCACGCTAAGACCAATAGGAGCGGAGCAGTAATGAAAAATGAAACGCAGACGACGTTGCACGGGTCGGCTAGTATAAAATAGAACCAAAAAAATTCTCAAGACACCTTTACATATGACATCACGACAGCCAAAAACAATAAGAACAGTGCTGGTTGTCGCCGGTATCCGAATTCCGCCAAGATCCGGAGAAGCAGGTTTCGGAACAGGAATACGAAACGCGGATATTGCGGGGGGCGGCCAGCGAAGCGTGTACCTCCTTATTTGGACCCATGGCTATTAGATACGAACCGTGATTCGGTAATTTCAGCCGTTTATCAGATGTGCGATTTGTGCTCTAATTTTTGTTTATTGCTTTTCGAGAGATCACTCAGTAAGAGGATGAAAGAACGACAGCCAATACATGATCCACGGAAATCAAAATATAATTATCTTTACCTACAACCGTTACTAAATAAAACGTTATAATACAATTAAACTAATGAGCTACAATAAAAATAAAATACTCACCAAACCAAATCATATTCATTAACCAAATTGAACCTATACAATTAATCATAATTACTCTGAAGGGGTTTACCATTTTTATGGACCCGAAAATATCTCCCTACATCATTAAACAGTGCGACATGCTTCCAATTAGTTATTTTCGTTCAATAGTGACCGAAAACTAAAGGGTTATCCACACAGATGTTCGTAGTAATTAATATTTTGTAATTTAAAAGGTTACATAAAATGTACCTACATGTCACAATGGATATTAATGAACACACAAGTGGTGAAGTTTATATTCAGGAAAATGGTCATATAATTTGAAACGCGGCTTAGCTTTAAATAGGTGATGAGAATTATTGCTTAAAAATTGACTATGGAGAAAATAACAACTAGTCTAGATGATTTGATGCTATTGAGCCTGGAGGATAATGGTAATTATGAAATTCAGGAGTATGTAGTTCAAGTCAGCAGACATGAAAATTCTCAAGCTCATGTTAGTTGCAAATTGTACCCTCTTCCTACTCACTGGTTTATTGCCAAATTACTTTGACTGACGCACTCAAGTTGAATATGTGCTAAAATATTTTATATTTATGCTACAGCTCAAGAGAATGCCTCTACCTTGCCTGGCATTGTCTTAAAACTTTTATACGAGTCTCATGGTGTAGTAAAACCTTAGATCATAAGAATAAAATCCAAAACTTTTTGAGTACTCACTTTTCAGTCCATAAAATCTTAGATGAAAGTCAAATGAATGCAATCAACCTGTATAGTGTCTATGTTATTATTAATACTGTTGCAGTTGTTATGATGAAAATATACTGACTTAAAGTAAAGCAATCCAATAAATGCAATCAAACAATAAAGCAATTTCTAATAAAGTATCAATTGAACTCAGAAATATATAGGCATAGCTAGCTTTCAATGTTCAAATGCAAACATTCAATAAAACTCAAAACCAAAATTAGCTTTCATACACTATGTCTGCAGCGAATACTAATTATCAATATTTGATCATTCCACGATTGCAGCGTTCCAATAAATGCTTTTGCTGGAACAGTCGTTTAGTTCACTAATATTTCTTAGAAGGACATCCTCAGTAAACGAGAAAGAAACCCAATATTTAGAGCAAAGAAATATCTCAAAAAAAAAAAACTTGCTACAAGGCAAATAGAAAGATGAAATCGCAAAAGTACAAATATTTTATCAGCTGTAAAAAATGGTGCTTTTAGATCTGAACTCCGAAATCAAGAAAAAAGTTATAAACCCGTATCTCCAGTCAAATTACCCGTCATTTCTTACCGAAAATTTTATCACACAAAAGAAAAATTACACATGTGTCATCCAACACGTGATGCAAATCATAACGTCAAGATTTTTCCTTAAAAATAACCGAAATTGTCGCCATATTTGACACGTCTGGAGGAACACCGTGGTTTGAATCGGAATGAGCTGAAGTTAAAGAAGAGTCAAGATTTATGCTGTGAAGACTTACGTAGGTTTGACAGCGAGGATTTGGATGAGGCTGAACTGTGAATATTACTTATGATAAGTTTGGAGTTTGTAGATCTTAGTGATAAAGGGAATGTTGAAAGTGCTGAGAGTAATCAGCTACTTCATAATAAGATAGATGAATAAACTCGTAATTGACATGAAAATAAAGAGTAATTGACATGAGAGACGGTAAAGCCAGAATAAACCATAGCTATAAGTCACATAATGTTGAAATGACATACATGAAGGTCAAAGAAATCAAAAGGCAACGACATTTCTCCTTCGTAATAAAGGTGATTTGATAATTCAAAAATAGCTAACAAGGCAAAATAACCCCATTTAAGACCATATGTTGTTGAAGCCTGCAATTATTTTAGTACAAATAGCCAAAATCATTAATTGGCCAGGGTTAAAAACCTTGTTAATCAGCCCAATAATAGTACAAGTGGCATGTTTTTAGAACATTCATGGGACTTACAAGACCATAATGATTTCTACATAACAATATATTTTCAGGTTAATTATGACCCTAAAGGGTACAAACATGGACAAACAATTTAGATATAAATATCTAAAGTTCGTGCGTTCAAGTAATAACTATTAGCTTGAACAATATTACATGTTATTATATTTTTACTAACTGTAACAAATGAACTAAGATCCTTTTCAAATATCAATGCAAAAGCTCAACAACTATAAGAAAACCATCAATAACAGGAAAAAAACTGAATTCATTAAAGACATAATAGCATTTGTACTAATTCGACCTGTAAATAAAGAAACAGTATTGAAAAGTTATAACAATAAATACGGTAGCAAAAAAGATACGGCTAGGCGTGAAATATTTAGACTCTGTGCACATAAAATAAATTTTGTATCGATAAAACAAAAAACGGCAATATAAAAATTTAATCAGATGAACGAAAAGCAGCATCAAATAAAAACCAGGAAAATAGTATACATTTAAAATTGCCAACTTTGTGCTCCATTTATTACAGAGAACAGCAAAGCACGAGATTTATAAGTCAATCTGTTTTGTGAAATATTTTATCGTTTGCTACATTTCAGTTCGTATCCGATTTGCTTTTCCAAAATTTACATTTTGCGTGACCAAAATCTATCGGTGCTCGGAAATGGTTCGGTAGTTCAATTTTAAACTTAACCCGGTTTTGATAGTTAGATGACGTATATTACGAGGAATATTCAAATGTGTAGACTATTTCTGTAGTTTAGAATGTATCCGAAACAAATTGTTGTATATTATTTTCGGAATTTCTACTACGTGCTTCGTTTAATTGGATATAATTCGAATAAGCTATTCTGGATTTCCAACCTATGACTCATTTGGTATTACTTTTAGTATGGTATTGTGGAGATTTTTAATATCACTCTTCTTGTCACAAAGATTAGCGATATTGTGAGTTATAATTCTTCTGGATTCTCGTACATTGACACTAAGGTTGTTTGCGAGGTCTCACAAAGAATACTAGTTACCCAATATCTCATGTAGACAAATTCATGATGCCCCTAATTCTATCCCGTCAAAACTTAAGCAGCAATTTCATACCAATCACCGCGGTAACCCGATTACGTGTCATAACGAAGACACTCTCCCAAAAATTGTACATACAAGTAATAAAATTCCATCATAAAACCTCAACGATATTGAAGAGGACATAAATCCTGGTAACACGTCTCGTCGCGCAATAAATTTACATTTTAAAACTGATCATGGGGACATTACACCACTTTAATATTAGCGGCTACAGGGGGCGCTGTAAGTTATGGTGTGATTATCGACGTGAATGAGTTACGGCACCCTGATAGTTAGACGGGAAAGTTTATTGTGTTTGATTTAAAACCACCCTTTGTTTGCGGATTTTTAGTTTCCCAAAGTTTCTATGGTAATTGAGATGTTCTGCGGCAATTTGGAGTTAATGGCGTGTTCCTTGGGGAAATAGAAAGGAAAAATGCGATTTATGAACTTGGTGTTCGTGGTTTTATAAGTTGAGTTTTTTGCATAGTCTATTGATGAAGTATTGTGAGTAGGTAAACTCTCGTTTTGTTGTTATGGAAATTGCAGTTACAACATTGATATTTAAAAGGCTATTGTTTGGTCAATACCTGTAATAATGACAATGCTTGGCTCATCCTATAAAATATTATTATAGGAATTATCCGTGATGAACTATTCAAGTAACTGAATGGCCCATAATAAACCTTTTATTACATCGCGGACGATATCATCACTGAATTCAGTTGTGGCTTTTTTCAGCAAAAAAAATTCCGAACACATTAATTTTTCACTCTACAAACGGCTACTTTCCGTCTCCCGTTTTGTTCAAGTTATTTGGGAATAAACAAGACTCTCAAAGGGTAACTGTATGTAGTCTAAATTGATCAATTTAAAAGCGCCATTCTACATACAGTTAGGTGAGTTTAAAGGCAAGACGACGATGGAACGACATCGCCTTGGGATCGCCCCGACATCGCTAACAAAACGTATTATGCGATTCTTTCCCTGAGGATGTCTGAAGGAACTTTGAACGAATATTTTATTTATTGTTTAGATTTATTTTTTATTAAGAATGTGTCGAAATCTCTATGGAAAACGTGTTTTTATGTGATAAGAAAAACGATACGTAGTCATGTCTTTGTAATTATGGTTTTTGTTTGTAATGGATATAACTTGGGGATCTGCAGTGCGATTGTGTAAGCTAATCGTATTCATTTGACAACCTAAAACGTATGATTTCATATGTCAAACGGTTAATTCGAATTGTCTATGAAGTTCATGGACGGTATACGATCGAAATCCTGTTAAGTGAAGAGTGAATAGGTTACTTCCAGACAAAGTTATCCATCGTCGGTCACATCATTGCTTACCATCAGATAAGATAGGGTCTGTTTGAACCACAAGTCAAAATACAGCATTATCAATAAATAAAAATAGCAACATTTCACACTAGAGAAAACTTAGCAACAGTGCCAAATATTTACAAGTTCTGTACATCTGGGAAGGCTGGTAGCTGTGCCAAAATTTTTGCAAAAGTTTATAGCAACTTTTGAAAACTATTAAACTAAAATAATAAAACCCACAATATTGCTTGTATTGTGTAAAACCATGATCATAAATTAATCTGGAATTAAATCACAATTAAAAAGGATCCTGGTTTAGTAAAACCACATGTCCAAAGATATTTTTTAAAATCAGCAAATTAAAGCGTTAATTTAAACACTAGTTGAAAATTTCAAATAAATGGATGGTATAATTCACTCGAAAACTATTTAAAAAGCCAACTGTAATGTAGAACTTCATAATGCGAGGCATTTAATCATTCTCGTATGGCATATTTATCTTAGTGCCGATTCTACTAATTTTTAAATTGCATTCGCATGTCAATCGCAAACTGTCAAAAAGCCTTAATTTTCAGACATTTTTGAGAGTTTGCGATTGAGATATGAATGCGATGCGAATGGCAAAATTAGTAGAATTGGCCCGCTGGTTGGCATAATAAATTTAATATTCGTTATATGTTTTCTTGCCGCATTATCGTACGTTGCTTCATGATCATCTGCTTTGACGGATTTGTTGCTTATAAGTGGAGCAATGGACCAATTCTTTAGATGCTTTGGATGTTGTACCTACCTCGTTTGTTATGGTTGAAAACATTGAAAGTAACGATTTCACGAGTTACGCAAATATTTGTATTACTGAAAGGCTCGTGTTTGATGATTGTCTCATGTGCTATGGCATGGTAAACTAAAAAACAGGCCAAGTGTGAGTTGGACTCGCCCTCTGAGGGTTCCGTACGCGTGCGACACTTTAAACAAAGACTATATTTTATTATTATTACATTAAAAATGTATAGTTTTCAGACTTTTTCCTATACCTATTACTTGCCAAATTTCATAGTTCTCGGTCAACGAGAAATACCCTATATATTTTGATTGCCTTGGTGTTGTCGAAATAAACGTTTTTTGCAAACGATCGTATCTTTTTTTTACGTTAACTAGAAGTTTGATTTTTTCACAGCTTCAAAAAACTGTTTAAACTTGAGTACATTGTTTGAATTTCAACTCAATACCTCCACGCATTACCGAGATAAAGGGTCATGAGAGACAGACGGACGGACAATAAAGTGATTTCCTTTTGAGGTTTACGGCACCGTAAAAATGATAGTAAAGGAGGTTAATGTAAGATATGCTTCTGATTTATTGACAAATCTTAGATAAATAATATTTCATTGTTTATATGACATGCATCGTTACAAATAAGTATAGAAAATATGTGTGGGTTAAGATCAATCTTTTCTGCACTTCATATAAAATTGCCGGAAACTGTGCTTGTTTGTTTTGAATTTTACTATTACCCGCAACAGAAATAATGACTCCACATAAAAAAAATCAATAACGAAATCATTACTTACACATCTTTGCAAGAACACAAAGGCATATAAACCAAATAAATAATGAGTTGTGAAAAGCAAACGTCCAGTGCGAACGATACAATACAATAATAAACGTTTTTTCAACGGTTCCGTACACCAAATGTCTGCGATCTTTCTGTGTGCTCATTGTATCGATTTTACATCCGGCTCCGAACTAAAATGGGCTTGACTAAAATGCTGTTGATCAAGTAAAAATGTATTTATGATCATAGATTCTGTACTAAAAAGGTATTTTGTAGTTGCAGTAATATAAGGACATAAGATTTACACAGATAGTAAGTAGCAAATAAGTTCTCATGGTATAACTTCAGATATCCACGGGCTTGCAAAAGTTAAGTCTTCATCATTTTTTTGGATGGGAAATCATCAAATGACTCTACACGACTCTACTGCAACTCCAGAAAAACGACGAGCTTGTGAAGCCCGAAAAGCCTCGCAGAAACGATAGAACTGTCTTGGAAGAACAGCAAAAGGAAAAGTACAGCAGAGAAGTAGGAAAAAAAAAGAAGAAAGACCGGCAGGAAGTGTCAAAATCTTTCGAACGAAAACCAACATGTGCTCCTCCAATAGCCTTTTGCATTCCAGGGCCGTGGTTCCTCGTCTGCATAAAATTTCAATAGTAGCGCCATCAAATTGACCAAACATTCAATGTCCGGTGCTCTATGCGCCGTGTGCAGGTAGCGACGAATTGCTACATTCACAGTATTCACACCGACAGAATACGTGCGTTTTGTTTTGTACTCCGACGTTTTTGCTGCGGTTTCGTCGGAAGAAGTGGCGCACAATGGGTGTGCCGTATTCATGGATAAACACCGTAGTTTTTGTGTATTTGTAGTGACTTTTTTACGCGTTGCAGTTGTTGAGTTTATAAGGTGTGAAGTTGATGATGCTTGTGAGAAGCACTTTTTACGCTTAATTTCACTCCTAATGAAATGTCAAAAGCCGGCAATGGCTCTTGCAACATTTTTTGCGAGCATACAACCAGAGCGATAATATTTTGATCAAACAGAGGTCTTTAAAAGCGGAAATGCAGACGTCGCGATGCGACGAAGCGACAACTCTTTCTCAAGGCTCATTGTAGCGTCGCAGCAGTCTGTACTTGCCTTTACAGTTCCTTCATGAATAATATTATTTACCATACAACTATAAACCCGGATCCCATTCCTCTCAATTCTATATATAACAAACGAAACACTATTAATACACAAAAAACATTGATATCTAACTAATTAAAAACCGTCAATCACATGTCAAACTATTGGTAACAGTACCACGAGATAGTTTCATGAGCTTATCAGTGAAACAGATACACGTAGCGAGTTCCATTGCAGCTCAACGAGATAAAGTCATTCGATACGATTGTCCGTGGGCCATCGACGGTTAAATGCAGTTAATATATTTTGTTTTTGTTATTTGTAAATACGGGCTCGACTTGGTCTGTTTACTGTAATGGAATTTTGGTTGACGGTATGGGGCTTTCATTGATCATTTAATGTTCAAGAGTAGTAAACATCTATGAACGTAGTAACGAATATGATAGGATAATTGATTTATTTGTTTTGATTACCTATATTTTTTATTTGGATTCTAGATATTGAAAAGTGTAAATGTTTTTTTCTGATTAATTAATTTATTGGTATTATGATATAATTATAGTATAATAATTCTTTTAATTTAAATGTTATTATTTTAATGTGAAATTTCGACACAATGTAAAAATTGTTACTGAAATAAAATAAATGAAATGAATGAATGATTCGATAGGCATAATTAATATTTTTGGGGGCCGAGTCATCCGCGTCCGTAGGAGAATACCCTTCAGCGAATCCCTACACGTGGTCCCCGGGTGGTGCTAAACAGGTGACACTAACCGCCTCCGTGGTCTAGTGGTTAAACCACCTGATTCAGACCCAGAGGTCCCGGGTTCGATTCCCAGCGGGGGCAAATTTTTTGCTCGGTTTGGTTGGTGGTAGGACTTGTTCTAAGTCCGCCTGGCAAGCTACCACCATCATGTCTAAGTCTGTCGCCATAACAACAATGTTAACAGCATTGTTGTGTTCCGGCAGTTAGAGGTAAGATAGCCAGTTCCTCTGTGTAAGAGGATTCCGGGTGAAACTCGCTTCCATCTTCGGCCTAATCATCACTTTCTATCAGGTGAGATTTGGGCCAAGAGTTTCCCCGTATTGTATAAAAAAAAAAAAAAAATACCAGAAAATCTGTCACCAGTCGTGCCAAGAAGTACCTTGTTATCCAGAAGAGAAGAAGACTGGGTCGTGGAGGTGACTTTGGGAGTCACTCCACGTAAGTACTGGTATTCAGCTGAATCCAGCTTAACTGGAAGCCAACCGCAATATAATTGGCAAGAGGTTGGGCAGATCATGTTAATATGGTTAAGTTTTGAATAAATAGGCTGTATGAAGAAGAAAATGGTTTTAAAACTAGCCAAGTGCGACTCGGAGTCGCGTGTAGTGGAACCATTTACCCGCAATTTCGACTCGCACATGGCTGAAACAAAAGATCAGCATCCCTATTATAAAAAAGAATAGTTTCGCTGTTGCATCGTGTCCGTGGCAGTGGTAACAGTCTCATAAACGTTGTTGCCAGCAAAACTGAGGAACACCTGATGGGACAGTTGTGTGGGAGACACTTGTTCCTGTCAGATGTGCCCAGAAGATTTTGTTAAGTACGTAGGATTTAAATAAAATTGTTAATATACTACTATAGTTTATAAGTCAACTAGCTTTCTCGCGCAACTTCGTCTGCGTCACGTTGTTCATTAATGCTCCGCGTGTATTGGTCGCAGTGTGATGTTATATAGCATATAGCCTTCCTCGATAAATGGGCTATCTAACACTGAAAGAATTCAAACAGTACTGAATCGGACCAGTAGTTCCTGAGATTAACACGTTCAACCAAACAAACAAACAAACTCTTCACCTTTATAATATTAGTATACATACTAACACATGTATGGGTATCTTGCCCAAAGATGGCATACTGGGGCATTCCTAGCTTCAATATTATAGACAATTCACAATGGCTAAAATCACTAAAGAGTCGACCTAGTTCCAAGGTACGAACTCCTGAAATGAACAATATGTTTGCAGGGGAAGGGGTATGGGGTTATATTTAGCACTAATCGATGGTCCTCAGTGAAGTGAGCTGAACCGAGGCTGTTGTTATGCTGCCTAATATCTAGACTACATTGTTATAGAACTTAATACCATGTTACATCTATACTAATATTATAAAGCAGAAGAGTTTGTTTGTTTGTTTGTTTGGTTGAACGCGCTAATCTCTGGAACTACTGTTCCGATTTCAAAAATTCTTTCAATGTTAGATAGCCCATTTATCGATATATCATCACGCTAAGACAAATAGGAGCGGAGCAGTAATGGAAAATGTGACTCAGACGAAGTTGCGCGGCTTCGCCCGCTTGGCAAAATATATAGTAATACCTTCCTCAAGAACTACTCTATCCTTTAGTGAAAACAGCATGAAAATCAGTGCAGTAGTTTTTGAGTTTCAGTCAGACAGACAGACGCGGTGGAGGACTTTATTTTATAATATTACGTAGTGATAGCAAAGTTGATGACGACTTTTTTGTCTTGAGCCAAGGATCAATATTAAGAAGCTCTGGAATTTACTGATTGAACTTTGTCTTTGTCTTCTATAACACTATCACTAGGCAATATAATATTTAGCCATTGGGCTAAATATATTATTAATCTATTATCATTGTTGTTATTGTTGTAGTTATTATTGTTGTATTTTTATTGATATTATTTTTTTGTAATTTTCTTTTGTTTAAAAGCGTGTATTCCGTCTACTAGCGCCGCTAATCGTTTTTTATTAATTGTGGTAAATTTAAGACACGTAGATAAAAAACCGCTCTGTAGTGTCCTGAAGAAATGTATTTATTATTTTTTGAGAGTTATGTTTTGTACTTTAGAACATAAATAGTTGCCAAAGTCGATGTTTTTGCTAAAAGTGGCCACTTTTAGCAATAATTGCCGTTTTGGCTATTTAGCCATGAGTTATGTATTAAAAATAGCTCTCAAAAAATAATAGATACATTTCTTCAGAACACTACAGAGCGGTTTTTTATCTACGTGTCTTAAATTTACCACAATTAATAAAAAACGATTGGCGGCGCTAGTGGACGGAATACACACTCTTAAAGCGTAATTGTACGCTTCGAACCGTTCTATACAAATATATGGATTGATAAACTCTAATTTTCAACATTGGCTATGATAAAATTAAAATAATAGGTACCATTAGGCCCGCTCACACAAAACCGAAAAACTAACTCGTAGTTATTAAAGGATAACAGTAACTTGTGCAGTTTTCGGTTGTACAAAAAAAATTAGGAGAAAATGTTGCTGCTGATCTGAGGTTCCTCCTTCTCTTCGATGAAATGAAATAGAGCAATTTAGGAGAAATCTACCATCGGACATCCAGAGGCACTGCAACTTACCATCCCTACCTTGTTGCTATTCCACTAATTCGCACTAAGCGCTTTCAAACTTATTTTATAATTTGCACAGCAAAAGAGTGGAACTCTGCCTGCGTCTGTTTCCAAACACTTAAAACCCTTATCTCTTCAAATTTAGAATGAACAGGCTCCATCTGGGTAAGCTCGCTCCATCGTATACTGTGCCTCTGTCATCTCTAACCTAGACTAGATTCAAGCGCCAACCCATCACAAATAAAAAAATAGAAATACAAATATTAGGTAAATGTTCTCTTACCGTGGAACTTCTTTAGCCGGACTGGACTGAGTTTCCTGATGATTATACGACGCCATCTTTTCACTAAACAGTTTCAGCACTCATCATAACAAAACTAACGAACAAATTAATAGTCACAGTTACTGCACCGACACTTTAGGAATAGTTATTAGGAACATCTGTGGAAGAAAAGCGCGAGTTATCATCATGATCATTCGTTTGGGGTCAGCAGAATACCAGACGTCGATGATAAGGACATTTATTTTGGTAAAATTGATGTGTTCTTTTCTTGCATGGAAGTAATATAAGACTATTAGAGATGGTCCTGCGTTGATTACAAAATCAATTTACGCTTACTTGCGCAAATGAGACTTTTTATAAAGATAGTTGCTAAGACGAAGTTAAATAAAGAATATTCTGTATAATGACCACGGATTAGAACGGCTTAATTCGGAGTTGAAAGATAACTCTGGTTCGTGGAAGTAGATCTAATACTATAAGATCAGATTTGATTTTTTGATAGGTCATTTTGAGATTCAGAGTTTCTAAAACCAAGTGCTTAAATACACCAGCAGGTAGGTGTATACTATAGGCAGTCAGCCTTAGACAAAAACTTACTAAATGGCTAAACTTTCCCCACACCTTGTGATTTTTTGTTTAGCTATTTAACTACACATACAATGAACGAGTTTCACCTAAACTTAGGCAACGCAAGGTAATTTGAAAACTGGCCAAGTGCGAGTCAGACTCGCGCACGAAGGGTTCCGTACCATTATCTTTAAAAACAGCAAAAAAAATCAAGTTTGTTGCATGGGAGCCCCCTTAAATATTTATTTTATTCTGTTTTTTAGTATTTTTTGTTAGAGCGGCAACGGAAATACATCATCTGTGAAAATTTCAACTGTCTAGCTATCGCGATTCTTGAGATATAGCCTGGTGATAGACAGACAGACAGATAGACAGCGAAGTCTTAGTAATAGGGTCCCCTTTTACCCTTTGGGTACGGAACCCTAATAAAAACAAAGAAGTTAAACTACAGAAACAATCTAGTTGATTATAAATGAACTTCTTTTAAATTCAAACAGACCAGCTGCGGGCCAAGTCCCTGACTCCTTCAAAGTTATTATCTAACAAGTTTAACTAGTCACTGTGGCTCCTGTAAGCCATTTTCTAACTAGTTACTAAGAACCCAATGGCGCTTAGCATGTCCCAGGAAACTTTACAATGACTTACATTGATAACTTTCACTGAAACTCTCTCAAGAATAGGCTTGAGTAACATTTTGGAACGTTTATGAACATAAAATTAATATTTTATATTCCTATATAAATGTTCGTAATATTATATGTATATTAATAAATAAATAAAATATACTGATAGACCAAATGCCTATTACAATGATTATACTTATATTTATCTAATGATAGTAACCACATTGTGTGTGTTACATCACAACGATTTTGAAATAAACAGCTCTTTAATTTATTTTTGCCATATTCAGATAATTTAATTTCGAATGTGCAATGAAACTTATCATAAAATACGTACCTAGTTATAAAGAAATTAGCCTGAATAAATTTAATAATAACGGTGTTCGCTTGTATTAGCTTTAAATAAAATCTCTGAATAGGGCGGACGAGAACAGCACGATATCATAGCTTCAAAATTTTGAACTACTAGGGGGGACTGCAGTAGAGAGGAAATTATAATATAGAGACCATAAAATTTACGACTTCATACCTTCCGAAAATTTAATGATATTAATATTCCATCACAATTAAACTCCATATTAAGTCATAAAATGAATATTATTAATAAAGACGGGTCCACACCCAGAAGTTAGCTACCAACAATTTGACGGGCGATAAAACGTTAACATTGCAAGTCGTTAAAACGAGCTATCGACTTCGAAATTTATTTGACAAGTTATGGCGAATAGAGACTTTGGATTGAGCAATCAAATTCAAAGATTTTATTCGCGATTTACTTCGGGAACAGTAAATACTCTAAAGGTTTACGTTTTGATGTGATTAACTTGCTGTTTGGAGGAGTTATAGCGATGTCTTCATTGAAATAAGTAATTAATTTTGTTTACGAGAAGATTAATTCTGAATTAAATGGAAATCTCAAGCTCGAGTTTAATGCCAGTAGAAATGTGTGTGTTGGTTTTGGACGGTTACTTAATTTAATTCAAACCCAAAAAGATAATTTATTTTTTATTAGGTTCTTAGGTTATTAGGTTCACTCTTGACCACAATTGCTCCTGATGGAAAACGATGATGCAGTTGATGTTGGAGCACAATTACCACCAGAAGTAACTTATTCACTCTTGACTTAAACTCCCAATTGAAGACCCCAAGCCAGGCAGGAAAATTAAAAAGTTCCCGTACATTCCAAATTTTTTAACAGATTTTTATGTAATGTTTTTCCTACCTAGACAAGTATCTCTCGACATTATCCTCAATCTAACTTCAAAGTTAACCGAACATTTTGTTAAACTTCAACAAGATTTTTGATAGACAATGCAACGCTTTGCAGAACTGTTAACGTATTCTCAAAGGGGGTAAATGAACGTTGTTTCGTGAAGACGTTAAAAATTTATAGCCTCGCTTCGCTTTGTGCTTTTACTGTCGAGCGTCACTGTGTTGCCCGACGTAATAATTAAAGTATGTCTTGCAATACTGAATGAATTTAAAACTCTTCTGAGATATAAGCGCTGGCAAATTGAGGGGAGATTTCGTTTCGTGACGAAAATTATTAGGTGACTTTTTGGTAAATTATTTTTCGTTATCAAATGGACACATTTGTGACTAACAAATTTATTTGTTGTGTTTAACAAATAAACTTTTTTTTATGGTATTATATTAACTGATTATTATTAATTTATCATTATGAGAATAAAAGTGACAGTTTGCAACTACTTTCAACAGAAAACTACTGTAAAAAATAAAATTGTTTCGATGTTCTTTTTTTTATTATTGTAAGTTTGCTCCATCGTTGACTTTCTTTGTCATCTTTGACCTAGACTGGAGTTAAAAGCACACCAAACTCAAATAAAATAAAAAAAACTCAGCTTGGAAAAAACAGTTTTATCTACTTTCAATTATCGAAAAAGATTTATTTCTTGTAAAAGTGTTATTTGAAACAGTTTTTCATTTGACAAGAAAATTCTGCGGCCAAAACAACCAGCTATCCCCACTCAACACAAACTTCACACTAGCAAAACAAAACAAACACGCAAATACCGGCCGGGCATTACGGAGACAAATCTGTAGTGGCCGACTCGTTAGGCCGGGTCACTTGCCCATGCCCGGATTGCCCGGTGAATCCTAATGAAGCCTGCTTATCATTCGCAATGACAGCCAACTTTGTCTTCGGAAGCCGGGCGAAAGTTTAATTAATTTATGAAAGCCGGTCCTATCAAATTTTAAGTTCCATCCGAAGGTGGGTTTGGATTTATCGTAGCTTCTTGTTTAGTTTTGGTTAGGTAGTTAGTTAGATTAAGAGCATTTCATTTCATAAAAACATTCACGTCCATTTTTTAATGATTGAACCGATTTAAATGAGTTCCTAGGCATAAGCAGAATGACAAGGAACACTTATGCAGGTTTAAAAAGTGAACACAGTTAATTAAAAAAAAAAAAACGTTACAGCTAAACTCGACCGATTTTAATTTTTTATAGAAACAGATTTCCAAGTGTCTTTTTTATATAAGATATTTCGAAAATGTTTTTCACGAACTTTTAAAACCTATGTATTTATATGCGTATGAAATTTCATTAAAATCACTTCATTCGTCTCAAAAAACAAAGATTTCAAAGTTTGTATGACATGTCGTACGTCGATAACGCCATTAAGCTTTTCTTCGATAGTTTACATCTGGGGGTCAATTTTACTAATTTTTAAACAACTTTCACATTCGCAGGTCAATCACGAACTGTCAAAAAAACCTTAATTTTCATAAATTTTTGACAGTTTGCGATTGAGATGCAAATGCGATGCGAATGTGAATATTAGAATTGGCGCTTAGATCGATATTTAGTGCGTTGGCGCGGAAAACTCTACGACATACTCGTAGAGTTTTAACATAATTAATGTTAAGTACGTGTCTCAGCTATCTTCCCACAATAAATAATGTTTAATGTTTTTTTTTTTAATAAAAATATTTAAAAATAAATAAATGGAAACGTATTTCCTGTATTTGTTATGAGGTGTACAATAAAGTATATAATAAATAATAATCTATTTTGTTCATTGTTTTGATTATAAATATTGTAATTTGTTGTAGTGTTTGTTGTTAAATCCGTTTTAATGAATAACAATTAACCCTATGAGGTTTACGTTGTATGGCAATATAATTGTAACTTAAGATTAAGTATTTTGGAAATAAACAAAAAATCAAATTCTTTTGAACTCTACAAGTAACGTTGAAATATTACATTATTTACTACTAGCTGACCCGCGCAACTTCGTCTGCGTCACATTTCCCATTACTGCTCCGCTCCTATTTGCCTTAGCGTGATGATATATAGCCTATAGCCTTCCTCGATAAATGGGCTATCTAATACTGAAAGAATTTTTTAAATCGGACCTGCAGTTCCTGAGATTAGCGCGTTCAACCAAACAAACAAACAAACTCTTCTGCTTTATAATATTAGTATAGATTCTATTCATAAAATAAATTATTAAGTATATTAGAATCGCAGAACCTGCATGCAGTTTCTAAACACTGATAATATCTTATGTTAACTTGGTTCAGCAGTGCCTTGGGGAGAAGTAAGCACTGTGTTAATACTCCGTGTGATATCTTCAAGGTGGTTTAGTGCCTTCCTATAGTGTCTAGGTTATACAAGGTTTACGTTATGAACGATAAAGGTTCCTGAAACTAATGCTTCGTGGAGTTTTGCTCAATTTACTGTACTGCGTCGACTTTGTCTCTGTCATCTCTGACGTAGACTAGAGTCAAGAGAAGAAAATTCAAAAGTAATTATTTGGTACAATACAAATAATATAAGTAAGTTTGCTTTGTAATTTAAAAAATGCTTCCTCTCTCCTCCTTATTTTGCTGTGCCCGACAAAAACAAAACAAAATTAGTTCATTGTGGGACCCACATTCACTTGTTTTTAATACCAAATAATACATTGGAATCAATGACGTTTTATATATAGACACGTCATAAACCAACATCGCGGCGCTTAAAAACGGCGAAAATACTAGATAGCTACTAATACGCATGAAGAAAGGGAAAGAAAACATGTCACCGTACGGCGGGATGCCTGTTGCTAGAGGGAGATAAATATACATCTTCAGTTACGTCACAGGATAAGTAATAGTCAAATTGACATCAAAACAAACGTAGTGTCGCGCGACAGGTTGGTTCGTAACTAAGCGCGATGTGGCCAATTGGCTTCATTTCATGTTGTCATTTTAGAGTGCGGACATCGTATCTATAGTTTTATATATCATTGATTGGAATGCAATAAAGATATTGAGTATTAAGTGATTAAAAAGTAAAAAGTTACTCCGTGATCATGGCGCTTGCAACAGTGCCGAAATATCGGAAACTCGCAAATAAAAAGGTACATGGTAGCAATCCCGCAGCTAACTATTCTAATGTTAGTGACCATGAAAGTTTAAAATAACTATAAATAGGAGCCCAAAAAACAAGTATACCTATTTTGTTCGTATTTAAGGCGAATCTAATCATTGAAATGGCTTAGAGCGAATTTTCATCCATGAAACTGAAAGCGATCAGTATTTGAACCCCGTTTACGAACTGTCTGTGTTATTATTTTCTATGGAATATTGACACTGACAATAGGCTAGTTTCCATCATCAACAAATTGCAATACTATTTAGTCCGTCAGTTAGAGTATTGAAAAATGGACACGTATTTTTTGTTTTTGTAAATCAATCAATATTGACAAAGATAAAACGCATCAAAACTCGAGATTGGGGGCTCGTGACGTCACTACCCGCTAAAAATTATGCCGGAGAGTGGCGTATTGAAAATTTTAAAAGGGTCGAGGGAGGGGGGGGTCGTTACTTCGTCAATTTTGGTTCCCGTAACAAAAGAAAAAATACGGGACTAATTAGATTTTTTCAGTAAACAAGCCTATTATTGAACGCAGTTAAAATGTATTAGTTTAATTGGTGAAATCTGCCCTTAGAGTTTTTGCCTATGAGTGGGTAGGTACAGTAATACTGTTCAGCTAACTCAGTTAAACATACTTTTCAGGCCGTTTTCAGCAAACCCTGCTACTTCTGGCACGTGAAGGGTCTTATAAAATCAATAAAAAATAAATAAACACTACTAAACAATGAATTTATTCTTAAACCCCAACGTTCATGCAACATACATGCGTCAGTAAGAACGTTTGACTTTAATCCTGTACAATAAAACTTAAAAATAGCTGATCCAACATTTACGTATCCCGAGCCCAAAAGCACGCATCATACAATTCGGTACTCTCCGTAGGGCAATAAGCTTAGTAGATACCACAGACCGTCAGGCTTCGAGGATTTCCGATAGAAGTGGCACTGGCAATACTTTCTATCGAAACTTAGCGTGTCACCGTTCACTATGCCATAAATGACGTAGTACGACGGTGGCTTTGATTGGCGAGGAATTATAAATTTTATTGGTTGGAAAGTTATATTTTACATACATGTCGGTTTCAAATGCATCTGATGCTAAGTTCCAAATTAAATTACGGCCAGTATTTTGGGATTTTGTTTGATTTATTTTTGCACATAATGACGTTTACAAATATGATGACATTTATGTGCAAAAATATAGGTGGAGTGTGACACACCACAGAACGTGTATTTTTGCATTGTTTTCATTAAGTTTTTGTCATTTGCTAAAAAATCGTATAGCGCATTTTCAGCGATATGAATTTTATCAGTAACACAAGACATACGGTGTTCGATGTTCTTTCGAATTTATAATATGCATCACTTTCATGTGAATAAACAGGTTTTATTCTTTCTTTCTTTATATAATAGTTTCACAAGAAATCACATAGAAAGAAGCACATTTAAACAATTACGAATAAATAAAAATAAAAAATACATAGAAGTATACATCTTTCTCAAGTTAACCAACGAGCATCAATAATTTGTTAATTTAAATGCCGGGTCTAGACGCTTCCGGCACCGCAATTCCTAGCTCTATGGCGGGTACAGTCGTACACATTATTAAATAAGCCCATGCGATAGAGACGTGGCTTTATGATTATTACACTTTATAAAACAACGGCCCCGCTTTTATGGATTATAAATTTCATTAGCGTATGTTGTCGGACGATCGCGTTTATTACTTTTGTTACACACTGTACCGGTGTTCGCGTAAATGTTTGTATGTTTTGGCGATAGGTTCTCGTTCGGCGAATTTAGGTTGTAACAACTTGGGGTTGAGTTAATGAAGTGTGGGCATTGTGAGTGAGGTTTTTTTTGTATTTTGAATTCAAAGAGATACTAAAATCTTTCACTTGTTTTATCATTAAAGATTGATTAAGTGGGTTTGACGCCTAGATTCTGAGTACGTATATTGGTAGGTCCATTTTGTATCGCTTAGCAAAAGAATTATACCTACGATGTACAATAAGAAAATGAACGAATATGTGTCCAACGCTTTTTTACTATATTCTGTACGATTGATTTGTTGGCCAGACTCAATTTTCGACGTAGATACAGTTCACCGAACAAAACCGTAGTATGTCACGGCATTAAGCTCCTAATGCACACTGGGTGGTTTACGAGCACTATTTACATAGTAAACCAGTTGCCACATTAATTAATCAGTTCAGATGTTCTCTTTGTTTCAAATTATGCCGTAAAACGTACTAGATTGTATTGGTACGGCGTTTTTGTTGGTTCGAATAAATCATGATGGGAAACGCGTAAAAAAGTCTGCTTTACGTCCGTTTGTTTTATTGGAAATGCAATAAAAAGTAGCACTAACGTTAAGTCGATGTACGTATTTCTTTAAATTTTATTTTATTGGTAATTGTTTTTTTTTAAGTGATCGATAAAAATGTTGTCTTCATTACACGTTTGTGTGCGACTGTACTTTTGAGTTTCAAAATAAAAAAATATGAACCAGTTATTTCATGGTTTCGAGTACTAAAAACTATCCTCATTACAAACGGAAAGAAAACCCGGAACTTTTTTACAAGTACAAGTGCGAAGTATCTTTTATGATCTACATTCGGCCCTCAACCACAGGGTTGCCACAACACATAATTCATTCACTGTATTCCTATCTAGACCACATTAGTTCCTATACATCTGTATGTTCGCGTGTAAGCCCTAATATCTGGAACTATAAACCGTTTTAATGCCTTCATGAAATTACTTTTTTTATTAGCTTACAGTGAAATATGGCCAGTTGTAGCGAATAGCTGTTAGAAGTGTGAAAAAAAACTTATAACCGTACACTAATGGTATTCAAAAGCGTGAAATTGTATTAAAATCTCCTTTTGTTATGTTGGTAAAAGATAAGGCGGATTCAAACGAATTCGTGACTTAGTTTCGAGCTTGATTCGGTTTAAAAAGTTCAGGGAAACATTATAGAATATATATTATGTCACTGGAAAATGGTCGACTCCGTAAGATTGTAATAAATCTTGATTAGATTATAATTTCTCGAAATATTATGAAAAAATCGTTTCGTGTAAAATGTATCCCATCCAATTTTAATAGTGCCCAATATATTCGTGATTTATAAAAAAAAAAATAGTTTACAATTTCACGCGATATTTTACAATCTGACGGTGTTTGCCATTTTCCGGTGACACATATAATATTAATTTTTATTGTAGGCAGTTCTTTATATTATGACTATTGCCATTATGTTACTGACGGTCTAACATAGCAATCTCTAAATAGTTTAACAAAATCGTTTTCTGTCTGTCAATTTTTTTTTATAAAAAACTTTGCCCCACACTAGGATTTTTTCTTGTATCGTGGGTGCGTTTACAAACATACAAAGTCACATACACAAACAGCCAGACCCGGAACAACTATCCGTAGGTCATACAAATATTTGTTCCGTGCGGTAATCGAACCCACGACACGCAACGCAGCAGTTGATCGCTCAACCACTGCGTCAACCGTGCCGTCAGTAATTCTCTACTTACGTCTTCTAAACTGAGCAGCCAATATTATACTACGTTTTTTTTTTTCTTACCAATACACCGTAGGGGTTCCTTTTCACCGTTTTGGTACGGAACCCTAAAAGGCGATGAATGAGGAAGGTTTGTGTATATTTTTTTTTTTGTAAAGCTAAACTATATCCTTGCGAAGCCGAAGTCAGTCGCTAGTTAATCAACACATTAAAAAATCATTACCAATAGACTTGTCAACTTTAAAAATCTAATAAGTCCGTCAGTTAGATTATCAACAAAAAAAGACCCCATTTTTTTTCTTTTGTTACGTAAACCAAATCTGATGAAGATACGACACTTAACTCTCAATACGTCGCGCCGTGGTGTAATTTTTAGTGCGTTCTGACGTCACGAGCCCCCACTCCCGAGTTTTAATGCGTTTTTTCTGTGTATATATTCATTGATTTACAAAAACAAAAAATACGTGCCCATTATTTTTCAATACTCCAACTGACGGATTAAATGAATTTGCAATTTATTGATGATGGAAACTAGCCTACTGTATGGTTCGGAATTTAAAATCCTGTCCTGACTGTACAAGTTCTTTTTATTCTAAACAAGTGTTTTACTACCTCATGATGTCCTTTATAAATGTTGAGTCCTTATTTACACAACCGACACTCTTAAACGACAAGGTGCGTGAATGTAAACTAAGATTGCACACTACGACACGACGACTGGGTTCTTGCATACTCGTACATACTTATGGAAAGGGTTCGTTATTAAAGATGAAAAGTGTTTTGGTCATCACTTTCACAGTTTTCGTGGGCATGCTCTCTAAATCGGTTTTTTTTTTCGAATAATTCTTGAAACTTTAGCTTGAGCTAAGGGGAATCTGTTGCGGTACTTATTAGAGTCGTCATCATCTGCCTAGCCTTTTCCCAACTATATTGGGGTCGGCTTTCAGTCAAACCGGATTCAGTTGAATACCAGTATTTTACGTGGAGCGGCTGCCTACCAGACCTCCACAACCCATTAACTGGGTAACACGGTACTCCTTGACTAGTCTCAGATTTTCTGGCTTCTGACTATCCGTAACGACTGCCAAAGATCTCCAAATGACAGCCGGGACCAACAGCTTAACGTGCTTTCCGAGGCACGGAGGAAACTCGGTGTATTAAGATGGTCATCCATCCGCAGACCAACCTCGGCAAGCGTTGCTTAACCTGGAAGATCGACCTGTGCGGCTGTTATTATTTAGCCACGAGCTCCTCTCTTATTAGAGTCGTGTTAGTAAATAAATCACTGCAAATCTGAATACCTTTTCTGACTTTAAATACGACGAAAGAAAGAATCTAGTTTTTTTTTTTATTTGGGACAAGCCCGCCACACATTCCCAACCACTGCAACTCCTGAAAGCCAGAATCAACAGTGGCGACCACCAGAAAAACGCCGAGTTAATGAAACCCGACGAGTCCCGGAGAAAC
The DNA here is from genome assembly GCA_963859965.1 of Ceramica pisi. Taxonomy (NCBI): domain Eukaryota; kingdom Metazoa; phylum Arthropoda; class Insecta; order Lepidoptera; family Noctuidae; genus Ceramica; species Ceramica pisi. Next base: position 21,571,810 of record OY982536.1, on the reverse strand, counting down.
GATTCAACTGTCTTGGATCCCGCAACGAAATTAATCAGAAGAGTACAGCGGAGGAGTAGGAAAAATAAATATAATTTCCAATTCCCTCCATATCAAGCAGGAGACAGATTAGAGCTAGGCCAATAGGCACCAAGGGACATATACAACTGGGTTAGGCCCAGTTGCCAAGCACCACGGATTATATATTAACATTTAAACTAATGGGTCCTAAATTGTGAGCTACTTTTGATTCCAGTAATAGGTATGGCAAAATCGCCTGAACGCACGGAAATTTGTTCTGGTTTCTACAAGGTCCGTATAGTAAACTATTCCAGATTTAACCTGAATACTATCTAACATAACATTACGTTCAGTCTGCCAAAGAATACACTCCCACAAGATGTGATGTGCGGATTGTTCGTATTCAAGGTCAGCTGTAGAGCATTGACATAAAGGTGAGGCCACAAGCCTAAAGGAAAACAATTTACTCTTAAAGTTGCCATGACCTGTGAGAAATTGGGCAACACAGTGATCCACCTCCAGCCATGTCTTCTCCAGCCGCTCACGAACGGATGGAAAAAACTGGTGGAGGTGTCGGCCCTTGATGGAATCTTCCCACCTACATTGCCATTCGCATAAAAGTACCTCCCAGACGTCAGTCTGGGGTTTTAATAATTTAGAGATCTTAGCACGGTCGCGTTGCGGTAAAAACTCTGGGTCCGTGATCTTTCTAGCGTAGAAGTACATTGCAGCACGCCGCTGCACCTCAAGATCGACTGGGAGAACACCCGCCAGCACCGGTAAGGCTTCAGTACTAACCGTCCTATACGCCTTGCATAAGAATATCAAAGCCAAATGCTGGTTTTGAAGTAATTTACGTCGTACCGCCCCTATGGTGGCCCTATCGGCCCAGACAGGTGCCCCGTAGCACATACAACCCAAGTAAGTAGCCCCATATATAGTTTTTAGGGTTTGAAATGATAGACCCCAAGTAGCCTTTGATATTCTCGTCAAGGCGTAGAAGTTCTTTTTTGCTTTTTCTCCTACTGTTTTTATATGATCAATAAATGAAAAGTTTCTTTCTAGTAGCATACCGAGGTAGCACACGGATTCTTTCCTTTTAACGGGAACGTTATTAAATTTTATACTAGGCCAGGATTTAAGGTTTCCTTTTAAAAGAAGTTGATAGGTTTTATGCGGTGCAAAGGTCAGACGGTTTCGATCGCCCCACTGAGATATTAAACGTAGGCATGTGTCAGCCAAGTTCTCGAGTCCAGCCCGAGTACTTGCCTGAATGAGCAGCAAGCCATCGTCCGCGTAACCGGTTAATGAACAGCCGTACGGGAGCGGAAGCGCGAGGAAATCATCGTAGCCAAAATTCCATATATATGGACCGATAACTGAGCCCTGAGGACATCCCATGGTTAGAGACTTAGTAATGGAATGATGTCCAAGTTTGAGTTTCGCGGAGCCATTTAGAAAGTACGAACAAATCAGATTATAGATGTTTTTGTAGCAACCACGGGTTTTCATTTTAAGTAGTAACATCGGCCACCATGCGTTATCAAAAGCGCCAGAAATGTCGAGAAAGATTCCAACCACGTATTTATGTTCCGATGAGTTGATAATTTTACGGACAGATAGAGCCGCATCTACAGTGGATTTTCCAATAGTAAAACCGTATTGATTTTTATGAAATTTAGGTCCGTTCGGTAACAAGCGCGGAACAATCAGTCGCTCTAAAAGTTTTCCCAAAGATGAAAGAATCTAGTTACTTAATATATAATTATGTTTACTTCAAGAGGGGTAATTCTCCTAATACGAGCTTTTTCATTTGTATCGCAAAGGCAAACCTTTATCCACTTTTATTTTTCTTAAATTTTGCCAAATTTCGACATTGATTGTCGCTGCAGGGATATTGAGATTTAAATTTGTCCGCTAATTGAGTACGAAAATTTATAGTTTTCCAGATATTGTGTCAATCAATTTACTGTGAGACTATAATATGCCAAAGGAGATGTTCCAAAATGTATGGAGCCTGGGCCAGGTCCATGTACATTATAATGTACTTAAAAATAGGGAAATACGTTTAAAAAAGTCTCCATTGTCCAATTTTTTTAAAGTGGCTTTGTTTGTTAGTAAAAAACAAAAACTTACTCCTGCAATTGCAACCCGTTATGGCGGTAAGCTGTCATTTTAATTGATATAATGACATGTTTATTTCTGCGGAAGTTGAAGTTTGACATTAGTTCATTTACTCTTTGACAGTGACTGAAGTGACACTGTTGTGACAGCTGACATTTATGCGTCATTGTTTTTAAGCATACAGAAACTAAATCAGTGAGACGCCATGTTGAAAATGGATAAAAATAATGAATAAACATCAATTAACTACCACAAAAGTGTTCATTTCAATGAATTATTCGTTATTTTCTTTTTTTTTGAGGTAGTGTACATAGACCTGAGGGCCTAGAACGAATATTTTTGACGTATAGTAACGCTACGTAAAATTTTACCATAGCTACAATAATTATACTCGTTTCGCACATAATATTGAATTGAATTAGATAGCATAATTATTCATATTTTAAAATGATATAAATTGTGTATGTTCCATAAAACTAAACCAAAATACTATGGGGTTGTAGTTTTTCACATTCAAAATTCACTTACGCTAACGTTACTATACGTCAAAGTATTCGTGCTAGCTCCTCAGGCCCATTTTGGAATACCTCCTTTCTGCGTCCTACGACCAGTAGTTTTCGCTGTGTTGTCTGTCATTCAGTCACCAATAACGGAAGATTTTTATATATATTGATACCTGTTTACGTGGCAAACCAATACTTCGTACCCTACATAAGATAAACCAGTACGAATTATAGTGCACTCTAAAATCTAATTCTCAATACACATTTTATTGAAATAGTCGTATTAATCTTTCTCGTATAGCCGATATGCAGCTTGCGGTACAATTTATATCTAATGGACGTTGTCTAGCAGGTGGATGTACAAGTCTACAGCTGCCCTAATGAATAAACACCTGGAATTGCAGTAGAGACGACATGTTTGTGTTTTATTGGAGAATTTTAATTGAAGTAAATTCAAAATTTTTTAAAGTTTAAATCCGGCGAAGTGCGAGTCGATCTCGAATGCAAAGAGTCCCGTATGAACTTTTTAACATGTTATTTTACTAAAACTACAGATTTTTATATGTTGTTTTTTTTTGTAATCTACAAGAAAGTTTTTAAAAGAAGAGTGAAAGAACACTACATTTCTGTACCGTCATAGTTGCATATTATAAGTATGATTCGTTACGTTTTATTAAAAGTTTATTGTTATATTTTTAACTTTTACACACGGTGTCTACATCTCTTTTATTTGGCTCTCATTTCGCAGGTAAATTTAGAAATATAAAGATTAAAATTAATAAACAATACCAGTTACCTGTTTTCTTTTTCAGAATTTAGGCTCAGTAGCATCGAGGAGGTTTCAAAATTTTGCAAAAAACAAGCAAGGTAGCAGAGTGATACGGGTCCCCTTTTCAATTCAGATGTGCGATTATTACGACTCGACAATAACGGAAAAAGTGTCAACAAAATCGGTAAAAAATCACCTAAAATGGAGATATGTAATTAATTGCAAAGGAAATTTAATTGCCACACCATACTAGGCGGTCAATAAAACGAGAAGTTATTAGCATTCATAAAATTATGCACTGCGAGACATTTCACAGTAATTAAAGAGCCAACTAAGCCATGGCATTGACATTGCTCCATAGTTGTAAGAGTTCAAGGCTACCTCAAAAACGAAATAGTCTTTTTGTGCATCGCAAAAAAGTGCCAGAAAAACTGTCTTTGTTCTGCACATAAAAAGTAGCAGAAAGGGAACGAAAACTCAAGGCTTTTTACCCAGTATAGTAGGTAGGTAAGTGATTCAAGAAGCAATCCATCCAACATATGTAGGGGTTTTACTAAGAAAGAAAGCCCCCCAAACCGTATTCCATCCAACATTATACTACGTTTTATAGTCTCCACAGTTTTCTACTACAACACCACTTACAATAATTGTTGCCTTCAAATAAAAATAAGGGATTACTCTGCGTAAAACGGAACGCAATGTTTAAACGTTATGAGGGAATTCATTCGAATGATTGATCCGTGTTCCGTTTTACATGTTTGTTTTATTTAGTGTTGAAGAGCGTTTTAGTTTGATTAAAAGGTATGTTTGAGCTTCGTTTGGCCTGATTTGGGATTTTCGTGGCTAATTTATTTTTGTATGAGCTTATTTGATAGTACCTTAAAGGCATGGCGAGTCTTCACTATTATCTGTGATATTCAAAAATATCTAGCACGTTAGTTGTTATTTATATTACACGTTCATAAATAAAACAATAATGCAAGTCTTTCGACTATTAATTAAAATGATAGGATCAAAGAAATCATCCCATCTTTAACCGACTTCCCAGAAAGGAGGAGGTTATCAATTCGGTTGTATGTTTTTTTTTTTATGTTTGTTACCTCATAACTCCGACAGTTATGAACCGATTTGAAAAATTCTTATTTTATCTGAAAGGATATACTTGCAGATTGGTCCCATTTAAATTGTATGAAAATTGGTTACGAACTTTGAATTTTAAATCGAAATCGAAATAGCTGGAATTCGTCTACTTGGATGATTGTTTTATGTCATCCAAGTAACCGAAATTGCGTATTTTGCTTTTCTGCGATTTAAAAGGAAATGTTTTTAACCACTAATGTCGGTGATAATGAGCAGTATATATCATCACTTGATTCAGATCGCTCATGGATTTAACTAAAGGCAATCTACTCAGGTGCGAGGTCTATCCTTATAACCTAGGGTTCATTTTTTTCCGAAAGAGAGAAAACTCAATGGAAAAACTTAAAAATATTTTTTGATAATCTAGAAAGCATAACAAAATAAATTTAGCTAATTGAAAACCACGTGGATATCAAGATTTGGTAGCTAAATCCAAGTAAAAATCACAATTTCCTATTAAGCGACCCGAATTGGAATCCAATTCTATTCGGATGACCATTTCAAACAGCAGCCCGAAGACATTGACCTTACACATTGCCCAATACATCAAATACACCATGATTTATTGCACAGATTATGAACACCATTAGTTTTGATTCATAGACATATTCAATACAGAAACCAGCTGTACTCTTAACACAAGTCAGGAAGTCATTGCCATAAATCTCACTTAAAATTTTCATTAATGCGTCTTATTAAAATGTTCCCAAGAGTAATACAGACGGCATTTTCTACGTGCTATGAGAGCCTAGTAACTTGTCACAGCGGAAGGACGATTAGGCTCGATTCACACGCTCTCAGATAAAGTGCACTCAAAAGGATCAATGAGACCATTCAGTTGATAGATCGCTTATGTAATTCCAGTTCATAAATCATATAAATCTTACTAGAATGAGATGTTTCAGGAATGGAGCATATTAGACTGTGTGTGGGATGCATTAATACTATGGTTATGGTTAAACGTAACCGCCACATGTGAGTTTGAGTCCCTAGTATCGATACTGGTGTTTCTGCTCACCCCCCTAAAATATTGAAAAGATAAACTTAAACATTTAAGTTAGAGAAAAATTTAAAATATTTTCTAAAATTACTTTTAATATTTTTAGTGCTAATTACATTTTTTTACAAATATTGAATAATTAACAAACCTTTCAGAAAACATTAACAAACTCACTTTTAACAAAAATAATCCCTGACACTACACAACACACGAAATAAACACGACAACAGCGGTTCGAACGCAACGCAGGACGTGCGTCACCGACGACGGCCGACGCGCTACTGAAGTTCAGTTTCATACGGTATTATCTACTGCATCTCGCTACGATACCTTCTAGCTTCCATGTGCGCCTAGTACCAGGCGGGCGTTTTTCGTTGAAAAACTCGTTTTTCCGGGAAAATAGGTTTTTGAAAGTAATTCCGACTGCTTCAAAAGATTTTTATGGGAGTTTTAGGAATTAATAACATTATTTTTCATCGGTTCACATAATGATTTTGGAATTTGCTTTGTTATTGGTACATTATAATTTGTGAATAAATTATTTGTTTTTTGAAGCGTATTTTTATGAGTTCAATAACAATAATTGCTTTAGTAACGATGGGATTGATAACCATTATCAAATTGCCCAAAGACCTTGCCCTTCCTGAGAAACGTACACTTATTTAATCAACTTTTAATTGTGGCCGAGTTTATCTGACTTCTATATAGTACCTCAGCTGGTCTAAAAATGCCACTTTAGTAGAATACTACGTAGTTTTTAGGATCGCAATATTAATCATATAGCAACACATACAGTCACATTTCATTTTCATCTTTATCGCTAAAGCATTAGGTTCAAGGTTGGTTTGGAAATTTTGACAGATTCGGGTATCATAAATTGCTGGCTAATTCTACTAACGTAGCCTTTTCAGACCCGCTGTTTGCAAAATAAGATTGACACCGACCTCTCAATCAAAATAACTTATAAGTGTTTTAGAAATAGTAACTTCTAAACCCAATAGACCGTCAATATTAAAGTACAGTTCGGAAACCGATTACTTATTTATCCCCCACTTTATTTATAAGGAACTATCTCAGCCAATTCTGAAACTTTTATCACGGGGACCTTGTTTCCGGACGTCCATTACGTTCGAGTTGGAATGTTTTTCTTTTGGTACTAAAATCAAAGTTTGTTAAGTGTTCCACGTTTGCTCAGCATCTGTCCTCGAGGACTTAGAAATTGCCGAACTTACAAAATCAGTTGACGTTTCTTTTTGTATTGAATATTTAGTTACGAAAGAAGTTTAGGTTTTATTGTGAGATACTTAAAACTTCGTTGGTACAGAACGATGTTTTGGGTTACAGACTCTATGAATATATTTTTATCCGATAAAAGAGAAATGGAGCGGATAAACCAGAAATAACTTTTGGTTTTGTTCATATTGTTACATGAATATGAGTTTTCTGTATCTAATACTTCTTCATGAATGGAATAGATGGTCTATTATTATGTATTGAAGGACGTTATATTCTATGGCAACGAATAATTGTAGTGAGACTCCAAAAGTAAGTAATAATTTCGTGATTAGATTAATACTATTCATAGTCTGGTCGGTGATATAAAGTTTATAAGAAAACTGTTTTGGAACAGGGAATTATACAAAAATTATAAGGCTATATTTTTCGACACTTTTTGAAGTGAAAACTTCTTAAACGGCGTTGAGCACTATTCTTGGGATGGGTAGATAATGTTAAACTCGCGTCAGGACACGTGACCTGATCAAAAATTCGTAAGACGGAAGATTAAAAAATGCACAACGTTAATGTTCAAGTTTTCACTTCTGCTGGCATTCCCGGAGTGCAACCCGTTGTTTTTTTTCTTTTGCTCGCCTTTGATATTTTTATGTTACTTTAAATAGTACAGGTTTTCATAAAGGTAAGCATAATAGCATACAGTACCTTTTATAATGAAGCTTTAATTAAGAGACCTAGATATCATTTCGACCTTTTTGGTCCTATGGGTCGGACTGTTATAATGAAATGCCTTCTTTAGGATGTACCGTAGGGAAATGTGTAATAAAGTAAAGGATACATTTTGTAGAATTACTGTAAGCTTATAATAAAGATAGGTTTCTGTCCCTTCTCTGTAGAATATTTAGAAATTCATTGTATAGAAACGCAACATTATTTGATTGTAATTGAATGAACCAATTAAATAATTACTCGCAGAAGGTTTCGAATTGTATTTATTACATATAGCAGAGTAAATAAATATACCTACCATTAGAATAAAATCATTTTGCAAGAAAAAAGCTTTCAAGTTACAATAAAACTCACTAAGCCATCCGAACAAAATAAATCCAACGTAATCGGACCACGAAGAAATCTAAAACCCGAAATCAGGGCTTCAGCAACTCACTGTAATAGTCCGGAGAAAAAAATCTAATTGCACTCTTTAAACGAAGATTTTGCCGAGTAATTAGAGCAGGAGGTAGCCCTTGGAATTCGGACAAACAATCTCCTTTATAATTAAAGAGACCTTTGGGGGGAAGAAGCTCATTTGCAATCCTTTATACTCCTTTTCTATGTAAAAACGGTCTTTGGATGGGCCCTAAGTTAATTGAATAGGGTTAAATATTGATTTGAATTTCTAATGTTTCAACGCTTCTGGGTGTTGGAGAAAAATATTGGGGTTGTCTTTGAGTAGAAGAGGTGGGAATAATTGGGTCATTTTAATGTTTGTTGTTAAAAATACTGCTTAGCAACATATTAGTGTAGATATTCTAAAGTCAGATGAACTGACGAAGCAAAATTAAATCAGCTAATTTGATTCTTATTTGTATCCATGAATCTGCCACAATAAATACTGATTATCACAATACCTCTAGGAAAAACGATACACATGGAAAAATTAAAAATAGTTCTAGACAGCTTACACCAACTGCAACTACAAATATTTAATTTCAAACAGTGTTGACAATTTCTTTAACACACTATATTCTTTATGGTCAGACAGTTTGTTATATTGTTCAATATTAATTTTAATGGACAAAACATAACTAATCGACTACAACAATCTGACGCACAACAAACAAATGACAGTCACACAATAATATCATTTGGTCTTTACGTCCACGGGGACCGTATAAGGACCAAATCTTCGTTTCACATCACTATTTGGCCACAAAAGACCGCAATTCCGTCAGTTTCAACAAAAACACTTTGTACTGCATTTCGCTGGTTATTGTTAAAGCCAATTAGGCTGGCGATACACGGGCAGCAGCTTTGTGACTTCAGTTACCTGCCAACTTCTCGGGGCCACAAATGGAATACTAATACAAAGTTTGCTATACCTATTCTTGTTCACTATCGTCAAATTAGTTTGGAGAGTTGGTTTCGTCGAATACTGATATTGTAATGGTTGTGTTTGGTGTTTTCTCATCTATTGTGTTCTTGTCATGAAACATTACGCTTATTATACTGTAGATAATATCCAGGTCAAATTCTTGTTACCGATTGCAGCATTATTTAGTTATGTTAGACTGAAAGCTGAGAGGGGCTCGTGGTTAAATAATAGCCACACGGGTCGATCTTTACGGTTAAGCAACGCTTGCCAAGGTTGGTCTGTGGATGGGTGATTATTTTAACATACCGAGTTTCCTCCGTGCCTCGGAAAACACGTTACCTCATAACTTGTTACCTCATAACTCCGACAATTATGAACCGATTTGAAAAATTATTGTTTTATCAGAAAGGATATACTTGCAGGTTGGTCCCATTTAAATTTTATGAAAATCGGTTACGAACTTTGGATTTTAAATCGAAATAGCTGGAATTCGTCTACTTGGATGATACTTCATGTCATCCAAGTAATCGAAATTGCGTATTTTGCTTTTCTGCGATTTTGTTTAGGTGTGGGGTACCAGTAAAAAGTGAAAAATATATATATTTTTTTAAATAAAACAGCCTTCCAAAAAAAAAAAACACTACCAAGTAAAATAACTTTAATTTCGGAAGTCGGTGTCAAAATACGAAGAAACTAACAAAAACACCGACTTCATTATTATCATCTTCATCATCGTCATACTTCATCATCATCTCATATCAGCCGAAAAACCATCCACTGCTGAATATAGGCCTCACCAAGTGTCTCCACAACAACCGGTCCTGTGGGCCTCGCATCCATTGGCTACCCGCGACCCTTCCAGAACTTTTCGTACCCTTCTGCGAGCAATGTGCCCTGCCTACTGCCACTTCAGCTTGGAAACCTTCGAGCTGTGTCGATCACTTTGGTTCTACTGTGTTTCTTATTTTATTATAATGTTTACATATTATATTCTCATTCATTCAAAGCCTCTTACTTGACTTCGACTGAGCGAATGAATTTCCATCTTCATCGTGGTAAGCCGATCCTGTTTGTAATTTCCCACAAGCTGCAAGACTGAATTGTTTTGTGGGTAGTCGAATATTGTAGTATTTCAGTATTTGCATTGCGTAACCGAGCCATCGACTTGTTATACTAGGGTACAGTGAATAGTGGGCTTTCGATACGTTAAGTTACGGCAGTATTCGGAATGTGAAATTTTATATCATCTCTCGTCGTTTTGGTTCTTGTTATACATAAACGTTTTGCTGTGGAAAATTACTTTTATTATGTTTGTGAAAGTCTGAAGCACAAACAGTCTGTGTGGCAGGCTTCTATTGTACTTATTCGCTATGGCAACAGATAAATCCTTCATCGTTATCTAAAACAGGCTAACTTGATGTGGTGTTAAGTTAGAGGATATGATTTGAAATACGGAGAGTTTATTTCACCACTTCTATCTCATTCCCCCCCCCCCCGCGTAATAAAAAAATGAAGCGCGCGGGCGACTGCCATTATGTATTGTAAAAGTCGACGTTTATAAAATGCTAGCACTCGGCCTATTTTAAAAATAATAATATAAAGGATGGTTGCTGTGTGAACGCAAGTAAGTGTAAAAAGGTGGTTTATTTAACCAAATAACGCACAAAATTAAAACATCGACTCCCTCGCCTAAACACAAAATTGACAGTCGCCCCCAAATCAAATAAAATGTTTAAATCCCCTTTAAGCTACTATCCTTCCCCTAAAAATAATATAAATATCAATGGTGCATCAAAGCGGGTTGAATTTGTTTACTCCATTATATTTACCTGACCAGTGACCCGTTTAATTTTGACCCTCGGGGGAGAAACGTGACCTCCCCTGCAATGCAACAGCACGTCATGCCAAACACTCTTGAAACTGATTTTTATAACTCCTACACTGGGTTGATCACCCCTGGATTAGCCCTACCACCTTATGACTACGCAATAAGGTTGAAATTGTCTTAGTAATTTGAGAAACAGTAGTAGACAGATCTTGGTATTCAATATGAGGGGTGAACATACTTTGACTAGGATGCGCCCTTCCTCAGTAATTTGATACAGTTTAACTCGTGGGAATGCAAGATTTATGAGCGGTTTATGTAATGAATAAAGACGAAAAGATTAAAGTTGAACGCTTTATAGGCGACAGGAGGTTTTAATCGCACGAATATCATGTCTGAAGTTGTTTTTTCAGGAATAAATTATTGAGGAAACACGACAATTCTAAGTTACACAGGAACGCTCCGAAATCTTGAGGGAAATTTTAATATTAATAAAAAACATCTTCTAAACTTATCAAGAAACCTTTTCCTATACCTGATTTTGTCAAGTTTTGTCAATTTTTCTGAGATGAACGTAAGACTTGAATTTAAGGCGAACTCAAACGCCAGTGACATTGGAAGAACAAAACGCGCATTCGTTTCACACCCACGCGACCCAAAATTCAGCAGTTTTTTGTAATTTCCTTATTATTTTATGACTAAAAACCGTCAATTTAAATGAGATGGTTAAATTGTGTTGAAGATAGTGCAGATTACATAAAAATACGCTCGGCGGTATAAGTGCGATCGTTGTTTTTATGTCCGTGTTAGACATAACTTTACAAATTAATTACACTACATAATTATGTTGAACGAATAAAACTCAAAACCTTCGTATTTAAAATTATTAAAAAAATAGTCTAATACGTATATAATTAAAAAAATAATGCAATAATCCGTTTAGACGTAATGCTCATATTAAAATCAGCTAATCTCAGGTATCTCCGCCTTAAAAAAGTATTTGTATTTTAAACTTTCGAACAATGTATACAGGCTTCGTAAATGCATTTTATGAGCAAATGTGTCTAAAATACATTTCTATAGTCCTTCAACATCAATTTAATTAATAGATGAATACAATCATGGCCATAACATAACAAGCAAAATAATTAGTTGACACTTGTACCTACCTTTGTCATAGAAACCATATACATCATTTCTTCAGCTCCAAATAGGAATTTGGTTGTCTCACTGAGGGTTTTCTGAAATATTGAGCACCAGGTAGCGTTACTGAGAAGTCAGGTCCAAAATACCTATCAAATCGCTTGTTTTCTGTAATTTCAATTTCTCAAGCTTAGATCATCGCTTAAATTCTGAGATTTGTTGACGTTAACAAGCTAGTGGCTAAATACCACCAGCCGCATGGGTCTATCTTCAAGGTTAAGCAACGCTTGCTAAGGTTGGTCTGTGGATGGGTGACCATCTTAACATATCGAGTTTTCTCCGTGCCTCGGAAAGCACGTTAAGCCGTTGGTCCCGGCTGTCATTTGTAGATCTTTGGCAGTCGTTACGGATTGTCAGAAGCCAGAAAATCAGACTCCAGTCTTGCCAAGAAATACCGTGTTATCCAGTTAATGGGTTGTGGAGGTCTGGTAGGCCACCGCTCCACGTAAAATACTGGTATTCAGCTGAATCCGGTTTGACTGGAAACCGACCCCAATGTAGTTGGGAAAAAGGCTAGGCAGATGATGACGTTAACAAGCGATTTGATTGGTGTTTTGCATCTGACTCCTCAGTGCTGTCTGGTGCTCAATATTTCAAAAAACCCTCCATATATGCTACTTAGCCGTTTCGATTCCTAATTCCATCATCCATCCATCATGGGCTTCCATTTGGAAGCCCATGTCAGCTTCTAGCATAGCTTAATAACCTCACAGATCTCCACAGTTATGGAAATAAAGAGTAACTCGTTAGTACCTGAAACAGGAAAATGTTTAATTAGAAAATCTGGATTTTTTTAATATTTGAAAGTCCAAAAGAACCTGCAAGATATCGGGGAAAATATTAAAAGAAATGACTGGGCATTAAAAAAGTAAAAATTTTAATATGAACGTTTCGTTAAATACATAACTGAATTATCAATACGGCCACCAGTACCTTTAATTGATTGGACGCAATTTTTTAAGCATTTTTTCACTGTTTTGGAGACATCGCGGTTAAACGGCGTTCTACTCAATATGATACTCGTAGTTTTAGCCACTCAGTTCGATCTTCCAGGTTAAGCAACGCTTGCCAAAGATGGTCTGTGGATGGGTGACCATCTTAATATACAAAATTTGGTCCCGGTTGTCATTTGACATCTTTGGCAGTCGTTACGGATAGTCAGAAGCCAGTTAATATGACTCCAGTCTTGCCATGACCTACCGTGTTACCCAGTTAGTGGGTTGTGGAGGTCTGGTACGCAGCCGCTCTGCGTAAAATACTGGTTTTTTTATTGGTAATTGAACACAGTTCAGATTATATGAATAATTTAAATTACGATACATTTTATTCAATCAATGCTGAATCTTTACCATTACTTAAATTCTAACCCTCCTTTGCGGCGTCGAACAAAAATGCCTTGTATCACTGTTCTCGTGGCTGCCGAGGGTAGAAGGTACCGATGCGGATATAATGTAAAATTACCTCTTATGGGTAGTTACGTCAAATGCTTGCAACTTTGGCACACCGTTTGATTCACAATGAGAAAATTTTGTTGATATGCGTTTTATAAGAGTTAACAAAATCCATTAGAGCTTACTATGTTTATATGACGTTATATTAAGATGTGTACGTAGCGAAGATATAATACTTCTTTTAGGTCTACAGTAGGTATGTACATTGTATTAGGGAACACCAAATGGTAAAATTGGTACTTATTTATTTATTTATTTATTTATTTATTTAATTAAGGTTCACCAACAGTTGTTACAGATACTATACACATAGGGATATATTAGTAATAGTGTCTTAAATCTAACTGCACAACCAATTACAGGCAAACACCACATGCAAAATGCTCTTTGTAATTATAATAATTTAAAAGACTTAATTCACTTAAATTCTAAATAATATATAGAATTATTTTACCAGCCGGCTCGATAAACATTGCGTAACCGAATAAAACAAAAAAATTGCCTAAGACCTATTCTATAAGTACAAGTATACACGGAAAAAAAACATCAAAATTGGTCAAGCCCATTGCGAAGGAGTTCGAAAACGAACACCATGACACGAGTCCTTTACATATTAGACTAGCTGACCGTTCAAACGTTGTGTTGCCACAAATAAAATCGCTACAGACTATTCTCAGATGGTCTACCAAATATACACAGTTACTTATCGAAACGTGAGTTAGCAAAGATCGTTTACTAGAAGTTTTTTTTTTATCAAACATTTATCATGTTTTAGTTAGGCACCAAGAATGTAACAAGAGAAAATATTTTCTCGTTTTTTTGTTTTATTTAAAAAACTGTAAGGTATGAGTTTTAAAAATAAATTCGATCGATTTCTTATGTCAATATTCTTAAAGGATGCCTGATTTTGGATTTGTACCCGCTTGGTGGCAATACATTTGGTATTTTATGTTTTATGTAAAAGCACTTTCAAAATTGCCAAACACGGAAATGCCTCAGTAAAAGCTGATTAATTCTTTATGATTGGCGTCCATTTTAATATTTATTTGATACGTAAGTAATTATTTATCCAAGCGATTGCAATGTTCCCATTGGATCATCATCCATTTGATTATTAATTAAAAATTGAATTTTGATTAATAAAACATCATGGTTTTGATTGAAGTAGGTATATTAAAAATAAATGGAGCGTGTAACGGTTTGCACGATATCGGTATTTGATACCCTGATTAAATGTTGTTTTTAATTAGCTTAATTTGCTTTATGATATTTTTATGTAGGTCAATACAATAAATGTATAATAGCTATTTAAACACATAATTCATGCTTTCGATTTCCGCAGCTATATTTTTTTGACTTTGACTTTTTGTCAGACTTAAAAAAATACTTTTTCGTATGTGTCTCGGCATGCTCATGTTAAAAGAGCGTTTGATTTTTTAACATTTAATTGTTATTCTAATTTATCTAAATTCAAAAAACAGTATGTTTTAAATCCAGTTTTATTGATTCAGAATAAGCTGTGCGCAATCCCAGTCAAATTGTTGATGGTTATTTGTTTTATAAAGCTAAAGTCAACTTAAAGCAATCTTATTTAAGTCTGTGCATGGTTTTTTAATTTTATCGATACCAGACATCTTAAACATGGCAGAAAAAATATAAAAAAAACGAAAATCTCAACTGAAATCTAAAATAAGCTCATTCTATTCAAGGGCGTGCATTTTGAAATTAAAACGCCAGGCTATTTGCACTTGAGGCGGGGACAAAAGGCGGCCCAGGCCGTGCGTGCCTTATTGAGGCGCCCGGGGCGACCATTCAGCCATGCGCGGATAAATGCTATGCAAACTACTGGATAAATAAGACCGCGAGGCGCGCGGAAGGGTTATCTTTTTTGTAAAGTTTTGGTATTTGAAGAAAAACGTGCGATTCGGGTCAGGCTAGTTTCTGTGGCTTTGCGAATTGTATTTGATGTCTGTTGATGATCCAGTATAAGTTACTTGATCATCTGTTGTTTTTGATGTCTGTTGATGGTCAAGTATAAGGCAAAGGGAATATATTTCCCACCATATTTTTCAGCTCATGAATTAAATAATGAGTTCCTGTTAGGTATTCCATTGTTGTACAAAGGCTATTCAAAGACTTATCAATCACTTATTAAACATTCAAAGAACACAATTTTTTGTTTAAAAATTGAAATTTGTTTTCTACCAAATAAACCTACAATAATTTCGCATTATTTTCCGATTCCCAGATTAGTATGCCCTATTAAGGGATAAGTTACTTGATAATTATTTTGCATCCATCCCATTTTGTTTTCCCTTTAATTTTTGTAATTTATTATTGTTTATTTTAATGTTCTCGTCCTTGTCAAACTTTATGTACCTACCTACCTAGATATTAAGTGAATGTTGTGGTCGCCTATAATTAGAAGCGCGCTCATGTATTTGTCGCTGTCTTTATTATAATGCAGGTGATTGTGTATCCTCTGTTGGCGATTCTATACCTAAATAAATAAATAAACAGACTTATGAAGAAACTAGTTTCTGCCAGCAGCATCCCTCGTGTGATTCTTGAAAATTTTCCCAAAGAAAAATACTCTAGGGATGAAAAGTATTGTCTTGTGTAATGTCCTTTACCAGCAGCAGGCATGGTCTGTCAGTAATCTAAGTTTAATTCAAATCCGTGCAGCTTTAAGATGTGAAAAGGTGACAAACTGTCAAACTGAGACAGTTAAAGGCATCAGCTATGTTCAAATAAAATATTTAGGTGCAGGCACTTTTCTACTGCAACTGTCACGGTCTGTATGTCTTGTCAAAGCATTAAAGCTAGTTCTGCCATTTAGTGACTATTGATAGTCACTAAATGGCAGAAGATTAGTGACCATTTATACTATATACACGAACAACTCTTGATCGCAGCTTGATCGCGATCAGTTTCATTAGTGAAATCCGCTCTCATTCTTTGACAAGCTAGCCCGTGCAACGTCGTCTGCGTCACATTTATTATTAGTGCTCTGCTCCGATTGGTCTTAGCGTTTTGAAATAGCCTACAGCATTTCTCAATAAATGGGATATCTAACACTCAAATAATTTTTTAAATCGTAACCGGAGTTTCTGAGATTAGCGCGTTCAAGCAACCAAGCAAACAAAAACTTCAGCTTTATAATATTAGTACCTCTAGATAGAAACTAAATCGCTGCAAAGATTTTTAATGTAACCTATCTATCAAAATATCATCCAATTTTTTTAACTTTTAGTATCTATGTTTTGAAAATAATCCAACCAATCACGCAGACAACGTAAAAATAGGCACGACTTACAAGATTAACGATAACAAACCGTTTAACACCACTAAGTACGCTAATGACTCCAGCTTCAAAAGATTAACGTAAAGGAAACGTTGAAGATATATTTTCTCCCACAATTCAGATCCAAATTGACCTCCACAATTCTTATTGCGTTAACTTTAACTGAGAACGAATTATAGTTTCCTCTTCGTTTGTTCGTTTTTCTTGTGGTCTCGTGTTTCTGCAGATCGTTGGAGCGTTTTTTTTTTAAGGAAGCGTAGGTAGTTGAAGTTATTTCTTCGTTCATTTTCAAGCGAATATGGTAGACACCAGAGATAAACCTGCAATGAAGTACCTTTTCTCAAACATGCTTGGAAATTTGAGCATTATTTTGACAACCTTCTTCGAGATAAATCGAAATTGCTGTACTGGTCGAGCAGCGGCCGGCTAAGTTAAGACGAGATTGAAAATAATCAAAATTGATACTATAATTTGCAATAAAATAATATCCCATTTATAGTCCGTAAAATGAAAAAATGTATCGTAAAAGGGCTTTGACACAATAATATTATGTACGCAGCGCTGTTTTAACTAAATATCTGTTAGTATTGAATCATATAAACTGAACTATTTTCCTGCTAAGCCAATCTTACACATATTGTACAAGTAGGTACTTAGCTACAAAGCGCTCTCCCAGTGTAAACGACCCGTAAGGAACACAACAGACATATTTTCCCCATTATTCACTAACGACAGATCTTATTTGGACTTGTATATTTTCTCTTCGTCCGAGAGAAACATGACGCGTCGATCATTTAGCGCGAGCTTAAATAGCTCAAAGGAACAACGCACATTGCCTCTTTACTTACAAACACCATAGTCGAAATACAACCTTGTGTTTCAAAAAACAGGGTTCGAACTGTGTCTGTTCGTGTACATAAAGTGTTGAAAGGATCATTATTCCGGGCTTGATGCGAGTCGTGATTGATCTGTTGCCGCAAATGGATGGGCCTCAAGTCTTTGAGAGTGCGGTCGCGAGGACGAATGCAATGCAACAATGACATAAACAAGTGTCGCAGTGTGGAGCACGCCTTATTTTTATAACCTTTTTTATGATGGAACGGAGATTGATGCCGGTTGATCAATCGAGTAAATGAAGTTGCTTAGTTAGTGGTGAGTTCGTGACATTAATGTTTTATTGTGTTTGTAATAAAATGTGGAACTGTTGGACGATCTTGTTGAGTAACGTTTTAGTTTGATCAGGAATTTGAGTTTTTGTAGTGCTATTGTGAGCTATTCTGTCTGTTCGCTATAAACTCAAAAAAATCTGCACCGATTTTCATGCTGTTTTCACCAATGGATAGAGTGGTTCTCGAGGAAGGTTTTAGTATATTAAGTGTCAAACGGGAAAAGTCGGGGGTATCAGCTAGTTTGAGAGATAAAATCGGATACGCTTAGTTTGACAAGTTTACGGTAGCGTAATTTGGTGCACACACACATTTTATACTCTGAATCATCATCTGCTTAGCCTTTTCCCAACTGTATTGGGGTCGGCTTCCAGTCAAACCGGATTTAGCTGAGTACCAGTATTTTACGTGGAGCGGCTGAATAACTACTTTTACTCCGAGCGTATGTTTCCTAAGTACTTCAATAAGTACCTGCTAGTTTTAATTAATAATCTCTATTGGTTTTTGCAAACTCGAGCTCGTTGCTAAATAATAACAGCCGCACAGGTCGATCTTCAAGGTTAAGCAATGCTTGCCGAGGTTTTTCTGTGGATGAGTGACTATCTTAACATATCGAGTTTCCTCCGCACCTCGGAAAGTACGTTAAGCTGTTGGTCCCGGCTGTCATTCGAAGATCTTTGGCAGTCATTAGTACGGATGGTCAGAAGCCAGAAAATCTGACCCCCGTCTTGCCAAGTAGTACCGTGTTACCCAGTAAATAGGTTGTGGAGGTCTGGTAGGCAGCTTTGACTGGAAGCCGACCCCAATATAGTTGGGAAAAGGCTAGGCAGATGATGGTATTCTTAAGACACATCTTATTTCTTAGTATAAAATCCAATATTAAAAGGTAAAGCACATATTTTTCTGTACTATTTATTCCAAATAGGAACACGTTTTATTCACACTCTGTTAGCAGGTTTTTTCACGCGTAGTACTGCGGTCAGGGCTCAGACTACAATATTAATTAACAGATGGCCTCAGGCAGACATTAATATACAGGTTGTTGCGGCTTTTGCAGTTTCTATACAGACACAGCGATTTATTCCTTATCGCAAAACGTATGAGAATGATAGTAAGTACAACTGGTATTCTTGAGAGCCCTCTCCATCAAATAATCAAATGTTAAATATATTATTTTTTTTGTTTTTGATTATTTTGATTTGACTACATATTGTTTTTGATTTCTTTTTTTCTTTCTCGGGTCCCTGGAGACCCGGTCCTTTGGTAGGCGTACGAGGGGCCGAAAGTCGCAGAGGTCCTGTTAGACATATCAAATGTAATGGTGTACCAACCGGCGATTATCCCTATATGTATTGTGAAAGTATTCCCAAGGACAATCCCCGGTTGGAGCAGTACTATTGCAGAATTTGGAAACAAAAGATGCAACGCTATGGGTTTCTGTGGTTTAGTGGACTGATAATCGTTTATTGTAGAAGAACTATTGGCCCCTGCCTGACCACTAACAATATACACGGCTTTTAAATGGCAGGGGAATTATTAATTATTTTGATTATTTTTACCATATTCTATTATTCAATTATTGTTTTTTTATTAATTTATTGTATTTTTTAACTATTTGTACGTGTTGGTTTTTACTGTAAGTGAAGAGAGTAATTAGAATAAAATAAATAAATAAATTTAGGACCCTTTAGTTTCAGTGTTAATTTATAATCCGTGGTGCTTGGCAACTGGGCTAAACCCAGTTGTATATGTCCCTTGGTGCCTATTGGCCTAGCTCTAATCTGTATCCTGCTTGATAAGGAGAGGAAGTGGAAATTATTACTTTTTTCCTACTCCTCCACTGTACTCTTCTGATTTGTTTCGTTCCGGGATCCAAGACAGTTGAATCGTTACTCCGTTAGCTCGGCGTTTTTCTGGTTGTCGCCACGGTTAATTCTGGCTTTCAGGAGTTGCAGTGGTTGGATAAGTGTGGCGGGCATGACCCAAAAAAATATAAACCCTCTCCATATGATCGCCTCCCCTAAAATACAAGTCCGATACTATTACGAAAGAACATAACACCGCAAGTTAAAAGGATAAATCAGAAAACGGTTTTTATCTCCCAAACACCTTTTATGCTCGGAGCGCTGTCATTAAAATAATACGCACCCACATTAACGTTACAGCGATTTCCCTAAAAGTCGCTGCGATTAATCGCTCGTGCAAAAACTTTCGAACGCGCCGATCATGAATCATTGTCGCGAATTTATGTCCACGGGTGCTTCGCCTGGGTTCTTGTTTTTGCCCGGGGCGAACCGATAATCCGCGGGTCTGTTACAAATGCTGCCGGATTTGCGACACACAGGGGGATGACGCGATAACGTGCTATGGATTTATAGTCGTATAGTGTGCTCGCTGCCTTATTATGCTGAAGGACAAGACAAAGGAATTAGATGTCAAAAAATCTCTGTGATGTTTTTGTAGTAGGAGGAGCGTAAAAAGAACTCTCTGACAAAGTATGATTTTTTTTTTTTAGATGAGGATGTTGTATTATTAATAACAATGGTTCTTTTCTTTTATTCGGTTTTGAAATGTTTCATTCCTCTGAAAAATTGTTCTTTTCCCCATGCATAAATATTGAGAACTTGGCTATGCAATCTGGTTACCAGTAAACACTGCGTCTGAAAACGTTTAAGCAAAAATAATGTCCTTATAAATCAAATAGCTTAATTCAATCTCTACATTTATTTTCATATCTACGAGCATTTTAACATATTTAGCGCAAACAAAAACAGCAAAGAATAACACCATCGCACAATCTAAGTGCCCCTAAATCGCGAGATTATAAATTTACCGTCAATTAAGTCGGTATAAACGCAATGAGTACAAAAAGCAATCGTGTTAATCGAACACGGAACCGTTTGTTACAATCCCGCGACCGGCAAATGGACAAATCAGATTATTTCACCCACTATGAGTCTGTAGATAACAGCGTGGTATGGTGCAAGTGAAAGGAAATTAGAGAAAGAAGGAGGTCTTAACCGAAGAGTCTTGGCCGAATTTAAATATGGCGGCCAATCTCAACAGAGACTAGCCACAGACGTGAGAGTGCTCAATTCGACTATTTCTCATTTTCAGGAACAAAACATCACGCGTTCTTCGATGATGATCGAGGGATGGAAAGTTGAATGATTTTCTTGACACTATGAATACAATGCAGTATCTACTAAGAAACATTTGATTAGCAAATGAACGATGAATCCTAATTAGCCAGTAGCTCTTTAAAAGTGCTTTGCTCAATGCAGCCAAAATAGCAACCAATTGGCCTTGAGAACTATATTGTTTGGAAGACGGCAATGTGGGTATACTTATTAGCAATATTTGAAAACCTTCCTAAATTAAGTATGGAAAGGTGTTTTGAAAGAATTGGTCTTAGAATTGTTTGTGGCCCATAGGTGTTCATAGGGGTCACAATAATAGAATTAAAAAAAAAAAAACTTGGCAGCAAACTCCAAATTGCCATTGAACAGCGAAGTCCATATTGCCTAAATGCAAGGCAAGGCAAGGGTCTCTTCTCTCATTTTCCACAATTTTTTTACCCTGTTTGCCTTTTTGCTTACAACAAACTCAAGGGCAAAATTACACGATACACGTGTCACCAAAATCCCGCTTCAGCTCCTAATTCGCCCCACAGGTCTCAACGAGGCTATAAATTAAGAGATTTCTGCTAAGTCCCCATCAGTTTGCGCGCCCCGTGGCGTTACTCACTGACCTCCGGCCGAAGACATCGAACCACTTGTGTGGAAATTATCTTACGTAGATTATCCTTATGGTGACATTTCTCCTCCATTTCCTATGCCTAACTGGAGTGCTATTTTTCTTTAGTAAGGGTGTGCTTTCACCAAAGATGTGCGAGGATGCGAAGCGAGGAATGTGTTTGGCAAGAATCAATAGAATCGCCTCCGCTGTGCGAGGCTAAATAAATGATTTAGGGCAGTGGTTCCCAAAGTTGATTGGACTGCGACCCACCTAACAAACACAACCAAATTCGGGACTCAACTCTTGGCATGAAGAAAAAAAACCGGAAAGTCCGTACAAACCAGTAGGTATTATATTATAAGCAGAAGTTACGATTTATGACGTTTTAAAAAATACTTTTTACTAGATCTCGTTCAAACCAATTTTCGCTGATAGTTTACATGGTATTGTACATCATACATTTTTTTTTAGCTATATCACTCTCTTATTTTAGAAGTTAAGGGGGGGACACACATTTTACCACTTTGGAATGTCTCTCGCGCAAACTATTCATTTTAGATAAACCAACCTCAATATCATTTTTGAAGACCTGAGATTGATGTTTTTTTTTTTTTTTATAGTTCTTGTAGTTTCGGAGAAAAGTGGCTGTGACATACGGACGGACAGACAGACAGACATGACGAATCTATAAGGGTTCCGTCTTTGCCTTTTGGCTACGGAACCCTAAAAAGGCGAAACTTTTGTGAATAAGGGACTTTACTTTTACTTAAATAAGGAAAAAAGTTGCAACTTATTCGAGTGGTGGACTTACAAAGAGTGCAATTTCAATGAAAATTATATAAAATTATACCTACTTCATTTTTCCGTAATTTTTGTTTAATTTTTTTTTTCCTAATTTCAGCATCAGTTTTTAATGGCCCATCTAATATTCTGTCGCAACCCACCAGTGGGTCTCAACCCACAGTTTGGGAAACGCTGATTTAGGGATTATATTGGTTCTTAACAAACACATTCTGACGACACGGTTGGCGCAGTGGTCGAGCGATTGACTGCTGCGCAGCATGTCGCGGGTTCGATTCCCGCACGGAACAAATATTTGAACGACCTACAAGTATTTGTTCCGAGTCTGGGTGTTTTTCTATCTATAATATGTATGTATTTACAAAAAAAAATGTATATAAGTAGTTTATCAGCCATCTCGTTACCATAACACAAGCATTAGGTTGCTTAGCTTGGGACTATAATATGGCGTTGTGTGAAATGTCCAAGGATATATTATTTTTATATTATATATATTACATATCACGCTGCGCAACCTCGCTCATCTTAGGTGGAATGGCAGCCTGATGCGAGCTTTTGAGACAAGAGAGCAGTTTTGTTGTTAAGTGTTTTTCGTGTAAGTGGAGTATAATTTAGATGACTTCTGAAAGTTTTTGGGGGTGGTTAAGTTTTGTTTGGTGATAACTTGTAGAACCAAAACCATAGATAGAAGTGTGTAATGTGTATAGTTTGTGTGAGGCAGCAAAATAGGAATAAAGCTGTTATATTTATTCAGCTCTGTTTTTACCTGTGAGCTCCCAATATTTTAAAACATCTACATGAAGATAACCTCCATCAAAATTTTCAAAACAACTCCACAGTAAATTACTGTTCGATTTAACCAAACCTCAAAAAAATACGACTCTGACCATAAATAAAAATTATGAAGCAATGGCAAACTTCAATCAGCAGTAGGTACTAGGAAAGAATAAAAGATAGAAGTACATATTATTATAAGCAGGTTTCTTGCAGCTCAATCAATGCCAGACTCATTCACATTCTTACAAGACCTGTATGTCTAGAAATCAACACAGAACCGTGATAAAGCGTGATCAATTTTACGGTCAGTCCTGTCAGCTGGTACTAGGGAGGCATAAAACGTATAGCATCACAATGGGATGTCTTCATTGTCTGAAGGTACTGGCGGCTCGACGCGTTGCCAGCAGATGTGATGGTGTAAGTTACAGGAAAGAACGAGTGATCTTTATTATCGTTAATAATCTTGAAAGACAGACGTAATTTCGTAATTTACGATATTTAAGTGAATTCTTAATTCTAGAAGTTATTTATTTTCGCAAATGAGAGGAATCTATTCTTTGTTATCATGTTATAAATGCGAATGTTTGTATGTTTTTCACTCAATCTAGACAAAATGGCTGAACAGATCATGATGAAATTTGCCACAGGTGTTGATTATCTGGTAATGTAATTTATTTCCCCTTAGGACAATGTTCGACATTAACTCGGGTGGCGTAGCAGGCGGTTGCTAGTCAATTATAACTGTAATAATACTAACATAAGATAACATACTGCTCAACGTAAACAGCTTGATTTTTCTAGTATTATTCATTAACTTATCCCAGCTTTATTCTTTGGTTTATTCCATAGCATAAAAGACCGAAGCCTAACTTATGACACTGTAGCTTTCTATCACTGAAAGAATTGCAGTAATCGAGCCAATACTCACAGAGATTACCTGAAAAAAATATAAATACATATAAAACTTAACTGCCATAAAAAAACTTTTTTAGTTTAAAATAAAGTAAACGGGGCTTTTACACGAAATACTCGCTCCGGCCCCCACTATAGGAAGAAATAAACGCTGGTTGGAGACGAGAGCTAAAATTGTCTAGAGCAGTAAAAGGTACCTTTACCCTAATTTGCGACAAATCTTGCGCCTTGGACCACACTCCAGTGCGTTGTCGGGGTCTAAATTGCAAATTTAATACAGCCATTTGCATCTGAAAAGACCTATGCAAAGTAGTTTTTGTGTACAGTGATTTGTACCGTTTATCTGAAACTCTTTATCTAAATTAGATGTGTGTTGCGAACGTTACATTCGCTTTTTAGTGCTTTCTTTTGTCTATAAAATTGCAAGCGCCCGATTTTACGAGTTTCAAACAATTTAAAATTAGCTGTTCCGTTCAACTTCGTATGGAATTTTCGAACGTTCACTTGTTTCGAATTTGCATTTAAATTGTGTTCTGTTTTAATGGTTTTATGATATTTATTTGTCTTGCCAGGGTTAAAAAGAAAATGATAAGAATCTCTTATTTGTATACACTGTTGTGGCATTTTCTTGCGACATTGCTTTTCGTGAGGGTTTTCTAAGTCAGAGCTTTGCTTTGCTATCAAAGTGAGTATTTATTCTGTCTTAACGGTAATTCACACTAACGCCCAACAGCAGACTTATGCTTTGTTGTAAATGCATCTAGTATCGTCATCCCTCATCTTGTATATGGAAACCAATCATTTTGGTGATTTTTTTCCAAACGAATGATCTTTATTGCTGTCATTTGTAGATCTTTGGCAGTCGTTACGGATTGTCAGAAGCCAGTAAATCTGACTTCAGTCTTACCAAGAAGTACCGTGTTAACCAATTAATGGGTTGCGGAGGACTGGTAGGCAGCCGCTCCACGTAAAACACTGGTATTCAGCTGAATCCGGATTGACTGGAAGCCAAACCCAATGTAGTTGGGAAAAGGCTAGGCATATTATGATGATGAGTATTACTGTTTTTATTAAATTTTTAAATCCCTATGAGAAGACGGTTAAGGTTCATTAAATATCCTTCCCAAATCAAGCCAAGGGTGACACACCATCCTAATTACAATAGGGATATAATAAAACGCATCCATACACAGCCGGATGTCCCTGCATTAAAATAATAAACTCTTTACAACTGATTAAACAACTTAATGAGCTCATTTAATGTGGGCGGAAGCGCCACTGATTCGAAGCGTGCTTTTTGTTTAAGTTTAGTGGGATATACGTTTGATAACATTGACTTGAAGTGTAAGTGACCTTTTGAACTGAGTGTTGGTAAGACTGGCATTATCACTGTTCTTGCGTCTCGATAGTAAAGTAGATTTGAATATTGTTGATTAAATTGTTTTAAACTTTCATGGTCACTAACATAAGATGATTTGATGATGATTTGGTTGTTTGATGGTCTGATTTTTTTCTATTGTTGATTATTTTATTGTTTTGTGACATGTTTTCATTTTTGTCGATGTTAATTTTGTTATGAAATGTATGACACAAATATTTGAATGTATTTTATGTAAAGATTTTTGAGTACTAATGTATTTAAATTGTTAATGGTTTTATTTGTTACTTATTGTGTGGACATTTGCTTTTTAATTATTATGATTGTGATTTATATTAATTTAATTGAGGGTATGACTATTTATTTTGTTCTCAAATTTGTAATTAATCGAGTTATTATTTGTGTTTAAGACATTCAGGAACAATGTCAATTGTTTTTGAATAAATGAAATGAATGAAAAAAATGAAATAAAAATGAATTCAGGCGTTTTGGGAAATTTTAAAGGTTATTTCAATTGAATCGGTACAGTGAGTCTTAAACACTATCTGCGCTTAGCAGCGGAGCGGAGAAATTGAGAAATCCACACTTTTTTTTTTTTTAGAAATCCACCCTCAGAGTGGGTTACAAATCTATTATTTAATTTATATTTCCCTTTGCTAAATTGGACAGGCACAATAAGGGCCCTTTGGATCCACAAAATGTACATTTGCACAAAATGGATTAAGTTGTAGGATAGCCAGTTGACGGAAGCGAAGCTGCGGGGACAATAATATTTTGTCAATTATATAAAATATTTCCATAATATTTTGGTTTGTAGCATTCGATAATAGACTTACATTTTCAATTGAGCCTCTTGTCCCAAAACGAAACGAAACTGTCCAGAATTGTTATAATAACAATATAGATAGACATAATACTACATACAGTTTATTAAAAAGAATAATAATATCACATACATTTTATGCCAGGCACAAAACAATAAGTTCCATAAACATTCCATGATTAATTTTTTTGCAATACAACATCCATCCGCCTTTCAGTTATTTTTAAGCAGTATTCTGAGGGTAAAATGAGCTAATTATTTTATAAAGACTTAGAAAACTTCTTAAACTTCAACAAACATAACTAATACGAACTTGCCAAGCCAGCTGGGAACGAAACGCGTCATTTTTCGACGCGCTGATCCGCAACGGTTCCACACGACGCGTCGACGCCCTCCGTCGCTTCTAACTTGAACTTTACAGCACAAGTGTGCTGTGCGAGGTACGTCCAATTATATTGACATTAGACCATAGACTACTATATATATACTGAGACATTAGACTTCATGGGAGATGGTTTCTTATGAAGGTGCCAGTATATAAGGGTGAGTAATGTCTTCTTGTAATATGATCACGAACTTTTGGTTTGAGAGATGTACGACAAATGTCACATTGAATATCTAAATAATGGTAATAAGTAGTTAGTTCACGTATAGAATAATTTAGTATTTGTATTTGCATATTGTTAAAGTATTTTAGGAGAGAAAAGATAAAAATAAACTAATAAGAACAAGGTGCCAATTCTACTAATTTTCACTTTCGCATCTCAACCGCAAACCGTTAAAACTGTATGAAAATAAAGGCTTTTTTGACAGTTTGCGATTGACATGCGAATACAAAAGTTGTTTAAAAATTAGTATAAATTGTTCTTCATATAATAAACAGTAGTAGTGATTTCAACGGTAAAAATTCTGTTCCAGCAATATGGCATTGGGAACTCATCTTGAGTAAATAATAAATATATTTATTTTTTACTACTAATAAGCACACGTTTGACCACTATCTCACCTGATGATAAGTTGATGTGGTTGAAGATGGAACACGACTGCCTACAAGTAACCTATTCACTCTTGACTTAAAGACTCCCAGGTTGTAGCTATCAGAAAACACAGACTCTAGCAGGAAATTCCACTCCTTAGCTGTACGCACAATGAATGTGTTCCTAAAACGTTTTGTGCGTGTGGGTAGGATGTCCACCATGTAGGGGGGGCACATCACCGTCTTGTACATTACGTTAATATTATAATTATTAACTGCAATCTCATTTTCACATGAAAACCGAGGAATGTGTGGAATGTGAAAAAGATTAGGTACAAATATTCCACAGCCATTATCTCTCTCTCTCTCTCTTCCCTTCACAAACGCACTGACACACATCCATATAAATATCACTGTTTATATAAAAAAGGAAACGTAGTGTGTTTGTTTACACTGTCATAGAAGGTGCCTTTGAAAGATAAAAGCTGTTTGGTGAGCTTTGAAGGTAATAAGATCACGCGGTGTACATTGGGAAATATCTTTATGGCGCTACGAGATACTCTAGGTACTTAGTAGTTTGTGCTACTGGGCTTTTATCTTTTATAGCAAGACTTGCTTTTGCACGCGACTTTGTACGCGCATATCCTGTTTTTTCAACAACACTCCCCAAGGAAGCTACTTGACAAATTGTCAGCATTATACGACCCGTAGTTTTGGCTGTCGTTGTCCTGTGCGTCTCGCATCCATTGGCTACCCACGACGTTCACCAGAGGGCTAATTCACGTAATTTTATGACGCACCGATTAAGTTTAAGTGCAGTTGCAGTTAAGTTTAAGTTCGAGTGATAAACGGTATTCTTGTAATCTTTGAACTGCGCGTAAGCTGCGCGTGAACTGCACGTCAACTGCACGACAGCTAAACTCGACCAAACTTACATACGGTGGAGAGAAAAAATATTACTCACTAAATAATCGAATAGAATCGATTACATTTCAATGAATAATAAATAATAATAATAATAATATTATCCTTGGACATTTCACACAACGCCATATAGTCCCAACCTAAGCAACCTAATGCTTGTGTTATGGTAACGAGATGGCTGATAAACTACTTATATACATTTTTTTTTTGTAAATACATACATATTATAGATAGAAAAACACCCAGACTCGGAACAAATACTTCTAGGTCGTAATATGACTTTATTATAATATTAATACTTAAACTTATAAGCTGTCATTTTGAAACGTCAATCAAATAGTAGAATACCGATCATGTTGCGTTCCGAAGCACGCACCAAAGACGCGCAACAGTAGAATGCCGTTATTGCGCTCGCGTGACGCGAACTTGACGCGCGCGTGTCTGACAGCGGTAGAGAATATGAAAAGCGTTGTTTTGATCGAAACTTAACTTCAACAGCACTTATTTAGTTACGTGAATTAGCCTACAGGCCATCGGTCCACCTTGTGGGAGGCCTTCAAACGTTGCGACCAGCACCAAAACCTTCGACCGGCCCCAGCAATGTGCCATGCCCACTGCCACTTTAGTTTGAAGGCGATCCTTCGGGCTATGTCGGTAACCTTGGTTGTCTTGCAGATATCATCATTTCTGATTCAATCACGCAAGGAAAATCCAAGCATTGCCCTTTCCAAGATTCAAGATTCAAAACATTTATTTCAAATAAACCATTTACAGGCACTTTTGAAATGTCAAGTTCGGTCAGTTAAAAACATGAGGCTATTTGCACGTTCCAAAGCGTAGATCTCTATGGAGAAGAACGTGCAAGAAACTCCACGGACTCTCTTTTAAATCATGTGATGTTTTACAAAAATCTTAGTTACATGTACTTGCTTCTTCAATTGCCCTTTGAGAGACTCTAAGCCATCTGATCACGCTAATTGCATTAAACCTATTCACGTTCAATCTGTCATTGTCACGTAACATATCCAATCAACTCTACATCATCCAGATTTACAGTAATTTCTACACCTACCTACAAGTACTTTATAATATAGTAATTCCCATCCCTTATAGATCTAATATATTATTCATGTCGGCTGCGCGACGTGACGCGACGTTATGACGTTTCGTTACTCCGACATCGAATTAAATATTAAATTCTAGTTTGACAGCTCAGTATTTATAGCTCCAATGTGGTACGTGGCTTATAGTGGTATAAATAAGTTGGTAACCGTAGAAGACGTCAGTTTTCTCTAGAAGTTTGTTTTCTTTGCTTAAAGTCTGATGCAGATAAGTGCAATGTGTCTGAAACTAGCTTAATTTTTATTCCCGTTCCCGTCGGAATTTCAGAAAAACCTCTCTAAGTGCTCCCTTCTGCCGTCTAAGAAAAAAAGACGTAACTAAACAAAACGAATTAACCAATTTCCTACTTTAAGATCAAATGAATTAAGGTCGGAAATCGGTAATTTTGTTTTGTGTAGCTACGGCTGCTTTCCTTATGACGGCAGCCTTGCACTCCCCAAAGAAACTACACGCCCAATTTCAGCTTTCTACGACGAGTACTTTCGGCTGTGTGTTGTCTGTCAGTCACTCACTCAGTAACGGAATAATTTTATATTTAGGGGGCCGAGTCACCCGCGTCCGTAGGAGAATACCCTTCAGCGAATCCCTACACGTGGTCCCCGGGTGGTGCTAAACAGGTGATACTAACCGCCTCCGTGGTCTAATGGTTAAAGTGGTTATAATACCACCTGATTCAGACCCAGTGGTCCCGGGTTCGATTCCCAGCGGGGGATTTTTTTTTTCTCGGTTTGGTTGGTGGTAGGACTTGTCATAAGTCCGCCTGGCAAGCTACCACCATCATGTCTAAGTCTGTCGCCATAACAACAATGTTAAACAGCATTGTTGTGTTCCGGCAGTTAGAGGTATGATAGCCAGTTCCTCTGTGTAAGAGGATTCCGGGTGAAACTCGCTTCCATCTTCGGCCTAATCATCACTTTCCATCAGGTGAGATTTGGACCACGAGTTTCTCCGTTTTGTATAAAAAAATGTATATATATATATATATATTAGGTAAGATTAGTAAACCACTGTCGTTTCGTGATCTTCCAAAAGGTTTTCTGACTAAACGATCACATGACAGCCTTCCTTTAAAAATTTTCTATCACAATGTGAAAATATCTGAGAGGCTACTTCCTGTTTTATAAAGGAACCTTTGCATTCATCGCAGTCGCATTGTTGGTATTTTATTTGAGATTAGCTTTTTCCCGTTCCAGTGGGAATTACGGGAAATCCTTCCTTACTGCTTACACTTCCCAATGAACCTATATGCCAAACTAGCTGATCCGCGCAACTTCGTCTGCGTTACATTTTCCATTATTGCTCCGCTCTTATTTGTCTTAGCGGGATGATATATAGCCTGTAGCCTTCCTCGATAAATGGGCTATCTAAAACTGAAAGAATTTTTCAAATCGGACCAGTAGTTCTTGAGATTAGCGCGTTCAACCAAACAAACAAAATCATCTGCTTCATAATATTAGTATAGATTTCAGTTTTCTTCGACCAGTAGTTTCGGCTGTGCGTTGTCTGTCAGCCACTCAGTAACGGAACAATTTAAATAATATATTGATAAAGATTATTAAAAGCTAAAAATGTTTTTAAATTCACCGCCCGCCATTCATCACCGTCGTCATATAGCGTCGCCATAATTTCACACGACCGCCATTAAATCCAAACGATTTTTTTTATTTATTTATTTAATACTAGCTGACCCACGCCACTTCGTCTACGTCACAGGTTTCATTAAAGCTCCGTTCCTTTTAATTGGAGCGTGATGTTATAATTATAGCGAGTTCAACCAAATAAACTGACTCAAGTTTACACTAGCTATATTATAATCCTATCCTACTTCCTACTAATTATATGCGAAAGTTTGTGATTATGGATGGGTGTTTGTTACTCTTCCAAGTCAGAACGCCTGAAAGAAAATTAATTCAAAAATAAATGTGAATGTGTTACTAGTTGGACAGGAAGTACAAACATTAATTTATATTTTAAAGAAACAAAAAAAAGTAATGAAAGGTGCTCTTCCTCCTAATTATTTAAAGTTTTGCTGTGCCCGACAGGGTCCATAATTGTTTCTATTTATTCATTTTAAAACCTATAAGTATACATTATGGATTGCCATAAACTATTTGAGATTTGAGATCTACAATGTACAAACAAACATTACCAAAAATTAAAACATCCTCGCTCTCATCAACGATCTTTATTGCCTCATAAAAGCTACTTTCTTACCCAAACAGTATCTCGTTGATTGTTGAAGAAATATTTTTAATGTTCATAAATTCGTTGATAGTCACGGAAAATATTTACAGTGGCGACGACCAGGCATTAAGTCGTAAAGGTGTAAAATTTATGATTAATAAAACAGTCATTATGCGGTGTTATCATCGTTGTAATAAAACTTAAAAGCTATTTTATGTTATTATGACTGATATACGAGGGATGGGTCGTTAGTGTAAGGCTGGGCTAGTGTATTGAAATTTTTGATAACCTTTCTAATTTATTTGGGCTGTGTAGGCCTTCTGGGGGGTCATCCTTTGTGTTTTTGTCATGGCCAATTCTACTTATTTTTAAACAACTATCGCATTCGCATGTAAATCGCAAACTGTCAAAAAAACCGTTAATTTTCATACATTTTTGACAGTTTGCGATTAAGATGCGAATGTGAAAATTAGTAGAATTAGCACTCTGTGTCTAACTTTGCGGAAACGAAGTTTGTATTTTCTTGTAGAGCATAATGGCAAGGTTTGTCTAAACATACGGTTATCATATTGTAGGCACATGCTTATTGATTCAAACCAATCAAACATCAAGTTAATTTACGAGTATAAATTGAGTTATACGTATACTAATTCCATTTCTACTAATGAAGCTATAAAGATTTAAAAACAAACTTCACTGAGTGCAACAAATCATTAAATTAATTTAACTATCAAAATAAGTATAATATTAGGTCACTATCTTAAATCTCACTAACGGGGTAAGCGTCCCAACAATCGGCCGTACCGGAATTTAATCGTCAATTTAAGATAAGGCTTTAATAATCACAAAAGTCCCACAATCGTTTGCTATGTCCCCAAAACTAACAATAGGGTGCTCCCACTTCCCATATTAATTCAGTATTGCCGTGAACAACGTTAATTGTAATATAGCGTGATTATAAAACACCCAATTCAAGTTGTTTACGTTTTTTTTAAAGTAAAACATTAGGGGTCATTCGATGCTTTATTTAATGGCTTCATTTGCATAAGAACGTTTATCACGGTGAGTCCTCGGGGGGTTGAGCAGCAAACGACCTAGTTCTTTGTCAATTGCATTTTTGAAATACGTGTTTGACATTTTCCTTATTTTCAACTCAGAACCGGCACACTCAGTTGGTAAACACAAACAAAACCTCATGATATATTAATATAATCGAAGCTGTTTTTCATCTATGACTCACGCTTTAACAATGTAAGTAACAAAATAACACACATTGCTCTTTTGACGAATCCATATAAATAAATCAATGATCAACATCAAACGGTCGTATTTGTCAACGGCGAGAAAATGCGACAAGTTAATAAAGAGTAATGTTCCGTGATATCAACAGGCAGCTGAATGCCCGCATCTCGATGAGAACGCGATCAATTTTCGATGGCCCAATTACCTTTCGTCCTGGGACATAAGGGTCGGACGATTGTTGGACAATTCACCTGATTTGTTGTTATAGATATTGAAGAGGAGAGGTTGAGTTTGCGTTGTCGTAAGGCACTTGGAGTGATATTTCTTTCGGAAGTATCTTCACAAAGCTTAACAGTTTTCTTTAAATCATTGTCTATTTATAAATAATTGATTAAAAAATTTCCTTATTTGAAAATTTTCATTTCAAGCCTAAAATTGATCTTCTTTTTTTTGCACCAATCGAATCTGTAGTATTTTTTTATTGGTTCCTTTTATTATAATTTCACTGTTTTCGGCATCATGATTTATAATTCGGTATGTTTGCACTTCTGAAATAATTTTTTTCCTACCAACGTTACTGCTAACTGATTCCTTTGTCCGTGTGTATCACTTATTCTCGTTACTGAAACCTATAGATAATGAATTAGGGGGCGACCAAATGGCTTCCTGATATAACGAATTATAACTAAGACAATTTTCTACCAAATGTTATTAGGTGATGATATCGTCTTGCTGAAGAAAACGAACTTATTAGTTCCAGTAGCTATGAAGTTAGTGCAAAACTACTTTGCGAATACGGATTTGCAAGTTAGACGCACGAAACAGAGATAAAACGTGAAGAGACTCAATTATGCTAGTAGGTACGTGACTTCATTTACTGACGTTGCTCTTGGACATCTAAATCTACATAATTAACGTCATCATCAGCTTACAGCAGTCCATAGAACCGAGCTGTGGGAAGAACTTTATCACCAAGACATGAACTGTAGTGGCTTATATGGTTTCACACTCCATTAGACCGCTGCAGGTCACGCTGCAAACACAGATAACCGAATGGATTTCATAGACCCGTTGAAAACCCAAATCTTAGAGAATGCCACTAATTTTGCAATTAGTGTTGCCCAAATTATATCTAAGAATTAACTATGGACTTGAAAAACCAGAAGAAGCACAACTTCACGGCTAGACCTAGCCGTACCAAAACGTTTTAATAAGGTATCCTTCGAAGTGACATTACAAATCACAAATGTTTTATTTCAATTCACAAAATGATTACTACTATCTAGTGGTTGTCTCAAAGGTTATTAGGAATAATGTCTCAAACCTTTGAGACATTATTTGTCTGTGTCAGGGCGCTTTGCACCAGTGAAACTTAAAATTAAAACCGTGATGTACCTACTAACAATTAAATTTAAACTTAAATCTTGATAGTTTTAATTTTAGAAAAATAAAAGATATGGCAAAATAAAAATGAACAACAGCAAAATTTTTGCTTTATACCTAGCTAATAAAAAAATTGTAGATACCTTTTATACTTTAATAAAGTAGTAATGAAACCCAATAAGAACATTATGAAAAACACAATTAGTTATTTACCTGTAATGATCACAATTCTTATTGTGATATTTTTTGCCTGTACCAACTGTTCAGGCAAATATATTTATTCATTATAAGGTGAGTATCAAGCAGATTTTGATTATCTTATATCTCCTAATTTTTCAAGTAACGATTAATTTCCTTTCACATCTAGGTACTTAAATACCAAGAATTTTACTAAAGGAAAATTATCAGTATAATGAAATACCTATTACATAAAAGTAGCAGAATAAAGTGGTTTTTATGGAAGTCCCCTTGGGAGACGCGACTCTACTTCACTGAAATTGATCTATATATAAATTAAATTAATGTGTGCCTGTCTGTGCAGTTTTGTTTATGTAGTTGTTTGGCTTCCTTCTTGATCTTTTGGGAATAAAACAAGCATATACACATACAGATACAATAAGTTTCAGATGTTCAGCATGAAAGTGTTACTTTTTTTTTGTTATACCTAACTAGTTGACCTGCGCAACTTCGTTTGCGTCACATTTTCCATTAATGCTCCGCTCCTTTTTGTTTTAGCGTGATGATATATAGACTATAGCCTTCTTCGATAAATGGGCTATCTAACACTGAAATAATTTTTATGGACTAGTAGCTCCTGAGATTAGCGCGTTCAAACAAACAAACAAAGTCTTCAGCTTTATAATATTTATTAGTATAGATAGGAAATTGGGATTTTTCAATAGTGAACAACTCATCAGCACCCGTCATGATTCTTCGTTTAGAAGAGAGGGTGTAAATATCACTTTTAAATGCACTTTAAGAAATTACTAGAATTACATCGTACAGAACAATAAATTAAAAAGAAATTCGTTTTAGAAATGTAAAAAAAATATTCGCCCACCCTTCACATAACAGCATTGCTAACTTTTGCAATCTGCAAAATGCAATAAAGAACTCACAATCTGCTTAGCATTGAAGTTAAAAAAATTGAATAATGAATTTACAAGTAGAGAGAACCCCCAGGGCGTCGCTAGTCCTTCACTATTGTATTCTGGGGGCAATCCCGGGAGAGACCATTACGAAATTAAAAACATAGTTCGAGCTCCATCATACCTTGATCAGAGTCGTGTTAGTTTTGACTCAAATTTGACGTTTGACGACGCAACCCTTAAGTTTGGAGTTGAAAATATTTGGTTCATCTAAACTTTATAAATATTCATCAGTTATGAATATTTATAAAGTTTAGATGAAAAAAGTGGATCCATTTTTAATGATTCAGGAAAATATCAAGATAGAATTGTAGATTAGTATTTTCCCTTGGCCTATCTCGTAAGGACATATAATAATATGTAACTCGACGATACTCGTAGTGTAACTTTCTGCAATAAAAATAATGTTCATAATCGAGTCAGGACTTCCAATGATTATCTTCAACACAAACAAACAATGTTACCTCTAAGGTGAAGTCATGTCATGTAACTTCATACACATGACAATTACAAAGAAATGTGCGTCTGATATAACTTCGGTTTGATCTACCCACGGAATTGTTAATGAAGTATTTGAATAATGTGATCAGTGTAAAGGTTATTGCTTTACATACACCCACATGATGTTAATAAGTCATTGACATTTGCGTCAACATAGGAATCAGATTGTTCAGAATCAAAAGCTTGAACTAAGTGAAAGCTGTTGTTACATTCGATGGTAACAACAGGCATAACTAATAATAAATCGGTATCATTAAGGCGCGTCCCCGAGCAAAACGCAGCGCTAGCCGTTTTTTGTGCAGTTTTTGGAGCTATCTACTCTTTATCCAAAAGAAATATCAACTAATAAAAAGGACATTAAATTTCTACATAATCTTGGCTTTAAAATGGTAGATTTTATTTTTTATTACTAAGTATAATGTTTAAGTAATCTCCTCACAACGAAACCACAGAAATGAGAAAAAATGACTGAAAACATGCATCTTCTCGAAAACTAACGATTATTTTGATTTAGTACTTCCACTAATGGATAGGCAATTTAATTGTGAACATTTTGGTAGAAGTATTTGTTTCAAACGACCAAAATTAGATTTTATAACGATTTTATTCAACATCCTGAGGGTATTCGCTATTGTATCTCTTGCGCTGTTATTGAGGGAAAAAATGCTCAAGGTTATTTGGTCAGGGTACAGCCTTAAATCATCCAAATCGAAAATTAATACTTCAGTCTTATTGATCAAGTTGAGGAAGGAAATTGAACAAAGAAGAGGACAATCCCAAAATAGCTCTAAGTATAATGGAATGACAGATAATATAAACAGCAACACTTTCTCATTGAGAACCCATAAGCCATAGACAATAAAAGATATCCTACATCTAAATCATGGCAAGCCAGATGGAGCAATCGTTGAGTAAATAAAAATAAATACAGTAAAGGTGCACTTCCAACATTGTAAGTAGAACGTAGTATTAACAATTCAAACACTTTGGTGTGCAATAAATTATGTCCCACCGCACACAGTCCGCTGGTAATCTCAAAATGGAGGCGAACTTAATACTTCTGTTTTTTTGTTTGTGAGGCACGAGAGAATGGAGATTCGTAGGATATTATTAATAACTCTAATGATAATAGTACATCCAAAAGAGAGGGTATATGTTATTACCATGCCAAATTACACAAAAGGTTACGAATCAACCATGTAACTAGAACAACACTGGTATAAGTAGAAGGCGGTTTTTTTTTTGTTGCAAAATCAAACTTGGGCGTTATTATGATAGTATCAATAACTGTGAACTTCAACATCATTAACCACATCTCGAATCTGCCTACAGCTGTTGCTGGGCTTAGGCTTCTCTTATCTTCTGCCAATCCACATTCTTCTGTGCCACCCTCATACAGGTTCTACTCGTGATGACAACAACGTCTCACTGACGGACGAACAACATTTCTTCTCCGTCAATTTAAGTTGAAAAATCAGTTGAGACAATTTTTGTGGAATAGAAACCAATATATGAAGGAGAAAACCTCACGACACTTCCAGACCTATCAATTTGCACAAACCTAGTTATCCTGATATTTCAGCCTCTCTCAGCTTGCACCACACCCCAGCAGTGAATGTTTCCCTTGACTTCCTGCGTGCCACTTCCTGACACGTCACAGGCCTGTGTGCCATGTGACGTTGTGACGTTGCACGCCAGTTGAAAACTGAGCAGTGCGCAGCCGAAATGAATCATGTATGGAAATCTGTACTTCCTTCATCGGGATGGGAGGATGTGGATGGTTTAGTTTTTTACTTAAGTAGGATTTGTATTTAGAACTGATTTATTAAATATTTGTTTGTATTGTTATAGAAGACGTGAGTAGCAATAAATTCAATGTTGAAAATCAAACGTGCTGTAACTTCATAGACATGTTAATCTATTCGTATATGAATTTGACCTTTGCTGTAGTAAAATAGTGAATTAAAATTAATATGAAATACGCGTATCTTGTAAATACTCATAACGTTAAAACGTGATAAAATATAACCAAGTATATCTTGCAATTTTTCTTCCACATCATTCACATTCGTTCCAACAAAAAGGTCCGAAAAAAGAATTTCAAAACTCAACACGTTTAAATTCTAAGAAAGTTACGAAAGAAAATTCAACCCTAAAAGGCTCCTTCAAATATCAACTGTTTCCCTTCAAGACAGGGGAGGCAGGATACGACAGGCAGGGTGCAGAAGGGACTGGTCTTTACGTGAAAAATCGACATTTAATAGGCGAACGGCTATTTCGCAAATGGAGGTAAGCAGAAGGGTGATGATTTACCATCGTCGAACTCAATGCTTGGTCAAATGGAACTAGGGGCGACGTAGGACGATTTTGTAAAATCTTTCTTTAAATGTTTCAACGGATTTTTGAGGTGGTTATATAATGAGAGTGTTTTTTACTTTGAATATTACGATCATCTGGGTTATATGAATTTTGATTGCTTTATTTTATTTCACTCTAGTCTAAATCAGAGGTGACAAAAATAAAGTTGATGATGGAATGAGCTCACTTAAATGAAACCTGTTCACTCGAACTTTGAAGAGATTAGAGTTGAATGTGTTCGGCACATTCGTGTATCTCTGATTGAAATTGAACCTTGAATTTAGTAAGTAAATTTATAGTCCAATGCCATTGACTAGAAATGTAAATGCGACTACTGATGCCAAGCGTCGCTTGGTACTAAAGACTAGATACAGAAATCAATCGAGAGAGAACAAGAGATATTATAAAATCTCCTAAATTAGACAAAAGCTCAGAAATGAATCAGTAATACCAATTACCAATTCCAACAACCAATAAACAACTAGCACAAAAGTCATATAAAATTAATCCATCTCCAAGTTTTAGGTAATTAACGGTGTGACATAGGTCCCAGCCCACGGATCTCTTCCCTCTTAGAGACACACGCAACCTGACAGCCTTAATTATTAAACAGAATTGATGCGTCCCACAGGTACGCGTGTGAGAAGGTCTTTATTTTGCTGGGAAAGATTTATATGGGAGGTGATTGTAAGGGAGTTTGATAGAATGGTGGTAATTGAGTGGCAACATACGCTGTTTTCTGTAGGTTTGGTTGTATTGATATTTTCATGATTCGCTTTGACCGGTTCCTAGTATGTATGTGCTTGATTGATTGATTGGTGTGTCTTGTATGGTACTACGCACGTCTTTGTGACTTTTTAACAATTTTTCTTTCTTTAATTACCTCGGCTAATTCTTAGATTCCATCAAATGGCTATAAATCAGGAAACTGATCAGTTTTGTTATTTTGCTTGTTTAGACATAAAATCAATAGAAAATGTATATGATATGGTTTCAGATATCAATAAAAACAAAGATCACGACGATTTAATTTATTATTTGTAGATTAATCACAAGTTACCCAAAAAAAACAAAAAAAGCTTTTATATAACATCAATTTCACAGTAACGGATGTAAAACTACTAAATAAACTACTCCACCATCTGTTTGTAGACTAACGTGTCTCTTTCAATTAAAAGCCACCGAAGCCCGAACTACTAAGTAGTGTATCGTTTATCTGAAGGCACACATAAATATCTGTGTACACAGTAAATCGCTCACAATGATTAAAGCAAACAATGTAGCCCCTAAAAGACATCTTTTTTTTAAATTACTTAGTAAAAGTCGAATTCCGGGAACGATAAGAGCACGTCGTACGTCTGAAGACCAGGCGTGGCGCAAGGGACGATCTTTGGTCCGGTGATGATGTGAACTGAATGATGCAAGAAGCAAGTGCCTACAATCAGATTTTGCTTAATATCCGACTGCGCGACGCAAAGGAGTGGTAATGTGTTTATTAGCCTATGTATGTATGTATGTTTGTTTGTATGTTCCTTTGAAGCACTATACAGACCAAACGCCTGGGCTGATTTTTATAATTCACACGTCAATCGATTCCTCTTAGTCCGGCGAGTGTCACTAAAGACACTATTAAAGACACAACAATATGGCGACTACTGGACGCCATATTGCAACCGGAGGCAATGTTTTGTTGCCCAAAGATACAAACTATCTTTGCCTCCGACTGCATGTAATGAAAAGAAACTTGCAATTTTAACTTGTTTTTTCATTTTCAGTTCATTAGTTTTAAGCAGTCGGGTTTTTTGTTTTATTTTCTGAAACTGGTGATCAACATATATACTCAAGGTGTCAACGTTGGGAGCTGATACAACATAATCGACAGCAGTATTACTTGATCTTGTTAAGATTCCTATAGTCACAATGCCTCAAGCAAAACCCACGGGTCTCATGATTAATGACCAACCAATCATCTATCTAGTTTGATAAATTTTTGTTACAATTTTTTAATTTTGACAGCAACATCACACAGTCAAAAAACTTATAATCCAAGAGGACAACCAACGTTTTTACCGTCCCCTATAACTTGCTCCATACCAACACATCGGCGCGCGTCACCTGCCGGCGGCGGGTGGAATAATTTATTACATTTCTTAAAAGCCATTACCGAGTGACACCGTCAATGCCCCCACCTCGCAATTAGCATGAATTTTATACTATGCTGGCATTCTACTGACATTTGGCTAATGATTTGTGACAGTTATAGACAGGTCGAAGGGTCGCAAAATTTGGAGAAAGAAACTGGTCTCAATGTACTGTTATAATGATACTATTGAATAGTAGTAATTGCTTAAGAAGCAATAATGAAATCTAATTGATTAAGAGCTCTAATAGTATGGATTACCTTCTATTTCACATGATAAGGCTCAAAGTAGCGTATGCCAATGTTAATTTGGTTGAACGCTTTTCAGTCAATGATGCTCTATCTATCGTCTCTCTCACCGTAATCTTCACATAAGGTTTCAATCTTTTTGACATTCAATAACACATGTAGTTTCTTCATTCTTAAATTTGCAAGGTTTTGGTTAACAAGAAAATCTGATCCTCTTTGTGCCTAGTCTTATCCCATTACTAGCTGACCCGCGCAACTTCGTCTGCGTCACATTTTTCATGACTGCTCCGCTCCTATGTCTTAGCGTAATGATATATAGTCTATGTCCATCCTCGATAAATGGGCTATCTAACACTGAAATAATTTTTCAAATCGGACCAGTAGTTCCTGAGTTTAGCGCGTTCAACCAAACAAACAAACGAACAAACAAACAAACTCTTCTGCTTTATAATATTAGTATAGATTAGCAGTCGACTCTCCTCGTCGTTCTTCGCCTGACGTGTTTACGTTAGATCGTAGAGACATTCATTCAAATCAAAATTAGCAAAAAATATTTCGTTAACACTGATAAAACTAATTAAGGAATTCTTACAAGATTCACTACCACTCTTGATTAAAGGGGAGGTATTGCTCGTATTTCAAGCGTAACATCCGTACTCACTAATGCAGCATTCACTTTTGAATTCACTCCAAAAATACAAGTGACTATTACTAAAATTTACGACGAGTACACAGTGATCTTTTAAATTCAAGGAAAAAACCTTTTTCAGGGTGCCCCTGTATTTATGACCGTTTCTAAGGAGCATATAACTAAGTTAAGTGTGATTTCTAAAACTATTCTCGTTGAAAAATGTACCGTGGCAATTTACGACGTTGAAGTTTTGTTCGCCCTTTCTTAATATTTCATCTTGTTTGTGATTGATCTTTGGTTTACGGCATATCTTTGGAATTACGGTTTTAAGTTTTACATGTTAAATATTCCTCATTAAATCATACTTTATTATTTCAGTTAGCTTTATGGTTTTTATTTGATTGAAATAAGATTTGGAAAATATTCATGTCGATGCTTTACGGCCAAAAAGGGATAAGTGACATTGTGTCAAGCGACAAAAAATGTCACTTATCCTTTTTTGGCCGTAATCCATAGATGTCCATATTTTCCTTTCTAAGTATTTTTAACCGACTTCATCTTTATTCAATTTTGTTTACTCATTATATTTTTACCAACAACATGTATTTCCGAATAAAGTAAAAGAAAATCGTCATCCTTTATTCTTAAAAA
The DNA here is from genome assembly GCA_963859965.1 of Ceramica pisi. Lineage (NCBI taxonomy): Eukaryota > Metazoa > Arthropoda > Insecta > Lepidoptera > Noctuidae > Ceramica > Ceramica pisi. The sequence goes on along the minus strand of OY982536.1, from coordinate 21,530,062 downwards.
CAATCTGCCTCGTATTTATCGTAAATCGATGCTAACCAGACCGAATTAATTGCGAGCCGAGCGATCAAATCGATTGTAAGATTAACAAATCACTCGATGCCGGCAAATTAACATGTTACCTTGGAGCAGCGAGAGCCGCTTCGATAGGGTTCCGAGATAAATGAAATCGATGTTTATATTAAAAGGCTGGCGTAATTAAGTAGGTAAAGAAAGTTACTCGTGTTATCAGTACATGGCGGGTTTTATCTGGTCGAAGTAATATGGGAGAGTTTTGGAAAGTTTAATAGTTTTATACTAAGTACCTGTTTATTTACTTATTTATTATCAACTTTACACCATCTTATCTGACCGCTGTATATGCCATTTAAAAAGTAAGAAAGTTTTATATATACCTAATGGTTGAATAAGGAAAACTGGTCTGAGGCTTTAAATGGCCCAGCTAACATTTGGCAGAGAAATGACATGTCCATTACCCAACTCCATACGTAACGTTGCCTCCCTAAACGCCCATATCAAAGTACCCATCGCACAATACTCGACAGCACAATGAGAACTCACGATCCTTTGGGCCGTAGGTGATTTAAAACAATGCCATTCACGACCGGATTAAAGTTCACAATGCTCATAAAGGAATGGCCCCAGTACTTTGCGACTGACGTATGTATGACGATGAAGGGGAACTACACAAATCTGCAGATGATGAAGATGCTATCAAAGAAATAGTAGCTTTAATTGATTGTAATAAAGACCGGTTTGGTTTTGAAGCACTGCGTGATGAAGTTGTCCAGGTGGAGGCAGCTTAATTGTTTTTTTCTCTTCCTAATGAGGCACAAGTGGTCGACAATGGCTGTCATTGTGTCATTGACTTTGGAACACTATTTTTTGTTTTCCCGTTAATTTGTCTCTTTATTAATTTCCGTGTGTGGAGCGGATGCGTTCAAGAATACAATTGGCGTTGCATATGGATGTGTTGGTGTAAATGAACTGAATTTTTGTTGCTGTGAATTTATTTTTGAGGACAATTGTTTAAAAAGAATGAATTCTTATAGGAGAAACTAATGTAATAAAGACACGACGAATTTAACAAAGAGAATAGCAATAATATCCATTATACTAACAGATAACGATTCGCGATCCTACTTAAGATTGGCTGTGATGAAAGTCTAAAATCACAACTGCATCGTTACCAGACCACAGATCTTTTCATCTTTAGCCTTGATACCATCAACATGATGTTCAAGATCTATCTCAGTGTATAATAATATACTTGTATTTCATCTGATTTAAACTTTAACATTTTTTCTTCCACCATCATGGTGAAAGTTTAGACTATTCTCTCACAGCCAAAACGCGACATCTATCAAGAACAGTGACCAAAGTATTAAAACAATATCGATTGCTTCAGGTACCAGAACATTAACAACCAAATCACGGCCCAGACGGGTGACTATAGTTCTGACCGTTGTAGCCTCGTTAGTGCACTGCAAACAAATTTGATTACCTAACGAGAGCGAGTTAGACGTGTCCTAACATTTGTGCAAAGACTGGACTGACTCCTGAATAGATTTGAATCTTATTCACGAAGAATAAGGTGGAGATTGCGTTGTGTGTGACGTTAATGATGAATGAGACATTGTCGAAGTTTGGTAGTTTGGAAACGATGATGGTAGAAGTTTTTGATAGATCTTTGTTGATAGATATATTTCTAGAAAATGGTGAAGTTACCTGTATAATCAATTTAGTAGTATTCTATATTCTATGTTTGTCAATTTATTTAAGGTATTATTAAATTACAATGTTTACAGTATCTACATTATGTACAAACGCATAAAAAAACAAAATAAATCATTGGGCATCAAAAAAATAATCCACATCGCTGTCAACGGCAAAAGTGCCCAGAACACTGGCAGCATTGCCACGTTGAATGGCAAGATGGCTATATTCTATTAAACATATCGATAATGTCAAGAGTTTTGATTTTGCATCAGTTTTGTATAACATCTTGATTTTTATGCATAAAGAAATTGAAATAGTTCTAAATTAAGATTTTAATCAAGAATTTACATATTTCTTTATCAACTTCTAAAAATTTTATTTTCATTCCTCAAAACTATATATTTTAAGAACAGTTTCTAAATTTTTCATATAACCATTATCCTAAACTAACCTCCGCTCATAGAAGACCCGACATTGAACTTCCAAAACTTCACAATCGGTATGATTCAGGCCACCTGACACAGCGCAATTAAGAGACATTGTCCTGTATAAATCTTTATTTGTCTGGCAACCCCGGCTTTTTACCAACACTGGCAACTCAGCACTCATTAACTGTATGGGACCCTGTATGTGTATGTGAGTTGGAATTTTTCCAGTTTTTTGTCGAGTCTGAACTTGTTGGGAAACGCCGATTTGTCAGCTTAATTTTGGCAATTGTTTGTGAAATAATATTCGGTAGGTATTAAAGTTCCATAAAATTAATTCTCTGCTGTCCTTTACATCAAGGTATCCACGTATAGTACTTATCTATCATATTAATTTAGAACATACTTTTGCATTTAATTCTGTTAAAACCCAACACGTGCAAAAGGATCCATACCCAAACCACTAAAACCACATTTTACAGAAAAAGTATAATATGTAAAAGTTTAAATTTAGAACAGCGATCCTGAAATAGCCGGGGGCGCTGCGGCGAACTGCCGACCGTGCGAGAGAGCGTCATAGACTACTAAGTAAGGATCCCGTATTCTAATATGGTTCCTTTATGTTTATGTATTTTTTATTAAAGTGGTATATATGTGTCGTGCAGTTTTTAGATTTTTAAGAACTAATGACTACTTACTTGCTTTTACAAAATCTGCATTTAAAAATTAAACAAAAAAGAGTATCCCTCAATATCTAAGATACTACTGATTAGTCCAAACTGACCGAAGCACGTGAATATGACTCTGTATCGTTGTTGGTCTACACGATACAGATTTTTCCAGAAAATACAATGAAATGTTTTACTTTTTGTTTATTTTTTGGCATTATTTGGCAGTGTGCATAATTGGTTCCACAGCACATTTATACCAGACAAGCTCTAGACGTGAAGACCTGTAATTGGCTGTCAGATTATTATACTGTTACACTGTTTAAAAAAAAAAAATACAATCAATCTAAAAATAAAATCAAATAAATAAGTATTTTTTTATTTTTTAAACGGGGAAACTCTTGGCCCAAATCTCACCTGATGGAAAGTGATGATTAGGCCGAAGATGGAAGCGAGTTTCACCCGGAATCCTCTAACATAGAGGAACTGGCTATCATATCTCTAATTGCCGGAACACAACAATGCTGTTAACATTGTTGTTATGGCGACAGACTTAGACATGATGGTGGTAGCTTGCCAGGTGGACTTAGAAGTCCTACCACCAACCAAACCGAGCAAAAAATGTGCCCCCACTGGGAATTGAACCCGGGACCTCTGGGTCTGAATCGAGTGGTATAACCACTAGACCACGGAGGCGGTTAGGGTCACCTGTTTAGCACCACCCGGGGACCACGTGTAGGGATTCGCTGAAGGGTATTCTCCTACGGACGCGGGTGACTCGGCCCCCAAAAGCCATTTAGCTTTTAGCCATTTAGCCATTTAGCCCATTTAGCTGTAAGTCTTCCATAGTCTTTAATTAAATAAATAATACAAATCGATTACACCGACATTTGCATCTGCACTGCCTTGTTGCACAGACAAAATGGTCTGGAAATTTTAGAGAAGTTCGTTTCGTGTGGACCGGCCTTTACACCATTCAGACTAATTAACAATTACTATTTTTTAAGCAACATATATTATATGGAAATAGAGGCTTATTTAACAGATTGCGACTGAAATTCAAATGTGAACGTTGCTTACTATTTAGTAGATTTGACCCTATTGTAATGGGTTCAAAATCTTGCCTATCTCCTGATTACCGTAGCAAAATTGAAAATAATATGAAACTGGAAAACGCCTCATTATTTTACGCTTTAACCTGTTATAAAACACAACCAACACCGAGCATTCAAAATTACATTTACAAAAACAATTTTGAGCACATTCGTTGAACTTTGTATGACAGTGTCACAGAGAGGGGTTGACGCGACGGAGGCGCGCGTAACATGAAAACTCGATAAATTTTAAAGTGCTCATGCCTTTACGCCCGGGGCCATTCGTCCGAAATCGCAGCCGAAAACGTACGAATTTCGGCAACTTCATTAATATTGCCAGATCGCTTTATTGTTTTCCGATTTTTGAATGGAAATGCTATGGTGATGGAAGTTATGAGCCTGTAGACGAATAGAATATTTTATATCTTTTTGTAAATCCGATTTTGGACGTTGTATTTTTAAATACTCGCATCTGGAACGTTATAACAAAAACATTAGCGGAATTTTAGTTATTGTAATAGAACTTTTTATCTGAAATATAAATCATTAACGTTACAGAAAAATGTAATCATTTTTATGTACCCAATTACTAGCTCCAATTTTCTTATAAAAGAAAATAATTTTCGCCTAATCTCCGATCTTGATTGCTACATTTTAAGCCTCTGAAGCGTAAAAAATTAACAAAACAAACACAGCATGTCGCCCAATTAAGTTGAAATACATATTTTTTACATGTAATAAGTTTGTAAGCTCAAAGGGTACACGAAACTACGACAAAAACGTTAAACTGGGTCCCATGTCAAACCACCATTGTGAGAAGGTAAACTGGCGAGTACAAAAACAGACCGCATCGTTATAAAATACTTTGTTTCTAGCTTCCGTCTTTCCATGAGCTTGTAACAGCTTATAACCTCAACTTTGCCTGCATTACAAGCTGTTTATTTCACTTGTTTTACAGCTTTTTTTACTTGCGATTATGTTCTGTGTTTACGATGTGACTTTCCAAGTTACCATTATGTGCTTATGTTTGTTTATGCATTTTAACTTTTTTTATGTTGGTTTTACTTCTACAACAGTTAAAGTTATGTAACAATGTGAATGTAACACGTAATCTATGAATTCCCAATGAATTAAGCAAACATATAGTGGATCTTAAAAAAATTTGAACAATAATATCTTATTAATTCGTAACAATGTTGAAAATTAAAACATAAAGACTGACCATTAACTATAAATTATGAGGATAGGATGTACAAAATAAACTAAACATAGATTATCCATTATTTGTACAGTTAAAATAGAAGATAAGTACGCACATTGACCAATAAATAATTGAATAATCTGACTATTAAATTATTTATTGGTTCAATTAAAACACAGACACTATAATGCATTGAGCTCGTGACATTATTTTCCAACTAAATAGCAAGTCCTCAATGTGATTACAATGACAGCTAAATATATTGATTGTCCTTAATACTGAGACGTTAATCCATAAAAGTAGAATTAAAAGGACTCGAACGTGCACTAAGTGATCCATCTCAAGTCATAAAATATCCATCTTTACGATTACAAACGTAAGGGCAGTCGTAAAAAACTCAAAATAACATCGGTGATCGAAGCTAATTGAATAAGGGGACATTTTTAGCTACGTTTTATTCACTTTTTCCGTCTGTTTCAAATTAAAAAGCAATAATTCTGCTGGAGTGACTTACTGGTATGATTTATTTGATCGCCAGTTTTTTGGTTTGTTACAAAGTAATCCTTGTTATTTGTATAGTGTTGCACTGTTTGAAAAGTTTATTTTTTATATGTAACTACTGAAAGACTCCACTGTTTTGGTTCAATAATGTATTTTAAATAGGAATAGAATGTTGTGATCTTTGACGGATTTCAATGAAGTACACACTACGTTATAACTGTGAATGCAACAGCGAACAGAATTGTGTACAAATAACCCATGGAGATGATTTTTTTTTGAGACTTTGAGGCTAATCGCGTGAATCGACAAAAATAAAAAGATTTCTATGAAAACGCATCGTCGCATCTCTGCCTTAATACCGCAACGAAACCTATCTGTACGAGTCTTTAATTAAGACTCTTCACAGACTAGGTTATTCAAGAAACACAAAAAAAAAATAAACAAAAAGAAAAACCCTTTACAAAAGCAATATTAATAAAAAATATCTTTGACGCAATAAAGTGGTCAAAACAATACGAGCTCATCTGATGGTCGCGAGGTGGCGGCAGTCGCCGGCGACACTTTTCACGCTTTAATTAAAACTTGAGGATTCATTGTGCAGCTTTAATTTCATTGCGCACAGACTTCGCAGATGACGCGGCGGTGTGACCCCGCCTTTACTTTAATAATTATTAATAATTGCAGATAATATTCTACTGTTAAGGTGCGTTTTGTAAATAATTAAAGGATTTTCAAATAAATAATTTAATAATAAATAAACCGGTTGTTTGTTTAATGATTAATTATGTTTTGAACCAAGGCTAATTTTATTTGACAGAGATAAATGAAAAGGGTGTCTTTGGAAATTAATTAAATTGAAAGATGATTTTGTTGTAAACGGTGAAATTTAAGGAACGAAATCTGTAACTTTTTCTGAAGTTTTGCCAGTCAATTTACAAATAAGAAGGTAGTATGAAGTTATGTAGGTATTACTTTTCTTCCTTAAGGTCAAAATCGTGCATTTTTAGTACTAATGGCAGCTGTTTTTAACCGACCGTCCCAAAAAGGAGGAGGTTCTCAATTCGGTTGTATTTTTTACCTCATAACTCCGTCAATTATGAACCGATTTGAAATGTTTTTGTTTTATCTGAAAGGATATACTCGTAAATTTTAACAAAATCGGTTACGGAGTTTGGATTTTAAATCGAAATAGCTAAAATTCGTGTACTTGGATGATGATTTTGCAGTAGTGTTGTTAGGTGTGGGTTTGGTTTTGGAAGTCGGTTGTATTTTTTGTAAAAAGTTTTTTATTTTTCACTTTTCGGTGGTACACGATGTGGTAGGTACTTTATTCTTGACGGATTTTTAAGATTAATTTAAATGAGAGTTTGACTATACCCAATTCTAAAACAGCCTTAAAACACATAAAAATAATAAATTCTTCCAGGATGCCTCTTTTATGACTCCTTCTGCTCTGGGCAGAACAGAAGGGAGTATCAGATCTTACTGGCTAAAACCCATACGTGTTCCTCCTAATGCCCTTTACGATCGGCCGCGGTGACCCTTTCAAACAAATCCCGTAACCTCTCAGACAGTTTGCAAGCGAATTTAAACCAAACAGATTACTTTACACCGTAGATTAAAAAGAAACTATATTAGATAAGCAATTACACATAGTTACGTCTGTCTACCGGTAAGTTTAGGTAGAAAAGTGGCGGAAGCAAAAATTGCAGACATTTGTCAAAGTCCCCTCTGCGGAAATGGTGCATAAATAAAGGTAGAGTTAAAAAACTTGCGATGACCCCTACTATCGTGATTGTTATCTCACGTTAAGGTGTAAATGTCTGATGGAATGATCGTAAAATGCAATGCAGAGAGGTGTCTGTGCACGTGGCCACCCAATGTGCGCACAATATAGCATTTTACACTGTTCACAACTGAAACTTTTTAGAACTGTAATCAACAGTGGTGAGTACCATAAAAACGCAGAGTGATTCAGGCTCGACGGTTCTCGTAGAAACGATTCTCTTGGATTTCGCAACGAAATTACATTCGTTACATAATCAGAAAAGAACAGCGAAGGACCAAAAACAACTTAAATTCCACTTCCCACCTTATAAAGCAGAAACTATTCAAGCACCAATTCCATTTGCAACCAAGTCGTTTTGAATGATTTAAAGTTCTTGATTGCTAGAACATTTTCCAAAAGGCGAAAAGAACTGCAAGAAACAACCACATTTAAAATTCTTAAAGTACCGCCGAAAATGACCAAAAAAGCACACCATAGCGTTTCGGCATTCGAGCTCCATTCCCTTGCACAAAACAAACTGCAACTGTGTAGCTGTCACCAAATGTCATTTTTTTGTAGTCTCGAAAACACGTCTCGACATCGCGTGACAGTCTCGACTATCGAGAACTTATGGTAGGGGCAATGATCTATTGCACATTTTTACGAAATAAGCCATAAAATTGGACGTTCCGTAGTTACGTAGTTATATTGTCGGAGTCCTGTGTCCAGAGCATTTTTGAAGATTAATGTTTGATAATACGGCTATTTTAGAGTGGTTGATTTAGGAAAATAGCTGTTGCAGTGTGTTTTGCTTTTGATGAAGCTCTGTTTTTCTTCCTAATTTCGGCTGTCTAGAGCTCGCCATTGCGAAAAGGTTGTTGAGTTCATTTATTTGTTACATAGCAATTTTTAACTGTGCTTACAGTAATAAGAAGCCAACAACATAGATTCTTATATACCTACTACAAAAATAATACAAATTTTAAGTATCGATACCACTTCTTTTCTGCCTTGATCATCTTTAATGAGTTCCAGAGGCCTAAAAATGGATATTGAAACAATTTTATTTCCAATAATATTTCGATCAACGCCTCCAATTAAAACTTTGATGGCCAATTCCGTCCATTTTATGTCAAAACACGTAAATACGTCGAGATTGTGCAAATTAATCTAAAAATATACCCTGACAGCATATAAACACACAAAACTCTTCAATTAAGGCAAAGTGTGTTTCACGCATCACCAAAAAGCTTAAAAAAACTGATCACAACTGCACTTCGCTGCAACATTATTAAAATACCGCAGAATAACCCTACAAATGAAGCGGTGGTCCACTTGATTGATTTACGGCATATGCCCGCGACGGACACGACACGTGTTTGGTAGCAACACGCACGTGCCCGTTTAATTAATTTAGCTGTTGATACTGTCCGGAGCAAGGAGTAGATTGTGACAGAAGATTCACTATTAAACTGAGCGTGATAACAAGCTCACGCTCAATGGCAAAAGATGGGAGCAGTATCGTCATTTTGTACAGAGTTTCAGTTGACAAAAAGTCCTAATTCCTAATTTAAAAAAAATACTTCCGTTGCTGATAAGTGGTTGACTGTAGACAACACACAGCCGAAACCACTGGTCGTAAGAAGCTGTTTGGCAAGAAGGTTCCTAAGGAAGTACTTCATTGTTACAATCAAATGACAATGATCATCAAGGTTGTGAATTATTCGATGTTGTTGATTTGCTTGGGAACCATTAAACATTTGAGTTCTTTACTTATGATGTTTGATGCGTACAGCTAAGGGGCAATTCCCGTATTTTTAAAGATATGGAATGTTCGTATTAGACCTCAGTGGCAACTTTTTTTTTCTGTATATTTTGTCAAGTTTTTAGTCAACCGAGATATTACGATTTGATTAGCAACGTATTTTTCGTCCGATATTTGACCTTCTGATTGGTCGTTGACTACCTTGAACCTTCTGCATCTTCCTACTCTGTGTCTCACCGTCGCGGGTTGTCGTTGACCGTTGCAACATTGACACGTGGTTTTTTGTAGCAATTAAATGAAGGAGGGTTTTTTTGTCCAGCAATACTGTTGCCATCCCAAGCGATTGTAAAAAGTATAAATTTCTGTATCAGCGGTGGGTCGTAATTTGAATCGTATACATTTATGTATCTGCTTTAAATGAAATTGAATGCTTTCAACAATGGAAATCATCAGAAAAAATTATTCATTACTAATAAAAATCATGTAGTTTCTGTGTCGTATTGCGAAATAGAAAATTATATTCGGATGTACCATACAATAAATTGATAGATTTTAGCAGTAAGCTTGCTGTAGTATTAGAAGAAGCTTGAAACCGTAATCGATGAAAGACAGATCCGAGCTGTGGCCGGACGCCGCCGCCGTCAAGTAAAGACAAAATCAGTGAAACCGATCCTCGATCCTTTGGTCATATCTATACTAATACATATTATAAAGCTAAAGAGTTTGTTTGTTTGCTTGAACGCGTTAATCTTACGAACTACTGGTCCGATTTGAAAAATGATTTCAGTGTTACATACCATCTCTACTATAGACTACATATCATCTCTATTCATCACGCTAAGAAAAATAGGAGCGGAGCATTAATGGAAAACTCGTAAGAAATGCAAGCTAGTTAATTGTTACCGACCTCCACGTCGTCACTCCTCAAACAATTAAAAATTCAATTTTGTTAATATCTATTCCATTAATGACACCTTGATCCTTAAGTTCGTTTCATAACTGAGGTATGGTATATAGGATATATGGTGCTTCGGTCCTTTATCATCAAGTCAAAATCGGCTATCGCTGAAATCCAGCGCTGTGTATCTGTATTGCCACATTAGTCCTCATAAATATGCTAAGAGAGAAAATTTAAAAAAAATATTTTTATTTTTATTGAAAACCTATGTCATTCTAACCCGCGAGCAGCTCCCGTCCGCCTACGCTGCTAGGTGCAGCGAGCGCAGTCAAAATGCGTTCCAAATTCAAATCACATTATTGCCCGGCGCGGCGGCGGCGGGTTATAATGAAATTCAGTACAATATTATTGTAGTGGGCTGGAGCCACAGCTTCGGACGCGCGATCTGCTCCTTTGGCAGGGGCCGACGCGCGCCACCTGTTTTTATGGCTAGAGCACAACTTTGTCACAGTATGTGTAAAAAGTTGAGTTAAGTGCGCTAGCTTAAATTCCTCGCTGCATTCAATATTCTTGTATTAACACCCTCGCTTCGCTTGTGAGCTAAATTTTTAACGCCCCAGCGTACTCGGGAGTTAACTCTCGAATTTTTCTTTGTGTTCCGGATTCAATATGACGTCTGTGTCATAAGACACTGCTTTATCCCCTCGTTTCATAATCTAATATTATTAACCTGCTCTCATTACAGCTATCACAATAACTCCTCCAGTATCCGTTTATCTCTTATATTTCTCATCACAACTGCAGGTTACTGCCATAATAACAATAATACAACAACGGGATCAGCAGTAACAGTAATCGTTATGTCTGGGCCACTTACATTATCGTAACATTTACTCAAAATTGGTACGGCCATCCTGACACGATGTAACAATTATTAGGGATGTTATATTTTAATGTTATCGCGCGTTTAGAAACGTTAAATATGATGGATTTTATGCATGGGCGTCTTTTTAGCTGCTAAGTATATAAATAGCTTTATATATATGGAAAGCATCGTGTTAAAGGTGTGAGTAATTATATTTTTTATAAAAAGGGGTATGTAAACAACAGCTTATTTTAAGCATCACGTTGAAATATAATAATGTCGACAAAATTATGTGTTAGCTAGCTTTTTCCTCCGATTTGCTCGAGTTAACCGGTTCACAGTCCAACAGACCACATGTGGTCTGCGCTGATTGTTTTACTATTGTGTCTGCTTTGCGGACAGTGAACCTATTAATATAGTATTTTTGCAAAAAAGAAAAAAAAACAAATAGCCTGTAGGTAACCGTCCCCAGGGTCTCATCGATCTCTTTACCAAAATTCTTCAAAGTAACCACAGACATATAAATAGTAGCAGACCAAACATTCGCTAAAATTTGCGTAGCCATTACGCACACCTAGGGAATGATATCATTACAGGGCCGAATTAGGACCGGTTGCCAGTATTATCTAACGATATTCTGAAAATCCGTGAAAATCTATATTCTCTGGGTACATAAAATATAGATTACTCATCAATAGTCTTAACGAATAGAACCACCCTCTATTCCCGTGGTTATTGTTAAAGGCGACTAAGGGAATATTTTAAGAGGACGATGGGCAGCAGTCCACTCTTTATCTTTTGACGGTGTTTACAAACCATTGACGGACGTCAGTATCAGCTAGAAAAACTGGCACTGCAGTCATTAACCCGCATGCCATGTTTTGTAGAACCGAGAGTCAAGGTATTAGTATGCCTGAAAGCTAGTTTAGGAATAAATCAGGATTTTTGAAATAAAAGTAATGTTACATACATTACTTTTATTTCAAAAATCCTGATTTCAAAATTCAAGCATTTATTTCAAATAAACCATTTATAGGCACTTTTTAATTGTCAAGGTCGGTCTGTCCAAAAAGTTGAAGCTATTTGCACGTTCCAAAGCGTAGATCTCTATGGAGAAGAACGTGCAAGAAACTCCAGGGACTCTTCTATCTTACACTCTCATAATGCTTACATAATGGAGTAAATTCGGTAAACAGTGTAAGAATTGCTCCGGGACGTAATGTTGTTCAAAAAGCGCTGGGATCGATCAAGTGATTCTCAAAATGCTTTGAACAAAGTACACTTGAAGGTCTTGGTTGCCAATCCTGGAGTTTCAGGTTTTTAATCCAGGCATTCCGTAAACTTTCATCCTTGCGAAACCTGGAAAAATATTAGTATGCTCAATTATTGCCTGCTGAATGAAAATTCATTGTTATGTGAGTAGCCTATACTGTATTTATACATATGCCTATGTTCATGTTCTCCATAACACAGACACTGGGTAACATAATATTTATTTTATAATTTATTTTTAATATTAGCATGACATGTGTACATAAACTGAAACTACTACAGGTATTTTGGAATTGTATCACCAAAAAAGAATAAAACATCATACATTAAGCTGAGGCTTTATTTGATAATTCAATGGAAATAAATATTTTACATAAATACATACAACAAATGCAATTTACTAAAAGTTTCGTCTTTGTTGCCTAATTCGTCCCTGACTAATTGAACAGGTACTTGAGCTGTCACTTGATGCCACTTTCTGACTATTTTGTCCTTGATATGGTTTATTTCTTTAGTTGTAGGCTAACGGTACAGACAAATCGCATCTTTGTTAAAAACTGTATGTAAAATACGAATAAACAGTATGGAAACATTTGAATTTATTAAAGAAAGCACTAAGATTTCCCAAAACTTACCGATGAAAGGTCAATCCAGGTGTTTTGTGGTAGCTAGCACTGTCACAGCTATACGCACAGCACTTCACCATATTATTTTACCGTCCTCGTGTGTTTTATGTCCCAAACAAGTAATATTTTATCAATTTTAAACGCGATTGAAAAACATTTGATGCTTATCAATATGGCAGACAAGCTACGCGTCAAATTTTGTCTATGTATGAGTCAGTGTGACAACACGTGACAGAACGAGACATGCTTATGAATTGTCACTTAGAAAAAAAAGGATAAAGAATCATACCATATAAAAAATATATCTACGTATTAATGTTTGGTCTGCTACTATTTATATGTCTGTGAAAGTAACAAACTCATTTTCACATGTTAATGTTGGTTTCTTTTATGTATTTTTCATTTGGTGTACAATAAAGTATATATAAATAAATAAATAAATAAATGTTAGTTAAATAATATGTGAGTGATAAAAAAACAGAGTTCCTAAAAAAACATGTAAACTGGCATAATTTAATAAGTGATTGGCATATTTTAAATCAAATTCTTTACAGAAAATTTGAACAAAGAATCTGCTAATTAGTATTTAAACTAAGCATGTGGGTGGGTGTGTGTGGTGTGTGTGCATGTGTGTTTATGAACAAAGCTGCCAAAAACTTAAATAAACTTTTCTATCAGAGTCATTTATATCTGAATTTAAAATAACGTAATTATTAGGAATCAATGTCAGTAATTTCTTTTGAAACAAATAAAATTAAAGTGCCACAACAAAAGTATGATTGAATTTGAAACCTTCAATAAAGTTATTTGAAGCAGAATGTTAAGTTAAATGGGGAGGAACTTTAATCATTGGCACGGACACTCCCGGGAGATCTTTTAAGTATAAACGATAAGTTAAGGGCAAACTCTCGAAAATTGTTTTTATTTTTGAGGCTCGTAATTTTCTTGTCAACAGGAAAAAAAAAATACTTTTTTAAGGACACGTAATTTTTTAAGAAAAAGCCGTGTTTTTGTATTTTTTGTTCATCCATGGTTTTCTTTAAATCGATTTATTGAAAAAAAAAAAAAATTGCGTAGTCATCATAAGCATTTAATTTATATTGAATTATGCTCGAAACTACAAAAAAAAAATTGGTCAGGTGTCCAAAACCCATGAAAATTTAAAAATTAATAAAATCCATAGAATCACTCAACGTTTAAATTTTTCAAGGCAGTTTTTTGTAATTACAATATTAAAACCCAATTTAAATCTAATTAGAGTTGTTATTTTAGTTGTTACCAAGCCCAGTATATACCTTCAGAATGATAAAAGTAAATAGTGAGGGATAGTAACTTTACATAATTTTCCATGGTTTTTAGGGTTCCGAACAAAAAATGGAACCCTTATAGGGTCACTCAGGTGTCTGTCTGTCTGTCCGTCTATCACAGCCAGTTTTCTCCGGATTTACTTACTAGACCGATTCTGTTGAAATTTGGTATACATATAGACTTATGTATGGAGCTCGTGGCTAAAGAATAACAGCCGCACGGGTCGATTATCAAGGTTAAGCAACACTTGCCAGGGTTTGTCTGTGGATGTGAATGAACAGTTTTGAAGTTATTCAAGAAATCAGATCAAAAATGGCCATTCCCACCATACCTCCAAATCTACTGAGCCTAAAATTTTGAGAAAAATGCAGATAATAGGTCTATATTTAAAGATTACTGGAAAACCTATACTTAACAAATATGTAGAGTTAAAATAACATTTTAAAAATAAATGAAATAGGTTCGGAACACGGCGTGAAGTACTGCCCCTTAACAATGCAATGCTAGGAGCATTGCCAATACAATCTAAAGAATTGAAAGAGTCCAATATTGAGTCTTATTGCCCATGCCGGTTTTAATTATTATTTTGAGAAATATACTAACTAAATAAATATAACAGTACAAAGTGATTGTGGGTTCAGAAAGTTCTCCTTTATGTGAAACGGGGCTTCTATTATTTTATTCTTGTTTCTGAATTAATCCGATCTTCAACTGTTTTCAATGCAATGAGAGAGCAATATACTAGTAATGTGACGATTATTTTAATCAGAATGTCAATTCTACTAATTTTCACATTCGCAGCTCATTGCAATCTGTCAGAAATGTATGAATATTAAGGCTTTTTTGACAGTTTGCGATTGACATGCAAATGCGAAAGTTGTTTAAAAACTAGCAGAATTGGACCTCAGATGGTTACTTGTTTAGTCACTATAATTCAGGATCAGTTATCAGTATTATTATCGCCTTATTTTAAAACTGAGTTAAAACTTCTTTTCAGAACATGTATCGCTGCTATTTAATTGCCAAATACTTCATCACTTATTTATTTGTTAACTGTTTATATACATACATTAGGCAAAAGATATTAGAGCAATTTATAGAACGATGTAGCACAAAGGTACAGAGTAAATTTTCATTCATTAATTCATCGCACAAAAATAATTCCAAAATACACAACCGCCACCGTTTACAATTTGCACCACATTAGAAACCACACCGCCTTATCGAAGAAGACGATGGTCAAGTACTTCTCGAGACGGCGCGATCCCATTACTAATGTTCATTGCCATTGTTTCTACTCCACTGCTCCTCAGCCAATGGAAAAATAGAAGAAAGCCGATAACAGCACAAAACAAAGCCTAGCTCTTAGTAAAATATAAGGACGCGATTAGGAACATCTGAACGGAGACTCAATTTATAGAAGCCGGCAGCCATCTTTGATTTATTTCTTTTTTCGTTTTTGGTTCGCTAGTGTCTAATGTGTTCTATTTTTGAAAAGTCTCCTTTGTGAAGATCGACGTGAGTGATAATAAAAAAGAACGATTCGATTTTTTGTTACAGTGCGAGAAAATATCTCTAGCTTTAGTTGTTAAGACAAGACCAAGTAATAAAGCCATTTAATCCATCCGTGTAGCTATAAAGAGGATTCCTGAAAGACCATGTTAACAGCGGACATTTACGAGCAGTGCTGAAGAGTCTTGAGAACAACGTGTTTTAATTACACTAAAAAATAAAGAATTTAACCGCCCATCAAAACGTTGACGGTGCAATTTTTCCCGACCATCAGATCTCAGGATAGAACAAATAAGTAGTACTAGGATTTTAATATGCCATAAACTATAACGACCTATAACATTAGGTAACTCAAACACGTTCTATAACTTTATCAACATAAAAATAAAGGTGAGAATCGTATTTAGAACTCGCAACTGCAACTCGGTACTGGTGACAATACGACAGTGAAAATTTTACTTATGCGAAAAATTGTGTCAATGAAAAGTCATTCTATCTTGCCAGGAAATAAGGTCGTTGTCAATTTGTTTGAAAGTTTCCTAGTTGTTTATGTTGTCCTGGTACTAGGAGACAAGTCTGAGTGCATAGCCGTCCTTGCAGCAAGCTTTATGTCTCTACGAAGATGGTGGGAAGCTTCTTAGCGCTTCTCGGTAAAATGCTTTCCTAGTACATTCTCTTATAGTTTTCTGAACTCCGAATAGCTTTACAATGTGGTCTTTGATGTTTGTTTAAATGTAGTCGTTGATAGAAAAAGTGACAGGACGCGAAGTGATATAGTTCAGAGAAATTATAACTAGAAGGAAGTGAATGTCCGTGTTCTGATTCAGTTCAAGCTATTCTGAACATAGAATTTAAATGTCACTGATACAGTTGATGCAAAATTTGTTGCTCTATTTTGGCCTATGTAAATTTTCACTAGCACTATTCTTAAGCATTTATGGTCGGAGATTTGAGAAAATCTCTACGAAGAATCTTATTTTTAAGGTCTTGTCTACGCATAATTAGGGATATGGACTCAAAAAGAAAACCTTAGTACTGGTCTAAGTTTTTATGTGTCCAATGTGGTCTAAGTTTTTATGAGAAAAAAAGAAGCCAATGGACATTGGCTTTCTTTTTGGTGTTTTTTTTTTTCATACTACAATACATACTTCAACTAACTACACGCCGAATGAACTAGTATTCGGTAAGCCATGTAATATTAAGATAAAGATATATAAAGATATAAAGATGATTTAGAGCCATTGTATAATGCAGAATATTATGCATTAGAATTAAAATATAGACTACAGGGCGACCTGGCCACAAAAACAATTGACCGTGTTTTATTTTCCAAAAATTAAAAACTTTTTCATAAAACATTTACAAATCCACTCACAGTCTCCCTTAAAAGCCACGTACCTGCAACAAAAAAACACAATTAAAATTGTAACGGCCTCATTTAATTAGGTCAGCTGTGGGTCTTCATTTAATTAGGAAAATTATTAAATTTTCCGTGTCACCAAGTTATGGCTTTTACATGCAAATGTGACGCGAATCGGGATGAGTACCTTTGACCTTTTGGGAGATTGGTTTTGATGTTATTTTTTTAATTATTGAATTGCCACTATTGTCAATAGAGATGGGCTATAAACGTTAAAAAATAATAACACAGCTAAACGCTAATGCTAAAAATAATTAACACTAAACTTAAATTTAGCAGTTATTTTTAACAACTGTTAAATTTAGTCACAGACAGATTTTTAACAATTAATTCTAATTTCCTTCACACTTTTCACAGGCTTAGGACTGTCAACTCTTTCTGTTGGAGTATTTATAATGAGAATCAATTTATTTACAACGATTTTCTTTTCATGGTTTTTTTTTGTATTCGTAATGTTTGTACAATAATCTTTTTTTAACCGTCCAGCCAGCAGGACCATTAATGTTTTGTTGTAAGTTGTGACTGCTAAATTTAACAGCTATCCCAGAACTTAACAGGTGTTGACACAAAAAAAATTGCAGTGTTAATTTAGCAGCTTATTAATTTTAGACCCATCCCTAGTTGTCAATGACAACAATGGCAGACGAAGTAATATTATTTGGTAGCAAATATGAACCCCGATAGCCATCACGTCTGTATGTTCCAAGGACTGGAAGAATAAGGCCATTTTAAAGCGGCATGCGACCGACGTATCGCTAGCTAAAAAATGTATTTACTTTTATTAAAGGGACAAGCCCGCCACACATTTCTAACCACTGCAACTCCTGAAAGTCAGAAGAGTACAGCGGAGGAGTAGGAAAAAAAAAATTCCAATAAGTAACCGACTTCCCAAAAAGGAGGAGGTTCTCAATTCGGTCGTATGTTTATTTTTTGTGTTTGTAACCTCATAACTGCGACAATTATGAACCGATTTGAAAAATTCTTTTTCGTTTTATCTGAAAGGATATACTTACAGATTAGTCCTATTTAAATTTTATCAAAATCGGTTACGAACTTTGGATTTTAAATCGAAATAGCTGGAATTCGTCTACTTGGATGATGGTTTTATGTCATCCAAGTAATCTAAATTGCGTATTTTGCTTTTCTGCGATTTTGCAGTGGTGTTATTAGGTGTGGTGTACCACTAAAATACTGTCGCATGGCGACACGTCGTATTCTGATGCTGTCTGCAGTCAGCTACGAACTCGAACCTCTTAATTCAGTGATTCAAACACCATCCCATCCGTTTGTTACAATTGAGTGACAGACTTTGATGTTACCTATATTTATTTAGTCTCTATTATTAATTCACGTCAGCAGAGAGTAATTTGCATCGCAATACGAATCCGGAACTGAATTGAATATTTGATCACTGGTTCCATCATAATTCTGTGACAAATTGTCATACTGGTTTGAGCACAACTTTGCTGGAATATCGTTACATAGTCTGACATTGATAATGTTAAATTGCGCGATTTACAGTTTTCAGGAGTTATAATTAAGAATATGAGCAACCTTTTTTGGGAACCAATCCTGAAATGAGTTATTCCGGATACACTTGATACCCTGGGGGAGTAGTTTTATTTTATAACATTTTCTATTCCGGTCTGATCCACCGTACAGGGTATCACAATTAAATTTTAATGTTTCGTTCCGGTCGGATACCCTAGTTATCTATGTATAAACCAATTTTCGGGACAGTCAGCAACAAAATATACTTACAGGGTTTATTGAAATCCACATGTTCGCAATTAATCTATAATAGAAACAAATAAAAATCTAAGACGATCAGACCGGAATGATAAAGATTATAGTAGATCATACAAGAATTTAAACATAGTTTTAACCAGCATTAGTTTAGGGGATGTGGCCGTAATATCTCCCTGAAATCACTAGAAAACAGTTGCAGACCTGAAAGTTTTCCAATGAATTAAAGGTCACCCTGAATAAGTCACGATGTATTCAGGAATTTTCCAAGATCAAAATAAACCTATCCAAATGCCATCAGCAATCTTCATTTCAAATCGGAATCCTCCCACGTAATCTCGCTAAATGAAAAGGCCAAGATTATTTCTATTTGAAAGCAAGCGTGTAGGCAGCTACCTCCAGCCAGAATTAAACATTCTGCCCTAGGCTCGGAAAAACCTTCAAGACACATTTAGAAGTTCCACAAAACTTGTTAAAAGCAACGTTCCACAGTCGCAAACCGAAAAATAAAATTAGCAAAACTTTTTCGTACATCAAACTTCAAGAGTGAAAATCTAAAGGAAAGTTCGCAAAAGAAAAGTTGGGGGTGTCTTTGGGAACCGTCCTATTGTCGCCGATGGCATGAAGTTTGTTGTACACCATTTAGGGGGTGTTAAAAACAATCTATGACGCAGTGTTCTCGGGTTAATGCTGTGTGCCGCGTGCCCTGAAGTACCGGGAACTGTTTGCAGCAGACTGGTAGCGTAGTACTACCGGTTTCAAGAAATCCAATGATTTTGTTTCACATTTTTTTTATGGCGAATATTAAAAGGCAGAAATGCTACATAATACACATTTGGTCAGTAGATGTTAATTCTTAGCTTGCATTATTTTAAAGATTTTTTTTCTGCATTTTGATTATGATTACAGGCGATAGTTATATTATTAAATTATGATGTTTGTACATTGACCGCCCTAAATTTAACTTCTTTCGTTCAATCCATCCTAAGGTTGTCTGTAAGAGATTGCCCTGTGCGATAAGACCGCCCATTGCACACTTGATTTTATAAACGTTTTTCCAGTACTTGTTATGAGGTGTACTTTATTGTACACCTCATAACAAGTATAAAATCAATAATAATATATAGTTTTAAGTATCGAGATAGAATACTGCAGTGCGATTCTGTGTTCTATACAAGTTACCTTATAAGGTGAACAAGAAGACTGACCTGTTAAACGACACCTTCAAGGTGATATGAGAGTTTATTTCAAGCTGGCAGCTAGCTGTCCTCGACAAAAACAGTATGAAAACTCGTTCGAGAAAAAATGAGCATCTAAAACTTGTGAACGAGAACTATGAGTAATACGAAATGTTTCAAGTAAAGTGCACTCATGAACGAACGAAATGAAAGTTTCGTTCGCCACCGTCCGTCTCTCGTTATTCAGCCATTTTGATTTATTGGTTTTGGCGCCCATTTGTTTGTTATAACCTCTTTGAACTTGGTACATACAATGCGCGATAATTTATGTGCGTATGTTTTGCCTTTTTAGGCTCAGCTGGAAGGAGAAAAAAATAATAAACGCAGTTAGTACACATGTTTCATTTGTTTTGTTTGATATTTTTGAAAATAAACTTCATTTTCTATGGAAATAGACTTCATTTTGTCCAAGTCTTGTTCGTATTCGTTTATTTCCGATCCATAAGAGGTGAAAAAAGCTAATACCTAAGAAAAGGCTTGAAGATTAGAGCCGTTGTAATCAAGTAGGTGTTGACAATAAAATATGTTCAAACTGGCCGGTTATAGAATAGGCTTGTGTCCTGAAAAAATCTAATTAGTCCGTCAGTTAGATTATCAAAAAATATTTGACCCGTGTTTTTTCTTTGGTTACGGGAACCAAAATCGACGAAGTTACGACGCTTTTAAAATTCTCAATACGTCACTCCTTCGCATAATTTTTAGTGAGTCGTGACGTCACGAGCCCCCACTCCCGAGTTTTGATGCGTTTCATCTTTGCCAATATTCATTGATTTACAAAAACAAAAAATACGTGTCCATTATTTTTCAATACTGTAACTGACGGACTAAATGGTTATAGTTATGCAATTTGTCGATGATGGAAACTAGCCTATTGTAGCACCCTCTGAAGACTTCTGTTAGTTCATTTGTGACATCATGTCAATTCGCAAGGAATTCACTGACGGCTTTATGCCCAACATGCGCAAACGACATTAATACCTACAATGTCTTGTTGCTATCAGCTCGTAAATGTTTATTGCTGACCAAGTGAAAGTAATAGGCAGCGTGTAAAGGGTTTAATTTACAGGGACTTGAAATGTCTTCGTATCTTTTGATTTTTCAAATAGATTAATTTATCAATACCAAATGTCAATTTTTGACATATTCCCGTTGATTGTTGTCATTAAGTTCTTCCCCTCTCTTTTTATCCTACTTTTAGGCTTTTTTAGTCGCTTGTGTATACTTCTACCGTTTCATATATAAGTTACATTTAAAACTGGACACCAATCCATATAACGGGCCATTTATAGGTAAAACTCAATAACCCAGGACCTCATATTTTGTAGGGTCAACGACCAACAGACACATCATACCGAATAGTAATGAATCAACGCGAAAACGTCAGTTCTCAACAAGGTTTCAACGTTGACGTACAAACAAATGGTATAGTTAATAGAGAATTAACCATTAGATATTATCTTGTAGCCGTAGCAATACATCAAAGGATGATAATTGCACTGTCAACCACACAAAGACGCTACAGACCTATCGATTTTGCTCTTCGTATTGATTTATTGGTCTGCCGATGTGTTGGTTATGTAAGATCAGAGTGCCAATTCATATTAATTTTCACATCCACAAATATGAAAATTAAGGCATTTTTGGTCAGTTTGCGATTGACATGCGAATGTGAAAGTTGTTTAAAAAAGTGGCCAAGTGCAAGTCGGACTCGTGTGCAAAGGCTTCCGAACCATTTTTTTTTTAACATGGTTTTTTAACACTATAGACTTCTTATAGGTTTTCCTATAATCTTTAGGTTTGGAGCTATTATTTGCATACTGTTCAAAATGTGAACGGGAACCATGAGTATAAATAAGTTTTTTTATATATCGGGAGTATGTTCCATAGAAATCACGCGGGCGAAGCCGCTGGCTCACGCTAGTAAAATCTATACTAATATTATAAAGAGGTAAAATTGTTTGTAAGTTTGTATGTAGGGGGTAATCTCAGGAACTCCTGGTCCGATTTGAAAAATTATTTCAGTGTTAGATAGCCCATTTATCGAGAAAGGTTATAGGCATATATATCATCACGCTAAGACAATAGGAGCGGAGCATTAATGGAAAATGTGACGCAGACGAAGTTGCGCGGCTCAGCTAGTGTATTATAAAGCTGAAGAGTTTGTTTGCTTGCTTGATCGTGCTAATCTCAGGAACTTCTGGTCTGATTTAAAAATTGCTTCAGTGTTAGATAGCCTATTTATCGAGGAAGGCTATAAGCTATATTCTAATCTTTACTTCTGTCTCTTTTATTAAGAAAGTCAATAAATGTGTGTGGGTCAATGACCGATATTGTACATTACGACGCCTACCATACTTTTTAATAACGTCATTGAAAAGAAAATGACAAAAACAACATTGTTCCAGAGTGGTAATTCTACTAATTTTCACAATCGCATTTCAATCGCAATCTGTCAAAAATGTATGAAATTTAAGGCTAAATTGACAGTTTGCGATTGACATGCGAATGTGAAAATTAATAAAAAGTTGTAGAATTAGCTCTCAGAAGTACTTTTTGTTTAGCAATAGGGTGAAAGTCGATGAGCAGCTCACTCTAAAAATAGAACTCCCTAACTGATTTTAGCTGCCAAGTTACTAAATAATTATACCATGAAGCCAAACCGCCCACATACATCCAAAAATATCAACTAATAAGGAAGTTTTAACAGAAATAATATTCCTTATCCAAAACGATAATTTCTCCCCAATAAATCACTTATAGATTGAACATGGCATTTTGCTTCCGATCCAACATAAATATCTTGCATATCTATCACTTAAAAATAAGTTAGCGTTTATCCTACGCTTTTGATACCGCCATCATAACAAAATGGCTACCAACGAACCAAACGCCAGCTAAACTGAACCGCGTAACTGTAGGCCAAACCATTGACGACTACCAGTTTTTGAAGCTGTGACGGGGGCGTGGAAGATCAATGTGAAATGGTGTTTTGGTGCCATAAATACTCGTTGAGGCTTCAACAATTTTAAGTCAACCGTTCGATAAATTTTGAAAATCACGTATGTGTTTGAATTAAGGTTTAATTTCGAATGTGATTTTCGATTCGGTATTAAATATTTTTTGTTGAACAGTAGCTTTTAAATAGACGTTGAAAGAAGTCGACAGACAGCTATCAAGACGTCCTAATAGGCGTAGCGTATGCCAGAAATAATTTACAAATTACCCCCATGTCGGAGCAGATTTGTGTTTTGGTAATCGTACCGGGTCTTTATAATTTATTTTTGTACTCACTCACATTTATTATTTTTATGTACGATCGAGCTTTAGAAGTTATAAATAAATCACTCGTTAAGACTTGGTTTCCTTTGGCACAAAAAATTTGTTTGTATTTAGACACCTATCAAGCACCTATCGTTCAATATTAACCACCACACGAACATATCGATATTAGTATTTTTTCAGAAAGAATGTCGAACTTGCAATAGAATTCCTATTCCTAAAAAATGGTAGTTGTCTCAAATTCGAAATCCAAACGCGAAACGCGAAATTCGAAGCGTCAAAATACTAGGCCACAGTCGTTTGTTTTTTTTTTGTCTATTTGTTTTTACATTCGAATTTTGAAACGATGAGAAAACATGAAAACTAAAAAGGTGGCATACTAATGAATAATAAGGGTGCATGCGTCGCACACGCCATTACGGCTCGAACGTGACCATTGACTTAAAAGCTGGACTTCATTACACAACGATTACCGTTTTAAACACTGTCTCTTGCAATGAAAATTAAATATGGCAGCTGTGAATCTAAAATTTGTTAAGAGTCCTATTACATTTTTTACGGATATTCATGATTTTTGACGCTGTAATTATCAGCATCAGTAAGATATTTTAATTATTTGATCCTGAATAACGAGAGTGCCAGTCTCTTTCTTGTAAGTTAGAGTTACACATTTTCATTTTTCTTTTCGTGTAATTTACTATAAATATTTTACGAACTCAGTTTGCAAGAAAAAATGTCGGCGATGGAACTTTGACGGTCTAATTCACATTGTTACAATCAATTCTTTTAAAAGCTAAAATAACTAAAAGGTAAGTTGAATGTTTTACTTGTTTATTGGAGTTCTAGAATTTCTTTAAATTCCTTGAGTTTTCACGGAAAAAAACGAAAAGAAAGCCTAATTTAAGCCAGAAATGTCTTGATTCAGGGTCCATTATATTCCAAATAAAAACAATTTTATCAAATAAATTAATATGATATAAAATTTCAATCTACAATGAATACGTTTCATTAGTTTTCGTTAGTCAATATAATTAAACAAAATTACAATAAATACAATTAAAGTACTATACATATATTCTGCGTCAATTCAGCGCGCACGCTCCTCAGTCTCGCGCGAGCGCCCAAATAAACTATAATCCTATTCAGACTAGTAAGTATCACAATTGTTTCGCGGACTAAAGATGTACTCCCAACGCAGACCAACGTAACTTCGTCTATTGCAAACGAGCATTTACGATTCGTAATAGGACTCTTAACATGATATCCGTGTACGTAAGGCAAAGTCCATTTTCAGGAATATCTTTAGCTGGCTCAAGAAATTGTGTTTAAATGAGCCTGGATGATTCTATTCAACGCTCTCACCAGGTTATGGGCCCACCTTAGTGTTTGGTGATTCTTCGGGGTATATCGGTAAAATTAGTTCTTCTGCGAATACGAATATCTCTATTTTTGCTTCATGCAAGGAAACTTCAAGCATAGCCCTTATCATTTTTCACAAAAGTGTCAATTGTTTCTTAATTCAATAATAATTATCCAAATATTTCACTAAAAATGCCCCAATTACCCAATACCTTGCAAGTTGCACCATACTCAACCACTGGCCCAACACAAGTTGCTATGGTAAATTTTCAAGTGGCGTGTGGTTAGCAGCGAACACTTCAGCCTCCTTTGTGCCATACTTAATTAACAAGTTTAGTTACCCACTTAACTGGCGGACTTCGGATTAAGTAACTATTAAACACCGTGTGTGGTTTGGCGAAGCTGAGAAAATCTATTCATAGTATCGTCCTTATTGAGGTTTGAATAGAAATCCCCGGTATGGACAATTTTCTTGGAATTTTCTTCTGGATTTTGTAGTCACGACAAATCAAGAAGTTTAAAATTAAAATCTAACATTAAATTAAAGTTATGCGATGGCATCCGCTGCTTTTATGGACAGCAGTGGTAGTTAAAAATTTTGGAGGACTTCATTCTTAAGAGTCCTATTACATTTTTTACGGAAATTCATGATTTTTGACGCTGTAATTTTCAGCAGCAGTAAGATATTTTAATTATTTGATCCTGAATAACGATAGTGCCAGTCTCTTTATTGTAAGTTGGAGTTACACATTTTCATTTTTCTTTTCGTGTAATTTACTATAAATATTTTACAAACTCAGTTTGCAAAAAAAAATGTCGGCGATGGAACTTTGACGGTCTAATTCACATTGTTACAATCAATTCTTTTAAAAGCTGAAATTACTAAAAGGTAAGTTGAATGTTTTACTTGTTTATTAGAGTTCTAGAATTTCTTTAAATTCCTTGAGTTTTCACGGAAAAAAACGTAAAGAAATCCTAATTTAAGCCAGAAATGTCTTGATTCAGCGTCCATTATATTCCAAATAAAAACAATTTTATCAAATAAATTAATATGATATAAAATTTCAATCTACAATGAATACGTTTCATTAGTTTTCGTTTGTCAATATAATAAAACAAAATTACAATAAATAAAATTAAAGTACTATATATTCTGCGTCAATTCAGCGCGCGCGCTCCTCAGTCTCGCGCGAGCGCCCAAATAAACTATAATCCTTTTCAGACTAGTAAGTATCAAAATTGTTTCGCGGACTAAAGATGTACTCCCAACGCAGACCAACGTAACTTCGTCTATTGCAAACGAGCATTTACGTTCCGTAATAGGACTCTTAAATGAAAAACACATACCAGTGATCATACAAGGATTCCGTTTTCTATGCGGTGGTTCGAAACCCTTAAAGAAATGATAAGAAAATAAGAAAGAAAGAAAACACGATTAGTCTTGAGCATCGACGCCGAGTTGCTAGCCAATCGGTTTTCTACCGGTTGCATTTTTGGGGAATGTGCGACTTAATTGCATAATTTTATTCCACCAACCCCGTTTCATTATCAGACCACAAGACGAACGGCGATGCACCACCGGTACCTACTACATGGTGGGCATCCCACCCATACGCACAAAGCGTTTTGGAAACACATTCATACTGCGTACAGCAAAGGAGTGGAATTCCCTGCCGGAGTCTGTGTTTCCTGATAGCTACAACCTGGGAGTCTTTAAGTCAAGAGTGAATAGTTTAATTCTAGGCAAGCGTCCCCCATCTTAGACCGAATTATCGCTCACCATCAGGTGAGATAGCGGTCAAACGCGTGCATATCAAAAGTAAAAAAAAAAACCGCCAGAAATAGACCTAGTTGTCCAATAACTTGCAAAAATATCGAAGCTAACGAAAAATTTTGTCACTCAGCCATCGTTGTGACATCTAATTTCACAGCTAAATATCTTCTAAACAAAAATCGCGCTACACATTTACTCGATATTCAACGAACCGAGACACAGCCGTTTCTCATAGCATTTAACCTTTTACGTTTTCCCTCGACAATATCGCAGGCTAGACGTTATACTAAATGTCAGGCACCAATGTAAGAGACTCGGTCCCACCGGACCATCCGTGTTAGTTATTGTGAAGCATTTAGAAATGCAGGCATACGGCATAACAGAATGGCAATTCTACTCATTTTCACATTCGAATTGAATTTGCTTCTCAATCACAATCTGTGAAAAATGTATGAAAAGCTTTTTTGACAGTTTTAGAACATTAAGATCAAAGATTGATCAAAAACTTTTAACGGAGGATTTTTAAAGGCAGTAGTCAACTATTCAGACTAAACAACAAAAACATATTGAAAATTAATTCATGGTTTGAAGATTGGTCAGTCATTTAAATTGGTAAATAAAAGTTTGACTGCTCAAAAGGCAAACATAGGCTAAGAAATAATTTTCACTTTTGGGAAAGAATCATCCAAATCCGTTGACAGAAGACGCAGATGCCGCTTAAAACGAACAAAAAAATACTCAGTCAAATTGAGAACATCCTATTTTTTTAAAGTTGATTTTTATAACAGGGTTGTAACAACATTTTGTAACTGTGTCAATGCTGAAGCTCATTCAACCTTGCAGCATACTCCCAACTTTTTGGAACAGTTTGCATTTTTTGCTTTGTGTAGCCGCATAATGACAAAACACAAATAAAGCGACACATGTGACATGGTGGAATCCGACAACTGCGAACACTCCCGAATGCGTTAAACAAGGGAACAACGTGGGTTCGGCACGTGTGTGAACTTTTTATTGCATTTTTTACATAAGTTAGGTTAGGAGATGAAATTAACACGCCCTTTGAATATAAAACGGTGCTTTTTATGTTTTAATGAGGTTTTCAGAAGTTTAAAATAACAGCAGTAGCTAGCTGATATCAATTTGTTACGAGCAGTTTGTTTGTCTTTACGGCAAAAAAGTTAGAGCCACTGAATGTCAGACGATCAGAGTGCCAGTACATCTATTTTTAAAACAATGTTTGCATTCGCATGTCAGTCACAATCTGTCAAAAAAGACTCAATTTTCATAGATTTTTGACAGATTGCGACTGACATCCGAACGCAAACATAGCCAAGAAATGGCCATTAAGAATCTATACTAATATTATAAAGAGGTTACATTTGTTTGTAAGTTTGTATGTAGGGGTAATCTCAGGTAACTACTGGTCCGATTTGAAAAAATATTTTAGTATTAGATAGCCCATGTACATATCTTCACGCTAAGACTAAAAGGAACCGAGCATTAGTGGGTCAGCTAGTTTTAAAATAAATCTAACCAGCCAACATTACGCCGACTGATAACGTGGATTAGTGAGATACCACATATACATAATTCATAGTTAAGCTACTCAGTGTCAAGATGCAGCTAAGGTCTGATTTAGATTTGGCAGCAATCTGCCTCAGCCAGTGAGCCACCAGGTACAGATTGATAGCATGAAATCAGCAGCGGTGATTCTTACCTATTCAATCTTTGACAGACGCTACGGGAAGTCAGAAGTCAGAAACTTTAAACATCAGTCTTGCCAAGGGCATCATATTACCTAGTTAGGTACTGGGTTTTATGATACCTTACGAATAAATAATGATATTCAACTGCAACCAGTTGGGTACTTGTCTTATCGCCGGCTAAGACGTGATTTGCTTTCGACTATTAGCTTGCTGAGGAAAGGGACGAAAGATAGATCTCGTATAAGTAAAAGAGACACATACAACCATAGTCGATAGCTGGCCGTCTACACTGCCGGCGATCGGCTTTTACCTCAAGTTGATCGCAACGACAAGAGCTATCAAAAAATTTACTCGCTCAGCGACACTCGCTCGACGATGCTCGCTGGGCGGTCAGGACTCATCAATCAGCGGTAATTTATACCTATAGTGCGAAACGGAGCGAGTGTTGCGAGTAAAAGCCCGTCGCACAAAAGCATCCGAGCGTTAAAACTATCAAAACTTTTCACTCGTTACTCGCTGCTTGCCAACGCATTTCGAGTTTAAGGCATCGTTCACAGCAAACGTATTAAGTATCTGCCGCTGACTTTGAGTATGCTCACTGCGCTGTAGTCAGCGACAACGCACTACGTTTGGTTCGGTGTGAACAAGAAGTTAAATACCTATATTTTACTAGCTGACCTGCGCAACTTCGTCTACGTCTATAATCGGTTAAGTGGTTTAGGAGTTAGATTTACCATAGCAGCGCCATCTATTGATTACTTACTCAACCCAGTCGAAAGGTATCGACATCTGTTAGAATCATTTGGAGTTAACAAATAATAATTGTGACTGTCAAATAATAACAGACAAATAATTAGCAATAAATTAAAATTGCGACTATAATTTGAGATTTAAACTATCCTATCTCTCAAGTTGGATCGAACTGCACATGGTGTGCGAATTTTATTATAATCGGTTAAGTGGTTTAGGAGTCCATTGAGGACAAACATTGTGACACGAGATTTATTTATATTAAGATATTGAAAAGCGATAAACTGCGAAACGCGTGCTCGCAGTCAGCGGCGGACAATACGTTTGGTGTGAACGATGCCTAAAGCTTTACTCGCTACTCGCTGGTGAGACAAGTGCCTTATAGACTTGGAGTTCAACATGCCGAAAAAAAGGTTCTTCTAAGTACGCAGACTTTATGGCATGGTTACGATTTCAAAATTAGAACAGCCTGTTCTTTTGTAGTCGAATCGCAAACGTTCTAAAATAAAAAAAATGGTCACATTATAAACATTGGAACACTCAAACAAAATGGCGGATAAATAAGAACGATGTCATGAATATCGTGCACACATTTAATAAACAAGTCAGCTTGTCTGTCTGTCGCGCAAGATGACGAGATTGCACTCCGATTCACCCTTTAGGTGTCAAGACGTCATCTCAGATACATTCTTAATGGCAAATAAGATAAGAGGAACAGCTGCCCTGCATATAACAAGATCCTGTTTGTAATGGAATATTTTTTGGATTATTGATCATTTTGATGTAGTATTAAGGACGAGCTAATGTGCAGGTGTAAAAATTTCAAATTGTGTTTAACGCTACTTTAATGCAGTTTGAAATTTGAACTAGAAATTGACAGATACTCAACTTGGAATAAAATTCTTGGAATTTAGAAACTGGGTGATAAACGTTTCGTAGACACTTTCGGCTTAACTATGAAATTTCCATAAATCAAATTATCACATTTTTAATGAAATACCTACATCACAACCCAATCTAAGGGAAAGTACTTAAGGCCGTACCCTGACCAAATAACCTTGAGCATTTTTTCCCTCAATAACAGCGCAAGAGATACAATAGCGAATACGCTCAGAATGTTGAATAAAATCGTTATAAAATCTAGATTTGGTCGTTTGAAAAAAATACTTCTACCAAAATGTTCATAATTAAATTGCCTATCCATTAGTGTAAGTACAAAATCAAAATAATCGTTCGTTTTCGAGAAGATGCATGCTTTCAGTATTTTTTTCTCATTTCTGTGGTTTCGTTGTGAGGAGATTACTTAAACATTATACTTAGTAATAAAAAATAAAATCTACCATTTTGAAGCCAAGATTATGTAGAAATTTAATGTATTTTTTATTAGTTAATATTTCTTTTGGATAAAGAGTAGATAGCTCCAAAAAACTGCACAAAAACGGCTAGCGCTGCGTTTTGCTCGGGGACGCGCCTTAAGAATAATGACAATCGCACAATAGTAGATGTTGAAGCTGATTTTATCCTAACGCCATCTATGTTCCAACGCCGGAACTAAATCACTCCTATCCTTCCGCGCTCCCGAATTCCCGAGGGAGCTCCTTTCCTAGTTTCTAATCTTTCCGTTAGAGAGCGCCACATACCCTCTATTTCGAAGCTTCTACAGTCATGCGTAAAACCGTTTCAAAGTCACTTTGAATCTAATTATGAAGCTCGGAGGTGTTAAACTAAATCTAGTGCTTGTCTAATTCGAGAACTTTTAGGAATAAGAAAGAGATTAAAGCTGTGGATTAGTATGACTGTACCTAACGAAAGTTTCCTGTTAATTTATTAGAGAGACGCGAGAATAGTCGTTAGTAAAATGCGTTTTATATAAGAATAGGAACGTCAATGACCTCTATCCGTCAAATGTCTCTTGAAAAGTAAGGTTTGCATAGAATACTTAGTAGCATATCAATAACGGTTTATTTTACTTTGTTTAAATAAATCTTTAATCAAACTTAAATAAAAAGTTCAATAGTAGTAAATTATCTAAATACCGCGTGTATCTGACATCGACGCACAAACGATTTCCATGGGTCCAGGGCATGATTCTGGACACCCCAGTGTTGGAATTTTTCGTCGGTTCTTTTCTCATTTTTTCATTTTTTGTACCTGTTAACAAAAATAAACGCATTTGTTTTGAGATTTAGGTAGAACGTTTGGAAAAGAAATTCTCGTTAAAAACAAATTTGGTAAACTAAATGAAAAATAAATTATCAGCGCAAATTAGGTACATTTTAGCTGGTTCCCTACCATAGCTACTTTTGATTTTCCAGTACCCTTGTTGTTATTGTTAAAAGATCTAAATCCTGAAAAACACTTTTTTATGTCAAGCATAACATTTTTCTGCGAAGAATCTCGACATTTCTAAGACACAGCAAATCCCATGGATTAATGGGGGCTTTGCCGGTAGTCGCGTCATACCTACTTACTTTATTCTTCACAAAATCTGACCCACTTTTCACAAATGGATTATTTTTTTATGTTTTGTTAATACGGTACTTATTTTTACGCCTGTTGTGAGGACGTAATGGTTGGTGGAATTTAATGATTACTGCTGTGGACACAAAAATACCTTGTTTTTGTGTGACGTCAAAGTACATGACGCTTATACAGCTGCCATAGAAAACAGCGTTTTCGCGAGAGGGACAGATATTTCGATTAAAATAAACATAATTATCTCGTTTTTTTTCGAGCTATTTTGGTTTTGTTTTCACTGTTAGTATTATATAGGTTAAACCATAGCTATAAATTTTTATATTTCTGTGGGTTAAACTTTACCTATGGATAATAAATTTTTTTATCATAAATATTCCTTAGTACTGGGTTAAGTGGTGCCATGTCTTAAAACTGCCTATCCAGAACATTTATTTAGTCAAAATGAACATAAAAAGGAACGACAGAAGAGTATTTTGTTAATACCAAGTCAAATAACCCGGCCTAGCCTAGATTGATGAAATCAAAGGCTGTTTATTAAACTTTCTTATACTGGTGAATGCGTGAGTGACAGAGACAACGCACAGCCGAAACTACTGCTCGTAGAAAGCTAAAATTTAGCTTACTTAGCGAAGTCGAAGTCACAAGCAAAACCATAGGTATTAAATTAATACTAGCGTATGCCCACAGCTTCGCCCACTTGATAAATCATATACTAAAACCTGCCGCAAGAGCCATTGTATCCATTAGTGAAAACAGCATGAAAATCGATGCAGTATTTTTTGAGTATTTCGCAAACTCACAGACAGATGCCGCGGAGGACTTTGTTTTATAATAACTACACTAGGTGATGCCCGCGGTTTCGCCTGCTTGACCAAGTTTATACTAAAAACTTCTCCGAGAGCCACTCTGTTCATTGGTGAAAACAGCATAAAAAGACTTTGTTTTATAATATGTTGTGATCACAGAAATATAAAAAACAGGGAAAAACTTATTTATTATATCTATGGTTGTGATATTATGTAGTGATAGTGATGTGAGCACGATAGTATTTTTGGCTGTTACAACTGTGAAAGAAACACCTCGGATGCCACCTTCCAATTCTCATCTTCCAATGGCAGAAATCACAGACAAACTTTTTGTCAGAATAATATCTTTGACATTTCCAGATTACACAAACTTACAAATTCGGCGACAGAACGAGCCCCAATCAAACGACAAGACCTTTATCAGAATTATCTAGGATTACTCGTCTTTGATCTGGTAATTCCCTTCAACGAATTTATCAGGGCTAATCAAGTTTTCAAATCGGGAGTGAACGATAAAAGAATATTTAATATCATTCTGCGACTTCAATATAAGTGTGAAGATGATTTTTTGTAATGTAATGATTATGGTATTTAGGTCATTCTGTTTCTTATGATTTCGGATTTTTTTAAATTCACAAGCTCTGTTTTACTTGCTTGTCCAGTGTTTTATTTTGCTTTGTCAATCAACTGTAAAAGAAATAATGTGAAAACTTAATTTACCTTTACCGTACAAAATACTTCAAAAACATGACACTTTATTTTAAATACACGGTGTATTAGGTACACCGTGTTTTTAAAAAAAAGTTTCAGAAAGGAACTTTTGTAGGTACTTATTACAAGATCATGTTTTACTATGGGACCAGCGTTCAGAATGCAAATTCTAGTAACATTCGCATCGCATTCGCATCTCAATAGCAAACTCCCAAAAATGTATGTAAATTAAAATTTTTTTGACAGTTTGCGGTTGACATGCGAATGCGAAAGTTGTTTAAAAATAGTAGAATTAGCCCTCTATTTGTGTTTTTAGGGTTCCGTAGCCAAATGGCAAAAACGGAACCCTTATAGATTCGTCATGTCTGTCCGTCTGTCTGTCTGTCTGTCTGTCCGTCCGTCCGTATGTCACAGCCACTTTTCTCCGAAACCATAAGAACTTTGCTGTTGAAATTGGTAAGTAGATGTATTTCGTGAACCGAATAAAGATTTTCACACAGAAATAGAAAAAAAAAACAATAAATTTTGGGGGTCCCCATACTTAGAACTGAAACTCAATTTTTTTTTTTATCGTACCCATGCGTGTGGGGTATCTAAAATGAATGTGGATAGGTCTACAAAAATGATATTGAGGTTTCTAAAATAATTTTTTTCTAAACTGAATAGTTTGCGCGACAGACACTTCCAAAGTGGTAAAATGTGTGTCCCCTCCCCCCCCCCTTAACTTCTAAAATATTTTTAGTCTCCTGTATGAATATTTTCAATCATTGTACCTCCTTAGACACACTACTAAACACACACACACACAGAAACACACACACTACTATTTTAAGACCGAACGTGCTTCTAACGCTTGTTTAAGATCTTACTTCATTACATAAAACGATACCTTTTACGTTAATCTTTCATCTACACACATGAGGCCTTACCCAATCTCGCGTCACCAAAATTGGGTCAGCCCATGAAGCAGCCTTAAAACACGGCTTATCTTTAATGCACCGCTGATTATCATGAGGCCTACCACGGGATTCTGTTTAAAATTCACGTCATCATCTGTCGTGACAGTTACGGCAGTGTCAAAGGCTTTGGACGGCTTGTTCACTCAAACTCACGAGGCACGAGACAAGTTCACGAGACGAATACCAATGGTTGACGGCGTGTGGCCATTGCTCCTTGATTTCGTTAGCTTCCTTGTACTGTTTCTTATTCTGAGAATTTCGGGATCGTTTGTCATGATTTCACTGTCAATCCTCGCGGGTAGGTTTCTAATTGTTGTATGATGGCGGGGCCTTTGTTGTTTTCCACGTGTATTGGGTTTATGAATTGCGGATTTGAAAGCTACACGTTCTAAGGATTAGAATAACTATAACCTTCACACAAGCGACTATTTTAGGAATTATTAGTTCTGGAGTGTGAGTTTTATTTAATCTGTCGTTGTTTTTTTTTTCGTTAATATTGTGCGTTAAAAGTAAACTTTGAAAGTACTACTTAATATGTGACTATACAAACTACTTGTTTTAATTATTTCTGATAAAAAAAACTTCACAATTACCATGGCTATTTTTTTTATTACGTACTTACCTACGATAGCGAAATTAGATGCGTAACAGTTTCTAAATTAGCAATTTTTTTTCCTCCCGCACCTTAATACCTCTATAAATTTCAAAAGCCATTCAGTTTATGGTACTGCATTGTTCCATCATAATGAAAAGCAAACAAGTTATAGCTAACATTGAAGTGCGAGATAAGCGTAGTGCGGTTATTTTTATTTGATAGCCGCGACGAGCCGCCACCCGCCATTCGCCAACCGCTATCCGTCATCCATTCTGCCATCCTACCATCCACCATCCGCCATCCACCACCCGCCATCCGTCATCCGCTTTCCGCTGTAAGCCAACCGCCATCCGACCTCCGCCATCTGCCGTTCGCCAACCGCCAATCGCTAGCCGCCATCCGCCATCTACGGGCACCATCTTCCGTCTCGGGTTGCATCAAATGCAGTGATAGTGGAACAAAATCTGATACCTAAGCTGAGATAAAACAACTTAATTAAGTATTTGCCTCTCTCCTAATAATACCATCGTATATTTTCTAAAGCCATTCACTTTTCGGAACAATCTACTCCATCATGCACCAGACTACACGACATAAAGAAAGCTATAGCTAACAATGAGGTGCGAGATAAGCCGTAGTGGGGTTATTTTAATGTGATTGGCGCGGCCACCATCCTACCATCCACCATCCGCCATCCGCCATCCACGGGCACCGTCCCCCGTCTCGCGTCGCGTCACTGCATTATTAATGCATCCCTTATACGACACACGGATGGAAAATGTGATTAGCAATTTATTACTTGGGTAATTTGATATCTACTGGTCACAGATGCAGTGAGCTTTCATAAGTTTGTTTTTTGATTTTGTTTTTTTTTTTTTTTGCGCCTGTTACGAATTTAGGATTCCAAATGTTCCAATAAAGTTATATCTACAGGTACTTATAACAAATGATATCATAGTAGGTAGGCTTAGGTACTTGTTAAATTTTCCCGTCTTGGTCCTCGTACTTGTTCTCGTAGAATAGTTAATAACGGGATGGCTACCATACCTTCTATTTGCGAGTTTCTGCCAATAACATGCCACCCGCAAGATCTTCAGTTACTCCGTGATCATGGCGCTTGCAACAGTGCCGAAATATCGGAAACTCGCAAACAAAAAGGTACATGGTAGCAATCCCGTTATTAACTATTCTAATGTTAGTGACCATGAAAGTTTAAAACAATATATTGCTCTCGAAGGTCACAACTTACGGTGAGTTTTCTTATCTGTAGTTAACTCAATCAATAGTTAAAATTGTGGTAAAAGTTTCGTTAAAATGCGTTTTAACCGACTTCCCAAAAAGGAGGAGGTTCTCAATTCGGATGTTTGTATTTTTTTTTTTTTTATGTTTGTTCGGTCATAACTCTGTCGCTTGCCAACCGATTTTAAAAATGATTTTTTTGTTTGAAAGGGAATACTTCCCAAATGTTCCCATGATAAGGAAACCAGGATCTGATGATGGCATCCCAGAGAAGTCGAGGGGAACTTTCGAAAATCGTATGGGCAACTAGTGCGTTTGTATTTTACTTTTCTGCGATTTTGCAGTGGTGTTTTTAGGTGTGGGGTACCACTAAAAAGTGAAAAATAAAAAACTTTTTACAAAAAAATACAACCGACTTCCAAAAAAAACACTACAAAGTAAAAAATAACTTTAATTTCGGAAGTCGGTGTCAAAAACGAACAAATTAACAAAAACACCGAGTGCCGAAATTAAAGTTATTTTTTACTTTGTAGTGTTTTTTTTTGGAAGTCGGTTGTATTTTTTTGTAAAAAAACTTTTTACAAAAAAATACAACCGACTTCCAAAAAAAAAAAAACACTAAAGTAAAAAATAACTTTAATTTTGGAGCTCGGTGTTTTTGTTAATTTGTTCGTTTTTTGACACCGACTTTTTTGTTTGGTCTATTTATAATGATTGACTAACAGTTTTACCGTATGTTTAGTTTTGACCTGTATTTTGTTTGACCATTGGTCAAGTTTACAATCGATCGAAAAACGCATTTTAAAGAAATATCTAGTTTAATATCATAGTTTTAATATAATATATTTATATTATATTTTCTGACATTTTTCCAACAGCATCCGCGGGTTTAAAAAGCCATGTCAGCAGAATCATATAAGAAGCACAATATTGAAAGCTGTCAAATATCATTTTATTCTTTATCGCTAACGCACTAAGTTCAAGGTTGATTGGGAAAATTTGACATGACGTGAAACCTGATGTGCTTTCTGATTCAAGTGGCCTTTTAGACCCGTTGGTCTGACTACATGAGTTTGATTATCAATATGCTTGTTACATTGTTGTTTGTTCTTCATATTTTCGGCCCCTATGTCACTGTACTACGCGCTAGCTTCGCAACTAATTATTTCGCTGCATTTAGGAATTCCCTTTGCTGCGTCAAAGTTGGCGAAAATATTGAAATAACTCTTATTCAGGGGCTGCATTGTTGTTTATATTAAAATAATTTCTTTTGTCATCCCATGGCGAAGATTTTCATTAGACTTAACGCTGGGGACTTAATATCAAAGTCTAGACGATCTGCAGTATTTATATTAATATCAGGTATTAATTAATTAAATTATCAGTCTGAAGGTCTCACAGACAACTTCTTTTAGGTTTCATTTGTTTATAGAAATTTTCTGTACGGAATTGTCGCCTGTCAGCGGAAAATCTTCGCTTGAAGCACTTGAAGCATTGATCTGATCACTAAGTATTCTTAATTATATGATATGAAGTATTTCATCAATTGGCACTAAGCGTTTCTAAATGTCTTTTATAATGCGCACAGCAAAGGAGTCATATCAGAGGCCCTTGAGGCGGTTTAGAAACTCTGATACTAGGGTATGAGGGGTCCTTAGATCTTTCTAACCACACGGTAAGAAGAAAAAGAAGAAGAAACAAAGGAGTGGAACTCTCTCTCTCTCTACCTGCGTCTGTGTTTCTAAACGCATGCAACATCTCTTCAAAGTTAGAGTGTTGGGGGCCGAGTCACCCGCGTCCGTAGGAGAAAACCCCGTCAGCGAATCCCTACACGTGGTCCCCGGGTGGTGCTAAACAGGTGATACTAACCGCCTCCGTGGTCTAGTGGTTATACCACCTGATTCAGACCCAGAGGTCCCGGGTTCGATTCCCAGCGGGAGCAAACTTTTTTGCTCGGTTTGGTTGGTGGTAGGACTTGTTCTAAGTCCGCCTGGCAAGCTGCCACCATCATGTCTAAGTCTGTCGCCATAACAACAATGTTATCAGCATTGTTGTGTTCCGGAAGTCAGAGGTATGATAGCCAGTTCCTCTGTGTAAGAGGATTCCGGGTAAAACTCGCTTCCATCTTCGGCCTAATCATCACTTTCCATCAGGTGAGATTTGGGCCAAGAGTTTCCCCGCTTGAAATAAAAAAAAAATATAAAAAAAAGTGAACAGGCGTTTTCTGGGTAAGCTCACTCCATCGTCGATTTCGTCTCTATCATCTTTGACCTAGACTAGAGCCAAGAGCAAGCCTACCTCTAGTAGGTTATCCAACACACAATTCAATAAAAATAACAAATTACGTTGATTGCGTAGCTCAAGATTATTCACAGCGTAATACTTTATGTCAATGCGCATTCCTTTCTTTGCGCTTTTTTCTTGTGCGCACAGCACAGGTCATAAAACTTTTTTGAGTTGTGTGTGCCAGTGCCACTTTATGTCGGGCGCGTTCTCATCGCCTGCGCCTGCGCAACACCACATTTGGAATGTATATTATCTTTCTTTTTTGTTTTTGTTTTTATTTTGGTTTGTGTTGTCTCATATGTTCAGTTTTTGTGCTGCCCCGGCAGACGTCTTTCTGTCAGCGACCGTCGTCGCTGAAAACCAGCGCTGGGGCTCTGTTTCGCACACGAGTCCCAGCATAATGCTGAGCGATGACCGTTTTACGTGGAGGTGACGCATATTGTCCCGATTTTTTGTTATTTTTTAGTGTAGTAAGTGTTGTTTGATTCCTATGCGTCATGCTTGGCGTGAATAAACTAGTTTTCTTTCTTTTCTTTCTTTCTTTCTTTGGCAGCCATTGTGGGCGTGCGCATTATCTCTATTATTGCATTGCATGGAATTTTTAGTTTT
Organism: Ceramica pisi; assembly: GCA_963859965.1. Lineage (NCBI taxonomy): Eukaryota > Metazoa > Arthropoda > Insecta > Lepidoptera > Noctuidae > Ceramica > Ceramica pisi. Next base: position 21,491,485 of record OY982536.1, on the reverse strand, counting down.
TTTTTTTGTCTTTGGTGCGCATAGATAATAAATATTATACTATTACTATTTTAGCTTTGTGCGCGCCACTATTAGTTTACCAACGTGACCTGCGCAACAGTCTGTACATTTTATTACCTATGTTTTTATTTTATTTGTTTGTCGTTTACTTATTTAATTATTATTATTATTTACTCTTTGTGCGATACGTATTATATTTATTTACTTATTATTACTTTTTTATGCTGCTCCGATCGACGTCAAACTGTCATTGGCTGTCATTGAAAATCCATGACAGCCGGCGTTGATAGCTGGTCAGCCAGCCTCTCTACTCTATCTTGTACACGATTCCCAGCATTATGCTGAGAGATGGCCATTTTTCGCGGATTTGACGCATATCTTCCCAATTTTTCATGTGTATTTTATGTTTTTTCTTTTTTGGTATGCGTCATACTGGCCGCAAATAAACTCCTTTTCTTTCTTTCTTTCTAGTAAAAAAATCACTCGATTCACTGATTTTTTATCCGCGACTTCAGTGCTCCTAAGTTAACAAAAATAACTAAAAAGTTCATAAAATTCTCAGTCACACACGCTTCAAGTTAAGACACGCATTCCCCTACAAAACTGAATCATACAACTAGAACCTAGAACTAGATTCGATCAGCGCCAACATTCCACGCTTCGTCGACAATGCTGATGCCTCACCCTTAATTGTCCCTTGGGAAACCGGGCCAAATAAGACAATAGAAATAATTATTAGTCTGATACCGGAGAATTCCGGGCTTTCACCGTGACAATGCGGCCCGCCCTCCCCCATTGTCATGTATGAAAATCTAATTGAAACGAAACGTACAATATAATCTACATAATCTGAGTTTCTCTACACATTATACAAAAATTGTATAGCTGGTCATTTTCAGGGAATGGATTTTGTAAGGATTAAACTTTGTGATATATGAAAAGTAAGTATATTGTAAATAGCTGTAGGTACCTATACTGGTATTTTTAATTACCGTTCAAAGCTTATCTTGAACAAAACCGCGCATATTTGAAAAATTAATTATTTGAATCTGTCTCGGTGTCGGTTTTTTCAGAAAAGCTTTTAGTTCGTACAAATTGTATGTTACCGATTTCTCTCCGTCCCGTTCTCTGTCCCGTTAGGGACAGGAACCCAGATGTGTTTGGACGGCGCTTTACTGGGTTGTTTGGTTTGTTATACGAGCTCGTGGCTATATTAACTGCCACATGGGTTCTTCGAGGTTAAGCAAATCTTGCCAAAGCTGATCCTTGGATGAATTACCATTCTTTTCATACTGTAACTCCTCCTTGTCTAGTAAAAACACATCTCGTCTTATCAAACCATTTAGGCTGCGTTTCCACCAGAGATTTGCGATGGAAATGTGTCGTACGAGGATGTCTAGCTGTGCTGTGAAAATGTGTGGGTGTTTCCACCAAAGCTGTGCAATGAAAATGTGTGGTGCGAGGATGCGTTACGAAGCTGTGAAATGTGTCGAAGGGGGTGCGGTGTAGTGCAAGTGGAGGAACGCGAACGCCTGCCTGCCGCTCACGTCTCGCTTTGCTGTCGTTAGCACTTGTAGTCGTACGCATGTCGTACGGTTGCGTGGCATAATGGAAGCAAAATTAACTGGCTGGTAGAGTATGCGCAAACTTCGCAACACATCCTTCTCAACATACATTCCTCGCAACACACCCTCGCACACATCCCTCGTACACATCGCTCGCTTGTTTGTTTTGCACAAAAATCTAGCTCCACTGAGCCGTTTCCACCAGAGCTGTGCTGACCGAGGCGAGGTAAATGAAGCGATTCTATTGGTTCATTACAAACACATTCCTCGCTACACATCCTCGCACATCTCTGGTGGAAACGCAGCCTTAACCCGGCTGTCATTTGAACATCTCATCCGTCGTTACAAACAGTCAAAAGCCAGAAAATCCGACATCAGTATTGTCATGGAGTATCGTTTTACTTCTTCGTCTTCTTTTTAACGTATGAGCAGTAAGCTCTAACGACCCCACACACCCTAGTGTCAGAGTTTCTAAACCGCCTCAAGGGCCTCTGACATGGTTTAACGACTGCCATTTGGCGGCCGGGACCACCGGCTTATACGTGCGTTCCGAAGCACGGAATCAACCCAGTAATCGTTTTACTGGGTTGTGGAGGTCAGATAGCCGCTTCATCACCCGCATAGACTGGAATTCGACCCCAAATCGGTTGGAAAAAGACTAAGCAGATTGATGTTGACATAATTTAATAGAAACGATAATATTGTTGGTGTATTTATGTTGTTGCAATTCTTGGTCTCCAGACCAGGACATATTCTAAAAACTCATACAATTTAGAATTTCAATTGTGACAGGTAGTAGAATGACACACTACCAGATCCACTTGTTTTAACATGAATTACGAATGCAATAAGTTGGCAAAGTTGAATCACCTGCTAAAAAAAAATATTCCGTGCTTCGGAAGGCACGTATAAGCCGGTGGTCCTGGCCTTCGAATGGCGGTCGTTAAACCATGTCAGAGGCCCTTGAGGCGGTTACTCTCACACTAGGGTGTGTGGGGTCGTAAGACCTTACTGCCCAGACTATAAGAAGTTGCTAAAGCAAAAAAAAGCTACTTCAAAGTAACTTTATCAGACCACTAGCTGACCCACGCAACTTCGTCTGCGTCACATTTTCCATTAATGCGCGGCTCCTTTTAGTCTTAGCGTAATGATAATTATGTAGCCTATATCCTTCCTCGATATATGGGCTATCTAATACTGAAAGAATTTTTCAAATCGGACCAGTAGTTCCTGAGATTACCCCCTACATACAAACTTACAAACAAATGTTACTTCTTTATAATATTAGTATAGATTAATTGCGACTAAAAGTCACCTCTACACATCATAAAATACTTCAAATTCGAAAGTCTCTTCAGCACAAAAACCGCTCGTACAATAAATTCCGTTCCCTGACCGCGAGCATTTCAGGTGTCCACCGCTGTCACTCTATAAACAGTACATAAACCCGTCCTAGTTACCGGCTACTGTTTAGCCACAGTACAACATGAAACGGTATCGCAACTAGGCTAGTCTAGAGATAATAAGGGGTGCGAAGTAAAAAAAAAGAGGTTTTAAAGAGCTGTTTCGGTATAAAGCGACACTTGACCAAAGGCCATCCAAGTTCTCACGTTGACTCAAATTAGGCGTGCCACGACTCAGGAAGAGGCAACTCATTATTTTAGGCTTTAGATACCGCTAAGTTGCAAAGTATCTTTACCAATGACTCTTGAAAATTAGGGCCAATTCTTCTAATTTTTAAACAACTTTCGCATTCGCATGTCAATCACAAACTGTCAAAAAAGCCTGAATTTTCATACATTTAATGACAGATTGCGATTGAGATGTGAATGTGATAATTAGTAGAATTGACCCTCAGTTGAAGATAAGGCTGACAGTCTGATGCTACTAAAGTGGATAACCAGTTTTAGGTTTGTAAACCGTAATTTCTGAATAAATTACAAGCACTGCATCTACATAAATCGATGAGTGGGCTATGGGGCTGCATTGTACAAGAGTGTTAATGAAAGTGAGGTTTCGATTAATTTAATCTACTGATTATCAAGTATACTGTGGCCTGGCTCACCTGCTGCCACTAACTAATTTTATTAATTTTAATCACCACGTTTCGCGTGTCCAACTTCATTAACTCTCACCTTTTGATATATGGACGCCACTGAAATAACTACCAATGGTAGTTTGATGAACTTTTATGGGGTTCTTAATTTTTTTTTCGTTATTTTTTCATGGTAATTAAAAGTGATACATTATATGTTCTGCGATATGTTTGCTACAGACTAGACTTAGTGATTTATAGAACATTGCTTATTAATTACTAAAGAAATTAATTACAAAGCTGCTTTACTAAAAACTCGTTCTGCTTAATACAATAATGTTTTTTTTTTTTGTAAAGTTAAGCTAGCTTATAAAAATATAAGCATTAAGCATGAGATTGATGCGACATAGACCGACGAATTGCCATACTTATGTAGCAGATGGCAGAAAATTGCTCGCAGAACAAACAGACGATGCGGTCGAATGGTTTTGAAGTAGCAATCGTGGCGGAAGACGCAGCAATTGAAGGCCCACAAGGTAGACCAATGATGTGGCGACACTTGGGAGGCCATATCCAGCAGTGGATGTCTTTTGGCTGAACTAATGATGATGAAGATCTTGCATAATAGCTTGGGTTTTTATTCCTGATGAGGCCAATATTGATTTTGATCTCGCCTGATGGTAAGCGCTGGATACGGATGGAGCGAGTGAGCCCAGAATTGATCTATTAACTCTTAACTTGTTTTGAAGTCAGAAGAGTCATAGATCTAAATTAACTTTATTTTTTATAACTTTACATAAAACACCAGAAGTGTTTTAGGTAAAGTTATAAAAAATAAAGTATATTATGTTCAAAAGTTCCTTCTTCAAGTTCTAGATTTATATAATCCTATTTATCCCATGAAGCTATTGCTAGCATACAAAACTGATTCACCCTACACTCTCCTTTTAAAGTCTCATTAAAACTTGTATGAAACGATAAGGATTATTGTTAATGAGGCCCTTTATGACGTCGCAGTCCCGAGCTACCGTTTAAAGTAGAAGGGGCGTATCGGCCCTTTTACGGAAAATGTGATCCTATAAGGGTTCCATTTTTTTTTGAAGTTCGGAACTCTAAAATTTAAATATTTACATCGAAATTGGTAAAATAATGCTCACCTCGTTGTAGAAGTTTCTAAATTCGAATTAAACTAGTGGAAACTTTCATTTCATCTAGAAAATGTAAATTATTTCAGATCCTTTCGGAACCTACTAAGTACTAAGCCTCTTCTCTCCGATTGTGTGTCTATCAGCGAGGTGTATCTTATGTTAAATCAAGTATATATTATGTTAGTAGGAAGTGGTGAGGGGCGGGCGTTTTGGGAGACTGTCTTCTTTAAAAACTTGGCCTTCAAAAAGTGCTGGCTCTCAACCTAATTTGAATAAATGACTTTTAAATTTTGAATTTCTTTGAGTATGTTGTATCAAGAATAAATATTATATATAGTATAAGAATAAAACATTGGATTATGACATTACATTAGAATTAATTTTATTGACATACATTTACTGATTTGAATTTATATTTATTTTAAATTAATATTAAATTAAATTATTAGATTTTTGTGATACATCTATTGTTAAAACCACTGTTCGACACAAATGAGAATTTGTTGATAAATAATAAATAAATTCTGTACTAAATTCCAGGTAGACAGTTGAAATTTTCAATGTGTCACTATTTATATTAGAGGAAACGTGATTTTTTCGGGTGGAACGGCACACCTCGTTTGCATGTCCGACTCGCACTTGGCCGCTTTTCATATATTTTCTCCTTTTTGTGTATTTGTCAGAAACGCCGTTTTGCATTTGGCGGCAGCATGGTTTATGACGTCACAGTTATGATGTTTTTATGGCACACAATGGCTTGTTCGTCCAGATAAGTCCGGGGTGGATTTATGGGACATGCGACTGTAGGTTTTAATATTTAATTCTGGCCTGATTAGAGTTCTTGGTAATTTAATTTAGATTTCAATTTTTCAACAGGATTTTTTTTTGTTTTCTTTTTAATTTAGAAATAGAGACTTGGAAATGTCAGGTCGAAATTAAATTACGGGGAATTTTAATAATCAATTTATTTTTTGGCGTTCGCCTATGCTTTGCAGGTGCAATGAGGGTAGGTAGTGTTACCATAAAATATTAATATAGTTCTAAATTGTTTCGATATCATAGCATGCATAGATCATGTTTTCGTTTTCTCAAGAAATTAGGCAAAAATAAAGCTAATTTATCTTAAAATTTATAGTTTTTTAAGGATTTAACAAGAAATCAGTCAGGGCTTTTTTAAATAACCAGATTTAAAAAACACCATAAAATAAACGACTATGTGTGCTCTAAAAATATCATAAGATATCTAATCTTCCCAAAACGAAACTTAGGGCCGATTTTCAATAGTCAGATAATATTTAACTGAAGAATAAATATGGCTGCTTGACATATTTTCTATGCAAAAGCTGTCAAACTGTAATTTTTATTCCTGTGATAAAATTTATCTGACTATTGATAAATCGGCGCTAAACAAAAGAACAAAAATTTCATCGACGCAAAAAACAAAACACGACCGAAATACTTTCTCACAGTATCACGCACTAAATCCGACCTAAAATTACTGAAAACGATTAATAACGTTGTTTATCAAAACGCCAACACTTTTGATATTGTGATAACGAAAACACGCGAACGAAACAAAAAGAAATAAAAGACACATTGTAGGATGAATTGTATTCGTTAGTTACCTTCATTATTATTCACCCTTTCAAAGCCTCCCAAGGGTTTTTGGGACATAAATCATGGTTACCTTTGGAATAACTATTCCTAATGAATAGTTAACGAAGGATCAAGTGCGGAAAAGATAATCTAAGTTATGTTTTCATTTTCATGCAAATGAGAAGGGACTTCTTCCCTGTAAACGAAAATTGGTATAGGTACTACCATAATATCCGACCCAAGATCGCGCATCGATCGACGTCTGGGGGGCTACTCTCTAAGCCCGAAGTCCATAGTGTCTGGCTTAGTTGGCTTACTTTTAGTCTTGAACCGGACCTAAGAATCAATGACAACACGACGTGACAGTCACTGTTAATTCGTGTTGTCATTAATTCTTAGTAGGTGATACGCAGCAGAATACGCCCGAAACTACGGGACTTCGGGCTAAGAGAGTAGCCCCCCCAGACGTAGGTCAGTGCGCGATCTTCGGTTGGATATTATAGTAGCCCCCCTGTTTGTTTCTTCGGGTTATACACTCCAGTACCTACCCTGACACAGATTGTTGTGTGATTATGATTCTAATATAATTCTGATAAAGATGCTTTTTTGGACCTGTTGGACCAAAAACTTGAATACTTAAATGATAAATCTATACTAATATTATAAAGCAGAAGAGTTTGTTTGTTTGATTGTTTGGTTGAACGCTTTAATCTCAGGAACTACTGGTCCGAATTGAAAATTCTTTCAGTGTTAGATAACCCATTTATCGAAGGCTATTATATCATCACGCTAAGACAAATAGGAGCAGAGCAGTACTTCTTCTTCTAAAATCTTCTTAAAACTTAAAACTTTTTATAATAATCTAAGTTCATCACAACTGAAAATTAAAATTAATTTATCACTTTCAATACAAAAGCATAGTACGTAAACAAATCATGAAGCTCTACGGATTAAGAAAGCATGGTAAGGATTTTATACTTGCGAGCCTTTTCACAACGAGGCAATTTTCCTCCTAACCACTTTTTTCTTAGCTATAGCCTCCAGCAAGACACGTGTACGAAACATGAATACCAAATCATAACAATGAATATCACATTCTTTTTTACATGACGAAACGGAATCCTGATCAAAAGAAATTGATAGGAATTCCCTACTGATACCCCGTAGATGCTTTGGGTAAATATTTTATTTTCTGTGTTTGCTTTAGAGGACATGTAATGGAGGTTAGTTTCCCATTTCCTTCTATAACCAAAATTATACAGGGTTATTTGTAAAACACCAGAAACCTCTTAGGCAGTGAAAGTACACATGATTATAAGCAACTTTTGTTTTGGTAAAACTCCGAAATCTCGAAAAAAATATCAGCTGTTTCATACAAAATGCAGTATTTAGCCAATGAAAATGTATGAAACAGCTGATATTTTTTTCGAGATTTCGGAGTTTTACCAAAACAAAAGTTGCTTATAATCATGTGTACTTTCACTGCCTAAGAGGTTTCGGGTATTTTTTCAATTTCCCTGTATAGTCATAGGTTTTTCCCGAGACTTGACTCGTATTAAAGTATATCCGTCTCCAAGATCCATCTATCCAATCATGTATCAGAATTCATCAAAATCGTTTCGGCGACATCAAACACCATCACTATTACTACATATTATAAAACAAAGTACTCCAACGCGTCTGTCTGTCTGTCTGTCTGTCTGCCTGTTCACGATATACTCAAAAACTGCAACACCGATTTCACCAATGGATAGAGCGGTTCTCGAGGAAGGTTTTATAGGTAGGTACCTAGGTATATAATTTGTCAAGCGGGCGAAACCATGGGTATCATCTAGTTTATAATATTATTGTAGTGAGCACCTACAAAGATGAGGAAACCTTTCCAGTTTTCTAAATAAGAGAATTGTAATCAAAATATCGCTTCTGACCTTGATCTAAGAGCATTTTTCATGTACAAGCAATTTTTCTTTCGGCCTCATTAATTTCGTTACTTCCAAACGGTTGGACAGCAAAAATGTTCGATGATTCGCAGATATCTACAAGGCCACTTGCCCGTTACTAGTACAAGGCCTTGATATAGGTAGGGCAAACACTTGAAGGCCACAAAATGGGATGACAAAATGTTTGCCGTAGAAAAAGGTAAACGACACCGATATTTTGGCAGGTAAGGCTCTGAAAGCGACCCACACAAAATGGCGTATGTAGGAAGAACCTCATTTTATATACTACTAGTCTTGTACAATAGCTAATGGTTATTTCTCAAATGATCAAAGAACGACGACAAGCGAAAAGGGTTTATTGATATAATGTTGTTGTATCGAAGAAAATCACAAGCGATTTCCACTAAACTTTTTTAAGTAACATGTAGAAGTAGTAGAATTTAAAGGAATAATGCGACTACCTACACTTTCAGACCTTTTTCTACGAATTAAGGTTGCCAACTGCAGATCCGTCACTAGCTCAAGTGTCTCCAAGTTAGATTGATGCCACCATTTGACTTTTGTTCAACCCTTGGTTCGATTTTGGTCACGTAAGAAACTGTAGTGTCATTCTGTTGTCAATTGTAGTCTGCTCCGATCGACGTCAAACTGTCAACGCCGGCTGTCACTGAAAACCAGCGCTGTGGCTCTGTCTCGCACACGAGTCCCAGCTTTATGCTGAGAGATGGCCGTTTTGTGCGAACTTGACGCATATCTTCCCAATTTTTCATGTATTAATTGTAATTTTTGTGTATTTTTGGTATGCGTCATACTGGCCGCAAATAAACTCTTACTCTTTGTGTCTTTCTTATTCAGCAGGGCAATTCTAATGAAATCTCAAGGTGTAAACTCGGATGAAGTCCATCTTGTTTGTATGAATTGACAGCCTAGTTCTCTCTTCATGATCACTTCACTATATAGACACACACGGTGAGCGGTTTACTGAATCACATTACTGCTCCAATTTCACCGTGAATACTAAGGTGAAGTAATGTTGAAGTGAGCTGTCTTAGCTTTAGAAGCTTTGGAAGGAATTACACACTCACTTCACCTAAATTTTCACGGTGAGTTGTTTACAGAATAAATGAGCTGGCTATCTTACACACATCTTATAAAAACATCGCCAGTGCGATAAAAAAATACTTTCGCAAAAATATTAATAATAAATATTCGTACACCTTTACATTAATAAGCGACCCGATAGCCGATAACGTACCCTTTACATCCACTTTATCAATAACTTGCCACCGTAGGCCCTTTAATATAGCCAGGGTGTTCGGAAGTGGAGATATCCCGAATATTTTATTCAGTGAGGTAAAGAGGCTGACAAAGAAATGCGAGTTAGATAGCTGCCTAAATAAACTGGGAGGTACCATCGGTTTTCAGATAGTTGAAATAACTTTCTTATGAAGAAGGTTGCTCGGTTTTGTGATAGATGTTTTGGTGCAAAGTTTGAGTACACACTACAAGAGCTTTTTTTAATAGGAAGTCATCATATGACATCTCCTTCTCTGAGGGAGTGACTCTTACTGACTAAAACCCACCCGTGTTAATACAAAAATCGTTTGCGTTCCAGGGCTGCGGTTTTTTGGATAATTTTGCAACTTTGGACTATAACAGGGGTCCACTCTGGCATCTATACTAATATTATAAAGCAGAAGAGTTTGTTTGTTTGGTTGAACGCGCTAATCTCAGGAACTAGTGGTCCGATTTGAAAAATTGTTTCCAGTATTAAATAGCCCCTTTATCGAGGAAGGTTATAGGCTATATATCATCACGCTAAGACAAATAGGAGCAGAGCAGTAATGGAAAATGTGACGCAGACGAAGTTGCGCGGGTCAGCTAGTCTTCAAACAATCATGATTCCAATGGAGATGAAGCTATACGCTTAGCTCTATACTTCAAATTATTGCATTCTTTATTTCAGCTGAAAGACGTCCTGGACATAGGCCTACCCCAAGCGTTGCCACAACGACTGGTCTTGTGCATCTCGCATCCATCGGCTACCCACGACCTTAACCAGGTCATTGGTCCACCTTGTGGGAGGCCTTCCGACGTTGTGTCTTCCGGTACGTGGTCCCCACTCCACAACTCGGGGGCCGAGTCATCCGCGTCCGTAGGAGAATACCCTTTAGCGAATCCCTACACATGGTCCCCGGGTGGTGCTAAACAGGTGACACTAACCGCCTCCGTGATCTCGTGGTTATACCACCTGATTCAGACCCAGAGGTCCCGGGTTCGATTCCCAGCGGAGGCAAATTTTTTGCTCGGTTTGGTTGGTAGGACTTGTTCTAAGTCCGCCTGGCAAGCTACCACCATCATGTCTAAGTCTGTCGCCATAACAACTATGTTAACAGCATTGTTGTGTTCCGGCAGTTAGAGGTATGATAGCCAGTTCCTCTGTGTAAGAGGATTCCGGGTGAAACTCGCTTGGTCTTCGGCCTAATCATCACTTTCCATCAGGTGAGATTTGGGCCAAGAGTTTCCCCGTTTTGTATATAAAAAAAAAACACTTTTCAGCACCAACCGTTCAGCGAGCAATGTGCCAGTTTAGTTCGGCGATTCTTCGGGCTGTCGATAACCTTGGTTCTCTCTTATATCATAATTCCTGATTCGATCCCCTAAGGAAACTCCAAGTATTGCCCTTTAAGTGACTTTAAGCCTTCTGATGAGGCCCATTGTGAGCGACCACGTTTCAGTTCCACTGTGTGACCATAAGTCATCACTGGCAACACGCACTGGTCATAGACTTTCGTCTTGAGATACTGTGGTGTGTGGGACGAGATGATACTACGCAACTTCACGAACGAATTATGACATTTGCACGTAATTATAGGTTCCCTGGACTTGAAAGTGGCCAATAACAAGTCAGTCGAGGTGGCTACATACTGAATTCAAAAAAAATAAGTAACGGTCATTGGACACGAAAATGAGGATGTTCAATGAACCAAGTAAACCCAAATTTTACCCTTTTTTTTCCTTTATTTATCAATTAAACAAAAGAGTACCTCAGGATTAGTCGTATGAAATAGCAACCAAAAACCACGAAGGATTGAAGTTTGGATTTGAGTATATAATATAGTATTTTATTGTATGTATGGTTTATTATTTATTCATTTTTGTATTAATTTTACTATAAGTCGTGTTTCTGGTTTCTCTTTATCCATATTGCACCTACCACTATTATTCTCTGCATCACCCAAAGGTTGACTGGAAGAAAATGCCTATGGCATTAAGTCCGCTTCTGTACATGTGTGTGCGTAAAGTAATAAAAAAATATTTATTTATTGTTATTATTTATTTAACACTTTAAGCACAAATGTACAGAGGCGGACTTAATGCCATAGGCATTCTCTACCAGTCAACCTTTGGGTGATGTAGATACAAATAGTGGAAGGTGCAATATGGAGAACAGAAAAGCGATTGATATTAATATACAAACATACAAAATACATACATATTATATAAACTATACATATTACATATAATATAACAACATTATAATTGGATTCAATTTTGATTGATTTTATTTGAATTTTGATTGAATTATGGTTTTAACTTGTGTTTGTGTTTTAGTAGGTTATGTGGCTAATGCTGGTTAAAACGGTATGAAGGTAAAAATGTTTTATTTCTCTATTGATTCGGCTCATACGAAGATTATCTGGCGCGAACCGTAAGCCTTGATATAAGCTCGGACTTAGGACGACAGAAAAGTGGGACACTTTCATCAATTCGATTGGGCGAAAGCTGTACTAAAACCCCGTTCCATTTCTGTCAATATAGATTCTAATTTTATTTTTTTATTAATATAAAATTATATTAAATAGTCACGTGATGATCGGATCAGTTCATGTCCTAGATTTTGACATAATATGGAAAGCGATAGATGAGGTCTGCACTGAAATCAAAAGACGCTTGTTCAGAGTTAATTTACAGACTGAAACAGGTGGTAGGGAACACCTATGTCAGTACAGAGTTGCACACTTCGGCTATTTTAGTATTAAATATGGAGGATGCTTTTGTCTCGCGCTGTATCACACTGATGGCTTTCATGCCGTCATTCGCAAAAAAAACGGCATCCCTGATCTGCAGAATGCGTGGCAGCCGCAATAAAATCCTGATGGCTGTAGCGGACAGGATCTCATCCCCATTGTGGAGATCCTTAGTTCGGAGAGTCATTTAATTTTAATTTAAAGTTTAATTTTTCCGTTTTTGTATCATTTCTCATGTGAGTACTATGGATTTTTGCTATTCGAAATAAATAATATTTTATTTATTTATTTTGTTACGTCTAATTTAGATATCACCAACCTGCAGTACCTACGTTTGATAGTCCGTTGGTGAAGAGTTTTAGCAGCATAAGGTAAAAGTACTGTAAATTAGTACTGAGATTTATATATCTGTAGAATGCTGATAAGCAAGTTTATTTATTTTTTGGGACAAGCCCGCCACACGTTCCCCACCACTGCAACTCCTGAAATCCAGAATCAACAGTGGCGACCACCAGAAAAACGACGAGCTAATGAAGCCGACGAGTCCCGGAGAAACTATTCAACTGCCTTGGATCCCGCATCGAAATTAATCAGAAAGTACAGCGGAGAAGTAGGAAAAAAATAAATATGATTTCCACTTCACAGCGAAGTCTTAGGTGAAGTAATGACGTAATGAGCTCTCAATCTTTATAATCAAGATGGAATGACAGTTCGAATTGGAATGTCATTCCATTTCCACCTGAGTTTTCACGGTGAGAGGTTTCCAGAATCGACCGATTGTGTTTGTTACAAATGTGAACTAGCACCTTATTTTATCCGGGATTCCCAGCTTTTTGTCAGCATTAATTTAGTTTCAATATCTCACGATTAAATTCGAATTTTGTTCTCGATTTAAACTTGAAAATTCAAAACTAAAGCATTTATTTCAATTAAACCATTTTACAGGCACTTTTGAATTGTCAATGTCGGTCGGTCCAAAAAGATGAAGCTATTTGCACGTTCCAAAGTGTAGATCTCTATGGAGAAGAACGTGCAAGAAACTCCACGGACACTCTTTTAAAAATAATAAATTTGTTACAAAGTTTTTTTTACATCGCGTTGAAATTATACACACATGTGAGAACGATGTAAAAGACGAGCATGATAAATACGTCCGGGATAAAAAAGGAACAATTAAAAGAAATAATTAAAATAAAAAATGGCAGCAGAGAAATGACCAGTCCCAACCGACGGCGCCTGTTTACGAACATGACGCATGCGCCAGGCCCATTCGTCTCAACCCTTTTGAATGGAACCGAATGATCATAGGCATACGACACCATCAGCTAGGCTTTTGAGTGAGCATGACACTCCCAACCGCCAGGGTATACCTACTTGAGTCTACATTGTATAGACTCAAGTCTCAATTCATCATGGCAACACACACATATTTAGAAATTTTGCTACTATTGATTTATATAATTGACGCAGAAAACAATGATAGTATTGGTGCGAAGAGAAGGTTATTCCGTCCCGACCCATGCCCCAGGCGTCGACATTATTTATTTAACCCACTCAAAGGAAGACCAGTTAGATAATATAATAATTCCTTCCGATCCCCATTGAAGACACAATAATCCTTGAAACAGGATTATATAGAAAATTAAAATAGTAACGTGAGAGAAACTGCTAATTGATTTTAATATTTTAACAGTTTCATTTTTCCTTTCCTTGTTTCTTCGTGTCGGATCATTTTTTGCGAGCTTTCCGTTTTGGAAATGGGTTGCCCAATTCAAAAATATTAATAGAATTAATTTGGGCCTGAATGTTTGAGTTCCAGATAAGATAAGATTTTTTTTTTTGTTTAAACATTGTATACATACAAGAGAATGCTAAGAGTGCTAGTTTTAGTATACAGTTTATTTTTGCCATTAAGTTTATACTAGCGTTTATTATAGCTTATGATGTCATAAAGTAGCTTACACCAGGTAATAAATAGAAATCAAATCTATTAACCAATTTTAAAATTTCCTGACACAAAAAAAGTTAAGCGCCAATACATTGGCTCTCACGGTGCTTGCTTATTTTAACTTTGTGTGTTTGTAGTATGTTCGTTAAATGTAATAAAGGATATAAGTGCTTGGTTCCTTTGATATACACTTTATTTTATAAAATGCCAGATTTTTGGCACTATTTAAACACCAACCCCAGGGTGTATTTTTTTACAAATCTTGGTATTGTATCTTAATGTATTCTTGGCAACCAATCTATACTAATATTATAAAGCTGAAGAGTTTGTTTGTTTGTTTGAACGCACTAATCTCAGGGACTGCTGATCCGATTTGAAAAAATATTTCAGTGTTAGATAGCTCATTAATCGAGGAAGGCTATAGTCTATATATCATCACGCTAAGAGAAAAAGGAGCGGAGCATAAATGAAAAATGTGACGCAGACGAAGTTGCGTAGGTCAGCTAGTTTTCACATAAAATATACCAGATAACTTGAATATTACCAAATAAAATTTGAATAACCTTTAAATTGTTTCAAAACCGATTGACCTTCTCACACTAAATTTAAAAGCCTATAAAAATGTTTAAACTATAACTAAGCCAGTTCGGGTCTCAAAAGCCTAAACATAAACTTTTTTTACTCTGTGGCAATTCCTACCCAAAATCTCTGGAAGCTGAGTAGTGTTATCTACTTAACCAGTTTCAGAGCCCGTAGTTAGTAACCATCCAGGTAGGTCGAACTTGAGTAAGTTAACCTAAGCTCCTAAAACTATTTGTGCCACTAATCTTTTTAACGGTGTTTGTAAGAGTTCCAGATATTTGGGACATAAATTGTGTCTAAAAGATCCTATTCGACGGTCAACCTACTACTATTTCAATGATCATAAGGGATACAAAACATCTCAACTGTGAGCGGTGAAGTAGAAATACTAAAAAATAGGAATCCATATTATGCTTCAATCACATTTTGGACACAAACCATTATTTGTAGGACCTGGAGACGTTCTCCGCCAGGGTTTCGGAATATTTTCGGAAGAGTCACCGCGGCCCTGGAACGCAATGGGCATTAGGAGGAACACGGATTGGTTTAAGTCAATAAGAGTCTGAAACTCCCTTTAACTTTTCCCAAAGCAGTAGGAGTCATTTGATGATTTTCCGTCCACAAAAAAGTCTAAGAGAAGCCTTGTGTCCGAGATGGGCTTATACCTACAAACTCCTTCCGCAGTGCTATTCTGTAACAACATTTTCGTGTCTCGACAGCGGAATCCGAGGTGAGTTTCAAATTCGTATAAATATAAGACCATAGGATGTGTGAAATAAAGTTCACTTTGTAAGCTTAGTCACTCAGGTGAAGTCGATATCGAAATGGTTATTTACAGAATAGACTAGCAGGCTCCTTCTGGGTAAGCTCGCTCCATCGTAGACTTTGTCTCTGTTATCTCTGACCAAGACTGAAGTCAAGAGCAAATCCATCTCAAATAAAAAATAAACGGGGTAAATAGAATTGCAGGGGTGAATTGAAACAAAACTTGGTAGGAGATGTTTACTTTATTTAAATCTTATAAGCGGCATTTACGGTATCTAATTTTATTGAAATAATATTTAAAAAAAAAACAAAACTGCTTTCTCACAAAACCAATAATGTGATTTTAAAGTGAAAATTCCTGTCAGTTTTGTTTCGATTCACGCCGTTTGACGGTATGACATGTGTGCTATGTTTGAATCAAATAACATTCAAATCATTGACTGTACAGTTATTTACAAAACATTATTGATAGAGCAACGATTCCAATTTGATCGATGATGCCTCCAAGACTGCAGAACAAACGATCAGCTGAACTAAATTGTCGTTTCTTCTGCAAGTGACAGTTGCACTGTTGACAATAAAATGGTGCAGTTGATCGATTATGCGATCATTTAATATACCTGTTATGAAATTTACAAGGTTATAGTATAGGTGGATAGCTGTCACAGTCTAACAAGCAATGAAATACATATACAGATAGCAAGATAATTTGTTATCCTTGTGAGAAAGTTTAATTTCAAAAACATCCATTTTTGAATTGTAAAAGTCAAGAATATGAAGCTAGTTCTACCGCTCTGGTATTATGAGCAGTAAGTATGTTTTGCCACAAAACTCTTTCTGGTCACTGAGTCTTTGTGTACCATCTTATAATTCGTGAACGTTGACATTTGTTAGACATTGTGTTTCTTCCACAAGATCGTGAACGGTCAGTATCAATGTTGCTATTTTCCTGAGAATATGCCTTTAAAGGTTCCCCGCATCTATCCTCGAGTAAAAATTATATTTTTCACACTCTGACTGTAAGAACTAATTTGGGTCGATAAGCATATCTCCGTAGAATCGTTAATGAGTACCACTCTCTTATAACGATAATACCCGATCTTGACGTGTTCCACGATAAGATTTAAGCAATTTTAATTCAATTTTAAAAACAGAATTAAAAAAGTGTACCCTAATTAAATCTAAATATTTTGTTGTTATTTTAGTTCATTTCATTAGTAGTAATAATTTTTACATCTCCATTGTATTATTATTTATTTATTTATATATGCTTTATTGTACAACACAATATAAAAAATATAATTATAAATGGTAAAAAAATGAATGAATGGTAAATGGTGGTATTATATTGGACATTTCTATGATATTATATTGGACATTTACACTGTAGGTATTCATTGTTAAATTTTCATTGTATTGTCTTTTTTATAATTTTGTTTTATCGCCGAGCCGAATAATTATTGTTAATACTATGTACGCCTTTATTGTCACGTGCATCAGACCCCTTCGACATAATTGTTTTACTTTGCAGTACTCTTAATAAATAAATAAATTAAAGTCGTCTAACATTTCTTTAGCAAAGTAGGTGTGGTATGTGCCTTAGTCTATAGTTACTCGTAAGAGCAGTGACCATACAGAAAGTTTACATACGCGTGGAAGATAGAAAAATATGTTTGTCTCGTTTATTCTTACTAATTGCTCTAATCAGTGTGTCCTTGTCTCATCACCATGATCTCTGTTGTCTCTTCTTTCATTTTCCCCTGTCAACTGTCACACTATCATTCATTCTGTTTACTTTCATGTCATTCATTCCTCATTCAATCCATCCATCTGGTTGATTCTGGCTCTTAGGTAGTGAAGTGGTTGGGAATAGTATGGTGGGTTTGTCCAAAAGTAAATTTGTTTTAATAATTTTTGACATTTGTGTCTTATAAAAGGCATGTAATTAAATCGATATCTGATTTAATTACATGCCAACCAAAAATAACTTTGCACACTAAATCTATTATACTGTTTGATCTACAAAGCTAAACTGTTTTACTGAATGACTATCTGTTAACTAAAAATTATCTAACTCCCCGTGACGTCGACCGTCTAGGATTAGCGTTTCCGTCAGCAGGTCGACGGAGCCCCGCTGCACGGGGCTCCTATTTCTGTCTGCAGGGTTTGAAGGCACCTAACTAACTGAACCTTGGGGTGCCCCTGTCGTTGACCGTCATTATTTAGTGTCGTCGTAATATAGTGTGCGAATCAGTATTTTTGTTATACAGTGGGTAGGTAATATAATAGGGAGATTTAGTTTGCTTGAATTTTAAATAGAGGTGCAATTAAATATATATTATAAGGATAAAATATTTGCCCGCCTCTTGCTTATATTCTTTCTACGAAAGTACATACAAATTCACACTCAACTATTAATAAACCTCTAAAACTTATTCACCTGTACTCAATCATCTTCTACACTCAACTTGCCAAAACTACGAATTATTAAAATAAAATAAATGTAAAAACCAAATACATCAGGAAAGTCTTTTGAATCTTAATAAGGTGACTCCTTGAAGTTTATTTAATTATGAAATAATAGAAAAAGTGCGCCATTCACAGCGGTCTCTTCACTCGAGTATAATTTGCATTTCTGAAAGACGTGGGACTTTTCAGGTAGAGAAACTTGAATAGTTCACGTATTCTATATTTAGTTATATGTTGCACAATTCTTTGTCTTATAAATAAGCCTTTTCTCAAGTTTTTCAATAGAATGAATAGAAAAAGAGAATAATTTTCAGTATGCCCTCGAAAAGTTACGCGTCTGGCTGTCAAGTAGTTAGGCTTGATGATGTCTAACCGACTGTATGTTTTCTTTGCTATCCATACTGATACTGCTTCTTACTATCCTACAAATTTTATAAATGTGACAGTTTGTGAGGATAGATGTTTGTTGCTCTTTCACGTCAGAACGCCACAAAGGATCTTCTTGAAATTTGGCACAGAGGTAGACTATAGTCTGGAATAACACATAGGCTAAGTATACTCCGGCAGTATGTTCCCTAGGGAATACGCAGGCGAAGCCTCTGGCAGAAGCTAGTATTATTAATGCGAAAGAAACTGTCTGTCTTTGTTACGCAATCACGCCTAAACTACTAAACCGATTCAAATTAAATTTGTTACAGAGAAAGGACATAGGTTAGTTGTCATTCCGGGAGTGTGTTTCCTAGGAATCACGAGGTTAAAGCCGCTGCTAGAAGCTAGTAGTTAATATGTACTCATAATCAATTTAACCAAAAAAAACCGCTGAACTTTAAAGGATCTTAAAAATCCTTTTCAAATGAAATACACGTCTAAATGTGTATTATTTATTACATACTAGCTGTGCCCGCGGCTTCGCTCTCGTCGACTGGCTACCCATTTTTTTTTTGGTTTTAAATCTTTCCTGTATTCTGCCGACCTAAACAAAAAAGGAAGTACCCAAATCTGCCCAGCCGTTCTCGAGTTTTAGCAAGACTAACGAACAGTAATTCATTTTTATATAAGAGAAGATATGTGATAAAATTTGAAACTAAGACATCAATCCTAAGAGCCTATTTCCTATCATGCATGTTTTCACCCGCTCGCGGAACATGTATGAAATGATAGGATGCGGGCAGCCCGCATGCGGACCAAATCCGCGCACGGGTGACAACACGCATGACAGGACAAGGGCTCTTAAATCATTTTAAAAATTAATTTTGACAGGTACACTTGAGTAAAACCACGATTTTGCAGTAGATACCTAAGTGTTTCATTGCTAAGCGAAAGGTTTGGAAGCTTAGGCCACTCTAAATAGAACGCATAATTTAAAGTTAGTTTAGAAAATTTCCATACCTACCGAATTTAAACCCAAAACAATGAAACTTGAGTAAAACAATTAGTTGGCAAATATTTTAGTCAGCATAGACATTTAGGGTCAAATTCACCACCTAACCCTAGTTCCCAGAGTCATAAAAACCGTTTAATACTCGAACCGTCAAGTTGGCAACACAAACTAAGATTAATTCACTCAACTATACTCATCTCGGCATGAAGTACTAACTCTGTGACAAACTGCCGGACAATGTTTGACTGATACGAATGAGCTCCCGTACTATGAACTAGAAACTTGTTCACTCGATCGAGTTTGGAAAACGAGTTTTTCTCAAGTGTGGCTATAATATGTTCTTTTAAGACCGAAAAATTTAATGAAAAAAAAAACTTACAAGAAAATTCAACCGACTTCTAAATAAAAACCGTACGTATTATGTACGTTTCGTTTGTTTTAATGTATTTTGCTTCTATCTGTTTTGTGCGAGTCCCAAATAAACATTTTCTTTCTTTCTTTCTTTCTTTCAAATTAATTAAAAGTTATTTTAAAGATATTTTTTACTTTGTAGTGTTTTTCTTTATTTGGAAGTCAGTCGTATTTGTTTGCGCTCGTAGCGTAGGTACCCCTCACCTAATAACATCTCTGCAAAATCATAGGACAGCAAAATACGCAATTTGAATTACTTGGATGACAAAAAACTATCATCCAAGTAAAAGAATTTCAGTTATTTCGATTTAAAATCCAAACTTCCTAACCGACTCTGATAAAATGGGACCAATCGAGAAGTATATCATTTCAGATTAAAAAAAAATTCAAATCGGTTATGACGGAGTTATGAGGTAACAAACAAAAAAAATAGAACCGAATTGAGAACCTCCTCCTTTTTGGGAAGTCGGTTAAAAAAGGTAAGTACGTCTACAAAATACGTCAAATGACTCCTCCCGCTCTTGGTGGAGCGGGAAGGAGAAAATTTCAACCGTCGAAACGATTCCAAACCTCGACGACATTCATCGCAGTTTCGTCTGCCTTCTTGGACTATCCAGTCACTATCTTATTCCTTTTGAAGAAATAGCATAATAAGGTCGACATTTTATCTTCATTTTTACATGAGGTATTATTCTAGTTACTTATTTATGTCTTAATTACCTTCGTATATAACACCGAGACTTCCTTCCTCAGATAAATGTGACACTGTATAAATAACGGGTACATTTCTCCATTAGTACGGGCCCACACACAGCCAAAGTTCATCCGTTCTATTTGACTAATTCTCCAACGCTGAATAAGTCCGACTACCCGTATTCAGGTAAGTGTAATATTTTAACCGGTACGGCTCCACATACGGTCCGAAGTACAGTCAAGGGAAAAAATATCTAAGTTTACTTAACACTTCATGAAAATCAACAATGATTTTGCTCAAAACTATAACCCATTAAACAGGTAAAAACTGGCCTATTCATTTAAAAATCATGAACAATGAAAGACTTTCGTATTCAGACTTTCGTCGGGATTCATGCAACCATCGGTCACTACAAAACACGATAGGCTATCCGTCAGTCAAGGCTTAACTGTGGCTAAACTGACAGTCAAAGCTGCCGTGTAATGGCCGCCTAACAAAATACCAACAAATATCAATGACGACATCGGACCTACCTACATTTCAGAGAACAAAACTGTAAGCTACTGGACAACATTAACCTTAAATATATATTTATTCGCAAAGTGAACAATGTATGTTCCTTTAGAATAAATAAAAAATATTTTAACCGAAATGGTCATCGATTGCCTGGAGTCAGTCTAACTGATTGTAGCTGAATACTTTGGACCGAGCAAAATTAGATAAAGGAAATCCAAAGCCAAAAACCAAGCTCTTATGTATATCAGCATAACCCAGTAACTGGATTTCCTGATGATCATGACTTTACTGGTTGTAAATTTTTCGGTCTTCTGACTACTCGTACAGTGGTCAATGGAAACTGTATCTGACAACTTATCTTGCTTTTCGAGGCAAGAAAGGAATGGTGGTGGTATTTAATACATGATTGTTGGTTACCCATCAATAAATCCATGCCTAAAGACGGCCAATGCTGGAAATAGGACTCCCAAAGTGTTGCCACAACACCAGTCCTGTGCGTTTCGTATCCATCGGCAACCCGCGATACTCACAAGATCATCGGACGACCGCGTGAGATACCTATTCCAACGCTGCGTCTTCCGTAACGTAGCTTATTGGGCTGTTACAAGTCATTTGCAATTATGAGGTGTCCCATAATTCAAAAGAACGAGAAATCATCAAATGACTCTTGCCGCTCTGGGCATAGCAGAAGTGTCAGACTTTTACTGATTAAAATAAGCCATGTTCCTTCAAATGCCCTTTGCGTTCCAGGGCCGCGGTGGCTCTTTCAAACAAATCCACAACCCTCTACTTTTGTCAGCTGCAGTTTTCTTAACTATACACGTATTTAAGCAGTTGACTGTACTGTTCCGCATACGGTCCGAGGTACCTGCGAAAGACTTTACGCTTGTGAGAGCAACTTCCTTACATTTACATAATCGTTTGATCCCAAGTTTTAGTTTCACGTCATATTTTTGTTTCCATGCGTTTGAGTGTAGGTTTATGAATAAACGAGTTTTGATGCATTTAGAATAGGCTTCAGAATTGTGAATTGGAAGTTATTTGTGAAACACTACTTTAACCAGTTAAACTTTGACACGTTCTTAATCTCCAAATTCTCAATGTATAAACCAGGTGTTAGGAGATAAGTTTCTCAAAGCATTTTCCTACTATTTTGAAATGAAAACTTCTTTAACGGCGTCAAGCTTTTTTGGGATGGGTATAAAATATTAAACTCGCGTCAAGACACGTGACCTGATTGAAAATTCGTAAGACAAACTCGCGTCAGGACACGTGACCTGATCGAAAATTCGTAAGACGGATGATTAAAAAAAGCCCAACGTTAAGGTTCAAGTTTTCACTTCTGCCGGCACTCCCGGAGTGCAACCCGTTGTTTTTTTTTTCTACTGATACTTTGGCATCATTTTAACACAAAAATTCTTGCAAATCTTTTCTTGGCTGATGCCTGTGTGATTTGTACCGTTTTTTTTTGCAATTTGACGCGACTTTGTACTTAAGTATATATTCCGGTTTTTCCTGTTGTCGTAGGAATTTCGAGAAATCCTGCATTGTCATCATAATAATTAATACTAAAAAAATAAAACAAGTTAAGAAAACAAAGTTAAGAACGTTAAACAACCCGTTCCTTAATTCACCGGTAACTTAATCTAAGATTAAGCTACGAGTCAGATGCTTTGACAATAAAATTTAACTGTCGTTAATATAGTGAAGAATGTAATTAGTCTTTTAGCGATAACGTGACGTATTTTATACAGTTATTACGCAGTCGTAACGTTACTTGATTGCCGGAAGGCGTATTCTGTCCTTTTATATGTCACGATACGATCACGACTTTTGTTTTGCAATTAATCGAATCCCTAATATAAAATGTTTAATTTTGAAGACTGCAAATTAAGTTGAATTGAGTTTGGGTCAGATTAGATCAAACTCGTATTTATAATTACTGAAAATATAAGTTTCGTTTTTGTCAAGGACATTCGATGTATTTAACTGCGAAAATCGTGATTCAAAAATGTTCACTCAACTTTAAAAACCATTCACAAGTCAATTCATTCCGTTTTACGTCCCGCGTTAGTCCGCGTTACAGCGAGCGTTTGAATAGTAAAACGATCACAACACGACTTTTACAAACGCCATGATTGCGGAGAACATGGTCTTTTTACCAGCAATTTTGCTCGAAAAATAGGTAAAAATATCTTACGGATCTGTGCTTTTGAAATAAAAAGTATCAATATTCTACACCAGGTCATGGTGCCACGACGAAAACTAATCTGTTCAGCTGTTGAGGTATTATTGAACAACAAAAAAAATACATTTTAAAAGAAGTAGTTTAGCAAGTCTAGTTTAGTTTGTGTTTGTGAGTTTGTGAGGTTGTAGGGGTAATCTTTGGATCTACTGAATCAATTTTGAAATTCTCTCACCAATAGAAAGTCACGTTATTTGTGAGTGTCACATACATAGGCTATATTATATTTACCCGAAAAACCAAACGAAGTGGGCATGGGCACGAATCAGCTAGTTTTTAATAACTAAGGATGTAGGATTCATGTAAGTCAAGGATTGAAAGTAGCTATGCAAAAGCGATTCGAACACAACAATTTTTACATAGTCGCCAAGTCTAAAAACCATTAACCCGTCAATTCATTCTGTTTTACGTTCCGCGTTACAGCGAGCGTTGGAGTAGTAAAACGATCACAACACGGCTGTAACAAACGCCACGATTACTGGTAACTATAACCCGTTTCTGAGTACGGGTAACTATGACCCGTTGGTGCTTTACCGTTCTTTGGGGCTAAAGATATAGAGGATCTTATTAGCGGTAATGCAGAACGGGTTATTATTATCTAGTTCTTTTTTGTAAACTATGTTAGTATAGCATAGGTCCACCTAGAAATGAAAGTGAAACTTTTAGGAGGTCATATTTTTTAGGTAAAAATGAATATAATTTCAGGTATTTGTTATTTTTTCAAACTAGGTGGGAAATCTCGACATCCACGGATCAGATCATTGATTTGATCGTGGATCGCGTTGGAGATTGACTGTATACGAGCGGCCTAAGGACTTAATGACCGATTAATAGGCGATAGCTGGTCATTACGACCTATGTTTTACATCCATACTATATATACTATATCTATACTAATATTATAAAGCAGAAGAGTTTGTTTGTTTGTTTGGTTGAACGCGCTAATCTCAGGAACTACTGGTCCGATTTGAAAAATTCTTTCAGTGTTAGATAGCCCATTTATTGAGGAAGGCTATAGGCTATATATCATCACGCTAAGACCAATAGGAGCGGAACAGTAAATAAAAATGTTACGCAGACGACGTTGCACGGGTCAGCTAGTTACTATATATCTATACTAATATTATAAAGCAGACGAGTTTGTTTGTTTGGTTGAACGCGCTAATCTCAGGAACTACTGGTCCGATTTGAAAAATTCTTTCAGTGTTAGATAGCCCATTTATTGAGGAAGGCTATAGGCTATATATCATCACGCTAAGACCAATAGGAGCGGAACAGTAATTAAAAATGTTACGCAGACGACGTTGCACGGGTCAGCTAGTTACTATATATCTATACTAATATTATAAAGCAGAAGAGTTTGTTTGTTTGGTTGAACGCGCTAATCTCAGGAACTACTGGTCCGATTTGAAAAATTCTTTCAAATACAAATACAAATACAATACAAAATATTTTTATTGGGAAAACAGAAAGTTACATTACATAACGTGTTTGGAGTCTCCTTTTAAGCAAACAATGCCTGTATTAGAAGGCTCCGCTCTTTCACATCACTGTCGTACACTTTTACTGACAGAAATCAATATAGTGTACTTTGACCTTAAGGGTAAGTATGCAACGTAAGTACATTTTCCAGAATATAAATTTTATAAATAGTGAGAATAATAGTGCATGCGTTGTAGTGTATAGTGTGTTATGGTAAGTAGTGTTAAGTGTGGTATGTGATGTGGTGTGTGATGTGGTGTGTGGTATGGTGTGAGAAGTGGTGTGTGGTGTGGTGTGTAGTACCATTTATCGAGGAAGGCTATAGGCTATCATCACGCTAAGACAAATAGAAGCGGAGCAATAATGTAAAATGTGACGCAGACGATGTTGCGCGGGTCAGCTAGTAATATTATATGAATGTCAAACATTCTCGCCCTGGGAGTCTAAAAATCTAGAGTGAATCGTTTATTTGAGTCAAGTGTGCTCCGTCATCGAAAACAGCATCGCTTTTCCGTGGTCAAGTCTACATTATAATATTATAAAAAGGAAAGATTTGTTTGTTTGTTTGTTTGAATTGAATAGGCTCCGAAACAACTGGACCGATTTAAAAAATATTTCACCAATGTGTAGAATGGACTGTCCGTATGAACATAGGCTATATTTTATCCCGTTAAAATAAAGGGTATACCCGTCGGGACGTGCAGATAGTCTTCTATTTAAATAAAAATTAAACTCCGAAATGTATGTACGCGCATAACTTCGTAATGACTGAACCAAATTGGATTATTCTTTTTTAGTTATGATCGTAGTTAACAGGGCAAAATTGCATGAAAGAAAATTTTGAAAAAAGAATATACTTCCGGACGGAGCCGGGTCGGGACACTATTCTACATAATGTATATAAATTTCTTCCGTTACAGAGTGAATGACTGACAGACAACGCACAGCCAAAAATACTGATCGTAGGAAGCTGCACGTAGGATCCTTGGGGAGCTCTAAGAGAGGATTTCCAGAAATTCCTATGTGCGCACGAAGTCGCGGGCAAATGCTAGTCATAAATAAAAATATATATAAGTACACAATTATGTATTAGCCGTATAGATTTGATTGCGGGTTCGGTTGATAATGCAATTCCTAATTATGCTATAAGTAAATAAGTAATTTTATTCCTGTTCTAGTTTTCTTCAAAACCTCGAAAAAAGGATACAATAAAGTCGTACCTTTAGCAAACATCGAAATAATTTTACTTCAGCGTCTCGTAAAATAAGTTTCCACCCAAAAACTGGGATGTCCAGCAACAAAACTTGTACAAAAGTAATCGTTTATGCGAAAATCAAAATGGGGTCGCCCGTTCTAGATAACTCTTCGGTAATAAAAGTTGAAACTTGTTCTTAAACTTGAAGAACTCCAGTTTCGGTTGGAAGAGACATTTTTTTAATCTTTACTGGCACGTTCCTGAAATTCAGGTGGATCTGAAAAGGATTTCATGGTAATGATGTCTTGTAGGGAAAGTTTTTCAAAGTAGCTTTTCTCGGAATTCAACTGTTATTCATAGAAATAATTCAGAGTACGTACAAAAAAAAGCGATTTAGGGAATACTTACAAACATTTGGAAAAAAATGTGAATCTAATTTATTTATTTATGTACACACAAAAAACTTAAAAAAGAAAAATTATACAGAGAATAGAGCACAAATGTTCTACTTATTTCATATGAAATTTCTTCCAGCAGGCCTGCGACAGGAAAGTGGGAAAAGAAACATAGACACAGTGTGTAGAAACAAAGAAGGAAACTAAAAATAGACTTAACTAACTTAACTGAAACATGTTATTAATCCTACTCAACATAACAAACCCATGTTTTTGGTTTCATTGGGGTTTCATAGACCCATCGCATACTCAGTGTGAGTGCAGTGCTCCTTTTCAGAACATGAGCCATACATTGGAGTGACCCAAGGGCCCATGCACCTGCACTTTGGGAAATTTATTGAATGCCACCGGCGCTGCAGGTAATGTAGCCACTTACTGGGCCCAAAATATCTAAGGAGTCAAGGAGTCAACGACCCACGTTTGAAACATTTTATTAGCCAAAAAGAAAAAAATATAACCCTTTCTTTTTTTTTTTAGGGATGGGAAATCATCCAATGACTTCCCCCGCTCTGGGCGGAGCGGGAGGGAGTGTCAGACTTCTACTGACTAAAATCCATCCGTGTTCCTTCATGTGCCCTTTGTGTTCCGGAGCCACGGTATCTCTTTCGAATAGTCCCGTGACTCCGGTAGGGGTTGGCCCTTTTGGGCCCCTCCAAATGCTGACTCTCTTTGACGCGCGCGTGGAACACGAACGCGCCGTAGACACGGCTAAGTCTAATTGTTATATGTATTGAAAAATAAAAATTAAAACAGTCCCCTTTACATTTTGAACAAATACCATCACATTTAGAACTCGTAAAACTTTATCAGCATTTATAAAATGCCTGTGTCACAATTTTCAGTAATGCTCCACTCCTTTTAATCGTAGCGTGATGTTATATAGTCAGCCTTCCTTGGTAAATAGGTAATATCCATCACTAAAAGAATTTTTCAATTCGAACCAGTACTTCCTTTGATTAGCGGATTAAACCAAACAAAATCTTCAGCTATGTTAATAAAGAAGTATAGATGTAAAATAAACATACTAAAGTGCCTCAAATGAAGCAAGTTTAAACAAAAACAGTCGTTGGACAGACAGCGAGGTAAACCAACTAATTAGTATGAAAACACAGTGTCCAATATGCAGAGCCAATTATTCTCCTCATATGAGACTCGGTGTCCGCTGGATTATTTGCAAGACAGTCACAGACACTGCAATACTGTACTTAATTAAAAATACAAAAGAACTACAGATTTCATTTGTTTAGAGAGTCTGCTCTTCCAAAATACTGGCATTTTAGAAAATTTCATATTCTACTGCCCGCCCCAATTTAGTTGGAATCAGCACAGAATATTTTCTTCTTCTATACAATAGTCTACACTCATACGTTTCTAGTCATAATTATCGTCTTTCATATTTACAACCCATATTTTGGTGGTCTTAGTCTGCTGTTAAAACCATCTACATTTTACATTTAATAAGCTTTTTCCCGCGACTTCGTGCGCGCATACCTCATTGTTTCCCGTTCCTGTAGAAACTTCGTACTCCCTACACTCCTCAAGGAACCAACATGCCACATTTCAGCTTCCACTATGGTTTCGGCTGTGCGTTGTCTGTCAGTCTCACAATCCTGTATTATTACTATTATCCATTTTATCAATTCAATGTGAATCATTTAAACTGTGCCGCCATTTAAGCGTTTTAGTGTTACAAACCTCTAAAGGGGTTCGAACTTTTTTTCTATGGGAGTTGGCATAGCCTCTTGCAGCCCAAGGCTCATAACTAAGTCAATTTTTAATGATAGTTATGATTGTCAGATGGTGGCTTTACATCGAAATATATCGGCAGCGTGGCACTTTAGGACACCATTTTCCGAACATTTTTTGTTTATTGATGTGTCGTTTACCCATAAGATGTGCAATGCCGGTATTCCCCAACCCCCAAACGGCGCAATGACGTCGTACTAAATTATTTTGTAAGACAATCACAAAGTCTGCAATATACTCAGCTTGATTAAAAGCAAAAGAATCATGAATAAAATTTAAAGGTGAGAACAGTCTTACAACCCTAGTTTAGCAATCCACAACGATTGTACTAGAATTTTTCGTCGCAAATTACAACGGAATTCTCGAAGTAGAATCCTAAAAATGTTAAGAAATGAAGTAGAAAAAACGAGAAATCTCAATTTCTTTATTAACGGTTCAATCCATAACAGTAGTTCAGTCTGTTTCAAAGAATTAGCTAAAACTGCATAAAATTATGGCTTAAACACTTAGAAGAAAATGTACTCGTAACTTAAAAGCTTATGTAAGTCAGGGTTAGGATGTTGGGAAGGATTCGCGGGACTATCCGAAAGAGATACCGTGGCTCCGGAACACAAATGGCACATGAAGGTTTTAGTCAGTAGAAGTCTGACACTCCCTTCCGCTCCGCCCAGAGCGGGGGAAGTCATTGGATGATTTCCCATACCTAAAAAAAAAAAGAAAAAACAAAGGGTTGGGAAGGATCTCTCGCTATTAATAATACTGAAACCGAAGTTTATTAAAGCGCTAGCTTTTGCCCGCGACTTCGTACGCGCATATCCTGATTTTTACCGTTCCAGTAGGAATTTCGGGAAATCCACTCTTAGTGCTTCCCTAATTATTATTTTTTGTCGATAGCCTCTCGCAGCTACAAACTCTAGAAAGTTGTAGCTACTTAACCGGACTTGCCTGTGGTGGCCTAGGTGAATTTAAGGCCCCCAGCCAAGGCTATGTACTATATACTGAAACTCCGCTCGCTGAGGGCACCCCCTGTGGGGTACGGACCTCGACTCAGCGGCATCGTTTGGGGGAGGGCAGCAAGGGACTGACTGGGTCATGTTTCCATTATTTTAGTGCTTCCCTAAACTCCCCAAGGAACCTATACATACACCAAAGTCCAGCTTCCTACGACCAGTACTTTCGGCTGTGCGTTTTCTGTCAGTCACTCAGTAACGAAAGAATTTTATACCGCGTGTATCTGACATCGACGCACAAACGCTTTCCATGGGTCCAGGGCATGATTCTGGACACCCTAGACTTAGAATCTTTCGTCGGCTTTTTTCTCATTTTTTCATTTTTTTCAAGGGTGTTTTTACTTTAGACTGCTCATAATCGTTATTCTGACCTAACCCAATGAGACATTTAATAAAAAAAAAAAATAATTAATTAACTACTTTCACTAAAAAGAGCTATCTGAATAAAACCACAAAAAGATATCAGCTCAGCTGAGCTGATACCTATTTGGGGTACTCTTGAAAAAAATGAAAAAAATAAAAAAGTTCCGACGAAAAATTCCAACACTGGGGAGAATCATGCCCTGGACCCATGGAAATTGTTTGTGCGTCGATGTCAGATACACGCGGTACAATTTAGGATTAATGATGATAATACTGAAACTATATCAAAAAGCATATTCGTTTCATAATCTGTATAGTAACCTACAATGGTTCTCATATGATTTGACCAGTACGATTGTATGGACTTTAAAAGAGATTTAAATCTCTGTGTTTGTTTGGTGTTTCTTCTCAGAACAGTCAGCTAGGAAACACCGGCTTCATCTAGTTTAGAATTACCAAAACATATTGACGTGTAAAAGTGTTTTTTACAACCTACTTACAGAATACATTTTAATATCATTTGTCATTAAATGTAAATTTAAAGTAAAGAAAGTTCGGAAAAGAATGTAAAATATTAACATTCTTGGAAATATTCAGGATTACCATCTTATTGATAAACACAAAGTTCTGGAAAACTTAGGTGAATTTTATGTTTGATATTTTCTTGCACATTATCTAAAAAGAGCGGCCACAGAAGAACTGTTGCCTTATGTATTTTTCTTAAGAAAAATAAGAAAGTATTCATTTTCTAAATTACTTCGTTGCCATTCTCAGGCCATTAAATATTTAAGGAATAAAAAGTAAGGACTTTCTGTTTGTATTTCCTTATTTTCTGAGAACAAAAAGGCTCCATTTCGAAAAAGCCAAAATCTAATCTCTTTGTCCTGTACACCATTGTTGGGAAATGGACCCATTCTATTAAAAGTAAGTAACATGGTACATCTATAATATCCCTGATATAGACATGAACCTCAACAAGGATTTTTTTTTGTTTTTATATTGGTTCTTTTTACGTAAAAAAATGAATCCAATCATAAATCATATTTACTTTGCAAATAGTTTACATGTAACTCCTTTACACGTCAATTAAATTTTTGTCATATTATTCTAGATGAGGCCGCCGTTTCCTAGCTGGAGAAGAAACACCGAAACAAACTCAGAGGTCATAGTCTCTTTAAAGTCCATATAATCGTGAAAAATATATGAAAACCATGTAGGGTCACGTCTGTGATGGCCTTTCGAGGAAAGTACCACGCAGGTTTGAGTGGACCTGTCCAGACAGTGCAAGCATTTGTCAGTTATTATGCAGCTCAACACAGAAGTTTGAGGAGATCAACCTACCCTATCTAATTACTTTTAACTCAAAAAATATGCTTATGAATCTATCAGGAACTATAAATATGTATTAGCATAAATGTTAATCTACACATCATTTAATTTAGTTATTAATTCATTATTTTTTTTTTAATACTTTGACATGAAATTTTAATGCATGCCTACTAATTTGTATTGTGTATATGTAAGCAAATAAATAAATTTAGTTTTGACTATAATATACTTTTACCATAATGTCTTCACATCAATTATTATTTATTTCTTGTGTATTTTGCAATTAAATTTAAAATGACAATATGTAAATGCAATTAAATATAATTTTATACCTACAAAATTTGTACGCCGTTATTGGCAAAACATGGACGCTCACAAAATACTATTAATTTAATACCTTGCATGTCTGATTAGTCACTTTATGTAAACGCATGTTTGACAAATAAATTATCTTTTATCTCTTAGCTCCTGACCGGGCTCACGAAAATCTACATTTGTATTTAGTTCAATTACCTGTATCATCGTCATTTTCGACCCTGCATGTAGGTACTGCTGACTATGCGCCTTCCACATTTATATTTCCTCGTCATCACAACTGCATCTTGTTCTAATCTCATCTTACATCACACTTTCTTACCTAAAACAAAAAGAAAAACACGTCAAAACTTCCACAAATTAATAAACCCATCATGCAGTACCCTATTTCTTTTCATCTCTCTTTATTAGACATGCAACCACAGAACGATACAAAATGAAAATCCACAACCCCTGAGAATTTCCCTGAAAACCGTATTCCGAATTAAGCTGGCATGTTTACGTACTGCGAGGCTAAACTATCTAGGAGGCATCTCATTTATTTATTTATTTAATTACAACGGCCGTAAACCAATTACAGTAACATATAAAAATTATAAAAATAAAAGAGACAATTATAACACATTCAAAAATATACAAAATGAACAAAGTAAAATTTAAAAGGAAAACATAAATAAAAGGCAACAACGCTTTCATAAATTACTCTCGCAGTACTTCTGACATACCAATAAAATCTTCGTCCATCCATCCGCAAACAGATCGCTTGTTGGATTGGAATCTAAGAGATCATTAAGCGCAGCCAGAGTGCGAGGAATTGGCGACTTAGCACGTGCAACAGTACGACATGGAGGCATGGCAAACATCCTGTGCTTTTTGCCCCGGCAGTAATTGTCTGGGACAAAGAAGCGCGCCAGCACATGAAGCAGATCGGGAGCGTCAATAATAAATAAATAGCGGAGCTCTACAGATCTTTAGTCGCAGTTAGCCTTCAAGACGGCAAAGCTCGTAATTTAGTCAAATACTCAAATATACTCAGTTGAGTATACTCAGACTCACAGAGATACTCTCGCTCAGTTTTACTCAGACGTTCCCGTAAGTTGGATCCGCGTTGTGATGTCAGAGTAATGAGCAAAGGGAGGATGCTGATTTGATTGAGGACGAATGAGGAGGCTTGAGTGTGGAATAATTTCGTTGATGAGACTCTGAACTATTTGGAGTAACTAGATTGAGGATGAGAACATTCATTTTAATAAATCGTTTGGTACGGCTTAGGAATTGAATTAGACTGACAATTCTCAAGGCGCACGTTTGATAATAAGGCTTTCTAATTGAAAGATGAAACTCAATTTCCAGTATAATAGATGATTATGTTAAGATTCGTATTTACTTAGCTCAAATTTCGAGTCTCGCTGTCTTTACTTATCAAAATTTCAAATTCACATTCTGTATCCCCCACACCACATGTGTGTTGGATATAACTCCATCTGCATTCTAGACAAAGCTAATAAACTATTCCATTTACAATAGTAACAAAATCAACACTTTCATGCAATATTCAGGCAACCAGCGCTGCAGCGCAAATTGTACAAGCCAGAAACTCCAGAAAAATTCTAGGCCATTTCAATCCAAGTCCTCGGGAAATTCAAGTGTTCCATTCAGGAGCAGTATTAATACCTAAACAGAGTACAGCGTGCCCCGAGGTGACACTGAGATTAGCTCGGCGAGGACCGAGGACTGAAGCCTCAGTACCGAGGCCTCACAAATGAGGACTTGCTTTGTAATTGGAATGCACTGCTGGAGTAAATTAGCGGGAAAATGAATTGGACTCAAGTGGCTTTTAGTTATGGTGTTTGCTCTAGTACTAAATGATTTGTTGTATTTGGTATATTTTGGATGGCAGATTTTTGTTTTAATACCAGTATTTTGAATTGCATTTATGAATTTGTAGCCGTTTTATCGGTAAATGAATATCTTCTCTATTTTTTTTTTCTTAGTGATAAGACCGCCCATTGTGTCTCCCTGTGTAATGTTTTCTTCATCTATTTTTTCTGTAACTTATATGGTGTACATAATAAAGAGTATTAGTAGTATAATTATTCTATTCTACTTGTCATTCTTTTTTAGTGCTTCTTTCTTCTTCGTACTTTATTTTCAACTTACTGGACTTTGACTAAAATTAATCAAACAATCTATTTTCTCCAATTCTTCTTCCTTTGCAAAAAATAACATTGTGAAATGGTGCTTCAAAAATGTTAGTATCATCTATTTTATGAACATTGCCAGTTATGATAGAGAAGTATACTTGAGTCTAGCGTATTACACTGAAATATGTACGAGAACTTTTAAAATTGCACAAGCATAAAAGCTGTTGTATATTTCTAAGTTAGGTACCCCACATGCGTCATAATTTTGCCTGGCCTTTTGAATCTTCTGAAAACTTGGAAGAATCGCTGCAGCGTGTTTTCGAGAGAAAATATTTTACTGTTTAGAAACAATACCAATTACATTTTCATTCGCATGGGTCGGTTTTATTGGTTGTAACGCTTCTTGAGGTTAGACTGTGGATGGGTGATCATTAATTACATTCTGGGATTCGTACGTGCTTTGAAAATACGTAAAGGCCTTGGCCCTGCTATCATTTGCAGATCATTGACAATCAACTTAAAATGCCAATGCACTCCACAACTTTTTTAAATAAATCTTTTATAGTTCTGGCCGCTCGTTTATGGAATGCGTTGCCAGTGTCAGTAAACCGCGCGCAATCACTGCCTGTTTTTATAAGATTAGTCAAAGAACACTACTTGTCACTATGATATTAGTCTCTTGCTTATACACTAAGTATTGTATTTATGTATTTTTGTACATTGTATTATTTATATATCCATTCCTGGTTGCCTGGGAGAGATCGCGGAATGCATGTATATTTTTTAGTTTAAGAGCGTGTATTCCGTCCACTAGCGCCGCCAATCGTTTTTTATTATTTGTGGTAAATTTAAGACACGTAGATAAAAAACCGCTCTGTAGTGCACTGAAGAAATGTATTTATTATGTTTTGAGAGTTATGTTTTGTACTTTAGAACATAAATAGTTGCCAAAGTCGATATTTTTGCTAAAAGTGGCCACTTTTAGCAATAATTGCCGTTTTGGCTATTTAGCCATGCGTTATGTATTAAAAATAGTTGTCAAAAAATAATAGATACATTTCTTCAGTGCACTACAGAGCGGTTTTTTATCTACGTGTCTTAAATTTACCACAAATAATAAAAAACGATTGGCGGCGCTAGTGCACGGAATACGGTTTTATTTAGTTTTTTAAATTTTGGTGTACAAAAACGACTTAAGCTTTTGAGTATCAAGTCAGAAGTCAAAAGCAGTCTTTCAGATTCAGATTTATTTATTTGCCTGAAATATGGTATTTTACAGATTTTATCATACATACAGAATAGTTCTACATATTCCGCCTACTAAATTCGGCAAGCCAATTTTGTAATATTAATGCTTTTAGTTCAATCCATTTTTTCTTCTTCAGTCTGTCTCTCATTACTGAGGATCGTGGTCATGGGAACCCTTTAATCTGTCACCACCAATGAAAACTGAAAATCTGTCACCACCAATTCCGGTACAAAGTTGCCATCACCACCTGCTGGAATTTGCTTGAGGACGTAGCTACTTTCACTTGGTCAGACCATCGTTTTGGCGACCTGCCACGTGATCCAATTACTTCGGTATTGCCAACAATTTTCGCAATCTTCGATCCAATTAAACAAAATAATTAAATTCCCATGTCAAAAAAAGGACTAAATCAAGACTTGTATGTATTGTCAACTAACGAATTTCAAAGAAAAATAATTTATTATCAGAAAGGTGGGTACAAAATCATCTATCTTATTCAAAAACAGTATAAAAATGTTTGTCCCTTTAAAAGATAGAGTAAACGATGATGTCCGCGCTAGTATAAACTGTGTGACGGACATCAGCGCCTTCCTCTTACAGATTAAAACAATAGAAATAACATAATTATTTGCAATAAAATAACTACAAGTTTTAGATACAATATGTTGATTAAAAATTAATAGAATATAATTTTAACATAGTAAAAATAGCACAATAATAATTATTTGATTTAGTGAAATTTATAATAAAAATAATTTAAAATATAATTTGATTTCATGATTTCATGATTTCATGAAATATGAATGAATACTGGCAACCAGCTGCAGTTAGGTAGACTAGAAACAGACCCCAATATAGCTGGGAATACGTAAGGCAGATTTCATTGTCACCGATAGACTTCCACTGCTGGATATATAGGGTTACCCCAAGCGTCGCCACAACGACCGGTCCTGTTCGTCTCGCACCCATCAGCTACCCGCGACTTCACAGAATTAATTAGTAACTCATTACGCCTAATTCTATCGAAAATAAATACAGCTGCGCAAAACCCTATCCATCAGGTTATAATAAAGACGCTATTTAAGCTATTTTTCTATGTATTTCAAACGAAAAAAATACATATGATATTGTAGAGGTGTACGTAAAGAATTTCCTCTTTCCACATTACAAGCGGCAACCATAAAACGTTTTGTTCGTTCCTCTATTTACCTTATAAAATATCTTCTCAGAAAATTCTTCTCTGAACGCTGAACAACACAGCCTAAAGCTAATCAGGCCACGAAAGCCTTGAGGAGTTGTAATACCGATAAAAATATACTCCACGAGTAACAGGTGCAATATTCAGTTCGCCTTACGTCTGGGTAGGGACCATGCGAACGAACGCTACCGAGTGGGTTCCCTCGTGTTCTTATTTTCAATGCATTTCTTTCACTCGACGCTATCAAATTGATTGTTTGGCTAGTGTCTAAGTGAAATTAATTAAGGGGTGACTAAGTCGTATAGAGTGAAGGAAGTCTCCTTAAACATACTTAGAATAGAACGGAATTACCGCACACCTGCATGTCTTCATACAATCATTCCCGTTCGTTCACCAGCGTTCGTTTGCTTTTCTGTCAAAATTACACTATGAAAACTGAGCAACAAAAACTGAGCTGTCAATTCATACAATCAAACCTTGATTGTATGAATTGACAGCTCAATTTTTGACAGTTCACTTCAAGCTCACTCGACCTAGAATGAGATGTTTACAGAATAGACCAGCTGTTCTCGGTAGAAGGCAAGCAAGTGTGCAGTGTCCGTCGCTGTCTTCCATTCGTGAGCGTCCGTCGATTTGTTCACTTGGTCTGTACCCCGCATTAATGCAACGTAAAAGCTTATGCGAACACTGAACTACTACATAATTCAGGTGCTGAAACGAGCCTTATGTGAAGTACTCAATAATTTATGTAGTAATTTAATTTCAGTTTCAATCTCGCTATTGTGTTGGTCGATGCTAATAATGTAGTTTGTTGCAGCTAGGTGATTGTGTTTTGTTATTTTTCTTTTGAATTTTGTGTGAGAAGTTGTTGCTTGTGTAACACAATGGGTGGTTTAATTGGTGAGCAATCTTTTGTAGATTATGTTAAATTTATTTAAGAATGCAAATTCTAATTAGGTTGGGTTAGCGTCTGTGTATTTCGGTATGCAAGAATGACGGACATAGGCAACTTTTCAGAGGAATGTCAATTTTGGGAATATTTTCA
Organism: Ceramica pisi; assembly: GCA_963859965.1. Taxonomy (NCBI): domain Eukaryota; kingdom Metazoa; phylum Arthropoda; class Insecta; order Lepidoptera; family Noctuidae; genus Ceramica; species Ceramica pisi. The sequence continues at coordinate 21,454,628 of OY982536.1, read as the reverse complement.
TCGTGTGTACAGGATGAATAAAAGGAATGAAATTTCTTGCCAGAGTCTGTGTTTCCTGATAGCGACTGTGAACAATCGTCGATCTTATCATCGTTCAAATCGGGTAAATGTGAGTATGTTAATAAAAATTAAGTAGATACCATTATTTTTTTTTTAATAAAAAATCGGTGATGGGTAGCATTAAATGGCCAATGAACTGAGTGCCAATTATACTTATTTTCACATTCGCATCGCATTCGCATCTCAATCGCAATCTGTTAAAAATTTATGAAAATCAAGGCTTTTATGACAGTTTGCGATTGACATGCGAATGTGAAAGTTGTTTAAAAATAAGTAGAATTTGCCCTCTGATGTTTAACATGAAGAAGCAGGATCGTGTAGTTGTCGTGACATGCTGTCGAAAAAAATAAATCGTAGAGTGATTCGAGTTGCAGATTTTGACATCTAGAAGTGGTAGACTCATTTCCGATGAAGAAATAAACAAAATAAATTTTCATTTCGTAGATCACAAACTAAAAAGACTGACACCTATCACTATCGTCACTTCATACCACTGTTAGTGAATAGTAAAACTTACTAACTATTAAAATCATCACAATAAACAACCAATGCTCTTCCTTCTCTCTTACATGATCTGTGCTGTGCCCGTCAGGGTTCATAATAATTGTGATTCAATACAATTGTTTTTCTACCAACTGTATACTTATGGTACGCAATAAAGAAATTGAGAATTGAATTGATGAATACCTACTAAGGACATTAGAATAGTTCATATCGGGATTGCTACCATGTACCTTTTTATTTGCGATTTACTGATATTTCGGCATTGTTGCAAGCGCCATTAAAAATCGGAAACATCGGATCGAAATATCGGAAACTCGCAAATAAAAAGGTACATGGTAGCAATCCCGATATGAACTATTCTAAAGTTAGTGACCATAAAAGTTTAAAACAATATAACTACTAAGGACTCCACTAAAAGAATAAGAAAACCAATCCTAATGAATCAAGACAATACAGACCTCTCCAATATCGAAATCCCAATAGTCTGGGGTCCAAGGTTAATTTGGGCTAATCTGTAATTAGCGAGTATTTACTTAGTCCCAGCGTCCCTCGGAACTCGATGGATTTTGTTTATCCTACAATTTAGGTATTTACCAGTGAGTGTGTTTTTATTGAAATTGGATGAATGATCGATTAGGATGTTTGTTTAGGTAGTTTTCACACCAGGTTTAGATGATACTAGCAAATACAAAATACAAATACAAAATCCTTTATTTTTCAAATAGACCAGTTTACAGGCACTTTTGAATAGTCAAATAGATGAAGCTAATTCTGCCGCGCTAGCGACAAGAGTAGCAAATTATTCTGCAACAAAACAAACTCACCGACCCTATCTCCAGCGTGGCAGTTGCACGTTCCAAAGAGTAGATCCTATGGAGAAGAACGTGCAAGAAACTCCATGAACACTCTTTTAAACACTGCCTTTTTACAAAATCATGGTTACATTATTTAATGAGTCTAGCTAGCTATCCCCGCGGCTTCGCTCTCGTCAACTATAATTTTCTTATTTTTTTCTTTCATAAGATTCTTCTCCAAACCGTAACAAATACAACAAAAAAAGAATTAGCAAGATCAGTCCAGCTGTTCACGTGTGATGTGATGACCAAGGGGAATAGGGATTAATTTTTAACTGATTTCCCAAAAAGGAGGAGGTTCTCAATTCAGCTGTTTTTTGTGTTTGCTACCTCATAACTCAGTCATTTATGAACTGATTTGAAAAAAAGTTTTTATCTCAAAGGATATACTTTTCGATTGGTCCCATTTAAATTTCATATCAAAATCGGTTAAAAAGTTTGGATTTTAAATCGAAATAGTTGTTTGCTATTCGTTCATCGTTTTTGTCATCCAAGTAAACGAAATTGCGTATTTTACTTTCCTGAGATTTTGCTGTTGATTTTTTGATTGTGCTGTTGTTAGTTATGAGGTACCACTAAAAAGTGAAAAATATAAAACTTTTGTTAGTTTCTTCATATTTGGACACCGACTGTTTGTTTGTGATTCTGTTTCTGATTGTTGTTTTTTTTTTTTATTTCGTTGTCGGTTGTATTTTATTCAAATAGGTAGATGATTTCGAGGATATACTTTAAAATTTTAATCGTTTGACGCATAAGGACTAATTTTAAGCTCTTCAGATAACCCAGATGGGAAAATAAGACTCTGTGTTAGGACTTGGTTCTCAAGTGGGGACCAAATTATGGACAGCATCTTCATAGTTTGCAGGGATGCAACTCTTTCAGTGATAAATTGAAAAAGATTGCAGTACACATAGCTTCGTTATGTGTAGAATATAAGCTTATATGCTCGTCCCTGATGTGCTCAGATAGTCAAGTAATTTTTTACCCTACTCAATACTAAAATATTATTTTTAGCCCGAATATATTTAATCAATTCACCATTCTGTTGCGTCATTTTCAAACTTTTGACGGAAATAAAACTGTCTTTTGTTATTTTATTTTTTATTTGATACTAGCTGTCCCCCGCGGCTTCGCTCCAGGCAACTTTTTTTATTTTTTCTTTCATAAAAACATTCTACTCATAATCATAAACACAACAAGAAAAGAATTATCGTAATCGGTCCAGCCGTTCACGGGTGATGCTTGGACCAAGGGAAAAAGGGTTTCATTTTTATATATAAAAGAAGATTGGTTTGCTCTTCTCTCTGAGACATAATCAGAAAGCACATCACGTTACCCGTCACTGACAAAATTTTCCAAATCAACCTAAAGGTTGAAGCGTTAGAGACGAAAATGAAAAATGACAGATTGATGTGTGTATTATGATAATAATAATAATAATAATAATAATATCCTTGGGCATTTCACACAACGCCGTATAGTCCCAAGCTAAGCAACCTAATGCTTGTGTTATGGTAACTAGATGGCTGATAAACTACTTATATACATTTTTTTTTTGTAAATACATACATATTATAGATAGAAAAACACCCAGACTCGGAACAAATACTGGTAGGTCGTACAAATATTTGTTCCGTGCGGGAATCGAACCCGCGACATGCTGCGCAGCAGTCAATCGCTCAACTACTGCGCCAACCGAAACCCAAATGATATGATATTATGATTATAATACCGCGTGTATCTGACTTCGACGCACAAACGATTTCCATGGGTCCAGAGGGCTAATTCACGTAATGTTATGACGCACCGATTAAGTTTTAGTGCAGTTGCAATTAAGTTTAAGTTCGATTGATAAACGATATTCTTGTTATCTTTGAACTGCGCGTGAACTGCGCGTGAACTGCACGTCAATTGCAAGACAACGAAACTACCAAACTTACTGACGGTAGAGAGAAAAAACATTATTCACTAAATAATCGACTAGAAAAGAAATAAATTTCAATGAATATAGACGTTATTATAATATTAAAAATTAAACTTAAGCTTATAAGCTGTCATTTTGGGACTTCAAACAAATAGTAGAATACCGATCACGTTGCGTTCCGAAACACACACCAAAGACGCGCAACAGTGGAATGCCATTATTGCGCTCGCGTGACGCGCACTTGACGCGAGCGTGTCTGACAGCGGTAGAGAATACGAAAAGCGTTGTTTTGATCGAAACGTAACTTAAACTGCACTGCAACAGCACTTATTTAGTTACGTGAATTAGCCTGCAGCCTGATTCTGGACACCCTAGACTTAGAATTTTTCGTCGGCTTTTTTCTCATTTTTTTCATGGGTTTTTTTACTTTAGACTGCTCATAATCGTTATTCTGACCTAACCCAATGAGATTTTTAATAAAAAAATAATTAATTAACTACTTTCACTAAAAAGAGCAATCTGAATAAAACCACAAATAGATATCAGCTCAGCTGAGCTGATACCTATTTGTGGTACGAAAAATTCCAACACTGGGGTGTCCAGAATCATCCCCTGGACCCATGGAAATCGTTTGTGCGTCGATGTCAGATACACGCGGTATTATAATCATAATATCATATCATCATAATACACACATCAATCTGTCATTTTTCATTTTCGTCTCTAACGCTTCAACCTTTAGGGTGATTTGGAAAATTTTGTCAGTGACGGGTAACGTGATGTGTACACGCGATAAATAATTATGATTCTGCTAAAGTAGAAAAAATCGACGATGGAGCGAGCTTTTTATTCTTTCGGGTTATAAAGACCGATGTGATTCTTGTGATAAATACTCATATAATTTCAGCAAAAACGCAGCCTGTGAAATTTTACTGGAAGAATTTTCTATTCTCAGTGTGGAATGTTTGGCACATGCAACTGCACCGTACACCGCGTCCCATGACAAATGCCTTTCGCCGGACATTCGCACACGTCTCAAATTTATGAGTAAAACGCGAGCTTCTTTGCGACAACGAATCTCCTTCACATTTTTACTGTTGTACTTGTCTGCTCGTGCACTCTAGGGTTATATCATATGTCTTTTAAGCCTTGATGGGAATATAGCACCTGTTATAATGTATTGTAAGTGCGGTAGTTGCGGATTACTTACATTGTGATTTTATTACATTTTGGATGTATACTAAGCAATAAATGCTAATAAGCGCTGGGTGTCTGTTTTAGAAATTTTGCAGGTTAAAATTAAGTAAGTAATTAAAGACTGATTTCTTTATTCGATTGCTATAAAACAAGAGGAATTTTCTGTTTGACTCCATTACAAACAAAAGATGTTTAGAAACTCTCTTTCGATGATCAGTTGGTAGTCTTAACAACCTTGCTGAGCAATTGGGTTCGATTCCCAGGTCGGGCAAAAAGTGTAAATCCGGTGTGTGGTGATGTGACAACCAGGGGCCCGAGTCTGCTATTACAATAGTGTCAGAATGGTCGATCACTGATTTCAAAATGGTTGATTTTGACAAGTTTGGTAATCTAGTAACATAATGGTATCGTAATGGCGTCATTATGACATTCCAAAGTGCATTCCAATGATCAACCACTGACACGCCATTGAAAGAAAGCCATTTGAATGGTAATCTCGTACATAATGACAGATTTAGTATTTACGAACTTCTCACTACTTCAGATTGCTTATAACACTAATAAATAATATGTAAAACTAAATGTAAATAAAATCTGGCATGAATAAATGCTCAAATTTAGCTCGGTTTTATAATAATGGCAATACGGCATTCCTACCGCAATTCTATTACGAGACCATTGACGTCCCAGTGACCGGCCACTGACGTGCCAGTGACCGTGCGACTATGAATTTAGCAGATTACGAACTTTTAGCAAAATGACAATGGCATGACAATGGGATCGTGTCGGAATGACAAATTTATAAAAATAGCAGACTCGGGCCCCAGGTGCCTTGGTAAGCCTGCTCAAAAATCGCATATATTTTTATACTAATCTCATCGGATGTAATAACGCAGTCCCCTGCGCATTTGGCTAATATCCGTTGAGAATGGCTACCTTTACCGAAATTCGGTTCTGAATATTATGATTCGACTCAATTGAAATCGAAATCTAATTATATCAGATTGAGATCAAATTTTCTACTAGATTGTAAACAACAGTTTGAACTGCATTTTATTAAAACCTTATTATTACTCCGTCATAAAACTCTTCCAACATCGCAAACAATAGAAACTCTATCAAGATTCACAAGCGTAACGGCTATGATTACGGCGATTACAATAAAATCTCAACAAACAAGAGACAAAGCGATTTTAGCCCGACAATCATTAGAAAGCACACATGAGTGATGGGCCTTCACGTGGGAAAGGCTGGGCGATTGTGGCCCAGCATGGCGTGGCCCAGGCCGCGTCGGGAGGAGCGATCGTTATCCACTCACAATGGACGATTAGGAGCGATACCTCGATGCTATCTGGGCATGACCGTGTAAGCTCTTCACTAGTGGTGTGGTCTGTGTGATGGGTGGAGCGGTGAGCGGAGCGGGTAATACGGGCTCAATCTTGTGTGTGGCACGTGTTGTTGTCGCAACAGTGAGAAGCCTGATCAGGTGGTATATTCTTTTACCATCCAGTCTCCCATGTCACCAAACGAATTAATAGCTCACTTCACGTGTCTTATGATATTTTATTCTTTAACAAAACTCATTAAGTTCCGTCAGAATCACTTTATTAACTTTACTTTAGTTACAATAATTGGCAGAACACAATTACACAACAGTTTAGCGCACAGAACACAATAAACTAGCGGGTTTTAAAAAAAATCAGTCTCGCAGTCGAGCAGGCAAGCGTCTCTGTCTACCTGACGCCATCTTTCGTCCTTCTGTCTTGCCAGTTGATGCCGCGGGGTACTCATCCGCGGCGCGCGGGAAATTTTAAAATCGTGCGTTACAATTCATCCAATTAACGTAGAATGGCAGTTCACTTCAGAGTTTCAAACTTACTCTACCTGAGTTTTCAGGAGTTTTCACGGTGAGATTTTTATAGAATAGCACAACAGTAGTAGCTCACTCTGATATAGTTTCTAAACATGTTTTCAAAAACGAAAGCATGCACTTAGAATTGTGCAGTGAAAAACAAGACAGCATGATAATGTTGCAAACAGCTTTATTTTATACTCCCTTAAGCTAAAAATAAATAAAAAAAGGGCAAACTCTTCAAGCAACAGCCTGTGTCTGAACTGTGAAATAAACTGCGTGAAAGTTTTTCAAGCTACCCAAGTCATACGTACAGCACAGAAATATCATTGTAATGTCTATTTTATATCTTGTGCCAAACACCAGTATAGTCTTAGAGCCTTACAACTATTTACCGACATTGCCCTTGGCTCCAAGCGAAAAATCTTTCATTGTTCTCAGACAAATTACTCTCATAGAATAATATATACGGGACGTCCCATCTGAAATATAGCATCGTCTGAACGGAACGCGAGCGAACTTGACCTGTGTTCCGATGAATAAAATATTACTATTTATTCATTACACCCCGAGGGTATAAACGGTCTAGATAAATAAATATTTAATTGACTTTATATTCTCCGTTTTATGTAACGTTAGGGTAGTATTTACTCAGGCTCGATGTGACCTTTATGGATGGGATCAGGAATGTATATTTTGTGATGGATTATTATTGAACTATTCAATGAAAATAAATTCAAATGCTAAAATTAATTTTTTTTGTGATGGATTATTATTGAATTATTCAATGAAAATAAATTCAAATGCTAAAATTACAGTTTTTTTTTTGTGGTGTGTTATTTAACAGTTCTTTTGGTTTCATACTTGAAAGGTAGCTTACGGAACCCTATTACTAAGGACCCAGTCAGAAGACAGTTTAAATTATCACAGAGTATATTTTTCTATTGCTGCTGTAACAATATGACAGTGTGTATTTAACATATAGGTAAAAGCCACTAAAACAGAGTCAAAGCAAACAAACCTTAGAAGAGTATTATTAAATATTCTTCTAAGGTTTGTTTTAAGCGTATATAGCTATCCCCCGCGGCTTCGCTCCCGTCAATCGAATTAGCGAAATCGGTCCAGTCGTTCACGCGTGAAGGAATGACCAAGGGAAATAGGAATTCATTTGTATATATACATATTTATCCACGCACTAATAAAATCCCAAATATGGCAACTTCAGTAGTTTAATTAATTTATTAAGTATTTTGATTAAAACATTATGGGCGCACTCAACTGGGACGTGAACATTCGATGCAAAGTATTTAATCCGGCAGCATAGTGAACAATCGTAAGTACCTACGGTTGGGTCAAAATGACCCATTCATCAATTTAATTGTAACAGCGTTTGAAAACGTTCAACTGTTCTACGATTTATTTTTATTTTTTTTATTCTCTTTTTTTTTTTGGGGTTTTTGTCTATACAGATATGCCAACCCCATTACGATTTATTTAAATTATACATTTTAAATAATAAACAAAAAAAAAATTGTAAAATCTCAATTTTAACCATGGAAAACCTTTTAGTTTTTTTTTTTTAAGCCCATATTTATATAATAACTAGCTGACCCGCGCAACTTCGTCTGCGTCACAGTTTCCGCTCCTAAATAATATTGCAACAAAAAATTGAGATGTACGCTAGTTATCTTTCAAGTTGGAAAAAACTACTGCACACGGTGTGCAAATTTGATTAAAATCGTTTAAGTAGTTTAGGAGTCCGTCGCGGACAAACAACGTGACACGTGATTTATGATTAAGATATCCCTTCGAGCACTTCTTTTAGTCGGGTCACGGCGCAATACGACCCAATGCTAGTAACTATAAAGTCCAAAAACGTTGCACTTTCTACAAAATACAAGCGTTGCAAAATCCCGCGGGTTCAGCAGACCCAACTGTGCGCTCGCAGTGTTAAAATATCCATAAAACTCCGGCAAATTGATTTAAAATTACAGATAATACGTTGACTACATAAATGGCTTGACCTGATATTTTTAATGTCGACTCATTAAAGGTAACCACTTCATAGAGAATTTCTATCAAGGCACTAGCAAATTCCTTCAATAACAGCTTGGAAAATTATGCTCAGTAAAAATTATCGCGGTTATTTTTTTTTATTCGTCCTAAGCGCACTGCAAAGGAGTGGAACTCTCGGCATGCGTCTGTGTTTCCGAACGCTTACAACCCTAATCTCTTCAAAGTTAGAGTAAACAGGCTCCTTCTGGGTAAGCTCGCTCCGTCGTAGACTTTGTCTCTATCATCTCTGACCAAGACGAGCGTCAAGAGCAAACCCATCACAAATAAAAAAACAACACTCTAGCAACTTTTGTATAACTTTGGCTTATGAAAAAGTTGCCAAGGTCAATAATTCAAGTAACTTCTAGAAGTTAAGTGGAAAACGATTTTTTTAACATTAATAATACCGCTAAACCTCTCACATACGGAAATCTTAATATCAGCTGTGAAAATTGAGAGAAAACATTGTTACAGTTTTATAAAACACCAAATAATATACTTCAATGCCTCAACGAAAAAAACATTTAAAATATGAGTAGGTGTCTACCTAGATCATAATCTGCCTAGCCTTTTCCCAACTGTAATAAGGTCGGATTCCAGTCAAACCGGATTTAGCTGAATACCAGTAATTTACGTAGAGCGGTTGCCTACCAGAACTCCACACCTACTTCTTGGCAAGACTGAAGTCAGATTTACTGGCTTCTGACAATCCGTAACGACTGCCAAAGATCTACAAATGATAGCCGGGACCAACGGTTTAACATGCTTTCCGAGGCACGGAGGAATCTCGGTATGTTAAGATGGTCATCCATCCACAGACCAACCTTAGCAAGCACTGTTTAGCCTGGAAGATCGACCTGTGCGGCTGTTAATGTTTAGTTAATGCTACCTAGATGAAGCTTGAATTATGAAACATGGATAGCACCTGCGAAAAATATCGATAGGTGCTATATGTGGATACCTCTAGTGCCATTAATTCAAGTGCCGTTTGAGCGGGTGCCCAATGTGGGATACTTCAACTTAACCACACCCAAACTAACAGTTAAGATAATTGAAGTACATTCATCACTTGTAACATCAGCTGCGAATATCACCTCTCTTCAAACAATGTCGCGTCTAAAGTAGGGGCGATAAATTCTACGTCTCGTATGAACCACCTGTACGCGTTTTGACAAATGTCTGATATCTATATCTTAGCAACCGTTATTGGTTAAAACTACCACTCGATTCTTCGCTAAAATGGAACTTAAGTCTTGCCAGGGATCCTGTGCTTTATGGTTGGATCCTCAAACGTTTAAGCAAAATTTTCTTTAAGACCAGTTTTATAAATTGGATAGGATTTGAAACCAATCATTTTGGTCTTAGGCACCACACTTTTCGGAGAAATGAATATTTTTGTGCGACTAAATTCTTGTTCGTTCAACTGTGATGAAAAAAGAATGAAATGCAAATAAGAGGTGCCTACTCCGAAAAACATTCGATGTGTGCAAAAATATTTACTAAGAGTGAAAAATTAATTATGAAAATAATATATTATTTAGGAAAGAGTTAAGTTTTTTACTTGTAATTAATAATAGATACAATATAGCATCTATTATTAATTATAAGTAAAAAAAAACCGGCCAAGTGCAAGTCGGACTCGCGCATGAAGGGTTCCATACCATTATCCATAAAATCAACAAAACTCATGTCTGTTGTATAGGAGCCCCCTTAAATATTTATTTTATTCAATATTTTTGTCATAGCGGCAACAGAAATACATCATCTGTGTAAATTTCAACTGTCTAACTATCACGGTTCATCAGATACAACCTGGTGACAGATGGACGGATAATGGAATCTTCGTAATAGGGTTAAAAATAACGATTAAAAAAACGCAACGAATAAGAAGAAAATTTAAATTTGGCGATCACTTAGCAGTAGAAAAAGGTGCAGAAAATCTCATCTAAACATCAAAAATAAAACTATGACACTCATCACAGTCACAAGGAACTCTGAAATTATCATTTTTCTATCAAAAACAGAAAAAAATAACATTTCACCGATCCCCAAGTGGGGCCATATTCGACCTTTTCCTGATTTATTGTCAAGTTTTCCTGTTCCACAAGTTTTATATGCGGCCTGGCTGGAAGTACGGAATTTTTGACTTGCTTTATTGAGCGTGAAATCTTAGCATTGTGAGTTGTACGACTATTATTGTTTTGTCTTTTGTCACGACTGTCTTTTGAAATGTTCGATGTTGTTGTTGTCATTTGTTTGTGGTTTTCGTCTTCTGTTTTTTTTTTCTTTTTGCAGGTAGTGTTTGGGTTTCCCAAACAGACTGTCAATGATTATAATAATAACTAACGGCGTTTTTCATACTAAGATTTTAAACGACTATTTTTATATATCTCAAAAAGCCAATTAAAGATGATTTTTAAAAAGGATATAATATAATATCCTTGGACATTTCACACAACGCCATATAGTCCCAAGCTAAGGAACTTAATGCTTGTGTTATGGTAACCAGATGGCTGATAAACTACTTATATACATTTTTTTTTTGTAAATACATACATATTATAGATAGAAAAACACCCAGACTCGGAACAAATACATGTAGGCCGTACGGCCATATTTGTTCTGTGCGGGAATCGAACCCGCGACATGCTGCGCAGCAGTCAATCGCTCAACCACTGCGCCAACCGTGTCGTCAAATATACTATATATACTGATCAAATCAACGGCAAAAATCGATTTCTTGAGTTCCAAGAAGCAAGTCCACTGCTGACTGTAGGCCCTTTAAAAAAAAAACATTGTTTTGGATCCAAGAGTCAGGGAAAAATGGCAACGTTTTCACACAATCCACTAAGGGTTCACCAATGAAGCTGATCGCGATCAAGCTGCGTTCAAGAGTTGTCATTGTCAATATTCCATAGAAAATAATGACACTGACAGCTTGTAAATATGGTTCATTATGTTGATCGCGTTCAGTTTCAGATTGATGAAATCCGCCCTAACATCGCAACATACACTGCGACTTTATTTCCACTATTCTTTTTTTCCATTTTTAACCAGCTAATTACGGTAAACTAAACAAGCAACTATGGCCACCCTCTGGCTTTATCATCCAAACCCAACACGATGGTGCTCTATCTAGCTTGGTTGAGGAGTTGCTATGGGTTTTTTTAATATATTTTTTTTATTTAAAGTTCTGCCACATCACATACATTTTACAGGTACACTATAACAAAAACTCCGCAATAAAATTTCTGATGCACAATGACAATTAAGGCGTATACGCTGAACAATAATGGTGCTTTTTGTTAAAATATTGCAAAGAAATATATCTCCATATATTAAAATTAAATGGATACTAGCGTCCTGCTGCAGCATCAGATCAGGTCCATAGTGCCATATTATTGCATTATGCCCAAAGTTACATTAGTATGCTAAGTTTAAGTCTAATCTAATGCCAGGAATTGTTTGAAAAATGGATGACTTAATTCAACTGGACTCGCATACGAAAGTATTTAATAATTAGGTATGATTTGGACATAGGTGACATTCATGAAACCAAGGTCAAATCAGGATTTTTAAGTTCAGAAATATCAAGTCTACAGCTGACTGTTGGCTTTTTAGATCGAACAAAGCTATTTTAAATCCAAATGTCAGAGAAAGCCCTACACAGTCCACAAAAAACACTGCGGATTTATCTCTCTCCCAGAACGAAGAAAGAAACATAACTTTAACCACACATAAAACACAGAGTAAACCCTTCGAACGGAACTTAACCAACCAAGTACGGTACAATTAACAAGCAGTAACGCAACTTTTTCCGACGACAGATGTTTTCGAGTTTTAGCGACAATAAATCAACAAATTGGCCTCCGCTCCATTGGTTTTTTGTTCGTCCAACGATATTTCATGACGCATATTTCGTTTATGACGCTACTTTGATTAATATGTCTGCGATCAGTTGTAATTTGCTGTTTTGTGAAGGTTTTTGAGCCTACAAATTAGGAAATTATGTCTGACTTCAGAATCTATAATACTCAAGTTTAAAGTTGAAATCTAGCACCGGAGTTTCATCTTTCACCATCACCAGCATCTCGACTTCGTCCACTGCAGATCATATGCCTCTGTTGTCTTGTGCCAATTCCATATACGTTCATGCATGCGTGTCATGCTCACTCAAAAGCCTAGCTGATGGTGGCGTATGCGTTGGATTATTTTGCTCCATTCAAAATAGTTGAGACGAATGGGGCTGGCGCATGTCATGGCGCCGTCGGTTGGGACTGGTCACTTCTCAGCTGCCATGGTTAATTGTAATTATTTCTTTGATTTTTTAGTCCGGACGTTTTTATCATGCTCGTCACATCGTTCTCACATGTATGTATAATTTCAACACGATGTCAACAAAACTTTGTAACAATTTATAATTTTTTAAAAGAGTGTCCGTGGAGTTTTTTGCACGTTATTCTCCATAGTGATCTACGCTTTGGAACGTGCAAATAGCATCATCTTTTTGGACCGACTGACCTTGACAATTCAAAAGTGCCTGTAAATATGTTTGAGTTGACTTGAGAGTTGTTCTTCTATCATTGTCATGCAGGTTCTACCCGAGGCCGCGTGTTAGCGATACTATCGCCAGTGCATCACGCCTCCGAACGCGATGAGCAGGCTAGGCTTTCGCTATTAAAATTTTACTAACGAAGCTGCTCTCTGCATGTGTCTGTATTTCGGAACGCTGACAACCCAAATCTTTTCAAAATTAGAATAAACAGGCTCCTTCTGGGTAAGCTCGCTCCATCGTAGACTTTTTTTTGTCATCTTTGACCAAGACTAGAGACAAGAGCAAACCCATCACAAATAAAAAATAAATAAAACAAAGTTACAAATTAGGTAAATTGACTTCATTATCTCAGTCTTTTGGGGGACACTTGTACTTCAAAGACGCTACAATATTTTTGCAATTTATTATTTCCTGATATCCTAGCATGACGTGTGCAAACACTAATAAAACCAGTGAAACAAGCAGATGTTTTAGACTATTTGTCCAGTTTCGGGGTACAATATAACCGGTGTTAAAACAGTTGTAAAACTTACTGTAACAAGTAAGTGTTTACCTACAATAACTCGACCTTTATATATTAAATAGGTACGTAACGGAATAAAAAACTTGGAAAATACCGTATACTACCTTTTGCCTTTTGCCTGTGGCTGCGCCCGCATATTTTTGAGTTGATGTATAGAGAAGCCCATAATTGTTTCCAGGTTTTTTAACCGACTTCCCAAAAAGGAGGAAGTTCTCAATTCGGTTGTATGTTTTTTCGTTTTTTTTTTACGTTTGTTACCTCAGAACTCCGACAATTATGAACCGATTTGAAAAATTATCTGAAAGGATATACTTGCAAATTGGTCCCATTTAAATTTTATCAAAATGGGTCACGAACTTTGGATTTTAAATCGAAATATCTGAAATTCGTCTACTTAGATTTAGATGATGGTTTTATGTCATCCAAGTAATCGAAATTGCGTATTTTGCTTTTCTGCGCTTTTGCAGTGGTGTTGTTAGGTGTGGGGTACCACTTAAAGTTTTTTATCTATCTCTGAACCAAAATTCATCAAAATTGGTTCCGCGACATGAAAGCGTAACATACTAACTAACAGATTCACTTTGACATTTTAAATGTTTAAATGTCAAAGTGAATTTGTTAATTTGTTAAGCAATGTTGTTGTTGTGTGCTATTATACAAATCTCGTGGTATTTAGTCATAAGTCCAAAGCACACGTTATTATCTGATTAATTAAGCTAATTGTGCCGTGTAGTCCCCAGAGATAACTGAACGATTATACAGGTGTACAGGTACATGTGATATCTGCATACAATGTAGATTCTCAAAGGAATTCTTAAGATCAAAGACTACTTGCAGTACTGTCTTTCCTTTTACCTTTTAAATCCAAAGTTTATTTGGCGAGGAGGCCGCCATTGTGACACCTAATTAAATGATTTATTCATCTTGGATTTTTATTAAGGTTATCAATTTTGCTTTAGTACGATCATAGGTATTTTTATACATACAACCGAATAGCTGATCCGCGCAACTTCATCTGCGTCACATTTTCCTTTAATGCTCCGCTCTTAATTGTCTTAGCTTGATGATATATCGCCTACCTTCCTCGATAAATGGGCTTTCTAACATTGAAAGAATTTTTCAAATCGGATCAGTAGTTCCTGAGATTAGCGTGTTCAACCAAACAAACAAACTCTTCTGCTTTATAATATTAGTATAGACTAGCTTCTGCCAGCGGCTTCGCCCGCGTGATCCCTAGGGAATATGTTCCCGGGATTAAAAGTAGCTTATGTGCTATTCCAGACTATAATCTATCTTTGTTCTAAATTTCATTAAGATCCGTTAAGCCGTTCTGGCGTGATTGAGTAACAAACAACCAAACTTTCACATTTTCATTTTTTTTTTTTCATTTTTTCTATTGATTGTAGCGTGATGAAAAGTATACTATAACCTGCTCAGGAGTATGAATAATAATTGTACCAAGTTTCGTTAAAATCCGTCGAGTAGTTTTTGTTTCTATAACGGTTATACAGACAGACAGACAGACAGACAAAAATTTTACTGATTGCATTTTTGGCATCAGTATTGATCCCTAATCAACCCCTGATAGTTATTTTGGAAATATATTTCATGTACAGAATTGACCTCTCTACAGATTTATTATAAGTATAGAAGAAGATAGATTTACCCACATGATTCCTATCCCCATGTGATTTCTGGGATAAAATCTATTCTATATTTTTTCTCGGTTCTCAAACTATATTTGTTCAAAATTTCATCCAAATCGGTTCAGTGGTTTAGGCATGAAAAAGAGTCAGACAGACAGAGTTACTTTCGCATTTATAATATTTGTAGAGATTGTAGGGATTTTTATTTTGTTGATAATATTTTTGGCACTAAACGTTTCTTTCCTTTTATGTTACATACAATATTATTAAGGGCTGATTTTTCCAACGCCAGATAACTTTATCGGAGGAATAATATTGAATTTTTTACAGTTCTTCCATTCAAAAACTGTCAAACGTTAAATTTATTCCACGAATAAAAGTTATCTGGCTTTGGAAAAGTCAGCCCTAAATGGTACAAATATTAAAGCGTATTCTATTCCATTCTTAACTGCAGCAGTCACTTGCGGAGCTCTGGCCACAAAATGTGACCGTGTCTTTTTAAGCTGACGGTTTCCGACGCCGCATGGTAAGTGGCTGGCGCTAACATAACATCCTAATATTATATGTATGTAGTTTGCCAGAGGGATTTCAAAGTGTCGCTTGAGGAAACCCGAATATCGACGTGTTATTTTGTAACTGTAGTTTTTAGGATACCATATCAGATACTAAATGGTGTAAAAGGAAATAACCGCCGTCTACCTATTCTTTTGTTCTTTGTCCATAATTGTTGCTCATTTCACAATTTATTTTTAAAAAAATGTATGCATAATGTACTTACGGAATTTTCGGTGCGCGAGTACGACTACCGTATTATGGTTTTTTTATATTCTGCGACCGACAACTGGATAACTAGAAAATAGTGCCTTAGTGGTTTTTGCCGCCAAGTTGAACTTATGAACATCTTCTGATAAAACTAAGATATTTGGTGACATTGAACGTTTATTCGCTACCTTGCCTTAAAAGAAAACTACCGTTTTTTTATTCTTAATTGGCACCCGTTGACCTCACTTGATGGTAAGCGATGATGCCTAGGAGTAGCCTATATACTCTTGACTTTCTGTATAGCAACAAGGAAACACAAACTCCGTTAAATAAATAAAACACCAGTTTAGCCATTGACGAAAAAGCACAGTAATATATCGAACATTAGTTTTAGAGCTTTTGTGGGCCGAATCACCCGCGTCCGTAGGAGAATATCCTTCAGCGAATCCCTACACGTGATCCCCGGGTGGTGCTAAACAGGTGACACTAAGCGCATCCGTGGTCTAGTGGTTATACCACCTGATTCAGACCCAGAGGTCCCAGGTTCGATTCCCAGCGGGGGCAACTGTTTTGCTCGATTTGGTTGGTGGTAGGACTTGTTCTAAGTCCGCCTGGCAAGCTACCACCATCTTATCTAAGTCTGTCGCCATAACAAAAATGTTAACAGCATTGTTGTGTTCCAGCAGTTAGAGGTATGATAGCCAGTTCCTCTGTGTTAGAGGATTCCGGGTAAAGCTCGCTTCCATCTTCGGCCTAATCATCACTTTTCATCAGGTGAGATTTGGGCCAAGAGTTTACACGTTTTGTATATAAAAAAAAGAAATAAATCCTAAAGCGTCAAGAATAACGTAATAAAGACCTAACAATAGTCTGCGAAGTATATCGAGCGTTGAGTAGGTCAGAACTCAGAACAACCAAGTGCAGTCGGACAGGTAGGTAAGTGCTATGTAAATCGATTCAATTTTAGACAACGGGATTCGAACTTATGCCCACGGAAGCTGACATAGAATTCGCCGCCGTTTTGTTTTTTTTTGTTTTATGTTGCGACGCACAATCTTAAATTGATAGGTAGCAAGATTGTGCACTTATGTATCACTTTGTCGAAATATTTGAAGGTAAAGTCGGGGGGCCTATGCCACAAAGTTCTGTCTCCTTTAGACGTTAATCGGAATTACAACTTTATTAAAATGAAGTACCAGAATAAGAAATGTGGTTTTCCAGAAAAAAAAACGGACGGACCGCAAAGTGATCCTATAAGGCTTTTTCTTTTTGAGGTACGGAACCCTAAAAAGTAATTAGTCCGTCAATAGATTTTCTAACTTTGGATACATTTTGTAAAAAGTAAAAAAAAATATTTACCAAATTTTATTTTCCTATTGAATGCCGAACATAAATAATTAGCAAAAGAGCACCAT
The DNA here is from genome assembly GCA_963859965.1 of Ceramica pisi. Taxonomy (NCBI): domain Eukaryota; kingdom Metazoa; phylum Arthropoda; class Insecta; order Lepidoptera; family Noctuidae; genus Ceramica; species Ceramica pisi. Next base: position 21,437,281 of record OY982536.1, on the reverse strand, counting down.
AAAGGGCAATGAATCATCTGCCTAGCCTTTTCCCAACTGTATTGGGGTCGGCTTCCAGTCAATCCGGATTTAGCTGAATACCAGTATTTTACGTAGAGCGACTGCCTACCCGACTTCCACAACCCGTTAACTGGGTAACACGGTACTTACCGGCTAGACTGGAGTCAAATTTAGTGGCTTCTGAAAATCCGTAACGACTGCCAAAGATCTATAAATGATAGCCGGAACTAGCGGCTTAACGTGCTTTCCGAGGCAATGAGGAAACTCGGTATGTTAAGATGGTCACCCACCCACAGACCAACCTTGGCAAGCGTTGCTTAACCTGGAAGATCGACCTATGTGGCTGTTAATGTTTAGCCACGAGCCAAAGTCTATGAATGCCTTACAGAAATAATTAGCAAAATATGAGTACCTACTACTTTTCAAGGTATTAATATAATGTTAACAGATATAAATAAGTATTGATATGTTCAAAGTCGATCACGAGATGCCAATAGAGTTCATTGTCCCATCAACATTTTAAGAACAAATATCGAAAATTAATATATGAAGCTATCCTGAATCGACATCTATTGTGATCCTCAGATTTTTTCCGTAACAACATACAATTAATATTTTTTTGTTATTTTTGGGATTCCGAGAGCGAAATATGAGGAAAAGAGCAATGGCCGCTATTCCAAAGCCAATAAAAGCCAACATGAAAAAGAACATATTTATTTCACCAACTGTACCAAGAAAATCCAACCTGATACAAAGTAAAATAATTTGAAAAGTATGCGAATTCAAAGCTTTTGTTCTTAATACTTGTATAATACAAAAGTTAAGTCTAAGTCGTTTCTAAGTACGACAACGACGGAGTTCGTACGTAATGTACGTGCGTGTGTGCGAGTTTTGTATGTAAATGTCAAACTTTGAGTAGGAATAATGTTATTAGAAAATATGTATGAACCGTAAGAATGAATTTATAATCATGTAGGTACTCGTAGGTAGGTATGTTTTTTTTTCAATATATTTTTGTTTGTAGAAATTTCGGTAAGTATTCCAAATTTAAATCACATTCTCCCCCTAGAGGATGAATGAAATTCAGTACAATTTTCTTTCCTTGTTTTTAACATATTAAAATTACTATAGTTATGTTCGCTTTTTGTGGCATAGAATGTCACTTTTTTGAGCAAGTGGTAAGAAAAAGCTTTTTTTTTATATTGATAAAAAATAAATACGTTTTCCGTCGATAAAATTAAATAATATATTATAGTTTCACTCATTTCCGTATGTGCACATTATAAAGACTAACACTGTTTAATATCAATACTTAAGCTACTAAGCTTTCACCGTAAGCAAACAAAACAAGTAAAATGTAGGGAATTTAATGCCGGGGCTCTGGAGTATTCAACATTTTATTACGAAATTCATCAACGTAGCTCAAATTCTGGCGTTAACTACATTGTTCCAGGGAAGCTAGTTTTACGCCAATCTGCTTGGATTAAATACCTGGAAAATTGTGAAGTATTTTCTTTGTTTATTTTCTACTAGAACAAAAATAACGTTTCGTCTACAAAACTCGGAATGTTGTATCCTATTTATCGCGTCTGTCGCTTCTTCTCTTATCATAAAACTTAAAGTATTGTAAAGACATACATGTTAGCTTTAATATGACGTACTGTTAGTATGTCAATGTACATGAATCTTTTTTTTAGGGCACGGCTCTATACAAATTCCGGCCATGTCCAATTTCTTGGAAAAAAATGTCAACATAAATTTTGTAAAATAGGTACCAATTTTCTTGAAGTTTTTCAAAGACGACGATAGCTGATTCTATTGACATTTTCAGGAATATTCTCAATTATTTTAGACTAGCTAGAGCCTGCGACTTCACCCGCTTGACAGATTGTATACTAAAACTTTCCTCGAGAACCACTCGATTCATTAGTCAAAACAGCATGAAAATCGGTGCAGTAGGCTTTGAACTTATCGCGAACAGATAGACTCACAGACGCGGCGGAGGACTTTGTTTTTTAATATGTAGAGAAGTTCGTATAAGAATTCCGTAGGTATATTATTTCAGCCAAAATACGGAACCCTCGATGGGTGAGGCCGACTCGCTTTTTAAAGGTTTTTTATCAGTTAGTTCCTTTATTTTAATAAACTGTTTAGGTTATTTTGATGTCCTGCATTTGAAATTAGTTTTACTAAGCCGGTTTCTAAATCGAGAAATTTGAATTAACCTTTTCCTAAAATTTTTCCTCCAAATTCCTATTTTAGTTCAAACTTATTTCCAGAATTGGGCTAAATTTTGGCAAATATCTCTGACGAACTCAAGCTCTCTGAACTTAAACCGTGCATAGACAGAACCAGAATATCAATTCACTTTTGACATAAGTACATAGATAATGACAACGATATTGGTGATCATTTCTAGAGTAACTAACGTGGGATCAGAACTTTTGACCTGACTTGTAACCACAACCTGTTATTCACCATATACCTTCAACAACTTGTATTTAATTAACTAATTGGATTAATTCCCTGATTGACAAGACTATTAGTAATACGTGTCTTATTACCTAAAACACTACCTTTATGTATATACTCTAGAAGCTTGTCAATTAGACACGATCAGAAATGGTTTGAGTCTATCTAGGTTGGTTTTGTGATTGCAAACGCGACTGCTAAGTGGTTCTATTGCCAAGTGGCAAATATAAGGATTTTTTCATTACGAATTACTCGGCAGTAAGCCGGAGCTTAGAAGTTGAAGGTGTGACATCCCTGTGCTTCAGAAAGTATGTAATACTGTGGTTTAGCGCTTGATCTTTCTTTTTTCAAATTGTCGATGAATTGGTTATATGAGTATAAGAAACAGAGAGTGCACCTGTTTTGTTGTGAATATAATATCTCTAGATGGGCTAACGTTACCGAAAATCAGAAAGGAGGATCAAATTAACTCAAATCAAACAATAAATTAATAAAACGGATTTTTATCCATAGGTACCTAAAGGAAAGAAAGGAAGCAAAAGTTTCAAACGCGATTTGCTTAGCCGTTGAATGATAACCTAGGGTAAACTAAATCAGTCTTTCTTTGGAGTGAGTCAAGTTACAAAAATGTCAAGTCCTACAAATCTGGGTCCTCAAAAGATCACCACATTGACCTTTATGCTTCTCAAATTAAAAAGTAATTATCTTTTTAATTAATCTAAACCGATTGATATTTGGACTTTAATTTGACCTCTGGGTTTGTTTCGTTTCTTCTCAGGGTAGTCAGCTACTCGTAAAAAACACCGAACTCAAGTTAACTCATCGTATTACAACTATGCATTTACTGGAAATTAGAGTTACTTATTTTTCTTTGCATTATATTCAGTCTTGTCTCAGCCATCAGCTCAATATCCTGTATTTCTATAATTAAATAATTTTGTAATAAATAAATATTTTTTTAACTAAATTCCCGACCGCCGAAACATAACTCTCATCTAGTTTAAAAATTACTACTTGCTTTAAATGAATTTGCGTGCATTAATTGAATTTGGTATCAATTTAAAGTTAAAAATTTAACCTTTAAAATGGTATCATTTTTGGTATTCTTAACTAGTTATTAAGTACTCAAGATTGCGCGGAATCAATTCCGAATAAGTGATTCCATACTTTTGCTCGAGAGTGTATACATCATCCGTTAAAATAAAGTAGGATTGTTGCAATTAAACAATTTTTCAAACAACAATACACCAACACAGTTGACAAACAGCAAGAAAGCATTCCTGCACTAATACACAAACCTCAGCTTCTACAAAACTGTATTACCCAAGTTTTATTGGGAAAACCTCGGAAAACCGATGGAATTAACTCCCACGACACACGTGCGATGGACTTAACCAGTGGCGCAGCTGATCCCAAAGGGCCCCTGTATCAAACATTATTTGAGGGGCCCGTTTTTAGGTGTAGGTATTGTTTTTTTTTAAGTGAAAACTTTTTTAGCGGCGTTGAGCATTTTACTTGGGATAGGTATACAAATAATGTTAACTTACTCGCGTCAGGACACGTAACCTGATTGAAAATTCGTAAGACGGATGATTCATAAATGCACAACGTTAATGTTCAAGTTTTCACTTCTGCCGGCACTCCCGCAGTGCAACTCGTTGCTTTTTTTTAATAGGCTGTTTGCTCAGAACTGTATTAAAAAAAAAAAAAACTATAATTAGTACCAATTTCAAAATTATTCGCTCAAATAAAAAAATCAACAAAATATCAAATTTTATATAATTAGATCTGCTAACTCTATACTTTTTTTTATACAAATCGGGGAAACTCTTGGCCCAAATCTCACCTGATGGAAAGTGATGATAAGGAGTTTCACTCGGAATCCTCTTACACAGAGGAACTGGCTATCATTAGGTAACTATTGAAACTTTGGCCGTTGGTTTCATGTTTTGGCGGTTTTATAATCGAACCAACACTTTTTCTTGGCATGCCTTTCTTTTTGGAAGGAGTTTTCTTATCTGCAGCTATCTTCACTTTCTTAGCCTTGTCGCCGCCATTTTTCTTTTCTTTCGACATCTTTTTCGTATCAATCTTTTTTTCTTGGCTTTTGTTGGTCCACCGTCTTTGCTTTCTTAGCAACCTTCGATTTCAAGCCAAAAAGAATTTTTTGGTTCCTTTTGGGGTCCACACACTTTGGGGCCCTTATAGTCCGAGGAGCCCCTTATACGGCGGTAGCTACGCCCCTGGATTTAACCCTACAGTTTGTTACATTATACTTGTTTTAACCGAGTATTTGGTTTTCAAAGAAAAACTTCTATAATTATGCCAGTTTTAGGTAAGATAAACGAAACTTTGAGACAATTTTAAGAGCTATTAGTTGATGTATTGAGGCTTGAGAGTGGGTTGTTATGTTTGAGTATCTTCGCTTTTGACTTAATTTTATTCTATTTGGAAAGAGACTTGATAAATTAATTTTAGACAAAAACTTTCAAGATTTACTTTTCTGTTCTAAAACTTTTGATATCAATTTATTTTTCTTCTTTATGTCTTGTATCCGTAGTATAGCTTTTTTATATGAGGTTAGCTATCCTTGTCATTCCAAACGTGTATGTTCTCGAGTCGAGTGCGAGCCATTGCCAGTTTTTTTAAGTCGTTTGTTTTTGTAATAGAATTCAGTCATTTAATAGTTTTTTTTTCTTGTATCCATTTCTTCGATGTTATATTAGTTAAATATAGTAAACACTTAAAAGGGCCCGGGGTCGCTATGACGCTATAAATTTACTAACTCTTGGAGAAGCAGGAAATAACATTGTCAAACACGATAACATAACCAACTCATTAAAACCACCCACGTTTAATAAATTTTTCACCGAAAAATCCCAAATAAAAAAAAACTTTCGCAATTAAACGCGGCTTACATAAAGCCTTTGGTAAAATAAAAATCGAGTAAAATCCGTACAAACCGTCACGACAAACATACTCGTATTATGGTACGAGTACGAGAAAAATACTCGTGTTAATGTGGCCGAGCGTGTATTGAAATGGTCGTTTACCCAAAGAGCCAAAAACAATGTTAGCCGGTAACATAGGGATGTCAAGTCATGCGGTATTTGGTACCAGATACCAGGGTTACCTTATGTAGGTTTCGATAAATATTAAATGAAGTCAATCGCTTTTCTGCGTGATTTTGGTGAATCTTATTTCTGACAGATTTGCCGGAGAAAGCAAAACACAAAGAATATAATACCGCGTGTATCTGATATCGACGCACAAACGATTTCCATGGGTCCAGGGCATGATTCTGGACACCCTAGACTTAGAATTTTTCGTCGGCTTTTTTCTCATTTTTTCATTTTTTGCAAGATTTCCACAAATAGGTATCAGCTCAGCTGAGCTGATATCTATTTGTGGTTTTATTCAGATTGCTCTTTTTAGTGAAAGTAATTAATTAATTATTTTTTTATTAAACAGCTCATTGGGTTAGGTCAGAATAACGACTGATTTTTACAACAGCGAAATAAGTTAACTTACATGAAAGTATGATCTGATTAACAACAATTTTTATTTTTCGTAAATGATATATGCAATAACTTAAGACAAAAGGTACGCAAGACCGGATACAGTCTCGTTCTTACTTTAGTAGGTAGGTACCAAACTCTCCATCAACTCCATCAATAGAAAAATAAACACCTAGTAGTCAAAGATCCTCTTAAGAAAAAACACAGAGACATTAAAAAAACACATCACATTAAAACATTCGGTACCACAATCGCACAACACTGGCTCGCAATTTGAAAATATTTTTAATTTACCGCCAAGCCACGGAGTGCTCTCATTACAAACGAGTGCAGAACCTTTGAAGTCTGATGGCAGCACTATATATATGTACTTTGATATACCTAAGCCCCCCAGCGTCGATGATTGTGTTGCGTTTCATGTCTATGGTATGCGTAGATTGGTATCGGTATTGTCAGATATGTAGCGGTTACAACCCTATACGTTACATTTTTTTTTATTGGGCGCTTTTGGTTGCCTGTTTTTTGGCATCATTTAAATGTTAATGACATGTTTTTTAAATTAAGGAATGATTTTAGAGTCTACCATGACATGGTTCACTTGATTGATTGACATATAATTTTTTTTAAATTTAAAAAAAAAAAACTTTGCTTGAATAAAACCAAGAAAACTTAAAATACGACGGAAGTTAAAGAGGGAGTAATATTTATTTGTACCGGAAGATTCAGCTGAATCCTGACATAGCTAGGCAGACGATGATGTACATTTTCTATGTGCAAAAGCAACTCTATCTCAACTTATACATAGTCGTAACCAAGACATTTAAAATGTGTTGGATGTGTTGATATCCATAGCAAGGTTCTTAAAGTAACATCTTAAAAAAAAACATAACTCAGCACAAAATTCAGCGCAACACCCATTGTCACAGGTAAGTAGATCATCTAAATTAAAGAACAAGTATCCTTAATCGCCGAAGGTAAGAAACCACACTTCTAATTTGTCTTAAATTAAAATAGCCTTAACCTCAATCAGAGGGAAGGCCATTAGTTAGCTTTTTCTTGCCCCGACTTTGTTCAGTTGATTTATTGCTAGGTTCTACTTGTCACTGAAACTTTGCGACGAAATGGTTCTTTCAGAAATCACTCACAGGTCTGGGTCTTTGCCCCACTAATTGCTTTTCTGTTGAAAATTGTTTAGGCTGCTAAATTAGGGTTTGGTATTTTTAGTTTTGTAAACGGTTTTCTAGTCTAGCTGATAATCACATTGCTTAAAACTTTTAACCAAAAAATATAACCAACTTCCAAAAAAAAATACTACAAAGTATAAAATAACTCTACCTAAGTTGTTGTTTTTGGTTTTGTATTTTCGTTATTTTTACACCGACTTCCAAAATTATGGGTTGTTTTATACATTGTAGTGTTTTTTTGGAAGGTGGTTTTATATTTTTGTGATTTTTTTATCGTTCCCTTTAAAGTGGTGATACTTGGACGCCGTCTTCCTCTACGCAGAAATTGAAATAAGCAATATTGGTCATAAAAAAAACTACTGAGCCAAGCCCAGTTCTTAAGCACTAAATTGCAATCAATTAAAATAGATTGTGATCACAATAAATCAGGATGTAGAAAATACTAAAACCAAAAAAAAAAAGAGTTGTAGATGAATTTGGCCAATGAAAATTTGATTTCTGTTAACTTCTTTGGTAACAATTTCTTTAGAGTTTTATTTATCTGTAATTTTTGCACCGATACCGAAAGGTACCTAATGCATGGTATAATATTATTATACCATTGTTTCATGATTAAACCATTGCTCATCTGCATTGTTGTTTACCTTGTATTTGCAAATAATAGGATTTGAATATTGAGAAAGTAAATGTAAGTAAGTTTTATTCCTTCTAGTTTTTTTTTTCGAGACATTTGAATCAAGCAAAACAATCACGTCTAGTGGTTGGAAGTTGTATTAACTTCCAATATTTACATACATTTATTTCGCAGAAGTTGCCATACTAAAAGAGTCCAATCATTCAAAGAAACATCCACGTCATAATCCCACTCACCTATTCCGTTTGTGAAAATTTACCATAAAACACATTACTATTTCATTAAAAATGTATGTATTTTCGTTTGTATGTCATGGGGTACGGTTGGGTCCCAAAGTAGGTTGAAGTAGGGAACTCAGTACAAGTTGTAGGTCCCAATAAAAGTTGGTCGTTCGGGTAATCTGCCGGGCCGAAAAAAGGACCCGAGTCTGCCGGGTGAATTAGACATTTGTCATACCGCCAGCGATCAGCGAGTAGCGGCTAAAGCTTGAAACTCGAAACTAGTTAGCGAGTGAAAAATTTCGATAGTTTTGACACTCGGCTTCAGCGAGTGCTTTTGTGCTACTAGCGGTTACTCGCAATACTCGCTCTGGCCCGCACTATAGATAGAATTAACCGCTGGTTGGTGAGTTCGGACCGCAAAGCGAGCATCACCGAGCGAGTGTCGCTGAGCAGTGATAGCTCGTGTCGTTGCGTCAACTAGTGGTATGAGCCGGCTCGTCGGCAGTGTGAACAGCCAGCTATCAAATATAAATGTTTGTGTCTCTTTTACTCACACGAGATATATATCTTTTGTCCCTTTCCTCAGAAAGCAAACAGTCAATAGCTAATCGTTCCTCGCCGGTGGTGAGACAAGTGCCTAAACACAGGCATGTTTGTTCAAGTTGAAAGGAAGGATAGAGAATTTTGGTCGCTTTTCTTCTATGTTGTTTTTTTTTGAGTAATGTGGGAAATCTTTAGAAGCGATATTTTGTCTGGGTTTGTCATAAATGAGTCTGGCGTTTGGTCGCTGTTGTAAGTTGTTGGTTATGTAAATGGGCTGTGTAATAAGATCGAGTGTCAGTCGTTCAAGTTTATTTTTGGGATATAGACCTTAGACATATAACAATAGGCTTGTTTACTGAAAAAAACGAATTAGTCCGTCAGTTAGATTATCAAAAAATATTTGACCTGTATTTTTTCTTTTGTTACGGGAACCAAAATTGATGAAGTTACGATGCTTTTAAAATTCTCAATACGTCACTCTCCGGCATAATTTTTAGCGGGTAGTGACGTCACGAGCCCCCAATCCCGAGTTTTGATGCGTTTTATATTTGTCAATATTGATTGATTTACAAAAACAAAAAATACGTGTCCATTATTTTTCAATAGGTACTCTAACTGACAGACTAAATAGTTTTGCAATTTGTGGATGATGGAAACTAACCTATTCTCGTCGTTTAGTGAGCGGACGATTTATTTTATTTTATTTGTTATTGACAAAGTCTACGATAGAGCGAACTTAAGAGCCTGAGCCTGAGCCTTATTTTCTAAGTCGTCAAACAATATATATTTACAAAGATACAAGTTAGAGTTTATTATTTATATTTTATATTATATTATTTTAAGGAAGTACTTGAAGTAATTAGTAATTGTAACAGTACTTTAAACGCATACTTTAATTTGTAAGATCCTAGTGCGGAAACAATTTTTGATAAACGAAATAAATCAATCTTCCTTTCTTTGATAGTTAAAGTCAATACATATGCAACCAACATAACAAAATGCATTGAATATTAATTCGTGACCACCAAACACATTAAAAACCCCAATAACAATTAAAAACCTGCACACAACTTTCAATTTCCGAGCTACCAATAATCGTTACACCCAACCACGCAGAGCCGAGTCCTTTGATGAGTCGCAGGAAGCGTCTATATGGAATCCGAAACGATTACTACCGGCATATCGATTCCGATTGCGATCAGCAGTGCTATTCTGTAACGACATTTTTAACCGACTTCCCAAAAGGAGGAGGTTATCAATTCGGTTGTATTTTTTTTAATTTTTTTTTATGTTTGTTTCCTCATAACTCCGACAATTATGAACCGATTTGAAAAATTCTTGTTTTATTTGAAAGGATATACTTGCAGATTGGTCCCATTTAAATCATATCGAAATCGGTTACGAACTTTGGATTTTAAATCGAAATAGCTGGAATTTGTCTTTTTAGAAGATTCTTTGATAATCGAAATTGCGTATTTTGCTTTTCTGCCATTTTGCAGTGGTGTTGTTAGGTGTGGGGCACCACTAAATAAAAAAAATAACTTTAATTTCGGAAGTCGGTGTTTTTGTTAGTTTCTTCGTATTTTGACACCGACTTCCGAAATTAAAGTTATTTTTTACTTTGTAGTGTTTTCTATGGAAGTCGGTTGTATTTTTTTGTAAAAAGTTTTTTTCGTGTCTCGACAGCGGAATCCAAGGTGAGTTTCAAATTCGTATAAATATAAGACCTTATGATGTGTGAAATAAAGTTCACTTTGTAAGCTTAGTCACTCAGGTGAAGTCGATATCGAAATGGTTATTTACAGAATAAGACTAGCAGGTGTCCCTCTCGGACGCTGACACGTCAATCAGTCAATCAGTGAGCGTGAATAGACGTCCTAATTAATTGATGCTTCGTTCAATAGTATTTACATTAGTGATTCTATTACGCATTATACGTATGTGATTGAATGTCTGTTTGTGGAGAAATGGTGTGAAAGTGATATGATGTTTAGTTAATTGTGGGAGTTAATGGTAAAGCTTGGGTTTTGATGAAGCTAAGTTTGGTTGTGGAATGTCCCAAATGGTCTGGTCATCATGATAACCTAAACCAAGACTGCAACGCTGCAATAACTGCAGCTTTGAGTTCAGTTGACATGTTCATGTGTTCATTGATCATGTCATACGTATAACATTTTTGGGAATACTTTCTTTGTGCAGGAGTTAAGACTGTCTAGTGACGTCAGCACTTACTGAGATACTGACAAATCGCGAGACCACCAATATTTAAATTAGTACTTGATAATTCAGGGTTTTCGACATCGGAAAACGCGTCATTGGTCCACCTTGTGTGTGAGAGATGGAACACCGGGGTGGTTTTAGCCAGTAAGATTCTGACAGACCCCTCCGATCGCCCCAGAGTGGAGGACATCCATGATTTCCCCCCGTAAAACAAAAAAATACAACCGACTTTCAAAAAAAAAAAATCACTACAAAGTAAAAAATAACTTTTATATTCGGAAGTCGGTGTTTTTGTTAATTTCTTCGTAGTTTGACACCGACTTCCGAAATTAAAGTTTACTTTTAACTTTGTAGTGTTTTTTTTTTATTTGGTAGTTGGTTGTATTATTTGTAAAAAGTTTTTCATTTTTCAGTTTTTAGTGGTACCCCACACCTAACAAACACCACTGCAAAATCGCAGAAAAGCAAAATACGGAATTTTGATAACCTACTTGGATGACAAAAAACCATCATCCAAGTAAACGAATTTCAGCTATTTCGTTTTAAAATCCAAACTTCGTAACCGATTCTGATAAAATAGGACCAATCTGCAAGTATATCCTTTCAGATAACACGAGATTTTTTTAAATCGGTTCATAATTGACGGAGTTATGAGGTAAAAAACTTAAGAAAAAAAAAACATACAATTGAATTGAGAAACTCCTCCTTTTTGGGAAGTCGGTTAAAAGGCCTTCCAACGTCTGTGACCTTGACCGCTACCGGAGTCAAGGGTAAATTGGCTGCCAGGCACTAGGGGCCGTTCTTTATTTGTGGTATCGTGTTGCGTTCTACAGAGAACGCAGCTTCCCATTCTCTAGCAAGTCCCTTAGTCGCCTCTTGCAACACCCACGGGAAGTGATGGGATGGTATTATTATTTTAAGGCACCATATGGAACCGGCCGATACCATAAGGCAGTATGGATAATGATACATGAGAACCGCCTACGCTGGTACGGCCACGTCTTGCGTAAACCGACAAACTACGTAGGGAACAAGTGTCTGGCTATGCCACCTCCGCCGGGCCCTGGCAGAAGGGGAATACCCAAAAAGCGCTGGCTTGATGTTGTCCAGAATGATATGCGTGCCAATGGACTCTCAACCAAGGATGCCGAAGACCGTGCGAAGTCAAACCAGCTGAGGATGCAACCGCGAACACACTCAGATGAGAGAGAGAGGAAAATGATACATCTATACTAATATTATAAAGAGGTAAAATTTGTTTATAAGTTTGTATCTAGGGGGTAATCTCAGGTACTACTGGACCGATTTGAAAAATTCTTTCAGTATTAGATAGCCCATGTATCGAGGAAGGACATATCATCACGCTAAGACTAAAAGGAGTCGAGCATTAATGGAAAATGTGACGCAGACGAAGTTGCGTGGGTCATAATATAATTTCACCATAGAACAAAATGCCAATAGGTACATCCAACAGAATACTGTCGAAAAAGCCTCAATGATACAGCAGCTTAGTTAAACGAAATTGACTGAACGAAGTCTTGTACTCTTAACATGCAATTAAACTTTTTTAATTACTTTACGAACCTCGGCTGGATTATCTGTTTTATTACGGCTAACGAATTTGCCTCGCTGATTAGCCTTTAGGCTAAATTTTGATGATTTTCTCTCAGTTAAGTTGAGATTTCGGAGTTTTGGATAAGCTTAAGCTAATTTTATGTATTTAAATTACTTTAAAAGGAATTATTAACGGAGATAGGCCTATGAAACGCGTGCGTGACGGTTCGGTTTCATTACCGACGGAAAAACCGGCCAATTGCGAGTCGTACTTACTTTGAAACGTGAGAAATGTGTTTTTTTTTTAAACTTGTTTCTTGAATATATAACTATAATAAATTAAAAGTGAAAGGGGCGGGTTCCCGCTTTCACTTTATTTATTTTTTGTTATTTGTGGCAATAGAAATACACACACCGAAAATGTCAACTGTCTACCTGTAACGTTTCCTGAAATACAGCTCTTTGTAAGACAGGCAGACGGATGGACCGACTGACGGAAGTCAGCGGAGGCTTAGGTAGGGGATTCCATTGGTTACGGAACCCTAAAAATGGATTTCTTATTTTTTTTTTTTACGGAAACTGTGAGGAAATCGACACGTCAATATGTAAAGTGTTTTAATTATTCGCAAATCAAAATAAATCAACAACATCACAGTACTCGTATACAATACGCCGAAAAATAACACCAGCTTCAATAATTTACATAAAATATAAGGATTCTAACGACATAAACATTACAAAATACCTATTTCATACAAAATTGTATGAAACATCAATAAATTCTCACACAAAGAAATCTTAAAGACCATAAATTATCGCCAGTCAATACAAAACAGGTCTCCGAACACCGTTATTGATGTCCAAACGATTACTACCAAAGGAAGCGCTCATTTTTAAAAATGACACATTACCATAAGCCCCCTTTATACTTTATTAACCCTCCGAAGAGTATAATTTGACAGTCGCTTTCATAAATTTTGAAAGGCTTTACAAAGAAATCACGACGGAACTTCGAAAAGGTAGCCAAACGTCGCATGGACGTATTATTACGGGAAATTTACAACGACGACCCGATGGCGAAATTGTCTTCTCAAGCAACCTTTTCTGTGTGGAGACATAGGGATCGCGAGGTTTTGGGGCGGGCACGTGGCGAAAGGTTCATTTACACATCTTTCGAGCGTAATTTTTACAATTCCAAGGCTTACGAATCAGTTATCACTATCAGAGAATAGGAACGTTTATCTCAATATTTTCAAACACTGAGAACACCGTTTTTTTTTGTTTGGATATTTAAACAATTTTTTTTTTTACATTTTGAGAAACCTAAAAGAATTTCATTTTGTTAGATTTCGAAAAACTAAATAATAATATGTAATAATGAAATGTAAGGGAATGTGGGAGGCCCAAATGAAAGCGCATCAATTCTTGAAATCCTCGTTAATTCTTAAAACTTCTTAAACTTTGTAATTTACAATGTCCTTTTTTTTTTATACAAAACGAGGAAACTCTTGGCCCAAATCTCACCTGATCGAAAGTGATGATTAGGCCGAAGATGGAAGCGAGTTTCACCCGGAATCCTCTTACACAGAGGAACTGGCTATCATACCTCTAACTGCCGGAACACAACAATGCTGTTAACATTGTTGTTATGGCGACAGACTTAGACATGATGGTGGTAGCTTGCCAGGCGGACTTATAATAAGTCCTACCACCAACCAAACCGAGCAAAAAATTTGCCCCCGCTGGGAATCGAACCCGGGACCTCTGGGTCTGAATCAGGTGGTATAACCACTAGACCACGGAGGCGGTGAGTGTCACCTGTTTAGCACCACCCGGGGACCACGTGTAGGGATTCGCTGAAGGGTATTCTCCTACGGACGCGGGTGACTCGGCCTCGGTCCTTTCTTTTCGTCGAATATCATGTTCTCCCCTTCCCTTTCACACACTCTCTCATTCGCTCATCGCTGCGTTCACACATCCATGACTCGTTTAAAATTTTGTTGCGTTCTGAATTAAAATCTTACGTATATGCTTTAGTGCAACAAATAAACCAATAACGTTTATTCCTAAAGTTTATTCCTGTCATAATTAATAAAGTTTATTCCTGTCATCAATTTCATAGACTACCAACACACCGTCACTCATTTTAATACACGTTATAGTATTCTAATAATTACTACACAACTGATGTACCAAAACATGAAACCTATTCATTCCACGTGATTAATACAAGCATTTTGTTCCTCAACAAACCAGACGGACGGATGTTAATTTTCGCAGTAAATGTCATGTCAATCACTGATTGGTTGGCGTAGTGCAGTGCATTATGAATGAACTCGGTTATAGTGTTATCAATAATTCATTAGAATATAATGTTTGGTATTTATTGCTTCATGTTCGATAGTCAGTATTGATAGATATAGTTAGTAGTTTATTATATTCAACCAATGGCTATTATTTTGACAGTTTATAAAGTTCAATACCTTTTAATGGATCTAGTTTTCTTCAAAATCCGTTGGTATATAGATAATGAGCTACACAATTATTATTGTGATGGTTTCATTCCATGATAAATAGGGGTTGTCACCAACGAGTAACCGATTGTCCGTTATTTTGACAGCTCTGTTTTATGTTAACTTCTACACATCTGTCCTGATAGACGTAGTCCTGACTGTAGTGAGTCCAGCAAAAAAAAAACTTTTTTATTTTTTCCCATAACTATTGCTTCTTCGCACTATTACTAAAATTAAAAAAAATAAATAAATACGTTTTCTATTGAACTTATTTTGTTGAAATTATTTCCAATGAACAGTAGTATATTTTATTTTAATAAATATTTCAAGTTATTTTGACATTAAGGATAAATTTAATACCTAACTTTAAACTGTTTATGAATATATATTTTTTTTTAGATTGATAAAAATATACTCTCAATGTATGATTCTATCTACAATAATAATTATCTTACTGGTTCCGTCGATGCCGTCCCAACACAATCCTCCCGTATGTTTTCAAGAACAAGAATTATGTAAAGCGACCTCTGCGGGCAACTTCATAAATCGACACTCTTGCCGTGATTATGAACAATTTACGACATAGTAAGTGAGCCACTCTTTATGTGTTATAAATTGCAGTTTATGTCCAATAAATACGTATAAATCTAATACATTAACTGGTGATTTGACTGGAGGTTATTTACTGGTTTTTAACCTGTTTTGAAATTTCTACTTTGTATTGTTCGTGCCTTCTATTAAGGCTGATATTTATTACTTTTTGTATAGTATCGCTTCTATTGAATTTTTTTATCTTTGCCGTAGTATATTGGGTCATGCACAGCCGGTCGATTCTATCGACATCTCACCGTGATCACTTAGGTGGAGTGAATGACAAGTGAGCTGTCATGCCATCTTGTCTGTATGTTTTTTTTTGACAGCTCACTTGTCGCTCACTTCGCCTAAGTGTTCACTTCGACATGTTTAAAGAATCGCACTGCAGCTTACGTTGGTGTTCATGTTTAGTTACTTCACGATTCTTAAAATTTCGAGTTGGCAGATAAAAACACAAACATTTTTAGGGTTGGGTTCCGTAACCAAAGGGTAACCAACAGAACCATATTACTTAGCCTCCGCTGTCCGCTGTCCGTTTGTTTGTCAGCGGGCTGTATTCCCAGAACCGTTATAAGAAGACAAGTGAAATTTTCACGGAGTGTGTATTCCTATTGCTGCTATAACAACAACTCATACAAGAACGGTTTATGGCACGGAACCCTTAGTATGAGAGATCGACTCGCACTTACCCGGTGTTTTACAATAGGTTATCATTACCTGAAATCACTACATATTGTAAAACAGTCTTCTGCCGCGTCTGTCTGTCTGTCCGCGATAAACTCAAAAACTACTGCACCGATTTTCATGCTGTTTTCACCAATGGATAGTGGTTCTCGAGGAAGGTTTTAGTATATAATTTGTTAAGCGGGCGAAGCCGCGGATATCAGCTAGTACAATGATAATTACTTTTCTTAAAAACTTTGAAAATATTATAATCAAAATTAATTAATTCATATACGCATAGGGATTCTCATCTACCCTCTCAACGCAATTCCACGAAAGAGCTTAAAATTTCTTCTTTTGCCATCCCCAAGGAGAATCAAAGGCGAACCTTCCTGTGCCACGTTACAAGACTACCTTTCATCAAATATTCTAATACACACAGGAAATCTTTAAAAAGCCGAAAGAAATTGACGTCACAATTCATTAAACTTTCTTAATTTCGATGGGAAACCTTTGAAAGGCGGCGGGAATGTGGACCATTATGATATGGGAACGTAAAGGTGGGGGTACAATAGGAATGGGCAAGTGAAAAAATATATCGATATTTATTTTGTCTAAATACAAAAATAGATATTCTTTGGTTTTAATACGATTTTTGTTATTGATTAAGCAGTATCGACAATAGGAAAAATATCGACATAGTCGTGAGTTTTTTGTATGATTATTCACACATTCAACATTCGTAACAAGTAATACCTATAGATAAACTAGTATTTTTTTGATGATGCTTGACAATTATACACCTTTTTGGTCAACCCACAGTGGGCAGTACTCAAGCTAACAACGTTAAATTCGAAACCAAAGATACGTTAAAAATATAATAATATCATACATCTCATTCATCGCTTTCCATCAGCCGTGATTGTGGTCAAGAGTAAGTAAATTCCTCAAAAAAAAAAAATCGAACCGGCTGCTAATTCGATACTCTAAAATCAAAATCGAAATATCGCTATTAAAAGTATCGATAAATTTATGGAAAAATTTCTAGAAGTATATCGATAATTTTTCCCAAGCCTAGAGTACAATGGAGGCTGAAAATCTTCTTTGGCGATAAACAGGGGGTGTTGGGCCAAGTGACGAGACTTTGATAAAAATATTATGTGGCTAAAAGATTAAACTTCAGAGCCGACCTTTTTTAATCGGCAACGAAATTAAAACTGTTTGGTAATACTGGTTAAGTAACAAGGCTTTATGCAGTATTAAAAGATTTTTGAACAATGCAGAAAGTTTGAGTGTTTCTAACAATGCTTGTTTGCCAAAAGCTGGAAAATAAATCCACCTCTGGATTGAGATTTTACTTACTCGAAATTCAATGCAATATTTAATGTTTAGTTATTCAACAAAGTATGTAGCTAAATGGAAAACTTTTTGTAGTTTTCTAATTTATCCCCCAAAAGGTCCAGGAGACTCGGAGAAAATTAACTGAGGCACACACAGGCAAGTGATTTTATATGTATTAGCGTTCAACTATCTCATTATTTTGTAGGTACAAAACCCATCCGCAACAGAAGAAGACGCCCCGAGCGTCGGGAGTCGCAGGGCGATTCCCGGTTACCTTAGGCGTGGACCTGTGGACGGCGAGCGTTGATTTCGATCAGAACCAGGCCCAGGTCGACGGAGCATTGTGTTCCACGCGCGCCTCAAAGAGATGTCAGCAGTAGACGGGACCCGCTAGGGCCAGTGCCTGCCAGAGCTGCGGAGTTTGTTCGAAAGAGTCACCGCGACCCTGGAATGCAAAGGGCAAGGCTAGGAAAAACACGGATGGGTTTTAGTCAGTAAGAGTCTCTCCGTCCTACTCTCCTTATGCTTCACCCAAAGTGCGAAGAGTCATTTGATGATTTCCCATACATAAAAAGGTACAAAACCCATGTATAAAGATTTTCATTTCATCAAGGCTATGGGCAGTAAAATATCAATAAGCCAGCTTTACTACATACCCAATTACAATGGTTTTCAACTATCTAGTGCAGCTTGACCATAATCATAAAACTATTCTATTTAAACGTAGCCTAGTACACACTTCACAAAGCCTTTACTGCCCATATTACGAGGAGCCCGAAGCACCTCACACCCACCTTCATCTCATCAAAGGAGCTTTCTTAAGATACTTTTCCATCAGTTATTGTTCAGTAAAACGTCTTCAGAACGAAGAATGAAATTCAGTAATAGGCTAGTTTCCATCATCCACAAATTGCAAAATTATTTAGTTCGTCAGCATTGAAAATAATGGACAAGTATTTTTTGTTTTTGTAAATCAATGAATATTGACAAAGATAAAACGCATCAAAACTTAGGAGGGGGGCTCGTGACGTCACGACCCGATAAAAATTATGCCAGGGCGTGACGTTTTGAGAATTTTAAAAGCGTCGTAACATCGTCAATTTTGGTTCCCATAACAAAAGAAAAAATAGGGGTTTATTTTACTTATTTTTGATAATCTAACTGACGGACTAATTCGATTTTTTCAGGACACAAGCTTATTCGAAAATGTTCAAATAACAAAAACACTTAATGCCTCACGGATTTATTTGCGTACTAAACCGATTCTATGACACAAGCTTCACGTTGACCAGCAGTGCAATTCTGTAAATATCTCACCGTAAAAACTTAGGCAAAGAAGACAGGAAGTAAGCTGTTAAACCGTACAAACAAAAAGCGTACTCACTCCACCTAAGTTCCGTAGACAAATGGAAAATTACGGAACCCTTGTAGATTCGTCATGTCTGTTTGTCTGTCTGCCTGTCCGTCCGTATGTCACAGCAACTTTCTTCCGAAAGTATAAGAACTGTGCTGTTGAAACTTGTTAAGTAGATGTATTCTGTGAACCGCATTAAGATTTTCATTCAAAAATAGAAAAAAAAAAATGTTGGGGGTCCCCATACTTAGAACTGAACATCATAAAATGTTTTTTTATCAACCCATGCGTGTAGAGTATCTATGGATAGGTCTTCAAAAATGATATTGAGGTTTCTAATATCATTTTTTTCTAAACTGAACAGTTTGCGCGAGAGACACTTCCAAAGTAGTAAAATGTGTCCCCCCCCCTTAACTTCTAAAGTAAGAGAATGATAGAACTAAAATAAATATATGATGTACATTACCATGTAAACTTCCACTGAAAATTGGTTTGATCGACATCTAGTAATAAGTTTTTTTTGTAATACGTCATAAATCGTAAACCGCAACTTTTGCGTACCTAGAAGACAATTCACAAAGCCTTTTCTACCCATATTATAGCAGCTCACACCCACCTTCGTCTCATTAAAGAAGCACTCTTCAGATAATTTTCCATCAGTTATTGTTCAGTAAAACGTCTTCAGAATAATGGAATATTATATAAGAGGTATCCAGTTAGTTCCGCGTCTTTGTACAGGATTGTAGTTTAATGGCTAATGTTTCACGTTCGAGCGAAATGAGGAATAGTTTCTGAGGCTCTAATTTTGATGTTTAGGTGAGATCGTTGTGTTGTGGTACTAATGTTTGGAGTTTATCTATACATCTAGTTTTTGTCCGCGACTTCGTTCCAGTAGGAATTTCGGGAATTCTTTTCTCAGTCCACCTCTACACTCCCCATTGAATCAACTTGCCAAATTTCAGCTTTATAATAGTAGAAGTTTCGGCTGTGCGTTGTCTGTCAGCCAGACACTCACTGAGTAACGGAAGAATTTTATATATAAAGGATAGGTTATGTGCTTTTAGACTTGCTTGAATTCTATATTTTGGAAAAGGGAAACATGTTATTGGACGTTTGTTTACGTATTATTGCTTAATATTAAAAGCTTTAAGTTTTCCTAAAATTTAATTGTTAAACCAGACATTTAAGGGCAAGTATACAGGGAAATTGAAAAAATACCCGAAACCTCTTAGGCAGTGAAAGTACACATGATTATAAGCAACTTTTGTTTTGGTAAAACTCCGAAATCTCGAAAAAAATATCAGCTGTTTCATACATTTTCATTGGCTAAATACTGCATTTTGTATGAAACAGCTGATATTTTTTTCGAGATTTCGGAGTTTTACCAAAACAAAAGTTGCTTATAATCATGTGTACTTTCACTGCCTAAGAGGTTTCGGGTATTTTTTCAATTTCCCTGTATAATTTACTAACATTATAAAATGGGAAAGTGTTTTTTCTTTGATTGTTGGTTACGCGTTCACGCCACCACTAAACGAAGGACGAGCAATGCCGTGTGCAAAAGCTAGATATTGTTTAAACAAATATCATGACTGTCTGTCTCTATCGCTTAAGATATCAATATCTATATCTCTTTGTTATGATCACAATATCCTGTTAATATTATTAATGCGAAAGTTTGTGAGTATGTATGGATATTTGTTACTCTTTCACGCAAATACTACTGAACCGATTATGATGAAATTTGGTATGTAGGTAGCTGAAGACCCAGACCCATTTTTCACTTCACTATCACTACATACATATTATAAAACAAAGTTCTTCGCCGTGTCTGCCTGTCTGTTCGCGATAAACTCAAAAACTATTGCACCGATTTTCATCTTGTTATCACCAAGGACGGTTTTGGTAAATCAATTTTCAAGCGCATCAACTAGTTTTCAATAAAAAGCTATTCAGTAATTGTTTTGGCTTAGAAAAAGAAAACTTCTTATCTTTGAGACGTATTTTATTTTCGTTTTGGACATTGAACGAATGAAAATCTCTAGAGAAGCCATTAAAAAGGATCGATCCTTTAATTGACATTCAAAATCTGTATAACCGTTCATATTTCCCACGGCTGATGCCAATAGGCACCTCTAAGACGCGTTATGTGCCAACTGGCAGAGTCATCAATGGTTATTGGCACATAAAGGGACCAATTGTAGTCGGTTTTTCGTATAAACTGTTCAATTTGGCTCCATTTTAGTATCGAGGATAGAACTTCTGTTTCAGATGAATGTATCAATTATTTATTTTTTTAACATTCAAAATAACAATTATTTTTTTTTACTAAAAGTTTGACCCATGCCCACTTCGTTGGGCGGTATTTTTATTATTATTTTTGCTTATGACACTCACAAATAACGTGGCTTTCTATTGGTAAACCAATTTTCTAAATCGGTGCTGTAGATTCAGACATTACTCCCTAATACCTCACAAAATCACAAACGTTATCTCTTTAATATTAGTATAGACTAATAAAACTATTATCTAAAGATAGACTCAAATCAGAGAAGTACTTCTCGAGATATGAACTGACAGAAAGACGTTATATGATGATAATAAATCAAACAAAGGTGCGGATTAATAAAAACCGTTATTTTTTTTTGTGAATAAATAAAATCTGACTCAACGCAGTTCTTCACATAAAATAAGAATTCACTAAAAATATGTACATAAAACCTTCAGGATAAAAGCGATTGAAGTATAGATTCCTAATTTTCCGATACGCAAATTGAGTGTGAAATTGAAACGTCTATACTCCGTCGAAGTCTGTCAAACCACTTGGACATTACGAAACCTATCGAGAACGGTTTTATACTCGTCTTTTTAATCATCAATAATATTATTAACAATCTATACAGGGTGTAAGGGACAGCCTTCCACAAATTAACAGGGTGCAATCAGCTCCTTATTTTGAATCATATTCCAGTGGAAATTTCCTCAGGATTTTTTTTTATTTTTTTTTCGTTTTTTTTTTTTTGCTTTATTTCAATGTAAAGTTACATTATCTGTATGCAGAACTCCATTAATGTAAATAACACAGATAAAATGAAAAAAAAAAAAAAAAAAAAAAAACTCATGAACGACGCATGATATCAGCTGTTAAAACGTAGCGCGGGCGCAGCTATCCTTTCGAAAGCTCGCTGCGCTGCCGTTCGCTGCGTGCGTTTTGCAGAGGTAGCGATACATTGCGAGTGAGGTAATTAAACAAATCAGTTTTATTGGATTCCCATAAAGTTCCTGAAATAATTTCATGTACCGGTCAACTTAGTACGATATACTGAAATCACCCTATCAGTTTGAGGAGGGCTGTCCCTTACACCCGTTATAAAATTCTTCCGCTACTGACTGATTGATTGACTGAGTGCCTGACAGACATCGCACAGAGGGCCAATACAACTTTGGCATTCGCATGTCAATCGCAAACTGTCAAAAAGCCTTAATTTTCATACATTTTGACAGGTATGCGAATGCGATGCGAACGTGAAAATTAGTAGAATTGGCATTCAAATGAAACTTCTGGTCGTAAAAAGCTGGAATTTGTCATGTAGGTTCCGTAGGGAGTACAGGGGTGCACTAAGAGGATTTCCCATAATTCCTACGGGAACGAGAAAAAACGAGATATGCCCGATAGATGAGAAGTCGCGGGCAAAAGCTATAATGTGTAATCTATACTAATATTATAAAGCTGAAGAGTTTGTTTGTTTAAACGCGTCCGATTTGAAAAATTGTTTCAGAATTAGATAGCCCATTTATCGAGGAAGGTTATAGGCTAAATATCATCACGATTAGGCAAATAGGAGCGGAGCATTAATGGAAAATGTGACGCAGACGAAGTAGCGCAGGTCAACTAGTATAAAATAAATTAAAAAAAAGTCGCGCAGTTAAACCGTCGCGTGCAATTAGGTGTTAACCTATTACAAAAAATTCGTTATATTCGAGTACCTAATTTACAATCTCCAGACATGAATTTTAAGTGCATAATACTTGTAAAGTACCTTAGTTTCGCTCGGGTCTAGGTGTTAAATATCGTTCTTAATTAGCACGAAGGGTACAAAAAACTTGACATCTCTTTACACCTGAGGTTTGCGGTCACGAACGGAGTAAGGTACCTGTCTCACCGTCGACGAGGGCGATTAGCTATTGACTTGTTTTGTCGCTTGATAAACGTACATTAGGGAATATGCATGAAAAAATGTTTATTTATTTAGAATTTATGCACAATAGTGGTACATGGGCTTAATGCAACAAGGCATTCTCTACCAGTCAACCTTTGGGTTAAAAAGACTACACTCGTAGGTGTACAACAAACAAATAAAAAAAAAAAAATGAGTCTTATCGATACAACACAATATACAAGTAATATATTTAATACTATTAAAATACATATAATATGTATATTTTTGTTAAAAAAATATAATAATAAATATAATGATTTATAATAATTTATGATTAAGAGAACTCGCATCAATTTATCATCTATACGGTTTATTTAAAAACTATTTGACACGTGCAATGTCGTCTGCGTCACATTTTTCGTTGGTGCTCCGCCCCTTTTGGTCACAACGTTATGATGTATAGCTTATATATAGGTAGCCTTCCTCGATAAATGGGCTATCTAACACAAAATAATTTTTCAAATCGGACCAGTAGTTTCTAAGACTAGCGCGTTCAAGCAAACAAACAAACAAATTCTTCAGCTTTATAATATTAGTATAGATTTCAAAATACTATTACTTACATATGGTATTCGAGTGTGTATCTATTTTATTTACTCTCGTTCGTGCATCACTGATGAGGTTCTTACTTACTGAAAACAAAATCTAGATATTTGACGCCCAGCAATCGTTATGATGGTAAACCTTTCTTAGAATAGACTTGTTTGCTATATAAATCTGAATTCTGTACTATTATAATTTTCTTCAATTTACGTTTGTTGTTGGTGAATATTTTCTATTTAATTATAGTCCGTCGAAGATAAAGCTCATTCAGCAACGCTTGCTTGGTTGTAAGAACACTCATTGTTCGCGAACTCGTTTCTAGTTGCCTGCTCTGCTCGCTTCTCGCTAACCGTCAGCGGTGGGACCAGCGCCTTAGTGCCCATAAAATGAATGCATTTTATGTGAAAACAAAAGCTATAAACTTCGGTAAAGAGGTTTTATAGCTTATCTGTAAGTTTGAATAGAGTTAGGGGTTATAGTTCTTTGGTAAGGGGATTGATCAGGGAATAAAAATATTTCCATAGGTTGGTTAATACATTTTAATTAAATATTTTTGACCAACTTGAAAAAAGAGGAGGTTCGAAATAATTTTGTTGTGATTTTTTTGCTTGTACTTTAAAACTCTGCCGTTTATAAACCAAGACAGAAAATCCTTGCTTTTTAAAGTACTTTAGTTAAAATATGTAGACCTAATTTTAATCAACAGAAAAAATAATATATGAAGGCGTAATCATGTTTCTCGCTTGAATAAAATGATATAATGCTATGTGCTCATTAATCTGCCCAAAATTGTGACTTTACGTGCATGAGAATAAGATAGTTATAAATACATATACATGGTCCTATTGCTAAATTTTATCATACATTATTTGACAATCCCTTACGAAGCCTGCATTAAAAAAGTACAAATTGAAACCGCGACCAGTTCTCTCCAAATTCCGATTTATACATTTAAATCTCTCCTTTGCTAATTCATTCATAAATCTGCTAAACGTCATCCCAAAGAGGCGAATCCTCTCATCAATTGCAAAAAAAAAAACAGAACGACATTCAATTTGCGAGGCGGCATAACCCGAAAAAAAAAATCATCAAAACCTTCGTCTCTAGCATTTCGTCAATCACCCCCAATGTTTTCATTCAATTTTTCACAACGACAGCCTGCTTAATCCATTCAAATTTCAACCTTAGCAGATTAAACATAAAGTTCTTTTCATTAGCAATAACGCTGTTTTCCCGTATCGTACAAGTTCGGGAACAGAATGGTTCCGTTCGTCAGTTCAAGTGTCTGTTTTAACTGTTGTACTAGCGTTTACGTCGCAAACAAACGATATCTCTCCTTTGTAAAGTTATCAAAGCGCTTTAAGGACTCATTTGTTACATTCAGCGCTGAAGCGGCTGCAGTTACAAAGCAGGTCAAGTGTAGTGGGAAATTATCATGTAATGCGGGAACAGTAATTATGATACAAACTCACTGATAATGTACCATAATGTGACAGTTTGAATGATGATGAATGATGATGGTTGCAGTCGCAAATGTAGATTTTGTCCTGTATACCGCGTGTATCTGACATCGACGCACAAACGATTTCCATGGGTCCAGGGCATGATTCTGGACACCCTAGACTTAGAATTTTTCGTCGGCTTTTTTCTCATTTTTTCAAGGGTTTTTTTACTTTAGACTGATTTTAATCGTTATTCTGACCTAACCCAATGAGATTTTTAATAAAAAAAATATATTTAACTACTTTCACTAAAAAGAGCAATCTGAATAAAACCACAAATAGATATCAGTTCTGCTGAGCTGATACCTATTTGTGTTACTCTTGAAAAAAAATGAAAAAATGAGAAACGAACCGACGAAAAATTCCAACTCTGGGGTGTCCAGAATCATGCCCTGGACCCATGGAAATCGTTTGTGCGTCGATGTCAGATACACGCGGTATTGAAATGGGGTTTTCTAAAGGAACCACTCTTTTAGAACTAATTGTAACATGGAATTAAAGATAAATTTTTTGTTTGCTCAATATTGGGCACAGCAGTAGGCAAAGTCGAGCTGGTGATGATGAAGAATTTTCTTTGCATAATAAAACTGAAAGTTATAAAACGCAAAACTTAAACTCTACGAACTTACGAATCGAAGTACAGGGAATCATTCGAAATCCTATCCTATCCTACTAATATTACCTATAAATGCGAAAGTTTGTGAGGATGGATGTATGTGTATATGTATGTTTGTAACCCTTTCACGAAAAAACTACTGGACGGATTACGATGAAATTTGGTATGTAGGTAGCTGAAGACCCATAAAAACACATAGGTTACTTTTTATCCCGGAATTCCCAAGGAATCGGGATTTACACCGGAATAACGAGAATTTATACGCGGACGAAGTCGAGGGCGGCCCCTAGTAATTATATATTTCTCATAACGCTAGAAAAAAATCATAAGGTAGACAAATAAGAACGCTGCTGTCTACTCTAACTTCGAATAGAACTCAAGTATTATGTTGAATGCTGATAATAATAGTGTAAGTAGTGACAGAGTCTCTAATGAAAACTGGCAAAAGGACACTTACGCCAGTTTACATTATAAAACTTATCGTCAGAATTATAAGGAGCTCGTGGCTAAATGAGGAGCTAGTGGCTAAATAATAACAGCCGCACAAGTCGATCTTCAAGGTTAAGCAACGCTTGCCGAGGTTGGTCTTTGGATGGGTGACCATCTTAACATACCGAGTTTCCTCCGTGCCTCGGAAATCACGTTAAGCTGTTGGTTCCGGCTGTCACTTGGAGATCTTTGGCAGTCGTTACAGATAAGTCAGCCAGAAAATCTGACACCAGTCTTGCCAAGGAGTACCGCGTTACCAGTTAATGGGTTGTGGAGGTAGGCAGCTGCTCCACGTAAAATACTGGTATTCAGCTGAATCTGGTTTGACTGGAAGCCGACCCCAACATAGTTGGGAAAAGCCTAAGCAGATGATGACATGCAGAAATAAGTAGTCCAGCACAGTAAATCACTACATTATTATAGAACAAAGTCCTTCACCGCGTCTGCCTGTCTGTCTGTTCGCGATAAACTCAAAAACTAATGTACCGATTTTCATGATGTTTACGCCAATGGATAGAGTGGTGCTCGAGGAAGGTTTTAGTATATAATTTGTCAACCGGGCCAAGCCACTGGCATCAGCTAGTGAAGAATATTTCAGAGTCCTGCAATCTTATTTATCCAGTGGAAAGGAGTGTGAAAGTAGCTGTTTTAAGGATGGGAAATCATTAAATGACTTCTCCCGCTCTGAAAGAAGCAGAAGGCAGTGTCAGACTCGTACAGATACCGGCACGGAAGAGTGGGGATCGCTTTACGCATCGTACACTTATGACAAACTAGCTGACCCACGCAACTTCATCTGCGTCACATTTTCCATTAATGCTCGGCTCCTTTAAGTCTTAGCGTGATGATATGTAGCCTATATCCTACCTCGATACATGGACTATCTAATACTGAAATAATTTTTCAAATCGTACCAGTAGTTCCTGAGATTACCCCCTACATACAAACTTACCAACAAATGTTACCTCTTTATAATATTAGTATAGATAAAACGTCGTCGTGAGGTCCGTGCATCAAGAGTAAAGAACAAATCCCGAGTGACGGCTATGACGCGCGATGCACTACGGGCCAATCACTGCACTTTCCCCGCCCCCGCGCCTCCGCGCCTCACTTCATACCACCAAAGGGACCCAATAACTCACTTTTGCGCAGGTGAAAGTCAGCGCTCAAGATCCGTGCCGATGATTTGACTAAAACCTGTCCGAGTTCCTCTTAATGCTCTTTGAGATCCAGGGTCACGATGACTCTTTCGAACAAATTCCGCAACATTGGCGCACCTTTGTACCTATTTTTCTGTTTCCTTTTTTATCTATTTGTGTGTGTGTGTGTACATAAATTGTTAAAATAAATAAAATAAATATAAATGTGATACTTTGGATGAATAGAAGGCCGTCTGTTAGTCCATCAAGCTTAAATAGCAGAACAGATTTGGATGAAATTTGGTAAAGAAATAGATTAGTTTCAAAATACATACTTTTATCCCAGGATTCGCATATTCCCTTTGGAGAATTTCTGACATTCACGGCAAGAACCGCTGGCAAAAGTTAGTATTATAATAAAGCAAGCATATTACAATTAACCGGGCACAGTTACAAATCATATTTCACCTCCTATCTTGCTCTGTGTGCCCCAAAACATACACCCACGGAGATCTATGTGCTACCACAAGTGATGGCGTGGAGGTGGCAATGTTTGCGCCCAAATCTAAAAAAAAACCTGTCGTGCCAGCGAAACCAAGAAGAAGAAATGAAGAAGATCGAGCACAAACTCAGTTTCAGGTATAAGGTACTGCTTCTTAAAGAAAAAGATGGATATTTTCTTGGTCCAGGACATTGACATACCTAAAAACAAGGTCTGGGATGAAACCCGAAACCTAAAGCACAATAGTTTTGTTATCATTTCCAACATATTTATTAGGCACTAGCTGACCCGCGCAACTTCGTCTGCGTCACATTTTCAATTAATTCTGCGCTCTTTTTTGACTTAGCCTAATGATATACATATAGCCTATAGCCTTCCTCGATAAATGGGCTATCTAACACTGAAAGAATTTTTCAAATCGGACCAGTAGTGGTTAGCCCTGAAAAGAACTGTTGGTTAGCCCTGAAAAGAACTGTTGTTTGGCTCTGAGAAGAACTGTTGTTTAGCTCTGAGAAGAACTTTTGCGTAGGTGTAGTTTTAAGAACGAAATCTAAAAAAAATGGCACGAAAATTATGAGACTTCGCGCACGACCGCTGCGTAGGAAGCCGACTTTTTTTTTTTTTTCGGACGGACCACTCGCAGTTTACCCCCTCTGAGGGACGGAGATTGCTGAACCGGGCTAACCTGTGGTGGCCTCAAATGAATTTAAGGCCCCCAGCCAAGGCAACAAAAACTAAAACCTACAACTTCGCTCGCTGGGGGCACCCCCTGAGGGGTACGGGCCTCGGCTCAGCGGCATCGTTATGGGGAGGACAGCAAGGGACAGGCTGGGTCATGGTTCCATTATTTAGGGAGTTTAAAACTACTGGCTCAGCTTCGCGGGCTGGCTCGTTTTGCAAAAGACGGGGAGTAATATCGTTACTGGGTCGTCGCGATGGGCTTCGACGGCGAGGCCGGAAAATGGCGGTGTAGGGAGCCGACCTCGCGTCTACCTATATAGTATAAAAGTACTCAGTGCTCGCGTCTTAGCCGCGCGGGTACCTTACTCATAGATCTATACTCCTTTCCCGCACGCGCACCCTCGCCTTGGTGACGTCTACTTCGCAACGGGCCGTGCAGCAGAAATCGTAATATTTTAATTTCGCCATAACTTCAAAACCAAACGTCCGCTTTTAATCATTCAAAGACCAAATATTATCTACATAAACTGTACTTAGTGATGAAATACTTCATTTCGATAAGGATTAGCATGAGTAAAATAAACGCGTCTAAATGTAGTCAAAAAAAAAACAAGATTTTTAAATAAAAAAATGATTGTTGTGCCTCACTCGACATAGATAGGTATAGTGTGTCGCGGACTTTTTTGTAGATATTTATAAGATCTACAATTAATTAGAACAATTTATGGTTCTATCTTTTATAGTTTAGGCAGCGTACGCAAAATAAGTAACTTTTCTGGTTGATTTTTACACCTTGTTTCCGAAAAACCCAAATATCTTACGGAACCCTATTTTTTTCCAAAATAAAATATAGCCTATGTTACTCGTGGATAATGTAGCTTTCGAATGGTGAAAGAATTTTTAAAATCGGTCCAGTAGTTTTTGAGCCTATTCATTACAATCAAACAAACAAACAAACAAACAAACAAAGTTTTCCTCTTTATAATATTAGTGTAGATTAAATGTAAACTAAAGATCAATCTACAGTATCTACATTATGTACAAACGCGTTTAAAAACAAAAAACAATAATTGCTTTTTTACAGCATAATTTTGCTGATGGTTTTCAAGCTCAACAGCTTTGTAGAAGCAAAAAAAGCAAAATTGGGAAGGGAAGTTTGTATGTTGTGCCATGCCCAAATATAATTTGCTCCTATCACTCATTAACATTTGACTACACTATAAAAACTTTCCGAAATAGCATCTATACGGTTCCATCAGTCATCACAGACATACAACACACCCCATATGGTACTAAATACCACCATCACAATTGTAAAGAGAATTACAAGAAAGCTTGCCTTCTATGGCGTCAATCCCATGACGAGAGCTACCGCTTGCAATAACTAACGATCAGTTATTAAAAATAATCGGCCAAGTCCGAGTCGGGCTCGCGAGCAAAGGTTTCCAAACGAATAATATTTTTAACCTTTTGTATAAAAAAAATATTTTTTTCTAGAACTACTATTACTATATATTTATATAATTTTAGGTTCAGAAATAAGGCGGGAATGGTCAATATTCACTTATTTTATGGAATTACCTCAAAATTAAGAAAAAGATTGCGACTTAAAGATACGGCATTGATTCAAAAACTTTTTTTAAATTGCACATTTGTCCCCTAAAAGTTATTTAATTACTTCTGTGTTTTGGGTCACAGAAGTTTATTAATACATACTTGTGCGTATCAAATTTCAACTCAATCGGACTAATCGATTTGGTGAAAATCAGCTATACAGACACACGAGTGATCTCATAAAAAATTTTCGATGTGGAGGAGATACGGAACTCTAAAACGACTCGTTGGTCAAAAGATGCCTGTATAAGGGAAGAGAATTAACTGTGTGAATTGAATGCGAGGTAGATTTGGACTGTGTTTAGTAAGTAAATACTGACGAACTTTTGATGAGGAATATGCATTAGGAGATATATAAATAACTAGTTTCTGCCAGCGGTTTCGCCCGCGTGATCCCTAGGGAACATTTTCCTGTGATGAAAAGATTCCCATGTGCTATTCCGGACTATAATCTATCTCTGTTCCACATTTCATCATGATCCGTTCAGCCGTTCTGGCGTGATTGAGAAACAAACATCCAAATTATCGCATATATACTATAAGTTAGATTATAAGTGGGAACCCATAGATTTATTATTTCAGACTACATGTATTTACAATTAAATTAAATATAAAAAAAACTCTTAACTAACTAAAAATAAAACAAACATTTATGGCGTCGAAAAATTCGTCCACATCGCTAGCCACTGGTAATGAGCCCAAAAGGCTGGCAGCATTGTCAGGTTGTATGATTAGAAGTTGGATATCTTCTCATGCGTATTCTAGCTGACCCGTGCCCAATGCGTTGAGCGGTATTTTTCAGGTTAATATATAGCTCGTACAAATAAAGTGGCTTACTATTAGTAAAATATTTTTTAAATCGGTTCAGTACGTCTAGAGATTACCCACTACAACCTCACAAAGTTCACCTCTCTATAATAATCTCCGAAAGAAGTCTTATCTCCTAATACTGGGTCTTCTCTTCGAATCGATGACGGTTGTTGAAACGTCAACATGCAAAAATCGAAGCGAGTAATTTGATGGTTATAATTTTCTGCCATTGCAATTTTACCTGTTATGCTTAAAGCATCCTATTCCGTAATTGAGCGTAAAATTGATTGTTTCAAACAGCCCGTACATAAATGCTAGAGAAAATTTTCCTACATTGTAAAGTATTCGTATAAAACATGTCGTTACGAACTCGCGCGGGAAGACACGATGTTAATAGATTCCACGTTTTTCTCCAGTTCCCACACTTTGTAGAATTACTCTCGTTAATAGGCATTTATGGTGTCATTTTCTTAGATCTAAAAGTAATTTATTATTAATTCTTTGGTATATTCTACTCAAGCATAGGTACCTAATGTTATGTGGGAATATGCAAACAACAATAAATCGTTTCTTATCAAAGGAACATCTTAATTGAGAACGATCTTAAATTTTAAATTTAATTTCGTATTTTCAAAAAAAAACAAAAATTGTAGTTTTCTTAAAATTATTTAAAAAAATATTGAAAAATTAAAACTTAAACTTTAGGGAAGTGTACAATCAACTTCTATGAGACAGTTGATCTGAATTTTCTCCGGTATTATTAAACATAAATATATGTACGTAGCCCCAAGTGCACATTACAAGTTTTAGATCCTAACATACCCAGTATTTTAAAATCATTTTTGCTCCATAAATTAGTAAAACAACTCGAAAACACGTTTAAATAAGAATTCTTAAACAATAAAAGTCAGAACACTATATAATATGAAGCTATAAGAAAAAACTATGAAAGGAGTTGGAAAACTTGTAAAAACTTTTGTAACTTTTACAAAGTTTAACAAAGGAGGGTCGATAAAAATCTTTTGTGAAAGTTTCCGAACTTTCCTGTAAACTGTTTTGCTTACAACCTTATAAGTCGTTGATCTGTATGTAATTCGCAGAATACTTTTAGCTACTAAAGTAAAGAGTTGAAAAGGTTATTCAGTATTTTCTTATGAAATATTATTGTAAAAAGGGTTCTTTCGCAACAGTTACTGTTCGGAGGTGTGATACTTTCAAACTTACGTTCCAAACTTAACTGTTCCCATAACTGTTTCAGCTTTTCTATTTGCATCAGCTGAAATGATTTAATTAGTTAGGTTTTTGTTTACAGGCAAAACACACAACGCGACAGTTTTTCAGTTTCTCGGAATACGAAAATTTAAGAGTTCGGAAATTCAATTTAGTAATAAAACCATTCATGGTTTTTACCAAATGTTCGATAAACTGACTTTGACTTTGTCATTGGCAATATCACTTGGGTAGGTATAGGTAACGATTATAATATTAAAAACTTACCTAGGTCTCATATCTGAAATAACTATACATAATCATCTCACCGTGTGGTGGAGTGAACGACAAGTGATCTGTCAATTCATCTTGTTTGTATGGTTTGCCAGCTCACTTATCGTTCACTTCACCTTCGTTTTCACTTCGACATGTTTACGAATCGCACTACAGCTGAGGAGCTAGCACGGATATTATGACGTAAAGTTACGTTAACGCAAATGAATTTTGAATGACAAAAACTACAACCCCTTATTTTGGTTTAATTTTATGGGACATACACATTTTACAAATATGAATGTTGTATCTAATTCAAATAAATATTATGTGTTTCGCATATAATTTTTATTCTAATTAGATATTGTCGCTATGGTAAAATTTAACGCTACGTTACAATACGTCAAAAATATTTGTGATAGGCCCTCTGAAATTGTTCACATACGTACCCCCACTTTCATGTAGTATTGGAAACGAATCAAAGCAAATATCGAAGTGTATGCAATTCACTAGACAATACAAAACCACCTTTTGCAAACCACCGCAACAATAATAGCATAACCTGTCAACCCTCGTTAAGTTAGTCATCAGACACAGCTATCTAATTTAACACAAAGGGTGCTGTGAGTCTGCGAGCTAGACTACGCACTTCACATATTTAAATTTCGTGGATAGTGTGCTGTGTACTATATTTTTTTTACTTTTGTTAGGCATACGTTTGACCGCTATCTCTATCTCAGCTGATGATGCGGGGTCTAAGTTGGAGCACGCTTACCTAGAAGTAACCTATTCACTCTTGACTTAACGAATCCCAGGTTGTAGCTATCAGGAAACACAGACTCAGGAAGGGACTTTTAGTTTTTTTGTAATAGAAAAATTATGTTTAACTAGCTAACCCATGCCTACTTCGTTGAGCGGTATTTTTCAGGTTAATATATTGCCTATGACACTCGTAAATAACGTGGCTTTCTATTGGTAACAGAATTTTCAAAATCGGTTGAGCAGATCCAAAGATACCCCTCACAACAGCTACAACCTCCACCTAGCCTAGTTTTAACCTGGGACACATAACATTTAATTACAACCTCACAAACTTTACCTCCTTGTGATATTAGTTAACATTACTTAGGGGGAATTCATCTATCTGAAACTGAACGCGACCAATATATGAACCACATTTACAAACTGTCAGTGTCATTATTTTCTATTGAATATTGACACTGACAACTCTTGAACGCAGCTTGATCGCCATTAATTTCATTGGTGAAATCCGCTCTTAGTTTGATTTGTATTTATAGCTCACTAGCTGACCCACGCAACTTCGTCTGCGTCACATTTTCCATTAATGCTCGTCTCCTTTTAGTCTTAGCGTGATGATATGTAGCCTATAGCCTTCCTCGATAAATGGGCTATCTAATACTGAGAGAATTTTTCAAATCGGACCAGTATGTCCTGAGATTACCCCCAACATACAAACTTACAAACTAATCTTACCTCTTTATAATATTAGTATGGATATCTATACTAATATTATAAAGAGGTAAGATTAGTTTAGATATAGAAGTAAGTGTAGATTACTTATAGTTAGTCTTTATGGCCGTGTACTTGTAGACTTCGGTACACACCTGTCATCTCTCGTTTAGTTAGTCATCAGACACGGCTATCTAATTTAACGCAAAGGGTGCCGTGAGGCTGCGAGCTAGACTGCATACTTCAGATCTTATCAATATTTCATACCGGGTAGGTTGATTAAAACCACCGGGAGGGAAAATTTTCAACTACCTACGCGGCGCAAGTTCGATTTAAGTTTGTAGTATCATTTTCGGGGAAAATGTGTTTAATATTTTTTTTATTAAGGTAACAGGCAGATAAGGTTTTGTTAGTTTGAATTATATTTAAAGCTCATCATGTAAGTATAGTAGAGTACTACTCGTACTACTTACTACTCGTAGACTTTGGTACAAACGAGTTTCATTTTATGTAGGTATCATATGTTTGCTTGTTCAAGGAAAATAAAGTTTTATTACTTAGTTTGAGTTACATTAATTACAGCTCATTATCTAAAATGAAAATGTTATGTTATGTATTTGTAGACTTTGGTACACACGTGTTTTCCTTCGTCGATACATTACTTCATGTTTTCTTTATTTTTGTCAAATTCTATCTTATTTCTAAAACCGAGTGTATTTTCCTATGTTTTCATTTAATTAATCAAACTTGTCTCGTCTAAAAATAGTCAATAAATAAACAACCGCTCTCGGACTTTAGAAAAACAGGATTTGGTCTTCCGTTCCAATTCCTGTATTTTCAGAGTTGTGCAAAAAAAAATAACATCAAAAACCTACGCAGCTCTAATTGGAAATACAAATACATTTCGGAAAAGCCATTACACGGAAATAAATTGTTATGTATTTGTAAAAATAGCTTCATTAATTTGTTTCGAAAGTTTCAGAATTAAAACCAAAACTCACCTGATAACGGGTTGCGGCTGCGGGTATCCAACAATCCTCTTCTCCTTCCTCTTCCTGCACTCACTCTCCACTCTCTTATCACTGTTATCACGAATCGTATGATACCTCGGCTGATAACTCTCGAGTTGCGTGTATAAACGCGCGCGTGGCGCAGGCGACGGGCCTCGCTGCGACATGGCGTCCCCGCGTCCGGTCTCAGTGGCAGTCGGAGCCACACTGGTGTAGCTTGTGTATACTCGCTCAGCCACCCCAGGGCGACGCTTTTCCTCGACGAACGCCACTCGAGGCGGCTTTGGCTGCATCAAGTTGATCTTCTTTTTCTTTGCGGTGGATGTCACGTAGAAAAAGTAGCCGTTGCGGTCCATTTTCGGAACTGTCGATTTTACCTGTGGAGTTTTGTTTGAGATTAGTGTTGTGATTGCTTTCTGTTAGTGGTGCACGTAGGTTCTTTGTTTGGTTAGCTTAAAAGTTGGTCTTGAGACAGAAATTGGACTACTCAAAAAACAAGACTTATTTTCACAGGTTAACTGAATTATTTTCCACAAACTTATAGTATTGGGTGGATAGAGTAGTAGAGATAATCAAACCACCTATGTACGAACCAAGTAGGTATTTATTATCCACATTAAACTTTTGAATGCGAGTTGCAATAAAAATATTGGCTACTATGAGATATTTCATGTTTCTTTCATTCTAACATTATTTACACAACAATATGATTTAATCATCTCAAGATAAACAAAACACAATACCAAACTCACGGAAACATTTAGTAAAAATCCAATACTACCCTCAATTCAGCAGGAAACTGCTATTTCAGTCAGTTTAAATCGTTTGTAAATATTTTTTCAGCGAAACTCATCACGAGTCGATAGTTTCGTTTGCATATCTCTGTTTCCGGTTCCGGTTGCCGTCAAAACAATAGGGCTATTATCGGACCGATGGAAGGTGTAAAACGAATTCGCTTTTTGCGATCGTACCCGGGTATCGTTGCGATCGTACCCGGGTATCGTTGCGATCGATTCGACTGACAGGCGGCTGATGTACGTAAAGTTTGAGTTATAAATCTTTTGTTTCAATTGTCGAGGAGTAAATGAAAATTGATCTTGGCAGATTTTAGAGCCGCCCTTTTTTTTTTTTTTAAATCATCATCATCCAATGACTCCTCCCGCTCTGGGTGTAGCGGGAGGGAGTGTCAGACTTCTACTGACTAAAACCCATCCATGTTCCTTTTTTAGGGATGGGAAATCATCCAATGACTCCTCCCGCTCTGGGTGTTAGCGGGAGGGAGTGTCAGACTTCTACTGACTAAAACCCATCCATGTTCCTTCATTGCCCTTTGTGTTCCGGAGCCACGGTGGCTCTTGTTATATTTATGTACAGTGCATGTTTACCCAATGTAATATATTTTATTCTATCGTATGTCAGAGAGAAGTGGAAGAAGAGCAGAAAAGTTTTTGTCCAGCAATGGGACAAAACGGGCCACAATATTTTTTTTAAGTGGTTGATTTTAAATTTACCATGAACTTGATATGTCACGCAACGAATGAATATTAAGGAACTTATTTTTTTTTAATAATTCTCTATCTGTATTATTATGTGTAAGCAGTTATGGTTTGATATAAATCTATAAAAAGGTTTATAACTAAGTCTCGTTACGGCAATGGCTTGATGGCCAAAAGCTTTCACATCCATCTGTCAAAGCTGGCGTTACGCGGTTGTATGAAGGCCATAATACCCTTATCTCTTTAAAGTAAGAGTGAACAGGCTCCTTCTGGGTAAGCTCGCTTCATCGTAGTCTTCATCTCTGACCTTTTTTATGGATGGGATATCATCAAATGACTCCTCCCACTTTGGGTGAAGCAGGAGGGAGTGTCAGACTCTAACTGACTAAAACCCATCCGTGTTCCTCTTAGTGCCCTTTGCGTTACAGGGGGGCTACTCTCTAAGCCCGACGTCCGTAGTTTCGGACCTAGTTGTGGGCGTATTCTATTCCGTATTATCTAACCACTAAGAATTAATGACAACACGATTCGAAAGTTACTGTCAAATCAAGTTGTCGTTCATTTTTAGTTCGGGTTCGTGATTAATCGTAAGTAAAAAGGTGATACGGAGTAGAATACGCCCGCAACTAAACCCGAAACTACGGACTTTGGACTTAGAGAGTAATGTTCCTGGTTCTGATCGGACAGCGAGCCCCAACGCTCGCCGTCCGAAGGCCCGACCCTACGGTGGCCGGGAATAAAAAAGGCTCTCGATAAAAAAGGCTTCTCGATACGGCTTGCAGAATAATATAAACAAAACTTATATTTCAATGTATTTTCCTCATGCCATTAATTAGCCGCAAAAAAGCAAACACCGCCACAATGACTTCAAACAATAAAAAAAAACAGAACACCAAGTACAATGAAGCATCTCATAAGTGCAATCCGTGGTAGTGCCCTGCCCATCTCAAGATAAGAATTGAAGCCCAGCCAACGATACCTGGTACACCTACCACACAAAAGAACGTGTAGTGGTTAAATTCCAAGAAATCATTTGCACCCTGTCCATTGCTGGCACGTATCGCTGCGATCTTTACATCGCCGTTGGTAGGAGTGCAATGAATCTGACACGCTTTTGCCGCCAATTCACCTTTGTAGGATGTTGGTTGAATAGCGATAGTAGTTGGACATACGGTTCGTAAGGATGGCAAGCACAGAGCAAAATATACCAAGCAAAGGGTCGACTACCAAATTCAGCTGAATATAAATATGTTGGATCGTTCATGAGTCTGTAAGTAAAACGTAAACACAAATGCCTTTGTTTACAGGCGTTGGGTAGAGTCTAGGCGTACGGGGCCTAATATGGACCTTAGAGGGACAGTGTTCGTTCAGACATGAATCGTGACACATACTGCTCTAGGAGGTGTTCGTGTTTCCTTCAAGTTCAGAATACTAGTTAGTGCAGTGTTTGTTATAATAGAATCAGTATCAAATTAGCTGTGTAATCTAACGTAACTAAGTGGGTATGTCTGACGCGATCATTTAATACCTGGATCTGACAAATATATTGAACTAGGAAACACGCAAATCCTTAGCTGACTGGCTTTGGCAAGCAAAGGATGTTCCTCGAAAATGTTACGTAGCCGTAGAACCTTGTAGAACAGAAATAAATAAATATGAATATGATATTATTACGATGAATACTACTCATTCATCATCGCTGTTTATATTAAATCTAGCCAACTAAGCACACAGTCCACATAAATCATATTTATTTTAAAATCTTCTACACGTCATTATTTTTTGATCATAATAATAATTATTCTAGATGAGGCCGAGGTTTCCTAGCTGACTACCCTTTTGTTTGTTTTTTTTAGGGATGGGAAATCATCAAATGACTTCTCCCGCTTTGGGAGTGTCATGCTCACTCAAAAGTCTAGCTGATGGTGGCGTATGCGTTTGATCATTTAGCTCCCTTCAAAATGGTTGAGCCGAATGGTGCTGGCGGTCAGTCGGGGCTGGTCATTTCTCTGCTGACATAGTTGATTTTAATTATTTCTTTGAATTGTTCCTCTTTTATTCCGGACGCTTTTATCCTGCTCGTCTTTTACACTGCTCTCACAAGTATGTATAATTTCAACCCGATGTAAATAAAATCTTTGTAAAAATTTATTATTTTGAAAAGAGTGTCCGTGGAGTTTCTTGCACGTTCTTCTCCATAGAGATCTACGCTTTGGAACGTGCAAATAGCTTCAACTTTTTGGACCGACCGACCTTGACAATTCAAAAGTGCCTGTAAATGGTTTATAATTGAAATAAATGCTTGAATTTTGCTTGAAAAAAATTTTGAATTATGGGCAGAGCGGGAGGGAGTGTCAGACTTTTACTGACTAAAACCTATCCATGTTCCTTCATTGCCTTTTGTGTTCCGGAGCCACGGTATCTGTTTCGAATAGTCCCGCGACTCCGGCAGGTAGCTGACTACCCTGAGAAGAAACACCGAAACAAACTCAGAGAATCAACTCACAAAATCCTTCCCCTATCCTGCGCTCCACTCCGCTCGCCACTCTTCAGAACCATACCTCGCCATCTGTCACAGCTCACTGCAGAGACGTTATCGCGCCTCCGCCCGCGGCGTCTTTCTGAATGCTAACTGGACGCTGAATACTCGCACAGTACTATCTACGACATCTACGCCCTATGCACAACGGATCTCCACTTTGATACCGGCCTCCTGGCCTGCAGGTATTTTTCTCTGCGATTTAGATTGCCGTCTGTCTGTATTTAGTGTTTAACAAAGCTTGGCGTTATTTTAATTAGGTGTGGGGGGGGGGGGGCAGTTTTAGGAAACCTTTTTTTGGTGACTGGGTATTGAGTGCGTTCCTTGCGATTGTAAAAAGGTACCTCGGAAACCACCCAATTAAGACCCCAAGTTAACGGGGTCAAAATTGTTTTAAAACCCTCTTGTACAACGCGTTTTAAAACACTCTTGTACAAAGAAAACACTCAATTACCACTCATTCTCTAGACATTGTGATTGCATATGCAATTTATGTATTTCTTGATGTATTATTACCTCTAGATAGCTTTTGAATTGACTTAATAAATTCGTCATTCAATTCAGAATCAATGACGTATTATATATAGACACGTCATAAACCAACATCGCGGCGCTTAAAAATGGCGAAAATACTAGATAGCTACTAATACGCATGAAGAAAGGGAAAGAAAACACGGCGGGATGCCTGTGATACGTCACAGGATCAGTAATAGTCAAATTGACATCAAAACAAACGTAGTGTCGCGCGACAAGTTGGTTCGTAACTAAGCGCGATGTGGCCAATTGGCTTCATTTCATGTTGTCATTTTAGAGTGCGGTCAACGTATCTATAGTTTTATATATCATTGTTCAGAATGATTTTTAAATTTTGTATTTCACCTTAGCAATTAGAGTGAGCACTTGAGCAGTCGACAGTGCTGTCACATAGCGATTGACATGAATAAAAATATGATAATATTATTGTTTATATCTATCACCGAAACACCGTAAATTCGATAGTTAACAACAAATACGTTTACTATCGTAAAAAAAAGGTTAACAATCTACACATACTATGAATAATTACGCATACTATAAAACCTATCACATACTCTTACGCCAAATCATTGAGGTTACACAACAAATACTGGACTACAAATTGAGTTTAATTTAAACAACTGTGCTTGAGGGCAGCAAACACATTGCAATCGGAGTACAAAAGTGTATTTACCGGAGCTCTGAGATTCTCACCGGAGACACTGCGACTTGTAACAGACGGAGTAGGTACTGGAGATAGAAGATTTGTATGGAAATCAAATACAATTGAAGAGAGTGTACTCAATGTGGATCGAACTATAAATACAGTAAAAGCTGGATACAATATTATTATGACGGAGGTATTGGGACAGGTATTTGGCTCAAAATGTCTTAATTTGTTTTCTTTATGTCACAGAAAATAAATGTTATTTCGTCAGTTATCAAAAAAAAATTACACACGTATTATTTTTCATAAAGTTCAGACTTATAAACTTGTCGAACCCCACTTTCAATTATAAAAATTGACAAGTTAGAATGCTAATAATGAAAGCAGACTTAATAAAGTTCTAAAGTTCAATTTACAAAAATGGGGTTGCAAAAGTAACAATAACAAAGATAGGTACAATAATTGACAGTTAATGGCATTGAAAGAAACAAAAGCAAGAACCAAAAACAGAAAACAAAACACTATCACACAAAAACGAAAGCAATTATCAGAAACAGAACAACATCTATCTATCACCGCCAAAATCTTACATATTCAAAATGGAATTCCAAATAATTTTCCCCAACTCCGAGGCAATCCTTCATTCGTCGGGAACGTGTCAATATTTGCCGCTAGCAACACTGCACAAATATTTCGAAGACAAGACAAAGAAGCTTCAGCTCGTAATTGGCATGCACCGCCTTTGATACAGATGCTGTGGGTACAAGTTCATCCCTCATAAGAGGTGCAAATAATACGGGAAATTAATGCCGTGCTGAATAGGTATGGTTTGCAAGAAATGAGATGGAAAATCATAAGGCGCTTGTGTTCGGTTTGTGTTTCGATGCTACGTAAACATATTTTCATAAAAGTAGTCTTAATTATTTTGTTGGTAAACTATAATTTGGATTAATTTTGTCATAATTTCATTTAAGTACAAGAAAAAGACTTATTACTATCAGCGGGGTCAGTTGAATTTTGAAAGTTGGCAAACGAGAACATAATCAAAGATATCCTTTATGCTTATCCAGAAATTATACATCCATGTTCTAGATTTTAACTAAGTAAGTCCGTTGTCATTGACCGAGTATAATAATTATCTTTTTCAGTTCACCTATTTCACAGTTAAGTTCACAGCTAGAAAACGTTCGCTACCTCGAGTCTATTACTATACTCCATATAAATAAAATTAATGTAAAAAGTCTCACAGAAAACTGGATCGGTTTGTACAACTTACCATACATGGTTACATTTATGCCATCATTTTTGCAAAATTCAAAAACTCTGTACCTGTTTTAAAACGAGTTCCCCGCGGCGCTAGACCTCTAGTGGCGCAACACTTAGCAGGATGCGTTCGCCGTGCCACCCGGGAGAACTCGCAAAGTGCCTGGGAACATCTTCTCACTTTCCCCTACCGAATTTTACATGTTAATAAGAATTTGGCAACCACAAAAACTTTGACAGCACAAACTAAAGAAAACTGTAACGTTTCGGCCCATAATTTGGAACCAAAATTTTCGACACAGAGGTTTACCTCTTTAAGAGGTATTTCCCATGTGGTCGAATCTAAATTAGGGGAAGGTGACATTAGCGGAGCAGCCAGGATTCTTTTTAGTAGTGATGTGGTGGCTCCCTGTTCTCCAGATACTCTCGCAGCTCTGGAGAGCAAACATCCTGCCCCAGCGGATGATCTTTCTTTTCCCGACCCCCCTGATTCGGACATTCACTCCCTCACCATTACAGGTCGAGAGGTGGTCACAGCCGTTTGCTCCTTCCGAAGTGGATCTGCTGGCGGCCTCGACGGCCTAAGTCCTCAACACCTAAAGGACCTTACCTGTTCAGGCGCCGGGGAAGCTGGTGAGCTACTTTTGAAGGAGCTCACGGCTCTGATTAACCTCATGCTCTCCGGCAAGGTGAACGAGGCCGTCATCGACGTCTTGTATGGAGCTAACTTATGTGCCCTACGCAAGAGAGATGGCGGGATTCGTCCCATTGCCGTGGGAACAACTTACCGTCGTATGGCAGCCAAGATTTGTTGTAAATTTTATGGTGAGGTCGTTTCGAAAAAATTTCAGCCCCTTCAGTTGGGTTACGGTTCCAAAGGGGGCTGTGAGGCTGCCGTACACGCATTGTCGACCTACGTAAATTCTGGCAAAGGAGAGGTCATTCTGAAGGTTGACATCAAAAATGCTTTTAATTCTGTTAATAGGGACACCTTGCTGGCAGAATCTAAAAAAGAAATACCTCAAATTTTCAGTTTTCTTTGGCAATGCTATAGACAACCATCTAAATTACTTTACCAGGACAACCTTTTGGAATCCGCTGTTGGCTGTCAACAAGGTGATCCCCTCGGGCCAGTGATCTTTAGTTTAGCTATTCATCCAATTATTCGAAAGCTAAATTCAAAATTTAATGTTTGGTATCTCGATGATGGAACCCTTGGTGGCGATGTAATTTCGGTATTAGATGATCTACAATTTTTAAAAACTCAGTTTCATTCCATAGGACTTGATCTGAATTTTTCTAAATGTGAATTATTTTTATCTGACAGTTCTGACCGACAACTAATTCTTTCAAAATTCAACGCAATAGCCCCTGAAATCAAAATAATGGATAAAAGCTCTCTTCGCCTCCTTGGGTCGCCAATCTTTGAGAATTCTTTTCCTAATTTTGTTGATGAAAAAATTCAAAATTTCAATGATGTTTCGGAAAGATTGTCAAAA
Organism: Ceramica pisi; assembly: GCA_963859965.1. Lineage (NCBI taxonomy): Eukaryota > Metazoa > Arthropoda > Insecta > Lepidoptera > Noctuidae > Ceramica > Ceramica pisi. The sequence goes on along the minus strand of OY982536.1, from coordinate 21,394,412 downwards.
ATTAACATGCATTCGGCCATCACCATAATTCGCTACTGCTGTTTCGGCCCCAAATTATCATATTTTCTTCGTGCTTCCCATCTATGGAAGCACCCTCACCTTCTGGAAAAAATGGACGAAATTATAAAGCAAACGCTGTCATCAATTTTAAATGTGGCCATGGACGACCGAGTTTGGGCTCAAGCCACTCTACCCATCCGCATGGGAGGCCTTGGCGTCCGCAAAATTACCAGTATTAGTTTACCGGCTTTTATATCCTCGGTTCACGGCACTGAAAAATTAGTCAGGAATATCCTAGCTTCTACACTGACTGATTTTGATGTGCCGTACTTTACCGAGGCTATAAATGCCTGGAGACTCGCTTGCCCGAATCAAAATTTACCCGACAACCCATCATACCAGAGACAGTGGGATGAGCCGCTCTGCAGAGGAGTTCAGAATAACCTAATTGCCTCTGCTACCACTTCTGCGGAGCGTGCACGCCTGCTGGCTGTGGGTGAGTGGGAGTCGGGCCTCTGGCTTCACGCACTACCGTCGTCGAACATAGGCACCTTGTTCGACGATACTACTTTCCGCCTCGCTGCTTCCCTTCGCTTAGGCGCATCCTGTTGTTCTCCTCATCGCTGCCACTGTGGCGAAGCTGTCAACAGCCTCGGGCACCACGGCCTGTCATGCAGTCGAAGTGCGGGTCGCATAGCACGGCACGCAAATATCAACGACATTATCCGACGTGCTCTTGTCGCCGTCGGCGTGCCAGCCGTATTAGAACCCATTGGCCTGGCACGCGACGATGGCAAAAGACCGGACGGTATGTCTTTATTTCCATGGAAGATGGGTAGGCCTTTAGTGTGGGACGCTACTTGTGTCGATACTCTTGCGCCATCCCATCTTCCTAGCTCGTCGTGCTGTGCTGGTTCTGCGGCTTCGGCTGCTGAAAACCTCAAACGGCGGAAATATAGTAGCCTTATTGGCAACTACATTTTTGAGCCGTTTGGGGTTGAAACTCTTGGACCGTGGGGTCCGAGTGCTCACGTCCTATTTAAAGATCTTGCAAAACGCTTAGTTGACGCTTCGCGTGACCCAAGAGCTGGCTTTTACCTTGGACAGAGGATAAGCATTGCCATACAACGTGGCAATGCAGCCAGTCTTTTGGGCTCACTTCCAGTCGATAGCGATGGGGACGAATTTTTTGATGCCATTTTTTAGTTAGGAGTCATTACATTTGTATGACTCTAACAATAAAAATATTTTGAATGACATATTTAATGTATTGTAAATTGATATTGGAATTGTAAAATTGAATTGGAAATGTAATATGGAATTGAAGTTTAATATTAAATTGTATCGAGAATGAGCATTGCCATCACTATATCTACTGCACAACTTACATAAAAATCTACTTACGCAAAAACTGATAGCGTATCGTTACTGAGTCAGCCACTCATTAGCTCATGAGTCCTTCATCACTTAACCTCATAAGGGAGGAAAACGATTGAGAACAAAAGGCTCCACAATAATCGCATTCAAGTGTTCGTGATCCATTAATTAGTGACAAGTGAATGCACTTCCTGTGTACACTGTATAAGGATGTGGAGTAAGGAGTGAATGGAAGGCTAACGTTGATGTTAAGGATACAACACTGCTCAAATAAGTTTGACTTGCTTCACAGAAGATGGAACATGCTTAATAGAGCTGTGTTGCTAATTCTTATTCTTATATAATACTAGCTGACCCGCGCAACTTCGTCTGCGTCACATTTTCCATTAATGCTCCGCTCTTATTTATCTTAGCGTGACGATAATTATATAGCCTATAGCCTTTCTAGATAAATAAGTTATCTAGGACTGAAATAATTTTTCAAATCGGACTTGTAGTTCCTGAGATTAGCGCGTTCAAGCAAACAAACAAACAGACTCTTCAGCTTTATTATATATTTTATCACAAACAACATTCTAGAAGTGCCATGTATTATAAATGTATAACGGAAAGCCATACATATAGGCACTCCATCACATCACTACTCCCCGCCAGTGTATGTTAATGCATTTCTTGCGTGCGTCTCTGGGCGACTATGACCGAAGAGCGACGGCTCTAATGCGTTTCCAGAGTGATTTGCAAGCAGTGTACCCACTGTTGCACTGCAGGTCTTTAAGGCTTGTTAATAAATGTGCTAAAATTGTACTGATAAGGTAGCTTGACGCTTGTATGATGGTGGTAATGGATTTTCTTAAACTACAAATATTCTAATATTGAAGTTTGTTCTTGTGCCCTAGAACTCCACGACCTCATCCCACCGGCCCCCTTCTACCTTCAGACATCCAGAACATACAAGAAACTCCACGGGCACACTTTAAATCATGTTGAGAGGTCCTCTTTATTGAAAAAGTGACTTTGACTCATACTTTTCGGAATGTGTATGAACGTTATGAGAATCTATTGCAATAAGCAAAATGTTGCGCTGGTTAGCATACGTCCTGAATTTCTCAGATCCTTGGTAAAACAATTGTTTTTTTGGTGTAAACGCCAAACGCCGATCCAAAACTTGTCTGTAGCGGTGCGAAGGACGCCGTCAATTGTTAAGTCCTTTGGAATCAGATAGATTCTAACGTGATAGACGTGACACCGATCGAGGTCCCCTTGTTATGTGGTCGAGACGGACTCCGTGCGGTTTCAGCCCGACGGAGCCCGACGGAACCCGACATCCTTACTAGTGATGAGCATTGGACGTTGCCGACCAGACGAATATTTATCCTATCTAAGAACATCGTTTGTACATAATGTAGATAAGCTCTTTTCTCCTTCTACCCCTCTTTATCTCAAGAATCGTTTTCAGTTTCTCTGTGATTCACACTCTTTTCAGAGGTCATCATATAATTTACTTAAAATGCCAATGCATTCCACAAATTTCTTTGATAGGTAAATACTTTACTGTCCAGGCTGCTCGTTTGTGAAATGAATTGCAAGTCCCAGTAAGACGCGCTCAATCGTTACTGGTGTTCAAAAGGTTCATTCCAGGTTGCCTGGAAGAGATCAAAAAATTAAAATAACTAAGAATTTAAAACAACAGGTTACACAAGCACTACACAAGATTACAAAAAAAAAAAATATAATAAAAGAATCCAACACATACAGATTTTGAGCTTTTAATTAAAATTCAAACCTTGGTAGCGACTCCTAAAATTCAGTTAAAAAATAAAAAAATAATAATGAAATAGTTTCTTTTGTTCTATAATCAAATTAAGTGGTGCCCCGCGAAATTAAAGAAAAATCACTTTTTTTCTTAGGAATCCACCCCAGGTGGATATTTCGTTTTTAATCTCATTGGAGCTCATGGCTTACCATTAACAGCCGCACAGGTCGAACTTCCAGGTTAAGCAACGCTTGTTAAGGTTGGTCTGTGGATGGGTGACCATCTTAATATGGCAAGTTTTCTCCGTGCCTCGGAAAGCACGTTAAGCCGTTGGTCCCGGCTGTCATCTGTAGATTTTTTGCAGTCGTTACGGATCAGAAGCCAGTAAATCTGACTCCAGTCTTGCCAAGAAGTACCGTGTTTCCCAGTTAATGGGTTGTGGAAGTCTGGTAGGCAGCCGCTCTACGTAAAACACTGGTATTCAGCTGAATCCGATTTGACTGGAAGCTGACCCCAATAAAGTTGGGAAAAGGCTAGGCAGATGATGATCGTTTTATTAGATTGTTTATCCGGGTGGTTAGTTACGACATTTTATCATTTAAAACAATAAAATGTATGGTAAAAATGTGGCACAGTTGGTCCACCTCTAATATTATCCCTCCGCCTTTTCCAGAGGGAGGGATTTCGATTCTTTAGCCATACTTGAATCTGTAGGTTGGCTATTTTTAGCGTTTTAATCATTCATCTCTGGACTATTCTAACAAGTCAACCGCCCTGCCCACTCATATTTCCGAGAATTTTGCTAGCAATATAAAAATAACTTGAAGATTTCCAATTTATTGCCTTTCGGGATACACCTACGATGTGAAAGTAACTTAACTTAAGTGGATCTATTTCTATCTTTCATAAGATACATTCAAAATAAATTACAAAAAATATTTGGAAGTCGGTTGTATTTATGTAAAAAGTTTTTTTTTTATTTTTCACTTTTTAGTGGTACCACTGCAAAATCGCAGAAAAGCAAACGCAATTTCAATTACTTGGATGACAAAAAACCATCATCCAAGTAAACAAATTCTAGCTATTTCGATTTCAAATTCAAACTTCCTAACCGATTTTGATAAAATTTAAATGGGACCAATCGACAAGTATATCCTTTTAGATATAATTTTTCAAATCAGTTCATAAATGACGGAGTTATGAGGTAACAAACATAAAAAAACAACAGAATTGAGAACCTCCTCCTTTTTGGGAAGTCGGTTAAAAACGTTGTACCCCGTTTAACGAAAATGTCGCGGACGGAGGAGTATATGCACAGTTACCTACATTTTATATGGAAAAGGAGTGTAAAAAGTTAATACTTTTTTTATTAAAATGCTAATAAATATTCATTTTTGGTCGAATTTCGACCACAGGGTCACCACTAGTAAGTATTATTGATATTATTAATTTTCATTTTTTTACTTTCTCGGGTCCCTGGAGACCCGGTCCTTTGGTAGGCGTACGAGGGGCCGAAACCAACTCGCAGAGGCCCCGTTAGACATTTCAAATGTAATGGGGCACCAACCGGCGATTATCCCTGTATGCACTGAAAGTATTCCCAAGGACAATTCCCGGTTGGAGCAGTACTATTGCAGAATATGGAAACAAAAAATGAAACGCTATGGGTTTGGGTGGCTTAGTGGACTGATAATCGTTTATATATAGAAGAAATATTGGCCTCTGCCTGACTCCTAACAATATACACGGCTTTTAAATGGCAGGGGGTGACTTGCACACTCAATGAATGGGCCCCCGAAAACGGTCGCTAGCACAAAGTGACGTAGCGCCAAGGGGGCAACATGGCCTGAGGTGCTAGAGGAGTGGAGAGGTATACCACGGCTATCAGGACAATCCCGGAAGTGCGGTCAAGATCCCTACCAGCATCTTACTGGATTATACATCCTTCTCCCGAGCACGTATGCTCTAGCGAATCTCCAATATTATTATTATTATACAAGCGTTTGGCCACAATCTCACCTGATGGAAAGGAGTGATGTGGTTGTCGATGCAGCACGGTTACCTATAAGTAACCTATTCATTTTCCACTTAAAAGTTCCCCAAAAGAAACTACTTGACAGGCATGATTATTAAAAAACTGAATGCAATACCTTTAAATTATTCACACACTTGTGTGTGGGGACTCTTGAGAGAGGCCTATTATTATGTCTACCAGTGGACGCCTTTATGATAATGACACATCATCATCATCAACCCTTAACAGTCCACTCTCCAAGTGCCCGCCATATGGCTCGATCACCGATAACTCTCATCCAGCTGCTACCAGCCACATTGCGAAGATCGTCGCTCCAACTAGCCAGAGGGCGTCCTACCTTACATTTTCCGATTTCGGTTCTACGGCTAATATAGCCCGCCCATTGCCACTTCAGCTTGCTTATTCTGTGAGCTATGTCAACAACTTTGGTTCTTTGTCGGATCACTTCGTTGCGGATTTGATCTCTCAAAGAGACCCCAAGCATAGCCCGTTCCATAGCTCACTGAGCGACCTTGAATTTATGGACCAGCCGTACCGTGAGTGTCCACGTTTTGGCTCCGCAAGTTATAACAGGCAGGACGCACTGAGTGAAGACCTTAGTCTTTAGGTTCTGTGGAGTACGTGACGAGAAGACTCGGCGAAGACTTCAGACGACAGAAGAATTCAGCTGGGTTGGGCAGCGTTTGGGAAGCAAAGGCTGCCCAACACAGCTGAACTCTCTTCTGTTAGCCTCTCCTTCAAAGTTCCTCTTACCAAACTGCAGGGTTTACCGCTTTCTTTTTTGGATTGGGTATAGTTCTTCCTTTTGCAGAAATTATCATGACTGTTTAAAAAAAAAAAACGGAAATAGCTTTCCTTTTTTGCAGCAACATCACAAAAATGGCTTACTGTATTTCAGATTTTTAACAATATACAAAAATCCTAACACAAGCTTGATGATATAAATAGACTATAACCTTCCTCGATAAATGGGCTATCTAACACTGAAAGATTTTTTCAAATCAACCAATCAAATAAACAAACTCTTCTGCTTTATAATATGAGTATAGATTATAAAGCTGAAGAGTTTGTTTGAACGTGCTAATTTCAGGAACTAGGTCGAACTTGAAAAAATCTTTCAGTAATAGACAGCCCATTTATCGAGAAAGGCTACAGGCTATATATCATCACGCTAAGACAAATAAGAGCGGAGCATTAATGAAAAATGTGACGCAGACGAAATTGCGAGGGTCAGCTAGTCTTTATAAAATTACTAGCTTCTGCCAGCGATCCCAAGGGAACATACTCCCTTCACAAAAAGCCTATGTGTTATTCCAGACTATAATCTACCTCTGTGCCAGTTTCATGAAGATCCTTTCAGGCGTTGTCATCCATCCATCCTAACAAACTTTGATATGTATAATATTAGTAGTATTGCAATTAATCCCCGAAGACCCACCCGTCAAAGGTAAAACTCGTGACAAAACACTAAAACTCGTGAGACGACTATTGAGTAGGTTTACTGAATTTCATCAAAATAAAAGACATATTCCACACAGAACAAAGAGTCATTTAATCATGTGTTAACAAATTGAGATTGTTAGGGCCAGTTTCACCGGTTACGGATAAAGTGTCGGTTAGCCTATTAGGAACTTATCTGGCAGATGAACTAAAACTTTTGGTTTCACAGGTGTCGGATAGCGATATCTGGCAGATTTATTAAGTATTTGAGTATTATAGTATTATACTTACCTTACTTTATCCGTAACCGGTGAAACTGGCCCTAACTCCCAAACAAAAATAAAGTCAAATTTTTGTTTTTATGTATAGGCATAGTTTCTATCTATAGGAAATTATAAAGCTGAAGAGTTTATTTTTTGTTTTTTCAGTTGAACACTCTAACCTCAGGAAGTACCGGTTTGAATTAAATAAATATTTTGGGGTTGGATTTATTAAGAAAAATGTGACTCAAACGAAATTGTGCGGGTTAGCTAGTGTTCAGTCATAAGTTAATAATAATAATAATTAATAATAATAATATCCTTGGACATTTCACACAACGCCATATAGTCCCAAGCTAAGATACCTAATGCTTGTGTTATGGTAACGAGATGGCTGATAAACTACTTATATACATTTTTTTTTTTTGTAAATACATACATATTATAGATAGAAAATCGAACCCACGACATGCTGCGCAGCAGTCAATCGCTCAACCACTGCGCCAACCGTGTCGTCAAGTTAAAATACAGTGAATTAGTTGGACAGTGGATTGTCCTACCAGATCACCTTTACGCTTCTGAAAAAAATAAAATTTAAGGTCATCAAGTGATGATGGGATTACATTTCTTTGAGGACTACCAAGTAATCTGCAAAAAAATCCAATTCCATCATACCTCATCCACGAAACAATCCAAAAGTCTTAAAATTACCCAAAGTAAGTACATACGTAATATCATATAATGTATGCGGCTTATTCAATTCACTGAAAGTAACTCAAGTCACTTAAGACACGGAAAATTACGGCTAAGTGCCTCTAATGTGCCGAGCGACTTATTAACTGGGGCGGTTTGCGTTCATTTTCAATTTAAGTTCATTTCGGGGGCTAGACTCGTTCTAAAGTGTAAGGTGGCGAAATAGACGTATTAGACCCACTTGTATAAATTAGAGCGACATTCGGAAAGCTGCATGATATCTTTGAATCGTCGATCCCACAATCCCATAAGACCAGTGCGTCCTTTTTTTTAGAATGGGAATTCATCAAATGACTTCTCCCGCTCTGGGTAACGCAGGAGGGAGTGTCAGACTCCAACTGACTAAAACCCATCCGTGTTCCTCCTAAAGCCCTTTGCGTTCCAGGGCCGCGGTGACTCTATCGAAAAAAATCCGCAACCCCGAAGACCAGTACATCCTGACTTACGGAGCCGATACGTGGACATTTACCATAGGCTTGGTCCACAAATTCAAGGTTGCTCAGCGTGCAATGGACGAGCAACGCTCGGGGTTTCTCGGGTGGATAGAATTTACAACCAAGGCGAATGCCACAGAACTAAAGTCACCTCACATTGCACGTAGAATCAGCGTGCTGAAATGGAAGCAGGCCGGCCATATATGTCTGCAGACGGACAGACGGTCGATGGAGCAGACATATGTTGTGATGGGTGGGCGTTTTGGGGGACTGTCTCGTTCAAAAAGTGCTGCCTCTCAGCCTAATTTGAATAAATGACTGAATAATATTTTCATTTTGGTTTTTTTTTTGAGTCGAGACTGCGTATGGGCACACGTAGTGTGGGACTCCCTGCGACACGATGGATCGATGATTTAAAGAAGGTGGCTGACAGCGGATGGATGTGGACTGCTCAAGACCGGGATGGTTGGCTTTTTTGGTCCATTGCCGACATATTGGTAGAAGTGAGTATTCATATAAAACTTCCTGAAACACATAACCGAGATAAATGTATTTGAAATCGTACAGATGATCTAAACAATTATTTACGAAAAAAAAAATGGTCAGTAGTTCGTAGGCATCAATATTTAGAAGTACTGATCAAATACGCAAAATCTTCTTCAAGATACAATGGTTTAACTGATGTAGAACTAAAAATAAAAATTTAATTGCCCCCTAAAGAGATCCAAAAAATGGCTGTACAATAAAAGCGAAATGAAAAACGTAGGTAATAAAAAACACTCGAGAATTCTAAAAAAACTGTTCTTTGCTCAACGATATTTCTTCTCAATCCTACCTCTAATAGGGTATTGGACTGATATTCGAATAACTGCATCAGTTGTCAAAGGCTCCAAAATCCTTTCAAGCATTTACGAGTTACATTTTCACTGGTTGATTTATTTTAAGCATTACCTTACTTAACAAGTTTACATTTTTAGGGTTCCGCACCCAAACGGTAAAAACGGGACCCTAACGTAATACTACGACTTCGCTGTCTGTCTGTCACCAGGCTGTATCTCAAGAACCGCGATAGCTAGACAGTTGAAAGTTTCACAGATGATGTATTTCTGTTGCCGCTATAACAACGAATACTAAAAATCAGAATAAAATAAATATTTAAGGCTACCATACAATAAACTTGATTTTTTTGCCGTTTTTATAGATATAAAATGGTACGGAACCCTTTGTGCGCGAGTCCGACTCGCACTTGGCCGCTGTTTTTAATTACACCAATGTAGCTCAAACTACCTAACAATCTGCTACTTTCCAACATTCTGTGCGCGGTGGAGAGTAAACCTCACCTTCAGGTTTCTTAATATTATTCCATACAAGCTTCTTCCCGCGACTTCGTCTGCGTAGACTTTAGAACTGGTGCGCAACTTTATTGACACGGTTGGCGCAGTGGTTTGACACGGTTGGCGCAGTGGTTGAGCGATTGACTGCTGCGCAGCTTGTCGCGGGTTCGATTCCCGCACGGAACAAATATTTGTACGACCTACAAGTATTTGTTCCGAGTCTGGGTGTTTTTCTATCTATAATATGTATGTATTTACAAAAAAAAAAAAATGTATATAAGTAGTTTATCAGCCATCTCGTTACCATAACACAAGCATTAGGTTGCTTAGCTTGGGACTAGATGGCGTTGTGTGAAATGTCCAAGGATATTATTATTATTATTATTATTATATTATTTATTGCCTCCTAATCTCATTCTTGTAATTGCATCTTCATGATTCTGGTATCCAGATAGTGTGAGTCCCAAAATTACTTCGACATATTTGTTGTCCCCTGGAAGGTACTTGTAAATCTGGTGCGCTCATAATCAGCCTCGGCAGTACTTTGACATGTTTTTGGTCTCCCCCGGAACCTCTCACAATTGTAGGCCCGAAAATATTGCGACATGTTTCTTGTCTCCTGGTAATTGTAAATCTTTAGCTCTCATAATTCCAGCCCGGAAAAATCTTCGCCATGTTCCTGTTCTCCTGTTACTTTTGAATCCTAACTGCTCACAATTTCAGCACCGAAAAAATTTCAACATGTTTCTGCTCTCTTAGTACCTACTTATGAATCTATAGCTTTCAACATTCCAGCCCAGAAAAATTCTTGCTTAAAATACTTTGAATAACTCCTGGTACTGTGAATCTTTGGCGCTCATATTTTTAGCCTCGATATTACTTCAACATATTGTTTCTGTTCTCCTGGTATATTTTAGATCCTAATTGTTCACCATTGCAGAGTCGGAAATACTTCGATATATTTCTGGTTCCCTGGTGCATTTGAATCCATATTCCATATTGCACACATTCTTCAAGAATAGACTCGATGATTTATTCAAAACTAAAATTATTTAAATAACATGACATAAACATTTTCAAATATCATCCTTACGGTTATATAAAATTCATTATACTACGTTGTATACCAAAATTTAGACCAAGCAACGTTGTGCTCAAAATGTAAGGGTTAAACGCAAGGGTGAAGACAATGGGAGGAGTAATCAAGTCTGGACCAGTGTTCCCGTATGGCAACGTTTGAGAAGGATCGGGGTCTATACTCTATGCGTCAGCACTAATTGTAGGCATGCCTGTGACGTGCTTGGAGAACCACAGATTGAAGATATCGAACAAAGGAGTTGAGTTAAAGTTTAAATTGGTTCCTGTAATAACTCGAATTTTCCCTTAAACTGCTGCAATAGCAAACAAAAAAAACTTTTTACAAAAAAATACAACCGACTTCCAATTAAAAAAAAAATACTACAAAGTAAAAAATAACTTTAATTTCGGAAGTCGGTGTTTTTGTTAGTTTCTTCGTATTTTGACACCGACTTCCGAAATTACCCCACACCTAACAACACCACTGCAAAATCTCAGAAAAGCAAAATAGGTACGCAATTTCGATTACTTGGATGACAAAAAACCATCATCCAAGTAATCGAATTCCAGCTATTTCGATTTAAAATCCAAACTTCGGGACCGATATTGATAAAATTTAGATGGGACCAATTGGCAAGTATATTCCCTTAAAACAAGAATTTTTCAAATGGGTTCATAATTGACGGAGTTATGAGGTAGCAAACATAAAAAAAAAACAAACAACCGATTTCGGCAAGTCGGTTAAAAAAAACAAACCTTATGAATATCAGATTTAGGTATAGTGAACATAAATATAGATGTTTTATGTCTCTATGTCTGCTTTCTTTTCTTTTATTTACTATCAAAAGACACGCATTTGACCACTATCTCACCTGATGGTAAGGGATGTTGTAGTCGAAGATGGAGCAGGCTTACCAGAAGTAACCTATTCACCCTTGACTTAAAGACTCCCAGGATATTTTCTATATTTTTTGGCCTTACGGTTTGTCAGTACCAAATAGGGTAAGTTAATAACAAACGATGGTTGCCCACACCAGAACACAACGCTACCACAACTAGAGAGGAAACCATTTACATAACGCATCATGTAAATCTTACAACAATCCCAATACTTTCTTCAAAAATACTTGAAAGAATCCGTAAGATCAATGCATCAACGTCACTCCATGCTGTTTATTACCGAGCCCTCACAAAGACGGGGCAGTATTAATCTTCTATTGAGACAACCTGCGGATTGGGCCCTCGCGAACAGCCCTGTGCGTGGCACCCCATAGAGTTTGCATCCAGATTTTCTTCTGACCCCCTGTTCTTTGTACGATTGTTTCCCTTGATGGGGTTTACTGACGTGGCGGTTTGGCAATTTGTAGAAAATATTATTGACAGTAAAAATTGCTACGTACTGAATTTGGTCGTCAAATGTGCTGTGTCTTTACAGTTCGTAATAGGCCTTGACGACGAGATTATCGTCAATAGATGATGTGAAAAATAATATTATTATCTTATTTTTGAAATTTAAACAAGACTTTACAACGCCCAATCGAATGTTATCCTTGAGAAAACATCTGGGAATCATGCAGAATCCCAGAAGTTCGAGGTCTTCTTCTTTGTGTAGGCAGTAAGGTCTAACGACCCCACACACCCTAGTTTCAGAGTTTCTAGATCACCTCAAGGGCCGAGGGGAGGGGGGGGGGAGGTTCGAGGTAATAAGTACTTATCTCCCAAGAGTTCCTACCAATTATCACCATAAACTGTTTACATTTCCAATTACAAGAAAATGCCACCACTAAAATGTATTGCAAGGCTGATTATTTAGATGCGATTGAACATTATTAAAAACAGAACTATCCGAATCCGGTTTGACTGTAACCCGAACCCCCAATATGGTTGGGAAAAGGCTAGACAGATTATGTTTAAAAACAATACTAAAAAAACTCCAGTGAGTGACATGTTTTCCAACATTTTGTGCAGTATATCACAACAATGTAAGGAATCAGCCCTCCGTTGTCCCTCCAAAGTGCATTTTATAAGTGATTCCTTTTATTACGAAGCACGAACAAAAAACGATAGAAAAATCTATATCGACTGAAAAGTGGTGTTTTACGAGCCAAGTTTATGACGTCATGAAAAGGGGATTATTAAATTAATGCGTCTCATGGTCAGGGCTAAGATTATGATCTAGATGTGGCATGACGAATCACCAAGAGTTTTAAATCGTTCTCCTTACATACGAACTTGTTTAGCGTTAAATGTGATAAACATTCACTGAGATTTTGTGCTATTCTCTGTATACGGCACCAAATGCCCCAAGCTCTATGCTATTTCCTTTGTCTAACCAATAATCTATTTATCCGTCGGTTTTAGTGACAAAACAAAATTCATAAATTAGAGGGAATTCTCGACATCATTAATATTCCTACATTTTGACAAACTATTGCCATTCATTTTCGCAGAGATGACAGTAACACTTGAATGTTTTTGTTTTCACATTTTAATAATATCGTTTATTTATAAATTATGGCACATTTTCAAATATCTTACAATTTTGTTGAAGAACACAGATGCTTATTTGCCTGAACTAGGTTGAAACTTGTGTTTCAGGCTAGTTAGGGCTTGTGTAAAAACAAAATAAAAAGATAATAACAATTTATCCCTCTTAGAATTAAAGGACACATCGTGTTTAATTTACATACAAAAAGAAGGTCTTCTGTCTCTCCGTAAGAAATGCTTATAAATATTGCAAAATATTTTGTATGTGGCCAGACCTCGATTTGAGCTACACTTTCTACCACCGACCTTTCCACGATTGCTTTAGCACATTATCCATCCTTCCTTAAACTTAACTTTGTATTCTTTCACTCTACATCATACTTCACTAAACCACTAACTTTCTCTAGATATACCAAACAATATCTCACCATAATAAAAGCCAAACACACAGTTTTTCTCCAGTCAACTACCCACACGAAAATAAGAAATATTTTTCTATTCTTTGCCTCAATTTTCGACGAACTGGCTGCGAGTACTTTTATGGCCGAGCCCGACTCCGCTCAATTCTCGTATTTACTTAACAGCTTTTTTATACGGAACCATGGTTCATGCCTCGCGGCTTTCATAATGGCAGTCGTAACCTTGAGGAAGGCTTACGTTGGTGTCATTAAGCTGTTTACAAAGGGAGAAGGATCATGGGAATTTTTGAATGGGTAATGATTTGTGCTGGTTATGGGTACTTTTGGGTAATAAAAAATAAAAAAAAAATAAAAAATCTCTTTAATAAGGCACTAAGTCCCAATATTAAAATTACAATTAAAGAAAAACACAAATAATACAATTACAAATTATAACTTATAACTAACAATTTCATTAAATCCGATGTAACCCAATTCAATATAATATAATTCCATTCAATTTAATTTATTCTAATTTAGTATTTTTCATTCAATCCAATATAATTAAGAGAAATCAATTAATCATACTAAAACAAATTCACACATTAAATTATTAACGTCGGTTGGCACTCCGGTGGACTTCGAGCCAGTACCTATGGATCGGACCGCACCAATCCTCACTGACGACCCTCAGTAGCTGATTGGCCGATTTTCCTAGCCTGCTCGAAAACGATGCTATTCGCGAGCGAATAACCGCATAAATGATAATGATAGGGATTTTCTGTTTTGGTTTTTGCTGCAGACCGGTGGATAGATTTGTGCATGGTTGAATGGTAATGAGCTCGTCTTTTGAAGTTCAATACTAGTGGTATTGCTAACGCCACGCCACCATGCGTTATTCGTTTTTAACCGACTTCCCAAAAAGGAGGAGGTTCTCAATTCGGTTGTATTTTTTTTATGTTTGTTGCCTCATAACTCCGAATATTATGAACCGATTTGAAAAATTCTGTTTTATTTGAAAGGACATACTTGCTAATTGGTCCCATTTAAATTTTATCTAAATCGGTTACGAACTTTTGGTTTTAAATCGAAATAGCTGGAATTCGTCTACTTGGATGAAGGTTTTATGTCATCCAAGTAATCGGAATTGCGTATTTTGCTTTTCTGCGATTTTGCAGGATTTTGCACGATTTTGTGGGGTACCACTCAAAAGTGAAAATTAAAAACTTTTTACAAAAAAATTCAACCGACTTCCAAAATTAAAATACAAACAAACTAACAGAAACACCGACTTCCGAAATTAAAGTTATTTTTTACTTTGTAGTGTTTTTTTTTTTGGAAGTCGCTTGAATTTTTTTGTAAAAAGTTTCTTACGTTTATAAATTCGTATATTTCAGACAGAGTTTATCCTTATACTTACATAAAGTTCTTCCGTTAATGAGTGTGTGACTGACAGACAACGCACAGCCAAAACTGCTCGTCGTAAGAAGCTGAAATTTGGTATATAGGTTCCTTGGGAAGTGTAGGAGAGCATTAAAAAAGGATATTCCAAAATTCCCACGGGAACGGGAATAATCGGAAAATGCGCGAACGAAGTCGCGGGTAAAGGGTAGTTAATTGATAAGTATATAAAAACTCAGAAACTAGTTTTAGTACTACGAGTAAAATATTTTTTTTTTTTATGCTTGATATGGTTTTGATCTTGACTCTAGTCTTGGTCAACGATGACAGAGTAAAAGTCTACGATGGAGCGAGATTACCCAGAAATTGCCTGTTCACTCTAACTTTGAAAAGATTAGGGTTGTAAGCATTCGGAAACACAGACGCAGGCAAAACTTACACAGCAGTGGCATATAAGCCTATCCAATGTTTCAGTATGTTACTGTCCGGTATAGTTTTCAGGAGGTTTTGTATCACTGAACAAACTTAAAAAACTTTTCAAAGAACATTACCTGTCACTGTGATTTGGTCAATAGCCGTCTTATTTTTACTACCTTTTATTTAGTGTTAATGTATCTATACTAATACTACAAAGCTGAATAGTTTGTTTGTTTGAACGTGCTAATCTAAGGAACTTGCAGGTCCGATTTGAAACATTTTTTCAGTGTTAGATAGCCTATCTATCGAAGAAGGCTATATATATCATCACGCTAAGACATATAGGAGCGGAGCATTAATGAAAAATGAGACGCAGACGAAGTTGCGCGGGTCCGGTAGTCTATTATATAGCGTACTATGTATTTATGTATCTGTTATATTGTAGGTATTATAATTATAATTATTATTTTTTTCTTTTGACACACCAATAACAGCCCCAATTTCATGTCCAGTCAACTACTGTCCATCCCAGGGTGCCTGCACGCGTAGCATGACCACCGTAGAAACGAGTTTTGTCGACCGGAGAATCGACAAAATGACAGATTGAAGAAAGATTTCTATCTTCCTAAGCATGGCGATGTTTGACACGTAGAAAAGAAATGTTTCTTTTCTTCGATCGACATAAGTCTACAACGTCGAGCATGCCGACAATATTTTCTCTACTTTTGACACTTGGGGGTAGAAATAACTCTCTATATGAAATGTCAAATAGTCTACATCTTCTCGGACCTAGACAAGGAATATTTATTTCAACAATCATTTTATTTTTGCCAAAAAGAACTTAGAAAGTATGTCGGGGTAGACATATAGTCTACCAACATCTTAATTTGTCGGGTTGTACGTTGTAAATAAACTGTTTTTGTAATGACTAAAGTAAAAACACTTCGGACGATATTAAAGGGAAGAAAGATAACAGATAACAGTAAAGAACGCATTGCACTGTGTATGGCAAAGTTTTCATCAGACAATGCCACCAATCACCTTTTATATAGAATGTTATTATGTTCTCTTCTCATTGCATGGTAGGATATTATGTTCACTTACATCAATTACACTCAATTATTGGAATAATGAGTACTTTATATAATTAATCATAAAATCTACTTACTTTTTCCTTGCCGCCATGATCATAAACACTAAAATTCTAATTTAAATCGGTACGATACTAAATTCAACAAAAATATTTTATTTGTAAACAAACATCATAGAGTACTACTTTATGACTACAAACATAAACCATATAGATATGATATAGATTAAAAATATGTTCGAGTAAAACGTTTTGTTGTTGCTTTGAGTTACGTGCAAAGAGTGTGAAAAATAGAGTATTTGACACATTTTTTTGGCTAACTAAACGTAAATTCATCGTAGTATTCGCAGAATGACCACACCACTAGCTACTTCTCCGTTGCTATGGAAAAACTAGATATGTCTTTGTCTTCATAGAAACGCGAGTCTACGGGTCGCGCCATGCTCGGGCAGAAGACATGTCGAGTGGGATAGAAAGAGCTTTGTCTTTTCTTAGTAGAATAGAGATAGAATCGCCATGCTACGCGTGCTGGAACAGATCGCAAAATACGATAAGGCCACCCATTGTATGTGTTTTAGTTATAAGTTTCTTTTTGTGTTTAATTTTTGCTGTAAAAAAAGTATATAATAAATAAATATTATAGCTTTGACTTCTCTCCTGCAACGTCATTATTTCCTTTGTTTGCTAAACAAGTTTCCTAAACCGCCCCTTTACTTAATCTATGACATTGAAATCAATCAAACATACATCTACTTTGTTTTCTCAAATCATGCCAAGAGTTAGTTGATAGTGTTGTAACGGACCATCACCCAAAGCATTTTCACATCTTTTGATTTACGACACCGACAAGTTGCATTGTCATCTTCTGACATATCACTGTCTCTTTTCTGCACGTGAGGTAAGAAAGAGAGGGTAGATAGATAATGAGATATTAGAGGGAGTGTTACAGCCGCATTATATTCCATTGTTCCAAATATCTCGTGTAATTAATTAAATTTACTTGCAACAAACAATTCTGTGACTGAGATCTGAAAGCTCATAAAGCTGATACTTGATGTTTGAACAAAGCCTTGTTATTTTATAATGGCATGTATTCGAAATTAATTAGCTGTTCTACTTCTCTGTGTTGGAAGGAATTATAATCTCGTTCTGTAAATAGATCACAGCGTGGTTAAAAGATTAACATATACTAGCTTATGCCAGTGGCTTCGCCCGCTTGACAAATTATGTACCTACTAAATCCTTCCTCGAGAACTCCTGTATCTATTGGTGAAAATAGCGTGAAAATCGGTGCAGTAGTTTTTGAGTTTATCACGAACAGACATACAAACGCGGCGGAGGACTTTGTTTTTATAACATGTAGTGATGTGGTCTTAAGAGCGTGTATTCCGTCCACTAGCGCCGCCAATCGTTTTTTATAATTTTTTGTAAATTTAAGACACGTAGATAAAAAACCGCTCTGTAGTGCACTGAAGAAATGTATTTATTATGTTTTGAGAGTTATGTTTTGTACTTTAGTACATAAATAGTTGCCAAAGTCGATATTTTTGCTAAAAGTGGCCACTTTTACCAATAATTGCCGTTTTGGCTATTTAGCCATGAGTTATGTATTAAAAATAGCTGTCAAAAAATAATAGATACATTTCTTTAGTGCACTACAGAATGGTTTTTTATCTACGTGTCTTAAATTTGCCACAATTAATAAAAAACGATTGGCGGCGCTAGTGGACGGAATACACACTCTTAAGAATGTTATGAATAAGTTCATTTCTAAGAGGCGTAAAAATAAAAAAATAACCCAAATAAATATTCTAAGAGCTCCACGTGAAATATTTCAAGATGATGAGATATTTGTGAGTGTTGCTATGAAAGAAGACACTACAGAAAATCCCTACAGTAACACAAAACACTGTATAGTATCTTTTCAAGGCACGAAAAAGCATAGGCGATGGCTTCTTTGAAACTACTAGATATTTAGTAAATTTTGAATAGAACAAATAACCACCCTCATATAGCTAGACTGGCTTTTGCCCGCGACTTCGTACGCGCATATCCCGTTTTTCCCGTTCCCGCAGGAACATCGGGAAATCCTTGTCAACATTTTAGTGCTCCCCTACGGAGTGTATTGAAACTTCATGCTAAATTTTAGCTTTCTACGACCAGTAGTTTGGGCTGCACGTTGTCTATCAGTCATTCAGTAACGGAAGAATTTTATATCTAAACTAATATATAAAGAGATAATCTCAGGAACTACTGATCCGATTTGAAAAAATCTGTCAGTATTAGATAGCCCATGTATCGAGGAATAGGCTACATATCATCACGCTAAGACTAAAAGGAGCCGAGCATTCATGGAAAATGTGACGCAGACGAAGTTGCGTGGGTCAGCTAGTTTCAAATAAATCATTTACAGGCACTTTTGAAATGTCAAGGTCGGTCAGTCAAAAACATGAATCTACTAGCTGACCCGCGCAACTTCGTCTGCGTCACATTTTCCATTATTGCTCCGCTCCTATTTGTCTCAGAGTGATGATATATAGCCGCTAACCTTCCTCGATAAATGGGCTATCTAAAACTGAAAGAATTTTTTAAATCGGACCAGTAGTTCCTGAGATTAGCACGTTCAACCAAACAAACAAACAAACTCTTCTGCTTTATAATATTAGTATAGATTTGCACGTTCCAAAGCGTAGATTGCTGTGGAGAAGAACGTGGAAGAAACTCCACGGACACTCTTTTAAATCATGTATGTTTTACCAAAAAAAATGTTACATTAGACTTTACGTTACGATATATTTGTTTCTTTTACATGTGAAGAAACTGCAAAATAAAAATAAACTTGTTACAAGAACTTAAAATATAAAGATCATAATCAGCCAGTTTATTATTATTTTTTGGCCCCTGTCTCCTATACATCTATACTTCTAAACTAAAACATCAATAATAAAGACATACAAAGTTATACGTCCATTTGTGACTCTGCTGCATCTGTAGTACCGCCAACTAATTCCAAGCTCGTCAATCAATTAGGGAATAGTTTTTGTTCTACACGAGGTGTGGGGAGACAGGGAGTAAAATAAATATTGCAGATGCGACAGGCTTTTGATTTTGTAAGTGAGATCTTTTTAAGGTACATAGCTATAATCCCTAGGGGTAAAACTCCCGAGATATATAGCGTGATGATATATAGCCTATAACCTTCCTCGATAAATGGGCTACAAAATACTGAAATAATGTTTCGATTCGGACCAGTAGTTCCTGAGATTAGCGCGTTCAAACAAACAAACAAACAAACTCTTCTGCTTTATAATATTATATATTACTAGCTGACCCGCGCAACTTCGTCTGCCTCACATTTTCCATTAGTGCTCCGCTCCTATTTGTCTTAGCGTGATGATATATAGCCTATAACCTTCCTCGATAAATGGGCTATCCAATACTGAAAGAATTTTTCGAATCGGACCAGTAGTTCCTGAGATTAGCGCGTTCAACCAAACAAACAATCAAACAAACTCTTCTGCTTTATAATATTATACTAGCTGACCCGTGCAACGTCGTCTGCGTAACATTTTTCATTACTGCTCCGCTCCTATTGGTCTTAGCGTGATGATATATAGCCTATAGCCTTCCTCTATAAATGGGCTTTCTAACACTGAAAGAATTTTTCAAATCGGACCAGTAGTTCCTGAGATTAGCGCGTTCAACCAAACAAACAAACAAACAAACAAACTCTTCTGCTTTATAATATTATAGTATATAGTATAGATAGTATATTATAGTATATAGTATAGATATATATAATATAATAAATATATATAGTATAGATTGACACTGATATCGCGATCAGTATTATTGGTGAAATCCGCCCTTAATGTGCCTAAACTGTTGGTCCCGGAGGTCAGTTGCAGAACTCGTTTGTAGAGGGGTGACCACCTTGACGGTCCTCGGTATGTATTTTCAAACATGATTATCAACCCTTGCGGCTGTTATGACTTACCTATGAGCTCATACAATATTTAATGTACCACATTATTTAGGTAGTATATGCTAGTTTCCATCATTAATAAATTGCAAATCTATTTAGTCCGTCAGTTAGACTATTGAAAAATAATGGACACCTATTTTTTATTTTATAAATCAATGAACAATGACAAAGATAAAACCACAGGATAAAACGCATCAAAACTCGGGAGTGGGGGCTCGTGACGTCACAACATACTAAAAATAAATTATGCCACGACGTAACGTATTGAGAATTTTAAAAGCGTCGTATCTTCGTCAATTTTGGGAATATTTACGTCAATAATTACGTAAGAGAAGAAAAAAATCAGGTCAAATATTTTTTGAAAATCCAACTGACGGACTATTTAGATTTTTTTTTTGGTAAACCTGTTATTAGGAGCGTCCCGTCTGCGCTTGTTATTGTTTATTCTGAGTTATTAACAAGTTCTTGGAGTTTCTTCGCGCACCCCTCATATTTGCTCTGCCTAATTTCTTCGGGTATAGGAAAAATATTATTGTGTAACTCCGCTTACACTCCAAAAATACACTGTGCTGTTTATGCATGTGGGTGTTTTCCTTATGCGTCTATGTACTAGAATACATAGACGAGTTCTCATGTAGACATTAGA
The DNA here is from genome assembly GCA_963859965.1 of Ceramica pisi. Taxonomy (NCBI): domain Eukaryota; kingdom Metazoa; phylum Arthropoda; class Insecta; order Lepidoptera; family Noctuidae; genus Ceramica; species Ceramica pisi. The sequence continues at coordinate 21,373,525 of OY982536.1, read as the reverse complement.
ACTTGTGAGTGTCTAGATGTGGGATATGCACATGACTGTTCTCCAAGATTTTGATATTTAGATATTCATGAAAATTTGATTATTTTACTGAGTTTAGCACACTGCAATATAGATACACAATTTTTATTGCATGAAACCTCAATTTTTTGACCATTTTTTCGACGTTTCTGTCTGTTTCAGTTAGAGTCCGTTCAAATCCGAAATTCGCCCGACTGGCCCGAAATATATCCTTAGCAAACTGTCCAGACGACTCTAAATCTCTTAAACAAACAATTCAAAATCTTCTCAATTCTTAAAAACAGAAAGAAAATCCGCGACATCATCACAAATCAACGTCATACACACACGGCGTAACTTATAATTGGGAAGGTAATCAACAAGACAAACGCTGATTAATTAAACATTGTCGCAAATTAAACATCCGACGAAGAATAAACTGGGGTAGGTTCCCTCCGATGCGGGCAAAGCCAGATAGCGGAGCTATGCTGGCATATGACGGTATGACTGAAGCGCTTTGTCAAAGTTCCGTAGGGTCTCTGATAATACTGTGGGTTAATTAGCCGAGAAACGGATAGACAAGGTTTTTTGACGGTGTATGCTTTTGTAGTGATAAGGGTGTTGGAATAGTCTTGGTGAAACAGTGTGGGTTTTGATAGAGGAAGATTTTGGGAGGCACATAAGTATATAATATTGTAACGATGCCAGATACTAGCGGAATACGCACCTACTGCTATGGTTTAGAAGCGTAATACCTAAAGAGTAATGTGATGAATCAATCTGCTCAGCCTTTTACCAACTATGTTGGGGTCGGCTGTTTGTCTAACCGGTACCAGTGTTTGGTTCTAAATCCCAGTAAATGATTAATGCGGTCAAACTTAAAAGAAACTCTTTAAAAAAAGGAAATAGTGTTATCGCCCTTTAATTGCTGGGCAAAGGCCTACCATATCTAAAGAACAACATATGCAGTTTGCACCAGTTAGTTATATGAACACATGCTTATTTGTACATAATATAATATAATAATAATATAATATAATTCTTTATTGACATAATGTATACAATTTAGATTATAGGATACCCTAGCACCTGCGCTAGTAAAAACTGTGTTGCAGGTGTTAGTGTCTTCCCCTTAATAAAGTGACAGTAATTTTAAGTCGTACAGAATAAATAAAACAAAAAAAAAATATTATTATTTTTTACCTAAAGCGTATAATTATGTGTGTTTTTGTATGCTATTCAGAATGGGTTATATTTTTATGAGATTTTCTACATCAGTAGGTATAGTCCATTGACTTTAGCCAAACACATGCGGAGCAAGAACATGAAAATATAGTTGAAGAAGGCGGCAACAGAACTCGAATGTTACACAGCCGACAACGTCATCCAATAATTCATGGGGAACCGTTCTTAACTCAAATCCCTGCCACATTTCAACAGAAACCTCAACCCAAAGACAAAAAGCATCACATATATCAAAAATCTCTTCGCAAACTAACATTCCCATGCTATAGGGGCAGGGGTCGCAAACGCGTCGACACATAATTTTTCAATTTGCCCAGTTAAAACGTTTTGGAGATTGATTAATAAATCTCCCCGCGTTGGGGGTGGATTATCGAGTTAGCTACGCACCCTCAGCCCCTTCCGAGAAAATGTGCATGATCTCAGATGTTTATCGTGTTTATATGTATAGTTATAAATGTTAAGCTGACGAGACAAATTAGGGAAGCCGCGGGGTGTTGGTGAATTGGTAGTTTTTATTTGATAAGATTTGGATTATGCCATGTTGTATGCATATGGGGTCAAATAATAAGAAGCTTGTTACCTTACAGTAGAAACTTTTCAAGAAACTGTTCATCGTCGATACACGTTTGAACTTTCAAGTTGTTAACAAGGTTCTTAGTATTTTAGCATAAGTGTCAGCAAACAATAAAATTATGCCTGAGGTATGCCCTTGATTGACTGTAGTCTTGGTCAGAGATGACAGAAACCAAATCTACGATGGAGCGTGCTTACCCAGAAGGAGTTTGTTCACTCTAACTTTGAAGGGATTAGGCTTTTAAGCATTCGGAAACACAGACGCAGGCAGAGAGTTCCACTCTTTTGCTGTGCGCATTATAAAAGACGTTTGGAAACTTTTAGTGCGAATTGGTGGAATAGCAACAAGGTAGGGATGGAAAGTTGCAACCATCTGGATGTCCGATGGTAGAAGGGGGCTGGTGGGATGAGGTCGTGGAGTTCTTGGGCACACTTACCGAAGTACAATCAGTAGAAGACCGACAAGCAGGCAACCTTGCGGCGATGAGCCAAGCTGTATCGACTAGCTAGCTATTTCTTTATCAGAGATTAATACTTCCATAACAACGACTCACTCCTTTCTTGATTGTTCATCAACTCGACCAGATCCCCATTTAAGGTAGCACCTATTACAAGCATAGCATTTAACTACGCAGACGTTCAAGCCTGACAGTTAACACTGCAGTATCAATAGCCGAACACCAACTAATGACAACAAACGACTCGAGCTGTCGGGGTCTCGAATTACGTTACGGTCTCGTTATGTGCCAAATAAATTCCGGCTCTTTGAACACCCTACTATGGAACCACTGTCTAGTTAGTGTTTTTGAGGTATTATTTGGCATGTAAATGATTCAGGTGTTTTAATTTTTTGGGATTGAAAAAATATTTGATCACAACTAATTTTGTAAATGCAGTTTTTGAAGTGAAAACTTCGTTAGCGGCGTTGAGCGCTTTTCTTTGAAAGGGTTTAAAATGTTAAACTCGTGTCAGGACACGTGACTTGATCGAAAATTCGTAAGACGTCAGGACACGTGACTTGATCGAAAATTCGTAAGACGGATGATTCAAAAATGCACAACGTTAATGTTCAAGTTTTCACTTCTGCCGGTACCTTAATAGGTTCATGTAGTACAACAGACACAATAGTTAAACTATCAGCGAAGGCTACATTTGGTTCATGGGACTGTGAACCGGTTAAGCCATTTTGATGAATTTTGGTACAGGTTCCTGGACACATTGCTTTTTTTTCTTCGAATCTCGCGAAAATCCATATAGATTTTCACGAGATTCGAATATCGAGAGCGAACCGTAGGCAAAAGTATATTAACTAAAGATTGAGACATTTACTTCTGTTAACAAACACATGTTGAAAAAGACAGTAGACAGAAAAGTAACACACATTATTTTCACTTCAAAATGTATCCTGTAGTTTGCGAGAATAACGGTCCTTTCACCAAGGGAGTGCTGAATAGTTGACTAAGGGAAATAAGTAAGAGGGTGGACGGCGAATATATCATTCGAACTAAACGGTTATACTGGTTTTTGGGATCAGCAATCTGTAATACCATGTGGTAATGCTTGACAAAGTACTATTATGGATAGTAGAGCTAGCTGTAATGCAGCTTTTTAGGGTTCCGTACCCAAAAGGTAACCAACGGAACCCTTTTCCTAGGCCTACGCTGCCCGGCCATCCGTCCGCCCGTCCGTCCGGTTGTATCTCAAGAACGATTATAGGGAGACAGTGGAAATTTTCAGAGTCTATTTTAATTGCTGCTTTAACAATAAATGTTCCTATCAAATTTAATTTTTAACAATTTTATTATTTTATTGTGAGATTTAAATATTATAATGTTGTGCTAACCTTTAGATGCATGCAATACTACTTAGTTTTTAAAAAATATGTGCTGTGATTGTATTTGTGTGTATTTAGTTGGTTTGCCTTAATAATAATTAAATAAATAATGAATTAATTGAAAGTTAAAGGTGGCTCCCAAACAAGAAGAGTGTTTTTAGGTTTATGATACGGAACCCTTCATGCAAGAATCCGACTTGCACTCGGCAGGTTTTAAATATTATAATTATTTTTGTGTCATTTGTAAATTACTTTGCATACCTACTACTTATTATATAAATTCATTGTCTTAAAACGTAACAGACAGATGTGTTGCTGGGGAGTTTGTTGACCACTTCTTCACTGTTAAATTACTAAGAAGTGTTGACGGGCGGACGTTTTGGGGGACTGTCTTTTATAAAACTTGACGTTAAAAAAGTGCTGGCTCTCAGCCTAATTAAAAAAAAAACTTGAATTTTGAGTTATTCACAAAATATCTTGTTCATCAGTTCCATCGCATTAAAGCATCATAATACGAAACGTATCAAAATATTTACAAAAAAAACTCTATGAGATACCATAATCTCATAAGCACTTCACGAACTAACAACTATCTAAATAAACTCAATAACTATTTGACAATACGTAACATTACCCCCCCGCTATTCTCTATTCCAACTGCCACCTGGGTCGAATTTACACAAAAACTTAGTAGGGGACAAGGGGACGAGTCCGCCACTGTAGGTTTAGGTGCAAGTACGCTTGTGGACACTGCACTTGTGTCCGTCGCCCCCGGACAATATCGGACACCGGACATTTGTTCCGTCATATCGATATCAGATAACAATGGAGACAGATGGTCGTTAAGATTATTACGACTCTTGTTTGCTTTGCGGTTTATTATTGGGTGTGTGGAAATTAAATGTTTGTTTAGATTTGTTGTGGATGAAGCGTTCTTTATCGAGGACTAGCTGATCTGTGACCACTTCGTTGAACGGTATTTTTCGGGTAAATATATCGGCTGTCCAAAATCAAAACCTAGCAAGAGGATCTGAGCAAATTTTAAAGGAGAAGAAAAAGAAACATTTTCTTTGTCCATTAAGAACACAACATTCTTTTTGTACTTTTTACATTTTCACATTGAGAAATACAACTTGCTTTACATTATAGGCTAGTTTAACTTAATTTGAGTCTAGTTGTGCAAGTTTTATGTGCGTTACTTAAGTTTGATTTGGGAAATCCAACATAAGTATCACATGAAATCCATAATTTGGCATTTTCATAACTATAATCTTAATTACGATAGAAATATGGTTGCATTAGCTGCAGCAATTTTTTTTTAAAAAAATCGTATTTTGCCAAAAATGTCCCTTGCTAGGTTTTGATTTTGAACAGTCGATATAGCCTATGACACTCACAAATAACGTGGCTTTCTATTGGTAAAAGAATTTTCAAAATCGGTTCAGTAAATCCAGAGATTACCCCCTACAACCTCACAAACTTTACATCTTTATAATATAACTAGCTTCTGCCAGCGGCTTCGCAAGCGTGATCCCTAGGGAACATATTCCCGGGATGAAAAGTAGCTTATGTGCTATTCCAGACTATAATCTATCTTTGTTCTAAATTTCATTAAGATCCGTTAAGCCGTTCTGGCGTGATTGAGTAACAAACAACCAAACTTTCACATTAAAATTTATAATAATACTCGTTTGGTGTAAAGCGAAATTATAACCATCTTCCCCTCGACATTATATTAAAGGATATTGCAAACTGTCGTAAGCCGTTTTAAAAAGCTACTCGCTAGCCTATAGGCGCCAAGCAAGCCGCCTGCCTGTGCGTTCGCGACCTTATACAAAAGTAATCCTTATAGCATGATTCAGTATTCACGCGCGATGGCTTATTATTATTAGCGTATTTCATGTATAACTTTGGTGTTTCTATACCGATTTCTATGATTCTTTTTTTATGGAAGAGTTAATAATGTTAACTTTTATTAATGTTAATTAGGGACGACTGAGAGTTTTATAAACGTAAGAGTAGACAAATACAATCAGAAAGCTTCGAACTGCTAAGCTATCAGGAGTTACACGTGTTATTGTTCGTCAATCATAAAAGATAGACATATGCTGTCGTTGGATATTTTTTATATAATTTTAAGGAGAACATCACATTAAGGTTGCACACGCGACGTAAGCTTAAAAAATGGAGTAACTTCTCCCGTTTTCCCAACATTTCCCTTCACTGCTCTGCTCCTATTGATTGTAGCGTGATGAAAAGTATACTATAACCTGCTCAGGAGTATGAATAATAATTGTACCAAGTTTCATTAAAATCCGTCGAGTAGTTTTTGTTTCTATAACGGTTATACAGACAGACAGACAGACAGACAGACCGACAGACAGACAGACAGACAGACAAAAATTGTACTGATTGCATTTTTGGCATCAGTATCGATCCCTAATCACCCCCTGATAGTTATTTTGAAAATATATTTCATGTACAGAATTGACCTCTCTACAGATTTATTATAAGTATATAGAAGATATAGACTAGCTGACCCACGCAACTTCGTTTGCGTCACATTTTCCATTAACGCTCGGCTCCTTTTAGTCTTAGCGTGATGATACCTATATAGCCTATAACCTTCCTCTATAAATGGGCTATCTAACACTGAAAGAATTTTCAAATCGGACCCGTAGTTCCTGAGATTACCCCCTACATACAAACATACAAACTTACAAACATACAAACTTACAAACAAATGTTACCTCTTTATAATATTAGTATTAGTATAGAAGTATAGATTACTAGCTGACCCACGCAACTTCGTTTGCGTCACATTTTCCATGAATGCTCGGCTACTTTTAGTCTTAGCGTGATGATATGGAGCCTATATCCTTCCTCGATACATGGGCTGTCTAACACTGAAAGAATTTTTCAAATCGGACCAGTAGTTCCTGAGATTAGCGCGTTCAACCAAACAAACAAACAAACAAACAAACAAACTCTTCTGCTTTATAATATTATATATATAAATATATAATATATATATATATAATAGTATAGATTACTAGCTGAACCACGCAACTTCGTTTGCGTCACATTTTCCATTAATGCTCGGCTCCTTTTAGTCTTACCGTGATGATATGCAGCCTATATCCTTCCTCGATACATGGGCTGTCTAATACTGAAAGAATTTTCAAATCGGACCAGGAGTTCCTGAGATTACCCCCTACATACAAACTTACAAACAAATGTTACCTCTTTATAATATTTTTTTTAAATGTTTGTTTTTGACCTCATAACTCCGACAATTATGAACCGATTTGAAATTTTTTTGTTTCATCCGAAAGGATATAGGTACTTGCAGATTGGTCTGACAGCATACGAAGTACGGTGCCAAAATACGAAGAAACTAACAAAAACACCGACTTCCGAAATTAAAGTTATTTTTTTTTTGTAGTGTTTTTTTATTTATTTGTAAGTCTGTTGTATTTTTTTGTAAAAAGTTTTTGTGTCAAAGGCACACCCAAGAAAGTTTAGAAAGTTTATACCTAATACTGTTCAATGAATAGTTCGGCTAGTGGCTAGAATATTCTGATAAACTTAAGCGTAATGAAACTCCTCCCTTTTGCTGTTACAATAACACAACTGACACCTCTTCGATACATTTTACTTTCCACAAAGATCGCAGTATATCTGGAGGTCAACTTACTTACACTTCGAACAAGCTAAGTTTGCACCTCGCTGGAATGCGGAATATATTTTAATGTACCTATGTGTAATATAATGTAATAATGTAATATAAAACAATAAATTTATTGCAAATTAAAATCTAACAAACCTTTGTTTACTTTTTTAAAGTATATAGTGAATCATTTTTGCAGACCTTACCTAAGCGTCAGTGTGACGTAATCGACGAGAGGTGCAATTTTAGCTTGGTCGAGTTGTACTTATTTGTGTTACCTATTTCAATAAAAAAAACTTTTTACAAAAAATACAACCGACTTCCAAAAAAAAAAAACACTGCAAAGTAAAAAATAACTTTAATTTCGGAAGTCTGTTTTTTTGTTAGTTTCTTCGTATTTTGACACCGACTTCCGAAATTAAAGCTAAGTTGTATTTTTTTGTAAAAAGTTTTTTATTTTTCACTTTTTAGTGGTAACCCACACACCTAACAACACCACTGCAAAATCGCAAAAAAGCAAAATAAGCAATCTCGATTACTTGGATGACATAAAACTATCATCCAAGTAGACGAATTCCAGCTATTTCGATTTCAAATCCAAAGTTCGTAACAGATTTTCATAAAATTTAAATGGGACCAATCTAAGTATATCCATTCAGATAAAACAAGAATTTTTCAAATCGGTTCATAATTGTCGGAGTTATGAGGTCAAAAACATAAAAAAACCGAATTGATAACCTCCTCCTTTTTGGGAAGTCGGTTAAAAAGGGATAGTTTATTAGTAAATATCAGTAAGTTAATGTTTAGTTTATAAATGAATGTAATTTGTATTGAATCTATTTCATGATTAAAAAAATAAAAATCTCTAAAAACAAAATTCGATGTAGAAATATCTATACTAATATTATAAAGCAGAAGAGTTTGTTTGTTTGTTTGTTTGTTTGTTTGGTTGAACGCGCTAATCTCAGGAACTACTGGTCCTATTTTAAAAATTCTTTCAGTATTTCTTAGCCCATTTATCGAGGAAGGCTATAGGCTATATATCATCACGCTAAGACCAATAGGAGCGGAGCAGTAATGAAAAATGTTACGCAGACAACGTTGCACGGGTCAGCTAGTAATTTATAAAGCATAACAAAAAAAAGTACTAGGCGCGCAGAAACACCTGAGGTGTCGATCATCACCAGGCTGGGGAGATTACCCGGACTGACCATCCCCTGGTGGATCAATGGAATATTAATTGCTTTTAAAAAGGCCCAGGATTATGTGAATAATTGGAGCTGGTGACGGCCCGCGTGATCGTTTATTCATTGCTTTTAGCGCAATTACATTATGTAATTGAACTGCAAATGTGGTTTTGGTTATTCTTTTAAGGGTTAGGTTGTTTGATGTTCTGTGGCGTGTGTTTGTCAAACGAATTACCTAGGTATACTACCTTTTGTCTAAAACCATTTTTTATACTGAATTGATTGTATTAACAATAGGGATATTTGAAATACTAATTTAGTAACACACAAAACACAAAAACATGAGGAAAAAATATGAAAAAAATACTGAAATAACCACATTTTCACTAAAAAGTATGTTTTGAATTATATGTAACATCAAATAAATCATTTGTCGCCAACCAATGTACGTGTGAAAATACCCCGTATTGTTTTATTTGACCAGCGTGTAAACCTCTAAAAAATGGTATCTATTAAACCATTCCCCTGGCTAATGTAGCTTGCCCTAAAAACACGCATTACCATTCTAGTGACAAATTCCCAAAAATTTCATCGGACATTCATAAATGTTCGGTGATTTGGCGTAAGTACACAAAAAAATCACCCCAAAATACAAAAAATAGGGTTCCGCAAACGACGTTGGGTTTCAATTAATTTATCAATTAAATTGACCGTGCTGACGACACGTCACGCTGCCACGGCCTTCTGTTTCGTTAAAAAAAAAGAACTGTCAAAATATTTTCATTGTTAACGTAATGAAAGGTCAACAGCGCGTCATTCTGTTTTTCAAGTGCAGCAGAATTTTTTCACTTACTTTGCGCTTTCGAAATTTATTTTTGTACGGAATACAATTGAGCGATTGTAAGTAATACTATTCAAATGAAATGACAATTTTTTAACGCTACTATTCCCACTGACGATGACGTGTTGACGATGCAAAAATATTTATTTTGGTAACCATTCTCTTTCAAACAAGTATTCACAAACATGGATATTTCTTTTCATCGTCTATTTTTAACAGTATTTTATCTTCGAAGTTAAAATATCTAACACATCATTATATTAAAAGCGAACCGAATTTTCCTTCAGAGTAAATTCAATGGAGTGTAATTTTTACCAGACATATTCTTTTACACACATTAAAATCTGGATTCGTAGTGCACAAAAATAATTTCATATCATTCGTAATTGACCGTGCCGACGTGACACACCTGATGGAGTCACGCTTCACGCCGCCATTGACGTGAAAAGCTGACGTGTTGAACGAACTGTTATGAAAATAATGTACACTCGTAATAATATGGAGATACATATTATTACGAATGTACATTATTTTCTTTTTGTATGTTATTGTTTTTTGTGTTTCATTCTGCCAAGTATCAGTCTTGTGTTTTGATGCATTTAAAAAAAAATGCATTATGTGTTTCTTATTATTTTATTTGTAGCAGTAAATGCGGCTTAGATACATTGCTAAGAAAGAGCACAAAAGGTGCTTTTCAAAGTTCATTTACCTAACACACAAAACTGTTTTCAGGAATAGAAAAAAGTACTTATAAACACTTTTGTTATAAACACTGTTGATCTCGAAAATTGTTCTTTAATTATAATAAAAAAGTGGATATCTTCGGCCTAAAGCCGAATCGAAGGCTTTGGGCCTTCATAGCTACTATTTTATTTAAAAAAATAAGATTAAACAGGCTTCTGGGTATGCTCATTCTATCGTGATCTCATTCATCGCTTTCTATCGGGCGAGTTCAAGTTTAAGAGTCCTATTACATTTTTTACGGAAATTCATGATTTTTGACGCTGTAGTTTTCAGCAGCAGTAAGATATTTTAATTATTTGATCCTGAATAACGATAGTGTCAGTCTCTTTCTTGTAAGTTAGAGTTACACATTTTCATTTTTCTTTTCGTGTAATTTACTATAAATATTTTACGAACTCAGTTTGCAAGAAAAAATGTCGGCGATGGAACTTTGACGGTCAAATTCACATTGTTACAATCAATTCTTTTAAAAGCTGAAATTACTAAAAGGTAAGTTGAATGTTTTACTTGTTTATTGGAGTTCTAGAATTTCTTTAAATTCCTTGAGTTTTCACGGAAAAAAACGTAAAGCAAGCCTAATTTAAGCCAGAAATGTCTTGATTCAGCGTCCATTATATTCCAAATAAAAACAATACTTTCAAATAAATAAATATGATATAAAATTTCAATCTACAATGAATACGTTTCATTAGTTTTCGTTTGTCAATATAATGAAACAAAATTACAATAAATAAAATTAAAGTACTATATATTCTGCGTCAATTCAGCGCGCGCGCTCCTCAGTCTCGCGCGACCGCCCAAATTAACTATAATCCTATTCAGACTAGTAAGTATCAAAATTGTTTCGTGGACTATAGATGTACTCCCAACGTAGACCAACGTAACTTCGTCTATTGCAAACGAGCATTTACGATTCGTAATAGGACTCTTAAGACCTGGCACATCACAAAATAAATAATTGCTGTCTAGTACATCATCTGCTTAGCCTTTTCCCAACTATATTGGGGTCGGCTTCCAGTCAAACCGGATTTAGCTGAATACCAGTATTTTACGTGGAGCGGCTGCCTACCAGACCTCCACAACCCAGTAACTCGGTAACACGGTACTCCTTGGCAAGACTGGTGTCAGATTTTCTGGCTTCTGACTATCCGTGACGACTGAAAAAGATCTCCAAATGACAGCCGGGACCAACAGCTTAACGTGCTTACCGGGGCACGGAGGAAACTCGATATGTTAAGATGGTCACCCATCCACAGACCAACCTCGGCAAGCGTTGCTTAACCTTGAAGATCTACCTGTGCGGCTGTTATTATTTAGCCACGAGCTCCTCTTTCTATTTCAGATTGCTGTCTAGTACAAAAACATAATATTATTATTATTATTTTCAGTACCTATAACTTATTTGAGTAAAAGAGTTTGTGTTTCATAATAGCTGCAACCTATCTTTAAGTAAAGAGTTAATAGGTTATACCAATATTATAAAGAGGTAACATTTGTTTGTAAGTTTGTATGTAGAGGGTAATCTCAGGAACTACTGGTCCGATTCGAAAAATTCTTTCAGTATTAGATAGCCCATGGGCTATCATGCATGTATCGAGGAAGGATATAGGCTACATATCATCACGCTAAGACTAAAAGGAGCCGAGCATTCATGGAAAATGTGACGCAGACGAAGTTGCGTAGGTCAGATAGTAGGTTATAAGGAAAGCGTGCTCTACCGTCGTTCAAATCATCCCTTAGCATCAATCGTGCGATTCTGTTAATATTTTACTTGTAAACTTACGTGAAATGAAGATGGAGCTGTCAAACCATACAAATAAAATGGAATGACAGCCTGTAGTGTGATTCTGTAAACAGCCAGTTCTGTTGACATCTCACCGTGTTCACTTAGGTAGAGTGAACGACAAGTGAGCTGTCATTATATCTTGTTTTGGTTTGACAGCTTTTAGTTTAAGTGAAGGCTTGGGTGAAGTGATCACGAAGTGAGCTGTCAATCCATGTAGTCAAGATGGATTGTCAGCTCACTCGTGATCACCTCAAAAACGCCTGCACTTCGACATGCTTACAGAATTGACCGGGAGATCACTTCGTACTCACTCCGCCTAAGTTTACAGGGTATGACCGAATAGATAGGCCAGTTATATAAAAGTCAAACGCGAGACTATCAATGATATTAAAAAAAAACATAGCAATAATAACTACAGACCCTTTTATAACAATTTAGTGGACACACTATAAAGTCCCGTACCCACTCAACTGTACACAACACTAGAGTACGAATAATCTAAGTTTACCCATGCGAAGTACGTCGCAATCGATTGCGCAGGATGTCAATTTGAAAAGAAACATAGAAAAGCGCATGCGCGGGTACGTCGCGTATGCTGTCTCAGTCACTCGTATACGTTTGATGCATACTTGTGCCTCGCTTCCTCAATGCAATACGACTGTTGGTGCGAAAAGTGTTAAACGTTGTTATTGTTTAATTAATTATTCTGGTCTTTTTTTACTGTTTGACTTGTATTTTGTGTTTTCTTGTAGTGCATGTGTTTGTGCCATGACGTGTGTATATAGTAATAAATATGGCGCATTTTTTATTTAGTCTCCTCGCTGAATGCAAAGTCAATTTGTTTAAGTAATTTACTATAAAGACTGTGTCCGGTATGAGTCTGAGATAAATAATTTGTTTAGGGTCTTGAGGTTGAACTTGACGTAGGCACCTTCAATAATATCTTGGCTCAGCCTAATAGCGATGACGCGAAGATTCTGTTTAGGTTCATGGCCCAGATATGACTGTTTTGCTTTCAGGGTACGATGGGACTGATTTACGCATTGCGATGAAAAATGTCCCTAAATAAATAAATAAAAAAAAGTAATTCACTGTGCGGTATGCGTGAAATATAATTAGATTGGCTGGGTTGATGTAGTTGAAATAATTTTTGAATTCATAACTTCTAATGGAAGGGTAAACCGCTTCGTAACGTATCGCGTTACGGCACCAGTCTGTCTGGCTAGAATAAGGTGAATGCTCCAACCAGCCCGCGAAATTCAACGCTCTAAGTTCATAAAGCTCTAGGAATTACTTTTTCTGTTTTTTTTTTGTTCCTAGGCCTTTATGAACTTGGAGGGTTGTATTGGTAATTTTGATGATTATAATTCTGTAACTACATATGTCTTATAGCCGCGAATAATATTTTAATCAACATACAACCTAGCACGGGCCTGAAAATTGCAAAAACCGTAAGATAATTTGAATTTCGCGGGCTGGTTGGAGCATTCACCTTAAGTTATGACTTCTGTCTCCCGAGACGCACACGATATATTGTTACAAGTAAGAAATTGAGGACATTGTATATATCAAGTTCATTATCATTAGTCAAAGCAAGAATATGGCCAAAGCTGGGCATAGACTTCTCTTTTCCTACTACCTCCTCGCTCTTGTTCCAACATCGTCCAGTTTCTACCGGCGATTGTAACGTTGTCTGCTGAACTTATTTGCGACGTGAGGCCAGAAAATAATAAAGAAATTCTTAGAGCAATTTATAAAAAAATAAGGCTAAACTCGCTCCATCGTAGACTTTGTCATCTCTGACCAAGACTAGACACAAGCGCAAACCCATCTCAAATAATAAAAAAAAACCATTACAATGCAAAAAGCTAAAAAACACAAAGTTTTTGGTTAGCTTTTTCACTATAAAACTATAAAACAACATTAATAAAACATTTCTCATGGTAAAAAAACGCAAACCTGCTAATTTTTCTGGAGGTTTCGGGTAAATACGGAAGAAATCAGATAAAAACAAAAACTGCACAACTACGATGCGTTAAAAATAACAGGAGTGCGATCAAAATGCATCCCAACTGAAAAACCTGTGTACCCACCTGTCAAAGACTCGTTTCGCATTAATTGGCGTTTCCAAAATAGCGCTTGAGACACGTTTTCAATTTGGCCATAATCCCGCTCTGCACCCTTCAGGCTGACGCATAACCATTGGTAAGCTGCACTTTGCCTTTGAGGCTTTTGAGAGCATCATTTGAGGTTTAGCTATGTATAGTACTTACCTATGAAGTTTTTTATGTGTTTTAAATTTATTTTGGTTGATCATCATTCATCAATGAAAAAATGAAATGAAAAGTGAAAGTCAACACAAATTAATTAATGAAATGTAATGTCTTCGGTTTGCAGAAAAAGTAAAAAAAAAAAATGTTGTGTTCTTTAATAATAACTTGTAGATTACCGACGAGTTTCACACAACAAAATTTTCACTAAATTACTTACTTGGTACATCATCAAATGCTAACACTTTTGTGCATTTTAAGTTAAGTTTAGACACTATCTCGTAATGCACACTCAATACAGATAATTACAGGACACACATTATATGCTCAGGTAGTAGATGGGTTACATTTACTTAGCGTATCTTAGTAAAAGCTCAATCCTCAATGGCTAGGATTTTACCTTATTCAGGAAAACCTAGACAATTGTCTCGTCTAATGGTAAACGGAAATACAATACCAGATGGAGCGCATTTGCATAGAGCAGACCTATTTGATATCGTCTTGAAATCTAGAAGAGATTGGCAGGTAAAGCGTTTAAACGTAGAACTTAATACTTTGGTTTGGTTTGGTTATTGATGCCTTTTCAACTTTGAAGAGATTAAGGGTTGTAAGCATAAACAAACCTTGCATGACTTTACAAATGCTAAAATGAAATGCTACATTCAAACGATACATATAATTTTCCACCTGCTTCAACTTCCTATTTAACCATTTTACTCTAATTCTTTCACTAAGATCATTGCTTACTTCTCAAAAGCACTCTTGGAGTGAAAGTTAAATAAAAACTTATTTCATTAAAGAGCCATTAAAAGATAAAAACGCTTCAAGCTCTACGTTAGTTAGCGGTAGACATCCCCTAAGCAGCATCTTATAAAGCTTACGTATCACTTAAAACCCTTGATTATGCAAATAGAGTAATAGAGCATTAAATAGGGTGTTTACACACCGTGAATATGACTGAACTTAAATAGAGCTGTATAAAAATCAACCAACTGATAAAGTTAGGAAGCGAGAAAATAGAAAATAATATTAAGAACTACCATTCGCCCGCGACTTTGTACGCGCATATCTCGTCTTTTCCTGTTCCCGTAGGAATTTCGGTATTTTTTCACTTGTAATGGCTTTGCTTTTAACTCTAGTCTAGGACAGAGGTGACAGAGACAAGTAGCCTGTTCACTCTAACTTTGAAAAGATTAGAGTTGTAAGCATCCGGAGTTGCGGGACTATTCGAGATAATTATACCGCGGCTCCGAAACACAAAGGGCAATGAAGGAACATGGATGGGTTTTAGTCAGTAAAAGTATGACACTCCCTCTCGCTCGCCCAGAGCGGGAGAAGTCATTTGATGATTTCCCGAATCCGAAAAAAAAAAACAGGGTTGTAAGCATTCGGAAACACAGACGCGGGCAAAGCGTTCCACTCCTTTGCTGTGCGCATTATGAAAGACGCTAGTGCGCTAAATCGTTGCCTAATGCACCCCTACGGAGGGAGTGTAAATGTTTTTGCCAAATTTCAGCTTTCGACGACCAGTCGTTTCGACTGTGCGGTAATCGGTCAGTCAGTCAGCATCTGCTGTTACAGATAGATAACTTACTTACTTTTTTACTTTGACGACACGGTTGGCGCAGTGGTTGAGCGATTGACTGCTGCAGGGCATGTCGTGGGTTCGACTCCCGCACAAATATTTGTACGACCTACAAATAGTTGTTCCGAGTCTGGGTGTTTTTCTATCTATAATATGTATGTATTTACAAAAAAAAAATGTATATCAGTAGTTTATCAGCCATCTCGTTACTATAACACAAGCATTAGATTGCTTAGCTTGGGACTAATGGCGTTGTGTGAAATGTCCAAGGATATTATTATTATTTTATTTATTATTTATTATTATTTATAACCATCTATTCAAGAATTAAATAAGGTTGCCAAACCTAAGGGGCAAATTGTGCAGCAGAACAGATGATCAAAGGGATCAATGGGATTTGGAATGACGTTCACGTACTGCAGCGTTAGAGAACCTTCCAGAAGTTGGGCTGAAGACCTGGTGATTCCACGCAAACCGCAGGATGGAACAAGCACAGGATCAATCGATGTAGTGACACTTAGGAGAGGCCCATGTCCATCTCTGGAAGGACTTCATTCATCTGATGAATAATTATGAAGTAAAGATTTACCTCTATTTGGTAAAATTAAATAATGAAGGTATTATACTGTGCTTTTCTATTAACTCTTGTACCTATTAGCTGGAAAGAAAACAGGAAAAAAATATTTTTGAGAATAATTTACACATCGTAGGGCATGGTTTATTTTTTATCGTTTTCTTAATAAACTTCGTTCAGTCTTTAGGGAAGGAATAAACTACCCAGTAACACATAGATACAATTATTGTCCGCGAGGGAGTTACATTTATTTTATACCACGAACGTCTGTTCCCCAGGCTCTCGTAAGGAACTTTAGGATCTAATAGATATTATGTGCAGTTAGGTAACATCATCAATATTTTATCGAGCGTGAAAGTCATGAGTTGCTTTGTAAATGCCACCGGAAAGTGACAAACGGCGTAAGAATGTAAAATATCGCGTGAAATTATAAACTTTTTTTTTTTTAAATAAGACACAGGTAGCTTGGGAACTATTGAATTTGGATGGGATTAATTACTTGCATACAAAACAATTTTTTCATAATTATCGAGAACAATAATCTAAGCATGATTTATTAAAACCTTAAGCTGCTTTCAGACTACGCTATAATATAATAGCATAGAGTATATAGCTCATAGCACACCAATATCGCGCACCCAACATACATAATGTTATGGACACGCTCAAACTGTACTGTTGACAATGTATGGTGCACGATATTGTTATGCTATGAACTATATACTCTATGCTATATATTATAGCGTAGTATGAAAGCAGTTTTACGGAGTCTGCCATTTTCCGGTGACATAAACAAGTCTGCTGAAGACAGCTCAGACTTTTTTGTTCTGAATTTTAGATACAGTTTTTCAAAACAGATAGATCCCTTATAGCATCAATCGCTTACTTGCTGTGTTTGAGTCAAAGACCGATTTAGGCATGTTCATACATGAATGTGTGCACACATTTGGAGAAAAATGGCTGTTACAGACGTACATTTTAGGCTCTACATTTATTTAGTGTACGCTTAATTGTATACCAAAAGTAAAACAATAGGAAACTTAGAACTAAAACATATACCATGGGTGACCTTATCGCATTCCGTGATCCCTTTCAGACAACCTATTTTTAAGGATGGGAAATCATCAAATGACTGAAACTCATCCGAGTTCCTCCTTATGCCCTTTGCGTTCCAGAGCCACGGTAAATCTTTTAAACAAATTCCGCAGCCCTTCCAGACAACCTGGGATGGAAAGTATTTGTTGGACATGAAATGGGCCATGTTTTTATTGGACAGTGTATTTGCCTGAAAGCATTTCAGATTTAAAAACTCCTATGGTCTTGATAAATTTGTCACGTGCCTTTGTTTCTTTTAATAGTATTGTAGTGACAGGAAACGTTTCCGGACAAAACATTGTGTTGGGGTCGCAACCTACGTGGTATTGACTATTTGGATGGCTACTAAAACGCTTTGTTTCACTGGTAAAAGATAGTTTATTTTTAATACTTTAAGCTACGCTAAAATGATGGCTAGTGATAGGCTGGCGAATGCACCCGGATTGCTGTCCGAATATGCATAGACTCTGTGGCGCATTAATTGCGGCGGAATTGGATAGCTAGATCAGCAAACCGTGTTTGATGGTAATGTATCAAACACATTGATTGAAACTTTAGGAGTTGTTCTAATAAAGTAAGCCTAACAACTAAACTTTAAAAGAATCAACTTACACCATTTCCAATAAAAACGTCTGTAACAGATACCCGACAGCAACAAAAATTTGCATACCAAGTTTTTGTATTCTCATTTCGAAGCAATGAGACACAAAAAAATCATTAGCACAGCTATAATGAAAATTTACGCAATAATATAGAATTTTAATGATGAAATACCTTCACTGCTGCCAAATGAGGCCGTTGGGAGGTGCCTGTCCACACATTGGTGGTTGGCAATAATTCCAGCTACTGTAATTATGTTTCGAAGCCAATTATCACGCTCTCGAGTATTTTTTTTTTATGATGACTTTTTATTTCGCGATATTATCGATGTAATTTATTGGACGGTGTTCGAATATAGGGCTGTCTGAGTTGGCAAAAGATTTAATCGCAGGGATGAAAAATAATAAAATTATTATTCTTAATAATGTTAGTAAAACTATTTTTGGTATCGATGAATGTATTATGCCCTGTTCTAATGCCAACGTTTGATATTTATGCTGTCAGGCTGTAGGTAATTTAAATTAATAATAAGGGTGTTTTTTATGTGTGTGTTGTTTTGGATGTTAATCTGGAAATTAAATAAATTCATTCATTCATTCATTTATTTCCGAGATACTAAAATGGAATACCTATACGAATTCGCCTGTTTTTGTATTAATTTCCGGAAATTAGGTGATTTCCAAATTCTGCTAATTCAGTTTGACTGGAAGACAATCTCAACATAGTTGAGAAGAGACTAGATAAATGATAGTGTTAATTATACATTTGTAGGGAACAGCTAAATCCTTATATAAAAAATTCTTCCGCTACTGTGTGACTGACAGACAACGCACAGCCGAAACTACTGGTCAATACTGGTCATAGAAAGATAAAACTACTGGTCAATACTGGTCATAGAAAGATAAAACTACTGGTCAATACTGGTCATAGAAAGATAAAACTACTGGTCAATACTGGTCATAGAAAGATAAAACTACTGGTCAATACTGGTCATAGAAAGATAAAACTTGGCATGTAGCTTCCCTACACTTTTCAAGGCAGCACTAAGAGAAAATTTCCCGAAATTCCTACGGGAACGGGGAAAAACGGGCTATGTGTATACGAAACACGTCGCGGGCAAAAGCTAGTACTATATATAATACAATCCTTAGAGGATTGTAATCACTTTAAAAAATTCTACGTAAATTTGACGTTTTGTCTCAATACTCAATCATTTATTTCAATTAGACCATTTACAGGTACTATTGAATTGTCAAGGTGGGTCGGTCCAAAAAAAAAAAAAATGAAGCTATTTGCACGTTCCAAAGGGTAGATCTCTATGGAGAAGAACGTGCAAGAAACTCCATGGACACTCTTCGATTACTTGGATGACATAAAACTATCATCCAAGTAGACTAATTCCAGTTATTTTGATTTAAAATCCAAAGTTCGCAACCGATTTTCATAAAAATTTAAATGGGACCATCCTGCAAGTATATCCTTTCAGATAAAATAAGAATTTTCTAAATCGGTTCATAATTGTCGAAGTTATGAGGTAACAAACATAAAAAAAACATACAACCGAATTGATAACCTCCTCCTTTTTGGGAAGTCGGTTAAAAAATAAGCCAGTGCCAGGTAAGAGATGACCAGTCTCAACTGACGGCGCCCGTTCACGAACATGACGCGTGAAATGTCCTATTTAATACGTAATGAAGTAATTACGTGACGGTTATCTACGTCACTCAGTTGTTTAAGTAACACCATCTGCTCCTTTATTTCCATTTTAAAAAGGGCAATAAGTACCTTCATAATTTTAATAAATTAATATTTAATTTCCTCAATGTTAAAATAATTATTATATATTTTTCAAAATGGCCGCCAGCCCTAGCAGGGCGCAGCGTTATCATTCCCAATCAATCAAGTTATTACAAGCCCATTGCGCACTTTCACTCAAATTATATTTCGACCAATATTATCAATGATTCGACTTTATTCTGCGTAATGAGGTCCTCTTGCGGTAAAGATATAAAATTATTTATCTTTTTATTGATAACAAATTGATGAATTCATTCGTATTCATACAATTATTTATTTTTGCAAGATTGATTTCGGCTTTAGTAAGTGCATTTCAATTTAAAATTAATAAACTGGCCAAGTGCGACTAGGACTCGCGTGAAAAAGGGTTCTGAACAAATTCACAGAATTTTATACGTAATTTTATCTCAATCGGTTCAGTAGATTCGACGAAAATTGGCTGTGAGAGACAGAACAGACAGAGAGAAATTCATCCATACAAACAGTCACAAGAATGATCTTATACCTATGGGTTCCGTTTTTCATACACACTTTCGAAACCGTAAAAATTATAAAACGAACTCATTTGCGAAAAAAGCTTCCTCTCTTTACCTATATACATATTTAAATATGTTTCTTATAAATAGATGACAGTAAAAACGTGTAACAAATAACATTCGTGTAAAAAAAATCTTTACAAATATTACAATCCCCTTAATGATGATCCTGTGTTGAATCGTAATATTTTAATCCCTGGCAACGCGGCTACAGACGTAACATATGCATTTAAAGATGATGGAAGCTGCGAATGAATAAATAATTATTGCAAAATACATTAGTAATTGACTGTAGGTCTGTGCCTACTACATCATTAACTCCAACTTATATTATCTACAGTAGCTGATAATTAGCTGAATTCCTATTTAATTTTTTAAACTATTTCTGTACCAAATGAAAACTACATAATTTGCTACGATTGTATTAAAATAGATAATATAGCGTTTAAAATTATCGCTTGTATAAAAGACTGCAAAGTAAACCTCAGCTCAATCCCTTGTTTCTATCCTCCAAAACATGAAATTACTATCCTCTATTCATACTCTTTATTCCCAAATACAATTAAAAAAAAAAACAATTTTTATTTCTGTAATCGCAAATCCGCGACTAGTCGCATAACAAATGTCCCGCACCATAACTAAGGGCGTTCGCAAGCATGCGTAAATGTGGCGGGTATGTAATTCGCGCAGTTATTGCTTCCGCGAACGCACCTGAGACCCAATTAAGTGTCGCTGCACATGTACCACATTCTTTGAGGATTTATCCCGTCTGAGACGCAGTGTGAATGGGCGTCATTATAGATCTCTTTGTAGAAATGTGCTATTACTGTGTTGTGAATAGGTTTGAAAGAGATTTTATTTGTCAACTCGTCATCATCTGAATTGAATACGTTTGGTAACATTTTAATGTATTATTAAATTACATTTTAATTGAATTTTTGGCTTACCAAAATTTTATTATAGAACTGTTTAGAAAAAGCTATCATTCCAAATTGAGATTTCATCAATTGTTTTTCTGTGTCTATATTATTATTAACGCTCGCTTTAGCATTTCTCGAAAAATTTAAAACTTACATTAATACTTTTATAGACATCAAAATAACTACGGCTAAGCCGTGGTCCGTGGGCGAAACGATCGCTTTCCGAAATTATTTTTCATCCGATTTCCTATAAAATACTTCAGATAATTTTATCATGGGAAAACTTTGGGGTTCCTAATAGTTCGAGTAAATCGGACGCGGATATCAATTTTGCTTCTACGAGTTTCGCTAGTGACTTTCTTTTCCTCCTTCTTATACCCTATTATATTCTTCTGATATAGCTATAATAGCACTTCGAATTTAATCAAATCTTTTGATTTGGTTTGGCGTGAGATTAACGAATAATAAAATTATCAATCAACACTTTCACATCTTTTTAATATTAGAAGGAAATTAGAAGGACATTCCTTGGATAGCGTACGAGTTTATTTCATTGACATTTACGGGATAGCCATTAAACCTACAGCAGTGCGATTCTGTAAACATGTCCAAGTAAACACTTAGGCGAAGTGAGCTGTCAAACCGTACAAACAAGATGGCATGACAGCTCACTTGTCATTCATTCCACCTAAGTGATCACGGTGAGATGTCAACAGAATCGACCGGCAGGTTTTGATGGATTTGTCATTTTAGCCGAGAGTTATAACGTCTTTTGAAAAAGCTGGTCCAATCACCATCATCATTATCCACAGCCCGATCTCACCCACAACTAAGAATAGGCCTCTCTTTTTAACCGACTTCCCAAAAAGGAGGAGGTTATCAATTCGGTTGTATGTTTTTTTTTATTTTTTATGTTTGTTACCTCATAACTCCGACAATTATGAACCGATTTGAAAAATTCTTGTTTTATCTGAAAGGATATACTTGCAGATTGGTCCCATTTAAATCATATCGAAATCGTTTACGAAATTTGGATTTTAAATCGAAACATCTGGAATTTGACTATTTAGATGATTCTTTGTTGATCGAAATTGCGTATTTTGCTTTTCTGCGGTTTTTCAGTGGTGTTGTTAGGTGTGGGGCACCACTGAAAAGTGAAAAATAAAAAAACACTACAAAGTAAAAAATAACTTTAATTTCGGAAGTCGGTGTCAAAATACGAAGAAACTAACAAAAACACCGACTTCCGAAATAAAAGCTATTTTTTACTTTGTAGCGTTTTTTTTGGAAGTCGGTTGTATTTTTTTGTAAAAAGTTTTTTATCTTGTGCCAATCCCCACGATCTTGCGCCAGCCTCATCCAGATTCCACCTGCTTTATCAACAATATCGCCTGCTACTCTCGCTGCCGAACGACCCATACTTCTTCCAGTCCATGGACGCCACTCGGTCAGGGCTTTATTCCAGCTATCATAACCGTGCTTTGCCAGGCACCACCTCCATAAAAAATAAATAAAAGAGACAACTCAGTCAGCCGCTTGGCACATCCAGGAACATTCTACTTTCAAAACAATTATACACCTATAAAACAAAACAGTCCATAACACCATGAAAAATATCTCGCCGCACATAGCTACACTAGAGTAATTCCTATCATATCGCGTGGCCAGACCGCTTCTGGCGCTTGAGAGAGCAAATTGGATGCGAAATCAAATAAAAAACATTCGCCGATCCACCCCACGAGGGCGTAATGCGAATGTTATGATGTATCTCCATGGTAACACGACTAGTGATGTTACTGCATGTTTGTATGTTTCCTATAGCTCAGATGTTATGATTATGAAATTTCGGATCTGGATACGGATTTTTATTTTTTAATCAGCCCGCCACACTATACCCAACAACTGGTATTCCTGGAAGCCAGAATCAAGGGTGACCACCAGAAAAACGACGAGTCAATAAAGCTCGACGAGTCCCGGAGAAACGATTCAACTATCTTAAATCAGCAAAAACAATCAGAACAGAACAAGAACAGCGGAGGAGTAAGAAAAACACATAATTTCCACTTTATTACTTGTACTTTACGGATATTGATGTAGGAATAAATATTAAACCGGTTTCTGATTTGGTTACCGACTTGATTATTTCGGATTATCCGTTAGTTTCGGAGATTATTAGGTTCGTAAGTAAACAGCAAAGTCAGTACTTGAAAAACCGCAATGACTGAATCATTTAAACTACGTTTCCGATATTATCCGGAACTTTTATCGAAATTCGTTATGGTTACGGATATTTTTTTATATCGGATCATTTCGGTTACAGCTACATTACAGAGCTCCTCAACATCGTTGGTTTCCTTATTCATTATGTGGGTGGATTGGGTAGTGATAATAGGAAATGGAAAGTTACTGAAAGTGATAATGGAATGTTTGTGATCGGTTTTCGGTTGGAGGGGTTTTAAATGTCAAGGAACTTTGTCTAGGGGTTATATCATTTGTCATTAACATCATTACATCAGCCGAAAGACCCCCACTGCTGGAAATAGGCCTCCCCCAAGTGTCGCCGTAAGAACCGGTCCTGAGCGCCTCACATCCATCTGGTACTCCTGACCCTCACCAGATCATCTGCATCGGTCCAACTTGTGGCAGGTCTTCCAACGCATAATTAATTTTAATCAGTAAGAATGCATATTAGACCGTATTAACCTCGCTTTGGCAGCAAAATAATTTGTTTGTAAAGAGAATTATTATTGAGCCTTGTAAATTTGTAAGCGTCTTGAAAAATACTTAGGCAATGTATTTGATTTTTTTGCAAACACAATTGAATAAACAAAATAATTTAAAGCTGTTTAGGCTGTACAAAATATTGCGTCGCATGCGGTTTTCGTTCGTATCGGTCGTTGATATCGCTTGGTAAGCAACATTACGAAAATTGCAGATTGCATTTTTCGCATCAAAACGATTTTTGATGCATAGTGTCTAAATTTGTTTTTGTACAACTTTTGAAAAAATAAACATTTTTTGTCATAAGCACTCTTAAAAACTGCCGAAAATTAAGAAGTTTTCCGAGCTCTACGCAGTTAGCACAGGTCTTTCGAGATTAAGAAATTGGGTGTATGTATACTACTGGCATCTTAATAAAATATCAAAAAATTAGGATGGTGCAAAATAAAAATGTCTTGTGTATGATGGCCTAGTACGTAAACTATTTTTCTCATTTCTATGAAAGTTGTACGAGTAGGGTCTGTTGAATAACCATTACCTACAAATGAAGTACTTCTCTTTGACAAAATCAACCAATGACATTAAAATAATGAAGTTTAAATAAAAAATCACGCTCCATCACTCATAATCCAAAACATTATCCACATCATCTATGCAGCCCTGGTACCACCAAACCCCTCATGATCATTTCCTCGCAGCGACTTCGCGCTTAGCTGACTGCTACGCTTCATTTAACAAGCGACCTCTATCTTGCCAAGTGTTTTAAACAAAAAATTAAAATAACTAAGCTTCTTAAATAGCTAAATTGCATTTCCAACCAAAACAAAATAAGTTAGCATCTATAAAATTATATCAACGACAAATTATGCTCCATTACTTATAATCCAAAACATTATCCATATCATCTATGCAACCCTGG
This sequence comes from Ceramica pisi, assembly GCA_963859965.1. Classification (NCBI taxonomy): domain Eukaryota; kingdom Metazoa; phylum Arthropoda; class Insecta; order Lepidoptera; family Noctuidae; genus Ceramica; species Ceramica pisi. Next base: position 21,348,631 of record OY982536.1, on the reverse strand, counting down.
TACCATCCCCTCATGATCATTTCGTCGCGTCGGCTTCGCGCTCAGCTGACTGCTACGCGTCACTTGATAAGCGATCTCTATCTGGTTTTTGTGGGCTTCCATCCCCTATGCGATAATGCACCGTATAGATAGTGAGATTATTATTTTTAACAGACTTTTTAATATCATATAACAGTTGGATATACGCGGATTATGGTCTTTTTGGTAGCATCTGTTGGTAATGCGTTGCATTAGGTAGCGTTGAATCTAAGCTTTTAATAAGTTCTAAACTGTGACTGAATTTTGTCGCTGAAGAAAATTGTTAAGGAATTTTCTGATTCAGGTACTACTTGAACTTGTACCCGTAACTTCACGTCAAAGCGCGTTTTTGGACTAAGGCACAATAATTAGCAAACATTTTCACGAAGCATAGGTGACCACATCATCTGCCCTGTCTTTCCCAACTATATTGAAGTCGGCTTCGGCTGAATACCAGTATTTTACGTGCGGCGGCTGCCTACCAGATCTCCACAATCCATTAACTGGGTAACACGATACTCCTTGGCAAGACTAGTGTCGGATTTTTTTTTGCACGAGTGACCACAAACAAAATGTACGACATTGTTCTGAGAGTAAAATTTCAAGGAGTAAAATCATTTCGCTCCTATTTTAAAACAATAAATCTTCCAGTTTTCTATTACAGTTTATTAAGACTTAACGTCCCAGAAACTGGGTAGAGTACGTAATACTGAGTGAAATTCTGTCATTAACGACTTTAAGAGGCTTTCAACACGACCTGGACGTTATAAATGTGACCTGCATGCTGCACTATTCTGTGTGAGAAGTATGTTTTAAAGGTTTTCTTACGTCGTATTGTAAAAAATTCTGAATTACAGATATGGAGAAAGACAACAGAAAGGTTTATGCAACTGAAAACTATGTATATAATCAATATCTTGAAACTCTATCGCTCCAAAGTATTCGGTCCCCTGCATTTTGCAAGACCAATTTACAGCCCGCCATTACAAATACAAAAAAAAACACACAACAAATAAATAAATGACTAAACACAAACAACAACACTACTAAACAAAACAGTACTATTATTATGTTTGAGGCTTTGCTTATCAAATATTAAAAATATTATGCATTCGCTTATGTATGCGATCTTTAATAAAATACTATTTTCTTGGTGCCATATGAATAAACAAAAAAATATAATAAATAATAAAAGTATAACAACAACAAAGTAACAAAAAAGAACATAAAACAAAACAAATACCTACTTATCACCCAAACAAAGGTACCAGAAATTAATCACCGACGAGGAGGTCTCAAATTGTTGGCGACATCGATAGCTAGGTAGCGTGTCCCCTCGATGCATGGGTGCTGAGTGGAAACCAAAACATCAGTACCAGATCAAAGCGACAATGTCGGAGGGTGAATTTGTCTAGGTGATTCTGTGCCAGATGAAGTTGTTACTGGAAGTGGCTACACTGCCTTAAAATAACAAAAGTCTTAGCTTGAAGTACATCATCACAGTTCTGAGTAAAGAGGCTTTTCACCGACTTGAAAAAAGGACGTCTTTTTTTAAAATAAAGATTATGTTAAAGTTTCATAAGATACTCTAAAGCCACAACAGGCTTCAATTAGATCGTTTCTTAACATGTTTTTAATGGAAAAATTGAAGAATTCGTACACTTATTTTACCAAATCATTTCAAGATTCATTCAGCTAACACTGCATAATCCTGTTTTATGACTCGATTAAATGTTAAGAGAATTTCATTCTCTAATGACTTGAAAACATTCATCTTGCTTGACCCACCATTTACCCTTTGACATACCGCTGCATAGTCTCTAATACCCTGGTACCTCATCCAGTAACTTTCCATCCCCAGTATATCTATACTAATAAGCGCGGTGGGCGACAACACTTCATCATTACTGCACAAAGAGGGCTGCACAACTTGCTGAGCACACAGATGTACCTATACCCAAATTATTTGACATCGGAATTTTGGTTGCATTATTTGCTCCTTTGATCCAGATGGGTGACACGCAAATTAAACTTTTTAATAACTGGCATATCTATTTGTATGTGTATACCGAATAGGCTGCGAAACCATTTTATCACCAAGGGAAGGCTAAATTATTAGGAGGTAACATAGGCTAACATTTATTTAAAAAAAAATGAGATCCTTCAGAAAATTACAGCGCGGATGGAGTTACGCGTGAAGTTGCGGGCGAAGTATTTCAATAGATTACAATTTAGTAAGATTGCTAAAGCAATCAGAAGTAGAAGAAAGTAAAAACAGTAAAACTAAGAAAAAATGTATGACAATAAGAGAAGCAACACTAGACCAGCGACCAATAATGAAGGTAGATAGGGACCTTTTTGGCCTCGCACAGATCAATTTAATGTTATTATCTGTATTTTGTTATTTTGCTTCTGTCTGTTTTGTGCGAGTCCCGACAAACATTTTTCTTTCTTTCTTTGTCATTCTTAACAAAGTTAAAGTTAACAATCTGATTACGGCAGCCAAAAACGCAAGATCATTTTTAGCATTAAACTAAACTAAAGAGTTTGACCAAATTAAACCTCACACTTTACAAGGCCAAGATCGTGCAATTACGTTAGGTTCACAGGTGTGAACTTCTATCTTTATTTCTACTAGGGAACTCACACCTAATTTCGCCAACTCAATTAGCTCTTACGCGACGTTTTACAGGATATTTACCTACATTATACGGAGGAGCTCGTGGCTAAATAATAACAGCCACACAGGTCGATCTGCAAGGTTAAGCAACGCTTGCCGAGGTTGGTCTGTGGATGGGTGACCATCTTGATATACCGAGATTCCTCCGTGCCTCGAAAAGCACGTTAAGCTATTGGTCCCGGTTGTCATTTGGAGATCTTTGGCAGAAGCCAGAAAATCTGACACCAGTCTTGCCAAAGAGTATCGTGTTACCCAGTTATTGGGTTGTGGAGGTCGGGTAGGCAGCCGCTCCACGTAAAATACTGGTATTCAGCTGAATCCGGTTTGACTGGAAGCCGACCCCAATATAGTTGGGAAAAGGCTAGGCAGATGATTACCTACATTTTACAGTGGGTTGCATGATTACAAACACTTCTACAGTCACCACTACTGTAGCATCATTAGCCTATGGTCCATTTATTTACCAACGGGTAGCGTTTAAACGTCTGTCTGTCCGTTGTCGATCTTGAATCTCGCATTTACAAGAAAAAGATCACATTCATCAGCAATCAGTTTCGAATCAAAGGTGCAATTATCAATATCATCACAAAGGAATTCGCACCTAATTTTGCCAACCCAACCAACTCTTACGCAACATTTCACAGGACATTAATTTGCATTATACAGTGGGAGTGCATGATAAGAAACACTTCATGAGTCAACGTTGTAGCATCAGCTACCGTCCGTTTGTATATGTCACCGCAAAATTGCACACGTCGTAGAATTGTAGCTATAATATCGCGTGAATTGTAAAAATAAGCCACGGACATTATGGAAATTATTGAATTTGGTTGAGATTGATTGTATACAAAACGACTTTCTCAAAACATATCGAGAAATTATAATCTAAGAAAGTATAAGAATCTTACGGAGTCTGCAATTTTCCGTTGACATATATATACCGAACAGATAGTGTTTAGATGTCTGTCGTCCGTTCATGTCCGTGGTCGAACTTGAATCTCACATTTACAAGAAAAAGATCACATTCATCAGCAATGGGTGACAGGTGATATGGTTGTTTTTACTTGTGATCCTTACCTAGGATCACAAGTGAAAACACCCATATCACCACAAGGAAATTCGCACCTAATTTCGCTAACCCAACAGCTCTCACGCAACATTTCACAGGACATTTGCATTATACAGTGGGAGTGCATGATAACAAATACTTCATTAGTCACCACCACTGCAACATCAGCTATCGTCCGTTTGTATATTATCTACCGTACGGTAGTGTTTAGACGTTCTGTCTGTCAGTTCGAGGGTACCGGGTAATGTGCAGTATGATTTAGTACTGTTTATATTGATGAAGATCCGTTGACGGAGTATGTTTTTCTTAGAAAATTTCTGATGACTAAAATTCAATGATTTAGTCTGTGTGATATTTAGGATTGTGTTCTATGTATTACGGGATGTGACTTTTAAGTGGTAAGGTAGTCTTAGCGGAGACAGGGATTGGACAGTCTGTAGAGTACCTTTTTTAAAAATGATTTTAAATTAACGATGGCGTTCAAAAGTGCCGTTAGTAGGGATTGTTCTCCACTGTATCCAATCAGCCAAAAAGAACCTTTTCACCAATTAAGAGTCCTAGAATGTCTAACTTACCATCTACAAATTGAATACCAATATTGTTTTTAGCTTCCAAAATATACAGTTTACAATTTGAATTTTCTCAGCAGCAGATGTGGAGTTCACACCAGTCCTAATTACAATTTTACAGTTCTCACTGGAATAAATTCAGATACAATTACCAACCCTCCTCTAGAACCTAGAAGTTTGTTTAAAATTATGCTGCTTACTCGTCCCTGACCTGAATAGGAAATATGCAAAAATACAATATTTTTTATCCATACAGTTTATCTAAAAATATAACACTAACAGTGAAAATAGAATCAAAATTACTCGAAAAACAAACGAGATGTAAGTATTTTAAAGAAATATAATTATATATCTGACCCTTTCGCAAAAACGCTGTTTTCTATGGCAGCGCTATAGGCGTCATGGACTATCAGACTTCTCTTTCTAATTGTAATCTTTGAAGCTTTTTAACTTCTGCACCGATGAAGGTATTTAAAAAATAATTTCAGTTATTTCATTTTGTAAATAAAAAAACCGCATGCATTTTCTCTATTGTTGTTACACCCAAATCTTTTACTCTGAGAAGTACTAGTATTATAATTTTCTAACTCGAATTGGCGTGGAGTGTGAAATAGTTAATTTTATTTTAGGATTTTTATAGTAAAATTAGGATTTTTTAAGTTAAATGTAGATATGATTGAGTTTAATATACAGATTTATTTCTAGATTTGGTCGCGCGGTGTTTCCTTGATGACTATTCTGAGAAAAAACACCGAAACAAACTCAGACTTGTGTGTCGTGATATGATTTTAATTTCATGATGAACATATCATATTGTCTATACCTAAGTACAAAAACTGTCAAATCACCATTTTTATTGCTCTGGCAAAAGTTATCTGACGATGATTGTATAGACTCATTCTCTTTTGCATTGTATAATTTTACTCACAAATTATTTCGTAACGAATGTAACCATGATTTTGTAAACAATGACAACTGGTTTAAAAGAGTGGAGACGGGGCCGGTGGGTGTGTTATGTTGCAGAACAACCTGCTGCTGGTAACACGTACAAAACTTAAAACTCCCAATAATTTAACACAATAACCTTAGAATAATAACGCATAGAAGCCGCGTCTATAACAAAACCCGAGCAAAATCGTGTGTCCACTTCATTTTCTTTGTGTGCGTGAGCCGAATGTGTCTACGTTCCTCTAACGCACACAGATATAGCTTTCAGTGATACCATTACCAAGCCGTTACCCACAAAATATGGGAAGACGCATTACTATTTTGCTATCAAGGCAAGTATTTTTTGTTGCTGGGAACTGGAAAAGGTAAACATGATTTTTCATAATATATTTTATAGTGTATGTAATATGACATATTTTTTCGGAAGGTTTAATTCAATTTATTTCAAAATAAAAGGAAATAAATCGCATAAAGAATGAGATATTGTTCAATGCGTTTAGAATGCTTGATGGGTTATAATTATAATCAATGTAAAAACATCGGGTTTGATATGAATTAACAGTAAGTATTGTATTTTAAAATTGCAAAAATGAAAAACATGAATGAAAGCAATGTGGGTATTTTTTTCCTCACAAATAGCAACACTGTGTTATGACAAGTTAGGTTATTAGAATTTTGTTTTATTTATCGATTTACGTAAAAATAGTGCATAGAATGTGAGTAGGTACTTATTTGTGAAATGTTATTTTATCAATTTTTTTTTGTTTTCCTGATGTGCTATAACATCCTTTCACGCAACAAACTGTAATTTTCAATTATTTACTCGCGAGCTGTGTTCGACGGAACGTGACCTTGAGTACTGACGGCTAAGTTTGACGGATTGACGGTATTTCGGACGGCAGGAACACGTCCAATGCTCGCGCTGTCGTCCTGGGACAATCTCCCACGTAATTTGACGTACGCCCCTTGTACTACCTTGCGCTGGTTACGTACGTCACCACGCACCCCTGAATGCGTAACGTTTTTCGACTACTGTTAAAGGGACCTCGGGAGACGGAGACGAAGAGCCGGGGAGGCAATAAAACAACTCTTCACAGGAAATCTTGACCCGCAGGTTTCGGCTCCTATCTTCTTGTAGTGTTGCCTCTTCGACGGCTGTGCTGCGACTGCGATTGAGCCGAGATTCGGCTCTGTTTATATACTGCCCGTCGTTACCTTATAGAGAACCGTGATTTTTGAAGTCGATTCGTGTGTCATTTTCTCTATGAGCCGAAACCTTTGGAGCCTTTATTTATTATGTTTTATATAAAAACCCTTACAATATATATATTTTTAGATTCCTTAAACCTTGCTTAACAATATGGAACACAAAATATTTCGATATCCTTACAATACAAAAAGTTTCTAGAACTAAAACTTCTAATTTTGTACCTTAACAAATTTTCACTACACATTTTAGGAAATATTTCGAAAACTATAAGTCCTATCAACTTAATTCTTTTTGCCAAGGTGGTTTTGGGTCAAGACCTTTATTTTAACACTAATTACAAAACGCTATCACCTAAGACAAAAAATCACATTTTCAAACTACGTAATTATGTTCAATACAAAAACCTTACATCTAAATATCCTTATAAACTATCAAAATTCGTTCGTATTAGAGTTTTATTGGACCTAATATGTAACCATAAAACTTATAAAACTAATTAGAAAGTAATTAAAACATAAACTCATCAAATAATTAATTAAACCTTTCTGTACAAACAAAACATAAGATAAAACATTAAATTCGCATTTAAACTATATTCTAACTAAACCTATGATGCGAAAATATCCCTATGACACTAATTAAAGAATGTTAAACTAATCTAATCTGATTCAAATAAGATTCTAATTAGTTTTCCTTACAAATTTCCTTATTTCATACGGTCGCGTCCATCACTACTTGCGCCTAGGGACGCAGAAGGGGTCTTATCGCCGACAGTCTCCCCCTCGTGCACCGCACCATCCTCCTGGCTCGGCGATACTCCCGGCACCAACAGCACCACTCTCGAACTGGGTCTCCGCAGCTCACCTCCGCGCGTCTCGACGTCGACGATACTCGTTCGCCCGTCTGGTCCAGGATACACCCGCAGGATTCTTCCGCGTGGCCAGGTGCATCTCGGCAGGCTGTGGTCGACGATCAGCACGATGTCTCCGACTTGCAGGTCTGTGGCGCTGGTTCTTCCATTCGTCTTCCTCGGCAGAAGAGTGGGCAGGTATTCTCGCAGCCAACGTTGCCAGAAGTGGTCGGCAAGTCGCTGCGTGGCCTTCCAGGTGGGCCTGCCCACCAGCTCGCTGTCCCCGAAGTTGCCGACTCTCGCAGCGCCGCAGGATCGCCCAATGAGGAAGTGGTTTGGCGTGAGTGCTTCCTCCTCAGGATGCTCGGAGAGATGGGTGAGAGGTCGAGAGTTGACGATGTGCTCGGCCTCTAGGAGGAGAGTTTGGAGTACCTCCTCACGTGGATGCCTTTCGTGGAGTGTGGCGCCTAGTGCGGTTTTAATGGATCGCACCAGTCGCTCCCATGCGCCGCCCATGTTTGGCGCACCAGGGGGGATGAATTTCCACTGCACGCCGATCTTTTCTGCTTCTGAGACGAGGTCTTCTTGCTTCAGGGTGTCGAGCGCTTCCTTCAGTTCTTTATTAGCGCCGACGAAGTTGGTCCCGTTGTCGCTGTAGATTGTCTTCGGCATTCCTCTTCTTGCGGCGAATCTTCGTAGCGCCATGATCATGCTGTCGGTGGAGAGCGAAGGAGTCAGCTCAATGTGCACTGCCCTGGTTGTGAGGCATGTGAATAGAGCTCCCCATCTTTTTTCGTGTCGTCTTCCCACGGTGATCGTCATAGGGCCGAAGTAATCTACGCCAGTGCACGTAAAAGGAGGGTTTCCGTGCATCAGCCTTTCAACAGGTAGGTTGCCAGTCGGTAGTTCTTGTGGTTTTGCCTTCTTCGTTTTGCACCACTGGCATTGATGTTGAACTGCCTTGATCGCTGACCTTAATCCCAGTACCCAGAAGCGTTGTCGAATCTCGTTCATCACGGTTGCGTGATTTCCATGGTTGAAGCGGCAGTGGAATTCCTCGATGATGAGTCGTGTTGTCCTTTCCTTGCTGTCGAGCACGATGGGTCGCTTGTAATCTCTTGTCACACCCTGTATCGCGTCGATTCTTCCTTTTAACCGCAGTAGACCTTCTTCGAGTACTACGTCGAGCTTCTTCAATTTGCTGCTGCCCTCCAATTGCTTTCCTTGCTGCAGACACTTGATGTCATCTCTGAAGCTTCTTTCCTGGCTTCTCTTTAGCAAAAGAGTTTCAGCTTGCTCTAGTAGTCCGGCGTTTAGCGGTACGTATTTCCTTTCTATTGGTTTTGAAGACTTCTGTGGTTTCTCAACAGTCTTCGCCTTCTTTGCTTGCGTCATCTTCCAGGTGGGATCTTCTTTGCAGACGTTGACCTTTGCTCTTCTTCCGCAGAGTTGTAGGAACTGCAGTACTCTAGCTGTGACTCGCCAGAGTCTCTTCCATGAGGAGAATCTATCAGGATCTGGTGATGGGTGAGAGGTGCTCGTTGCTGCCGCGACGTCCACTGCCTTTTCTTCGCCGGTGGTTTCCTTCTTAAAGGTTCTCGGTGCCGGCCAATGCGCTTCATCTTGTTTCAGGAAGCTTGGTCCGTTGTACCATCGGTGATTGCAGTCGAAATCTTCTGGCACGTTGCGCGTTGCATCATCAGCAGGGTTCTGCGCTGTGGGCACCCATCTCCAGTCTTGCGGCTTCGTAAGATCTTCAATTTCCGCTAAGCGATGAGCCACGAACGTCTTGAAGGTTCTGGGGTCCGTCTTTATCCATGAAAGTACGATGCTGGAGTCCGTCCAAAATGTCTTCTTTGCTACCTTCAGGTCCATTTCTTCTTCTACTGAATGTGCCAGTCTGCTTCCTAGGAGGGCTGCTTGCAGTTCGAGTCTTGGGATCGACACCGGCTTCAATGGAGTGACTCTTGCCTTCGCCGCTACTAAGCTAACATAGTAGGTTCCATTTCCATCTTCAGTCCTCCAATAGACCGCTGCTGCATATGCCGACTCGCTCGCGTCCGTGAATGTGTGCAGCTCCCCCTCGGTGCAATGTGGCGCCAGGCATCTTGGAACCTGTAGGTCTTGGAGCAGCTTCATTTTCTCCAGGTAAGTCTTCCATGCTTCGTACTCCTTTCCTTCTATTTCTTCATCCCAACCGACGCCACTTCGCCAAATGCTTTGAAGCAGCTTCTTTCCCTGGATGAGAACTGGTGACGCCAGCCCCAATGGATCGAAGGTCGACATCACTGCACTGGTGACTTCTCTCTTCGTAGGTACTTGAAGTCCTTTGGCTATTTCCTCTGGTGTGTTCCGGAGGTTTGCCCTGAAGCCGATGGAGTCTTTCGTCGTGAACCAACGAAGTCCCAGTGTCTTTTCTTCCTTCTCCCCAATGTCAACTTCTGTCTTGTCTATGGCATCAGTCTTCAAGTCTCGCAGCAGCTCAGGTTGATTTGACGCCCATCCCCTGAGTTCGAAGCCTGCTTTCTTGTGTATGTAGTCCACCTGCGCCGTCACTCTTCTGAAGTTCTCTTCTGAATGGAAGCTGTGCAGGTAATCATCCATGTAATGATTCAACTCGATTGCCCTTGCTGCTTCTGGAAACTGCTCCTTGTATTCCGCTGCGTTCCGGTTCTTGACGTAGATTGCCGTGCTAGGAGATGATGTCGCGCCGAAGATGACTGATGTCATTCTGTATTCCTTCGGTGACACGTCTCGATGATCTCCGCGCCACAGGAACCTCAGGCTATCTCTGTCTTCTGGTCGAATGCGCACTTGCAGGAACATTTCCTTGATGTCGGCTGCCACAGCTATTGGTCCTTGTCTGAACCTCAATAATATTCCGAAGAGTGATTGCAGTAGATCTGGTCCTGGTAGTAGAGCATCGTTGAGGCTTCTTCCTTTCGACTTTGCTGCAGCGTCGAAGACGATCCTTATCTTTTTCTTCAACGGATGTACCACGGAGAAGTGAGGGAGGTACCATTTCTTCTTGGAGTCAGAAGGTCCTACAGGTGCTTCTTCTGCATACTTGCTGTCGATAAGATGCTGGATCTGTTTGATGTATTCCGCCTTCAGCTGAGGGTCTTTGTCCATCTTCTTTTCTATGTTGAACAACCGGTTCTTGGCAGACGTGTAGCTTTCAGGCATTTGTTCATCTTCATTCTTCCACAAGAGTCCAGCTTCGAATCGCCCATCTTCCAATCTTCTGCAGGTCTTCTCTAGGATGGCAAGTGCTTTTCCTTCTGAGTCTGTAGTGGGTCTTCGCGGTTGTACACCAAGCGCCTCGATCGCGAAGTGGTCCTTAATGGCTTGATGCATTTCCTCTTCTCGCGTGCTGACGTGTAGGCAAGAGTTCAAGAAGTGTACAACTCTTGCAGCCCCGACGTCTGACCCATGGAGTACCCATCCTAGTCCTGTTCTTGAAGCAACTGGTTCTCCTGGTTTCCCTCTTCTTACTTCTTGAGTCACTATCAGCTCCCAATTGTCTTGCCCGATGAGCAGCTGTGGTGACTCCCCTTCATAATATAGAGAATCGGCGATCTTCTTTAAATGTTGGCATTCTTTTATCCTTTTCTTTTCCAGGAACTGTGGTGCAAGCTTCAACTCGTTGATTGTTCGGACTCTCTTCAAGGTCTTCTTGTTTCCTTGATGAACCCCCTTGACCGTAAGGTCCAGCATCTGTGAATCCTTCTTCTTAATCAGCCTGCCTCCCACTGTTTCGATCGCTAGTTCCTCTTCCTTGCCTTGAGCGCCGACTTCTTGTGCCACCTTTTCATCAATGAGTGACACCGTGGACCCCTCATCCATCAGGGCCAATATCCTTTTTGATCCTTTCGACCCGAAGACTTCAACTGGAACTATCTTCAGGTATGCCCTTGCATTGTTGACTGCATTCACTGATGCCATGACGCTAGCTACTTCTTCTTGTGTCTCCGTTTTCTTGTCTCCCGAGGTCCTGTCTTCTGATTCCACGTGCAGCAGATGATGATGCCACCTCTTGCATTCCTTGCACGGTGGTTTCCTGCAGCTCTCCTTTCGATGTCTCCCTTGAAGGCATTTGAAGCAAACGCGACTTTTCTTCACTGTTGCCCACCGATCTTGTACTGACGTCTTCTGGAACTTCTGACAGTCGACGAGGAAGTGTCCACCTTCACACATAGGACATATCTTCTCTGCTGGATGTCTTGAATCCTTTTCCTTGAAGTCCCTTTCCCTTGTTGAATGCGTCGCCTGTCGATGAGTCCTCTTGAATCCAGTCTTTTCTTCTGATGTCGCGAAGGCTCCACACTTGTCTGCTTCCATGTTCAGGAACTTGGAGACCAATGTCAGGTCGGAGAACTCGCCTTCTTCTGTTGCTGCAGTGAAGTCATACCAACGGAACTTGAGAATCGTCGGCATCTTCTCGATGATTTGTTTCACCATTTCAGGTGAATGCAGGTACTGTGGTTTCTTCAAACCCCTTATTGCTGCTACGCTGTTGTTGATCTGGCTTGCGAAGATGCATATGTCCCTTGGATTTTCAGATATCTTCGGTAATGCCTTGACCTTGTCCAATTCCGCCAGCACCAGCGCATCAGGTCTTCCATATCTTCTTCTGAGGGCCTGCATCACTTCCAATGGAGATGCTTCAGAATACAGCAGACTCTTGATAGCTTCTCTTGCATTGCCCTTCAGTGCTCTTCTTAGTCGAGCCATGTTTTGAACTTCGTTGAACATCGGTGCTGTATCTTCATAGACAACCTTGAAGGCCAACCACTCGCTGCTGTTGCCGTCGAAGTAGGGTAACTCGTGAATATACTTTGGCTGCGATACTGGTCCTCCTTTTGTGGTAAGGGCTTCCTTCAACACTGCTGCTAGCGCTTGAATTTCGCTCGTACCCCCTTTCGTTGAGGAGATCTCTTCAGGCTTCACCTTCTGTGGCTCTTCTGAAGGTAGCTGACCTCGTCGCTCGGGCTGTTCCATGTTGCCTTCTTCTAATACGGATGTCTCGATCCAGTTCTGCACCTGTGCTGTTCTGTCTTCCTGGTCTTCATCCACGGAGTCCTCATCTTCACACTGTGCCAGTTCCAACCTGACACGGGCTAGCTTCGCCGCAGCCTGAGCTTGCTTCAACTCCAGGCGTGCTAATTCTTCTCTGGCTTCCAGCTCGCGTCTTCTGGCTGAGGAGCTCGTGGTCTTCGTAGACCTGGCATGACGACCGACCCCCTTTGGCTTAAGGGTTGCTGCTGATCCGCGAACACCCTTGTCCGGAACATCCTCTGGAGTCTTCTTGGTCGTTTCCTTCTGTGCGGCTTCATCCTTCTTCTGTCCGTTCTTCTCGGACGCCGCCGTGGTCGCAGTCGCTACCGTAGTCCCCATCGTCGTGGTGCCCTCTGTGTTCGTAGTGCCCGAAGAAGCGTTTGAATCCGAGTTGCTGTCCCTGATGATGCTGACGCTGACGCAGACGTGACCCCTTCTGATCCCGACATATCTTCTGTCGCGTCCTTATCCGAAGGACGGGACCCGGAACGTGAGGGAGCATCCTTCTGCGACCTGGTTACCGGCATCTTGACGCAATCTTCTTATCTTCTGGACTTCTTCTGGATTCTTCTGCACTCTTCTGCAGGGATCCCGTCTCGAAGGACCAACTATTTCGGACGGCAGGAACACGTCCAATGCTCGCGCTGTCGTCCTGGAACAATCTCCCACGTAATTTGACGTACGCCCCTTGTACTACCTTGCGCTGGTTACGTACGTCACCACGCACCCCTGAATGCGTAACGTTTTTCGACTACTGTTAAAGGGACCTCGGGAGACGGAGACGAAGAGCCGGGGAGGCAATAAAACAACTCTTCACAGGAAATCTTGACCCGCAGGTTTCGGCTCCTATCTTCTTGTAGTGTTGCCTCTTCGACGGCTGTGCTGCGACTGCGATTGAGCCGAGATTCGGCTCTGTTTATATACTGCCCGTCGTTACCTTATAGAGAACCGTGATTTTTGAAGTCGATTCGTGTGTCATTTTCTCTATGAGCCGAAACCTTTGGAGCCTTTATTTATTGTGTTTTATATAAAAACCCTTACAATATATATATTTTTAGATTCCTTAAACCTTGCCCAACAATATGGAACACAAAATATTTCGATATCCTTACAATACAAAAAGTTTCTAGAACTAAAACTTCTAATTTTGTACCTTAACAAATTTTCACTATACATTTTAGGAAATATTTCGAAAACTATAAGTCCTATCAACTTAATTCTTTTTGCCAAGGTGGTTTTGGGTCAAGACCTTTATTTTAACACTAATTACAAAACGCTATCACCTAAGACAAAAAATCACATTTTCAAACTACGTAATTATGTTCAATACAAAAACCTTACATCTAAATATCCTTATAAACTATCAAAATTCGTTCGTATTAGAGTTTTATTGTACCTAATATGTAACCATAAAACTTATAAAACTAATTAGAAAGTAATTAAAACATAATCTCATCAAATAATTAATTAAACCTTTCTGTACAAACAAAACATAACATAAAACATTAAATTCGCATTTAAACTATATTCTAACTAAACCTATGATGCGAAAATATCCCTATGACACTAATTAAAGAATGTTAAACTCGATTTGCAAACATGTCTCGTCCGCATGCAAATTCTGAGTTGATTCTGTATCATTTATGACAGAACTGAGTGGGGAGGTACTATTGTTAACCTGGGCTAGGTGAGTGGCTGTCGAGTTGGTAAGAAGGTATGTGAACTTTTCTTCTTTCGCTTTTCGTTGACGATTCACTCTGTACAAAGAAGTAAAAGAATGTATTTTTCAGAGTTCTTCATGGTTACAAGGTTTAGGTCAACCTCTGAGTCAGTTTGTTGGTTGATTTACAGGACAGTATAATCATTTTAGTCGAAATCTTCCAAAGATGGATATTAACCTCCTTCAATCGATTGAAAGTTTACAAGAGTGGATCCAGCAGACTCCTGTCATGGTCCTAAACAGGTCATGACTGCGGCTTTCCAATAATGTCTCTTCCACTACTTCTATCCGAGTATTAACTGAGATGCCTATTACTATTTTATCCGCCCATCCGTCTATCCGTCCGTCCGACCATCCTTGATAGGTAAATACTTGAAATCATAAAATAAAAGGGATCTAGTCAAGAAACGTGTTTTTTCGATTTTTGGTACAGAACCCTCCGTGTCGGAGTCCGACTCACACTTGGCCGGTTATTCGGAAATTATGGTCTCGAACTTATTGTGTATAAAAACACTTTTTTTTACCATATTTTTTTTCGCAAACCTGTAGTACTCACCTCATGTTACGAGGCTGCCCGCATCGTCGATGAGATTTCGCTGTATGTAAATAACTTGCATCTGTTTATTTACTATTTTTTTGCATCATTTTCATCTGTTTCGCGCTTTGCAGTCTCTGTGTTGAACTTTAAATCTGCTACGTGTTTGGTAGATAAACAATCAGAGTAATGTATGTTAAAACTCGGTAGCATAGAGGGACGTTTTTATAGAAAAGCGATGCCGCCTTTTACTGAAATTGTTTTGGTGAAAAACTTCTATAAACACGCGTTGTTGCATTCTCACAACGCGTCTACATGCGAAACTTAAAAAAAAATGTTATACCTTTTTAACACGATTGAAAATCACAACTTTGCCCTGTTCCAGGATTTGCAAAGATCAACTAAACATGTCAACAGAGTTAAACTGTCTTCACAAAGGATTTCCACAAAGACCCCATAACCGACTCAGACTTCAGACGGACTCTTTTGCCGCGCAAACTTAGGCCGTAAGAAGAAAAGATTCCTGTGCCTCAAAGTTTTAAATTTCTGGTTGGTGGTTATACATACATACCTTAGTTCTTAGAGAACTGGCATTGTCATTACATGATGTACCTAATATGTTTTTGTAGATTCTCAAATAATGTAATTAATTAGTTATAGTTCTGATGAGTAGTGAACTTTCAACTTAAAAGAAAGAAGGTTTTTCATTTTATTAAAGGTTGATATTTTGTATTTTTTTCCTTGGAAGTTATATTTTTCATTGGTCAAATCTTAAGTAAGTAGTATTAATTTTTTACGTGCTATAGTGTAACATGTATGGAAGAAGTCACTGGCTCCTGAAGTACAGACTTTACTGTACCTAGCTAAGGAGTCAGGGTTTCACTGTTTTGTAAGCTATTATTGTACTAATTTTTTTTTTTTTTTACGCAATTCAACCTTGAGTCTTTGGACAACCAAAACCTACCAAGTACGGATCATTCTTGAATCAAATAAACACATCAAAAGCTTTCCTGTCTCTAAAGAGGATTTTCATAAAGATCTCATAACCAAAAGAAACTTATGCCGCGCCAAAGTCGGCTGTTTGCAAAGATTCCTTTGCCTCAGTCAACCCCATATCTACTCAAACAGCTGATGTATCTATGAAATGTTTTTTTTTTCAAAATTCCCAAATTAGCGTGTAAAATTTTGTAACTAAAATCTATTTTTGTTTTTGTATATGAGAAGTATAACTTACTATACCTTAGGGAGTTGTTAATAGTTAGCAGCTAAATTGTTTTCTTGTCAGCTGCCAGATGGAAGCCATATTGTTTTGGACGTCAAATCAAGTTTACAATAGTTGGGGAGGACCAGCTGACAAATGTAGGAGTATTCTGTTACGGTAGAACTTGGAAAGTGTTTACCGTTAGATTTTATTTGAATATTAAATTATTGTTGAAGTTAAAGTAGAATAAAAAAAAACCTAAGATTTTAACTGTACGCTCCGGTATTATAAGGTACTGAATTGATTTCTTTCTTTAAACAATTTTTTTTTATAAGTTTAGGTGATGTTAGTAGGTACAATATATTATTGATTAAAATACCCACGTTTAAATAGGAAAATATTTTTTTATACTTAATCGGGAATGAGTTTTACCTTTCATCGTAAGTATGTTATTCAAAATGCGATTGTTTTTACCAGAGAAACATTTTTAAATCTCTTCTTTACATCAATAAACGTCATTATCGCACCATACACCTTAGTGTTCCATCGAAGCCACCAGAATACAGCCCCGAACTTCGAACATAACAAATTATCGTTCCGCATCAATTTGTCTGGAAGTCGTTAAAATCGCGTTTCCTCTTATTAATTTCTGCTCCCCTAGTACTCTGGCACGCACAGACATACGCCACCGGCAAACCAGAAATACGTTGTTATAGTCAAATTTACGATATTGATAGATGTTCCTACCGCGGTGGGGATTGATAAAAAATGTCGCCGGTTGTCGTTTTGTTGGTGGGATGCTAGTCAGTGAAATAAGGACTTTGTTTCAAGACTATCAAGGTTCAATTTTGATTGGATGTGTTGCATGATCATGTACAGAATATAGTTGTAAGCGATAACTTCCTTCAGGGCTTTGGAGTGTTAGTAGTAGATAGTTTTTCACTTGATCCATGGTTTAAGTCAACACGCGAAAAACCGAAGGACTCCTAAAATAAAGGTTTCAATAAAATAAGAGATGACCACGTTGAACAAAAGACAATCATGTATTTTAAATATGGAACTCTCAAAAAGACAGCTGATGCTTACTTGAAAAAAAAAAATTGAAGTTTTAAAATCGGAATTCTTTTAACACGCGCCTCAATATCAGTGCACTATCCAACCATCCGATTCAACAGTGCAATTCAATATAAGAGTCGTCTTTGATATCATAATGGTACATCGTACATCACACTCCAGGCCGATTCAAGGCTTATATTTCTTTCAAGTTTCTAACACCCTAAAACACCTTGTATCCTTACTTGTTGCTTATTCAAAGTCACTGAGATATCGTCTATTCGAATTGGCATCGAGTTTCCTTCACTCAGTTTCGACGTGATTGATTTTAGAGGTTAATAAGCCACGTTTAAGTTAAATGATTTATAAATACGGCTAGAAGGACTAATAAATTAAGCACTACGAATTTTCAAGGGATTTCATTAAAAAAAAATATATCTACTCGTACTTACCTAAGTAATAAAAGAAATCAGTTTAGTATGGGAATAAATTATATATTTTTAAATGTTAAGTTTTATAGTCATACTAGCTGACCCGCACAACTTCGCGTGATTCCTTTCGCGATGAATGGGCTATTCAAAATTAAGATTTTTTAAAATTCGAACTAGTAGTTCCGTAGACAGCCCGTTCAACTAAACAAAACTCTCCAGCTTGATAATATCAGTATAGGTGGTATGAATTTTATTTATTTCATTCTTTATTGTTCTCAGACATCTACATTACATTCTCCAAAATCCAAGCCACCCAGTCCATTTTTTTTAAATCGATCCTCACTCCAATCTCACTTTAACACATTTTCTCGCCCAGACATCATCTAATTGTTTCTCATAGTAAGGGCCTAGGATTTATTCCCCCAACACAAACTTCCGACACCATTTGAAATTCATTCTTCACAGAGACGTGTGATGTAATAAAAAATGCGTCAGGCGTGAAGTGACTCAATCGTGGGATTCCGTACATCGTAAAACGTATATTGACATTAACTGTCGAGCTATCATAAAATTGCATTTTGAATTTAGAAACACAAAGAAAGAAAGGTTTATTATCAAAAATAATACATAGATTTTCACATTGGCTCCAACCTAGACAAGCCTGTATCTTGGGTACCAATATCGAGGGTTTACCATCAAAATTTAAACATAAGTAAACATGTTCGGAAATAACTAAAATTTGAGATTTTTAAAATAATTTTAAAGGCAACTTATTTTTTTTTCTTAAACATAAAATGAAATAATCAATCCAAAATAAAATCAGCAAATCAATCGACAGGTTTATAATATTTTAGGAACGATTTGCATCTCAGTTGTAATCTGTCAAAATGTAGAGTTGCCTTTGACAGATTGTGACTGAGATGCCACAGTTACAGGTGTTTTAGGTAAGTTGCGAATAAGTACGGGAATCTTTAATTAAAATGTGTAGCAATAACATGATATGAAAGCCTTCCAAGTCGTTTTCTACGAAGCTAGCATTCTTACCGAAGAAATTCACAAACATAAAAATAAAATATACTTCAATTCAAAAGTAACGATCATACATTACCGTTACCTAATATTTAAGTTACAACATTGTAACTCCACACTTTCAAAAATATAACACCAGGTATTATCAGCGTTAAAAGGACCTTTTCAAGCGTTCTCCTCTGAATTTTTTCCAGCTGCGCAACCCCAAAATAGCTTCACATATAAGGCAGTGGCTCTGTATGATAAATTATGCACCCCTCGATTTTGAGATTGCCAGCGCGATGCATTAACGTTACCCGTTTGATATATATTTTTTACGTCAAGGTAAATGTGAGTCAAATGACTATTATGGCTTAATAGACCATGGCGTAATATAGGCGGGTTGCAGGACATTTTTTTCTTTCTTCACTTTGAAAAAAAAAGGCTTGGTTATGTTTAAGAGCCCATGCACCTGGTAGGCGCTAGCAAGTGCATGGGTAAGCATCATCGCATTCAGCTTCTTTAACTGTCAAGTCCCCAGGTTGACATTGATAAAGTATGATTGGACAAAAACGAACTATGAATCAGGTGACTCTACCTGTATCAAAGCTTAGGTTTACGCTATAATCCGATTTAGAACTAACTAGCTGACCCACGCAACTTCGTCAGCGTCACATTTCCCATGAATGCTCGGCTCCTTTTAGTCTTAGCCTATAGCCTTCCTCGATACATGGGCTATCTAATACTGAAACAATTATTCAAATCGGACCAGTAGTTGCTGAGATTACCCCCTACATACAAACTTACAAACAAATGTTACCTCTTTATAATATTAGTATAGATGATAGTGTTCATCTCTTTTGCAGAATGAGTTTGCCTTAGGCAGGCTGCGACATAAAAACAAATAATGATCCTAGATGCGAGAAGCGCAAAGCCGATCGATGTGGTAACGATTGAGGGAGGCCTGAGACCATTACCCAGCATTGAACAAGTTTTAGATGAAAAGATGATGATGAATGAATAATTTTTCAGATGAAGAAAATACATGCTCGCCTGCCCTCTTCCTAATTATTCCTCTTCTCTGAATATATCCTAGAACAAAAACATGGTGATTTTGTGAATTTTCTGCTTGAAGAAACACTATACATATACCCGTACAAACGTAAGTGTATGGGCCCAACTATTGCATCTTAGAATCGTTGTAGGACGCATGAAACGGAACTCTACGAGAAGCATAGCACTATCTCTTTTTAACTGACTTCCCAAAAAGGACGAGTTTTTTATGTTTGTTACCTCATAACTTTGTCAATTAAGACCCGATTTGAAATTCTTTTATATGAAAGGATATAGGTACCTACTTGTAGATTGGTCCCATTTAAATTACATCAAAATCGGTTATAAAGTTTGGATTTTAAATCGAAATAGCTGGAATTCGTTTACTTGGATGATGGTTTTTTCTCATCCAAGTAATCAAAATTGCGTATTTTGCTTTTCTGCGATTTTGCAGTTGTTAAGTGTGGGGTACCACTAAAAAGTAAAAAAAAAAACTTAAAAAAAAATACAGCCGACTTCCAAATAATGAAACCACACTACAAAGTGAAAAATAACTTTAATTTCGGAAGTCGGTGTCAAAATACGAAAAACTAACAAAAACACCTCAAGTAGGGTCCCTGATGCTGCATACTGTACCTATGACAAGCAACAACTGACATTAAACTAAATACCTCACGTTCCAAAAAGAAATGTATATTAACAGTTAACACTCAGAGAGACATAAACCGATGACATTTCATGCAGATCTTATCGTTTTTTTTACGATTGACGTAAAAAAGAAATGAAGCGAAGGCATTCAGTAATTATTATTGTCAATTCCGCATTCCGCTGTGTCAGCTGTGACCGAGTTTTAATTTCATTATCGCGATTAATGAAGCATGCATTAAATATTGGCAATGATTGAAAGTTCCTAAAACTGTACTGTCGGGATATTTGTTTTTTTTATCAACTTGCAATTTTTTCTTCGTGGCACCATTTTGTACGACCATTATTTTTGGCTGTGAATGAGTAACGGAAGAATTGTATCTATTACGATTCTGTGCTAGAACTGTGCACCTCTTTTAAACACTTTCTATTAGGTGTGTACCATTTATAAAAATTAATTATTTTATATTAGCGTTTGTATTAGCAATATTTATGTATTGTATGTTATATTTAAAGTTCATTGTTTTTTTTTTTACTTTTACTTACGTGTCTCTTTTATTTGGCTCTCCTTTCACAGGTATGCTGGAAGAGATTTCATTAGAAATAAGCATCACCTTTGTACCTATTTTTCTGTCTCCTTATTTGTTATCTATTTGTGTGTGTGTACATAATTTGTTAAATAAATAAAATAAACTATACATTGTGTAAAATGTAAAGAAGTAACAAAATTAACAAAATTAATATACAGTATAATTTACGGAAAAAAGTAACTACTCGTATGGTCAATAAATCTATTCTATTGTAATAAATATATTTTTACTATATTGAACGCAACTCCGGCCCCGAGATGCAGGCGCTGCCTAGTTCGGGGACCGCTGTGTAATGTATGTTAAATTCAAAGTAGTTATAATTTATTAAATTAATATTAGATATAATTTACGGAAAAGTGTAACAATGGTCAATAAATCTATAATATTCTGGTTAAGATATACCAGTCCATCTTTCACATAACTGACCTCTTCATGAGCTATATCCAAAAACGTTACCAAACCTTTATCACATCCTCAATACGCAAGATCATCTTCTAAGATTATTATATTCCCTATCCCTTCCTCATAATGTGTGCGAACTGAACCGGGGCCCTCTTCCCTCTGTCCCTCCTAGCTGAATCACTGCGGCTTAATAGAGTGTAAATTTATTTATCTACCTACCCCGTGACTGTCTTTATTTGCCTCTAATGTTTTCATTTCATTATACTAATCGGCATTATCGTTTCGCGGTCGTTGAAATAACAATGATTTGGTTTGAGTGAAATGTATCGTTGTGGGGTGGTATTTGGTTTCGGTACAGGTACTTTACAATCAACCAGTCAACAATTGACTGTGCAGAAATGGTTTTAGACGTTGCCAGTACCCTAAGCAGCAGTAAGGGCGATATTTGTAGAGCAAGTGTTACCAGTGATGTGTGGTTGCATTTTCCTATCTATTGTGTTGTTGATAAGTTTGATTTGTTGTTGGAATTAATGTTTCATCTCTGGTTTCATCATCATTTGCCTAGCGTTTGGGGTCGGCTTCCAGTCAAACTGGACTCAGCTGAATACCAGTATTTTATTACGTGGAGCAGCTGCCTACCTCCGCAATCCATTAACTTGGTAACGCGGTATTTCTTGGCAAGACTGGAGTTGACAGACTGGATAGAAACTGGACTTTGTGACATTTAAAGGGTTCAATTTAAGTATATTTTATTTTTGGATGAAAACCTGATAAAAAAAAAATTAATGAATTTTTAAAAGTAATAGAACAAAGTTGTTGATTATGATGTTATTAACAGTCCTGAGAGGTTGTCAGTGTTTTACAAATAACTCTGTATAATCAAAAGAAATAAGCTAGATTCCATCATCCACAAATTGCAAAACTATTTAGTCCGTCAGTTAGAGTATTGAAAAATAATGGACACTTATATTTTGTTTTTGTAAATGAAATGAAAATTTACAAAGATAAAACGCATCAAAACTCGGGAGTGGGGGCTCGTGACGTCACGACTCAGTAAAAATTATGCGAAGGTGTGACGTATTGAGAATTTTAAAAGCGTCGCAACTTCGTCAATTTTGGTTCCCGTAACAAAAGAAAAAACACGGGTAAAATATTTTTTGATAATCTAACCGACGGACTAATTAGATTTTTTCAGGACACAAGCCTATTGCAGGATGCGAGGGGTAATTGTCATCATTATTGCAGTCTTCATTATCTACAGATTCTTGTAGACCTTTACTCCTTGCTACAACTTACTATCGCATCTGGTCACTCAATCTGAAAACGCTCTTAGCATTTTGACTTTTACAACTATAATCATTCACACAACTCCATCGCAAAATGTTTTACAATTTCTACTTCCCTTCCTTCCTTACCCTGTTTTGAATATTTCCGTTCAAAACCGAGCATTAACAACAGAACTGCGTACAATTAAAGCACAAAAGAGTCGTTGTGGTGTACCAGTGAACTTGGTGACGACACAATCAACGATTATTGCTGCAAGTTATTCAAACGTATCTTTTGAGGCTGCAGCCCTTACTATGGAAGAAGTCGTTTTTATTTGGCGAATTAAATGTTGTTTCAGAATGCTTGAGAAGAAAAGTACCCGTGAAGTTTACAAAGGCTCTATTATTGAAGTACTCTCCGATATTTAAACAATATGTTGTCCTACATCAGACAAAGAAGACAATTTTTGTGTTAGGCTTTTGCTATGGTAAATCAAGTACTTTTCAATGAGAAGGTACCTTCTCATTGAAATACAAACATACATCATAATAAAGTCACGCTCTTTGCCTATGAAGGCTGGCAGAAACTTCAAAACGCCAACTGCTATGTTCTTACATACTCCGATTGTAACTCATGTTGTCCAAATTAAATCTACAACGCTGACGTCTAATATTAATAATCTTGAAAATGGCCCGTGGTACCTGTCAGTTTCTAGATTTTACTTAACAATAGAAGATAGTACTTAGTATATTAGAATAGTAAGATAAGTTGTGCCTTTATGGAATTTGTTCGAAAAGAGCATTAGGAAGAACAGGGATGTGTTTTAGTCAGTTAGAGCCTGACACTCCCTCCTGCTTCGCACAGACAAGAGATAACTTGTGCCTGTGGAATAACCATGACTGCTTGATTTTATCATATTAATTCTTCCGAAAAAATGTATACGACCAAAGAAATTTATGAGGAGCTCGTGGCTAAAAATAAGAGCCGCACGGGTCGATCTTTAAGGTTAAGCAATGCTTGCCAAGGTTGGCCTGTGGATGGGTGACAATCTTAACAAATCGAGTTTCCTCCGTGCCTCGGAAAGCACGTTTAGCAACGACTGACAAAGATCTACAAATGATAGCCGTAGATCTTTGTCAGTCGTTACGGATTGTCAGAAGCCAGTTAATCTGACTCCAGTCTTGCCAACAAGTACCGTGTTACCCAGTTAATGGGTTGTGGAGGTCTGGTAGGCAGCCGCTCCACGTAAAACACTGGTACTAAGCTGAAACCGGTTTGACTGGAAGCCGACCCGAACATGCAATTGGGAAAAGGCTAGACAGATGATGATGATTTATGAGATTATCAAAACGATCGAAAAAACGTAGTAGGTAATCTAAAAATGTGACCTTTCTTTCGACTTCCCATGGTAGGTAATGATAGGGCGACCTCACAGATTATACATCAAATCCCTTCTGTTTCCGCCACGTCTGCGTACAAAAGCGTCTTGATGAGCTAATGGAAGCTCGCGACCGCACAAATTGTGGCTGACTTTTGTGCAGGACTGTACCACACTGTATACCAAGATAATGTATGTAGTCACATATTATGTCTAGCTTCACACACTGTGTTATATTATGTGGCGTGTTTAAATAATAATATAATTGAATAGCTGAAAATCCGTAATACTGGTTGATTTTTCAGGCATTAAGTACTCAACTCATACTTGTGTATGTTCGATGCCAGATAAGCCTACAATACCGGTCATTGACCCACCTATATTTACCAAAAAATAATCATCTATTGTCTTAAATAAAGCTATTAAACAATGACAAACTGTATACACTTATAGTCTATATACTTATACCTAATAAATCTGTAGAGAGGTCAATTCTGTACATGAAATATATTTCCAAAATAACTATCAGGGGGTGATTAGGGATCAATACTGATGCCAAAAATGCAATCAGTAAAATTTTTGTCTGTCTGTCTGTCTGTCTGTCTGTATAACCGTTATAGAAACAAAAACTACTCGACGGATTTTAACGAAACTTGGTACAATTATTATTCATACTCCTGAGCAGGTTATAGTATACTTTTCATCACGCTACTATCTATTGATTAATAGAAAAAATGAAAAAAAAAAGTGAAAATGTGAAAATTTGGTTGTTTGTTACTTAATCACGCCAGAACGGCTTAACGGATCTTAATGAAATTTAGAACAAAGATAGATTATAGTCTGGAATAGCACATAAGCTACTTTTAATCCCGGGAACATGTTCCCTAGGGATCACGCGGGCGAAGCCGCTGGCAGAAGCTAGTTGTAAATAAAACTCTAAACTAAAAATGGCGTCAAAAAATTCGTCCACATCGCTATCGAAGTGAGCCCAAAAGACTGGCGGCACTGCCACGTTGTATGGCAATGCTTATCCTCTGTCCTAGGTATTTGATTTAAATCTAAAAATATGTACTTTGCATTCTTTCTTTCATTGGATATGTTACCGAAAAATGGCAGACTCCGTAAAATTGTGATGAATCATGATACGATTATATTTTTCGATATATTATGAAAAACTCGTTTTGTATATAATACATTCCATCCAAATTCAATAGTTTTTAATACGTCCGTGTCTGATTTAGAAAAAATAGTTTTACAATTTCACGCGATATTTTACAATCTTATGGCGGTGACAGATATATCTTACAGTTTGGAATAGTAGATCGTTGCATCGAGCAGAAAGTGACTTATAATTGCATCGAGTGTCTCTAAAACAAGTGTACCTAATTAGAAATGTCACTTTCGCGAGGTCAATCTGCTTTTCTTTCAACTACCGAATAAAAAGCTCAAGTCAAATAAAGTAGAAACAAATTATTTAGAAAAATTTATTGTAACATTCGAACAATTATTGAAAGTATCTTTTTTTTTGCAATGGTCGTACATTTATTGTGCTTTAGTTCCCGGGAGTATAAAAAGCGCTGATTGGCTGGTAGAAAACTAGTTGGTCGTGCTTGTAAAGATGAAGCCTGCAATTGAACAGTCAGTTGGGATTAGTGGCTTTAGGGCGAAAACAATGCTGTAATGAATTTTCATACAACTTTACTGCACTGTTGTACTCTGAAGCAGTAAAGTGCTGCTTTTTTCTCACTGTTTAGGCTAGGTATGATGAAATTGTTGCGTAGTTGGACAAAATGTTTATTTCCCCCAAAATGTGACCTCATATTAAAAATGAATTTATTTTCTTAGCGTTTTTGTTTCGGTCACAGACATATTTGGACTAAATTTCAACTGAATCAGTCCAGTAGATTCGGAGAAAATTGGCTATGACAGACGGACATTCAGACAGAGAGCCAGCTAGTCAAATAGGAACAAATGGGTCTGTTTTTCAGGCGTACTTTCCGAACCCTAAAACTGAAACTGAATAACCTACTATTAACTGAAATATTCTGTTAAATAAAGCTGTACATTTCAAATGGTATCCGGGCCTACTCCTTTGTTTGCAGAACAGTGTATGGGGGTAGGTAAATACAAAAGTTTTGGCAGTCGTTTTAGGGACAGAGCAACAGAGAATTTTGCATTCTACAAATTCACATAGGTATGAACTTTCGTTTGACCGCTTTCCACCAGCGATTTTAAGAAGTGACTATAAACAATTAGGTCCGAACTCCTGCTTCAGCTTTTGTACAAAACAGGCTTGCCTTAATAAAGAAGAAACCCAAAATCGAAACCACAATGTAATTAGAAAGCCTATCGTTACCTTTTACCTTTATAAAGTTCCGTAAAATAAGACCTGATACCCTTTTCATTCCCAAATGGTCAGGACCAGTACAAAGGACAACTGTTACAGAATCCTTTGTTGCTTAAAATAAACTGTAATTACGGAGGTAATCACAGTGCAAATTAATTTAACGGTAGGTCAAGTTTGTACAAAACCCAGGTGCTATTGGAATGGTGAAGATTAGCATATAAGCAACTACTGGTCCACGAGTAAGAAATTGCCGGTCGCAAGTTGACTACCTACTTATTATAATATACTATATATATATAAGTGCTCTACGTACTTATTCTCCTAGAATAGAACCCACACACACACACACATTTGTCTCACCGCGTTCAGCGAGTAGCAATTAAAGCTTCAAACTCGAAACGAGTTGCCGAGCAGAGAGTAGCAAGTGAGAAGTTTCGATAGTTTTGACGCTTGGCTTTTAAGCAAGTGTTTTTGTGCGACGGGTTTGATAAAATTACGGATGCCCCTCAAGTTAAAGGGGTCAGCTAGGAAACACCGGCCTCATCTAGATAAGATGACCAACAAATATTGACGTGTTAGCTGTCCCCCGCGGCTTCTCTGCCGGCAACTGCAATTTTTTTTTTTGCTTTTAGACCTTTCGTGTATTCTGGCGAACTAAACAAAAAGAGAATTACCGAAATCGGCCCAGCCTTTCTCGAGTTTTAGCGAGACTAACGAACAGCAATTCATTTTTAATTACATATAAGAAGAAGAAGATTAAAGAGATACTTGTCACAAATTTGCAAAATAAAGTCCATGATAAGACCCGTCGTCGCTCTGTGTCGATCACAATGTTGAGTAATGAAAAAAAAAAACGGACGCAAAAGATTGTACTAATTTGTACTAAAGAGAGAAGAGAATATTGAGATGGATTTAACGAGAATGGATAAAGTGAGAAATGAGTACATTAGAGGTAGTTTAAAAGCGGTGCAAGTGACGGAAAAGTTGAAAGGGAGCTCCTTGTCTTGGTATGGTCATGTGATGAGGAGGGTTGAAACGCATGTAAGTAAAAGATTTATGACTATAAATTAATGTGGATGGATGGAGAGGGAGAGAGAGACCAAAGAAAAGGCGGATGGAAAAGGGAGTGATAGCGTGACTGCTGACAGAACAAAATGGAAGAAATAAACGAGTTGCGACGACTCCAAGTAATATTGTGTAAGAGCAAGAAGATGATGATGATTTGATAATGTTATTTTCAACAAGCAAAGTGCGTTCGTGTGTGTGCGACACTTAGGGAGGCCTTTATCTAGTAGCAGACGGTTTTCAGCTAAATGAGGAGCTCCTTGCTAAATAATAACAGCCGCACTGGTCGATCTTCAAGGCTAAGCCACGCTTGCCAAGGTTGGACTGTGGATGGGTGACCATCTTAACTAACCGAGTTTCCTCCAGGCCTCCGAAAGCACGTTAAACTGTTCAGTTGGTCCCGGCTGTCATTTGGAGATCTTTGGCAGTCGTTACGGATAGTCAGAAGCCAGAAAACCTGACACCAGTCTTGCCAAGGAGTACCGTGTTACCCAGTTAATGGATGGTGGAGGTAGGCAGCCGCTCTACGTAAAATACTGGTATTCAGCTGAATCCGGTTTGACTGGAAGCTTAATATATTTGGGAAAAGGCTAGGTAGATGATGAGACGTCTTCCGGCTAAAGTAATGTTGATGATGATGAAATTTTCAAAGGTAGAGCATAAATAATTATGGTTTTCTATATTATAACTAATGTTTATATAATATCCTTAAAATTCTTTCTTTTCAAGCGTTTATCTTCTGAATTCTCCTGCTCTCTGTAATAAAATACAAAAAGCGATTCGAGTAAGGATCGGCGCCTCACAGAATTGGTACCACTGTAGGCAGTAGAGCTTAACTGCAGCGATGTAACAATAGCCAGTCCTAATCGGTAAGGTCTTGAGCAGTTCAAGTTTGTGTGAAACTAATTTTATGCACTGGGATGGCGTGAAAAACTGTTTACAAGTACTCATTGTTTGGGCTCTAGGGTTGGCACGGGTGCTGTAGTGCTATTCTGTAACAATATAGGTATTAGTGCCCGAGGTGAGTATCGCATAAATATAAGACCTTTATTTTGTGCAAAATAAAGCTCACTTTGTGAGCTTTGTCACTCAGGTGAAGCTTGATATCGAAATAGTTATTTACAAAATAGACTAGCTGTTTGTTTACAATCATAATGTCTAAAATATCGCCACATAGAACAAAATGAGACGAAATTTAAAAATTGTATAAAACGCACACTATGCAAACAAGCATATTCGGTAATCGTTTCAAAGTTAGAGTGAACAGGCTACTTCTGGGTAAGCTCGCTCTATCTACCAATTTTTGCACATCATAACTACATTTTCCACTCTGTCGGTAATTACCGGGAAACATGTTTGTTCTTAGTAACACATATGTTGACCGCTAAGTTAAAACGCAACATGATAAAGCTGAGTTCATTATTTACATAACTATACATTTTTACACAACCCTACAAGTTAAATCTAACGACCGTATCCGTGTAAATCGACCCTTACAGCAGGTCAACTACCAATTTAGCAGGCTTTCTGTTCAGGGAGTAACAATAGAGATTCCTATTTGAAGCACTGGGATGATAGTCGTTTTATGCTACCTTTAATTTGATTTTGTAGAGTGTAATTTCTCCTTCTTTGGCCTGTACATTTGCGCGGAGCGAGGCAGCGGAGCGGAGGAACAAAGAAATATTAACCAATCATGTCAGTCAAACTGTCACTGACACATGAGGTGCGGAGATTTATGCAATTTATTTTTTTGTTTTACTATTGATAGGCTTACGCTTGACCGCTATCTCACCTGAAGATGTTAAGCGATGATGCGGTCTAAGGTGGAGCACGCTTGTCTATAAGTAACCTATTCACTCCCGACTTAATGACTCCCAGGTTGTAAGCATTGGTTAAAATTATCCGTTTCTCCGTTCCGCTGCCTCGCTCCGCGCAAAGGGACAGGAGCACAAAGGAGGAGGTTAGTAGGGCTGGTTAGTCACTATAAAACTCTTTGGATTCTAATGATCTGAATCACAATATAAATATAGAGTGTAGTAGATAGATGGATCGTTTATTTGGAACAGGGAAAGAAACACAAAAGAAAACAAAAAGCACAGTTACATAACACATGAAAATACAAATAATGAAATGAAAACACATAAAAAGTAAAAGGCAGAATGTATGACAATTACGGAACGGAATAATTTGCCAGATTACCTACATAAAAAAAAATGTTTGACATAGACACTGAAATGTGCGGTGTGTATATAGACACATCATCGCCTAAACGGATACCTAATAATGCATTCAGAACATGATACAGGATCACCCAGCGTTTGTAATGACGGCTCAGTGCGAATCGTACTCGCACACGATGGGTTCCGCACCACAAACATTATAGGTATATATATACTACGGTAGAATAAATTATTCTTTATTTTCCTGTATCCTGGGAGAAGAAGTATCACGAAGAATACGCGAACAAGTAGGCTCTCTTCTTTTGATATCTCGAAAGAAAGAAAGTGAAAAGCTTTCACAGATTGACCAGGGGTGTCTGTGGACCGATACCTCAGTAACCGATACTTTATAATTCCATAACAAAAAGATCCAATAGCACTATTCGTACGTAACGTACATCTATGTTTATTTAGTTATTTCAGAAACACATTACATAAAACAAATGGGATTGCCGAATGCTTGAAAGATTCACCAGACACATCATAGTTTTAAAATTTTCTATTGATTTTTTATTAATCTAAATTCAAATAGCTTTCAAATAGCTTTCTTTTTTTCACATACATTTATTGAATTTCTTGATATCAAAAACATAAATTATAAAAAACTTTTTACAAAAAAATACAACGGACTCCTAAATAAAAAAAACTACAAAGTAAAAAATAACTTTAATTTATTGTAGTAGTAGATTTTTTGTAAAAAGTTTTTTTATTAAAATAAAGTATTTTGCTTTTATAGTGAGAAATAAAAAGTAATTTCAAAAAGTGTGGCAACTATCCAGCGTTTACCCTATTTTAAAGGACTGTTTTATTCATGCAACAGGTACCTCTAGAATTATGGAACTCATAAGCTCTTCTACAGCATGTACAATAATGGGAATATATTACGAACGCAGTGGCCGCAAAGCCACTCCATTCTCATTTATATACCTACATACAATAATGAACTAATACTATAAAACATATATTCTCTGGTTAACGCACAGACATATAAATAGTAGCAGACCAAACCGTAGATATATTTTCTTATATGGTATGATTCTTTATCCTTTTTTTTCTAAGTGACAATTCATAAGCATGTCTCGTTCTGTCACGTGTTGTCACACTGACTCATACATAGACAAAATTTGACGCGTAGCTTGTCTGCCATATTGATAAGCATCAAATGTTTTTCAATCGCGTTTAAAATTGATAAAATATTACTTGTTTGGGACATAAAACACACGAGGACGGTAAAATAATATGGTGAAGTGCTGTGCGTATCGCTGTGACAGTGCTAGCTACCACAAAACACCTGGATTGACCTTTCATCGGTAAGTTTTGGGAAATCTTAGTGCTTTCTTTACTAAATTCAAATGTTTCCATACTGTTTATTCGTATTTTACATACAGTTTTTAACAAAGATGCGATTTGTCTGTACCGTTAGCCTACAACTAGGATAAAATAGTCAGAAAGTGGCATCAAGTGACAGCTCAAGTACCTGTTCAATTAGTCAGGGACGAATTAGGCAACAAAGACGAAACTTTTAGTAAATTGCATTTGTTGTATGTATTTATGTAAAATATTTATTTCCATTGAATTATCAAATAAAGCCTCAGTTTAATGTATGATGTTTTATTCTTTTTTGGTGATACAATTCCAAAATACCTGTAGTAGTTTCAGTGTATGTACACATGTCATGCTAATATTAAAAATAAATTATAAAATCAATATTATGTTACCCAGTGTCTGTGTTATGGAGAACATGAACATAGGCATATGTATAAATACAGTATAGGCTACTCACATAACGATGAATTTTCATTCAGCAGGCAATAATTGAGCATACTAATATTTTTCCAGGTTTCGCAAGGATGAAAGTTTACGGAATGCCTGGATTAAAAACCTGAAACTCCAGGATTGGCAACCAAGACCTTCAAGTGTACTTTGTTCAAAGCATTTTGAGAATCACTTGATCAATCCCAGCGCTTTTTGAACAACATTACGTCCCGGAGCAATTCCTACACTGTTTACCGAATTTACTCCATATGTAAGCATTATAAGATAGAAGAGTGTCCCTGGAGTTTCTTGCACGTTCTTCTCCATAGAGATCTACGCTTTGGAACGTGCAAATAGCTTCAACTTTTTGGACAGACCGACCTTGACAATTAAAAAGTGCCTGTAAATGGTTTATTTGAAATAAATGCTTGAATTTTGAATTACATACATTACTTTTATTTCAAAAATCCTGATTTATTCCTAAACTAGCTTTCAGGCATACTAATACCTTGACTCTCGGTTCTACAAAACATGGCATGCGGGTTAACGACTGCAGTGCCAGTATTTCTAGCTGATACTGACGTCCGTCAATGGTTTGTAAACACCGTCAAAAGATAAAGAGTCCTCTTAAAATATTCCCTTAGTCGCCTTTAACAATAACCACGGGAATAGAGGGTGGTTCTATTCGTTAAGACTATTGATAAGTAATCTATATTTCATGTACCCAGAGAATGTAGATTTTCACGGATTTTCAGAATATCGTTAGATAATACTGGCAACCGGTCCTAATTCGGCCCTGTAATGATATCATTCCCTAGGTGTGCGTAATGGCTACGCAAATTTTAGCGAATGTTTGGTCTGCTAC
Source organism: Ceramica pisi (assembly GCA_963859965.1). NCBI lineage: Eukaryota > Metazoa > Arthropoda > Insecta > Lepidoptera > Noctuidae > Ceramica > Ceramica pisi. Next base: position 21,316,696 of record OY982536.1, on the reverse strand, counting down.
TATTTATATGTCTGTGGGTTAACGTATGGGACGCGGCGGAATACTTACCGAACGGAACTATAGTAATAACTAATATATTTTGTTTCATTACATGTGCTTATAGAAATTACTATGACAATCCCAGTTGTATATGTCCCTTGGTACCTATTTGCCTAGCTCTAATCAGTCTTCTGCTTGATAAGGAGGGAAGTGGAAATGATATTGATTTTTTTGCTGTACTCTTCTGATTAATTTCATTGCGGCATCCAAGACAGTTGAATCGTTTCTCCGTGACTCGTCGGGCTTCAATAGCTCGGCGTTTTTTAGGTGGTCGCCACTGTTGATTCTAGCTTTCAGGAGTTACAGTGGTTGGGAATGTGTGGCGGGCTTGTTCCATTAAAAAAAAATATTGAGATATTGTGATATTGAGAAGCCAACGGGTAAGTAATTGAACCAATTACTAAACTTTCAAGTTTCTAAACTTCTTTCTTTTAACTTCTTAACAATATCTAAATGATCAATTTGATGCGCATTCAAACAAGAAGCTAAAATGATCGAGTCATACTTTTAAAATGAAGGATAATTTTGTTAACCTTTATTTAACTACCTAAACCTAATTGTTATTATTTAGCCACAAGCTCCTCAAAAAACCTTTCTAGTATAAGTATTGTTATACCCAGTTTTGGGTTATAGAGGCCAAAATGGCAATTGCTTTATTATTATTTTTTAATTGTTGTAAAATAATGTTACCTACCCAGTTACAAGTTCGTAGTTAGTCTGCAAGCTAACTACGACATGGTTAAAGCTAGGCAGATTTTAGTTGGTCTATAGAACATACACGTACAAATTATATTAACTAATCACTCAGAAACAAAAATAAATTACCATATTATGCAATTATCCATGACAAGAACCACTTTATTGCTAATGAAATCAATAAAGCCTTAGCTATTGAGATAGAAAATTAAAATAGTGAATCTCGTTTCTATCTCGATAGAGATAGAAAATTGAAATAGCGAATCTCGTTATAGAGAAATTTAATCATTGAGAAAAACTAGTTTTGCAGCCACGATGCTAGTCTTGATAAAGGAAAATCGATAAATTAATTGACCATTACAACGAGAAATTATTGGCAACAAGTCAGTTAGTTTCTAACGTTATTCCGATGTTATCTACAATATGCAATAGACGAATAGCCATTCAGTTGCTATAAATAGTTCACGTAATTGGTCAATAAATTTTATAAACGCTCGGAATCAGCGCCTGAGTCACAAGCGACAGCTGTTTAAAAAAAGTGCGTTTGTGCTGTCCGACTGTGAGTGAATCAAACCAATTAAATAAGGCGTTCATAAGCGCATTCATTTTTTGCGTAATTAAATTTCAGTTTTACTATTATTGCAGACTGCAGAACTCATCATATCCGTTACTTGTCAATTACACAATTTAGGATAGTGATGTGTCAAAATTAGGTAGATTTTTCCACATCTCACTCTCACTGCACTTTGTCAGGGGGCTTAGGAATGGTAGGTAATGGGGTATCATGTGCTTATGGTGATCACCAGGGTGGTTTTAGTGTGGAAAACATCCCATACTCTCTTCTCCGAAAGTCCAGGCACTTTTTAAGGTTATAACCCGAAAAAATGGCAGGCAAGCAACCCCAGGCCCAAGTATATGAATAGTTTTACGATTTTCAGACAAAATCGACGTAATATTGGTATTTTTCATTAATACCGCCTAAAGTTTGTGCTTAATAAATGTATATTCATTCTTCCAGACGGAAACTTGTTTGATCGCTATCGCGAAATCTTTTACCTTGCACCATTCTAATCTGCAAGGGCACATGCGTGCCGTATTATTATGTTATTATTTGTCTAGTATGCAATAACTCGGAAATAACTGTGTTTACTTTGCGTAGCGTTTAATCTGCTGACATCTTGTATTGGGAAGTCAACCACATGTGAAATGCCAGATTTTTTCTTATTTTAAAAAGTGAGTTATTTTTATGCTGCTTATTACAGTTCCGTATTCTAAGTTAACGGTTCTTAGAGTCACAAAAAAAATACAATTTTCGTATCGCGAGTGCAGACGCCAGAACATCAAGCTATCCGAAAATGATAAATTTTCCCAATCAAATTTGAACCCAATATCTTGCTTGGCCAATAAAGTTGAAATCTACTAAAGAAATTTGACACATTGTTGTCGCTTGATGTAACTACTGGCGTCTGTACAGAGATGGCACATTCTAGTATCTGTGGGCCATTTCTAGTAGTTTTCACATTTGCATCACATTCGCATCTCAATCGCAAACTGTCAAAAATGTAAGAAAATTAAGGCTTTTTTGACAGTTTGCGATTGACATGCGAATGCGAAAGTTGTTTAAAAATTAATAGAATATGCTGTTGAATATTCTGTTCTGTTTTTAGAACAGGTTCAAAAATTTGTTAGTAAAATGATTGTTTTAGTCCGACTACAGATTCAATTATTTTCGACGAATTGAAATATTCTTGGACAAGTCTCCAGTTACATAATTATTTGTAATAGTAATTTGTTTTTTCTTTTATTTAGTGTTTGTGCGTCAACTCTGTCGAAATAAATGTATTTTCTTTCTTTTTTTTTTTTTACATCATTCAAAATCTGAAGTGTCGCATCGTGCTCTGTATGCACAGTGTACAGAACAGATAATACTCCATTATAACAGTGTAAAAATAATTTAAAACACTCACCGCATTAAGGGCTTCCATTTCATACGGGCTCAATTTGTAAGAAGCGTCTGAGCCAACCAACCGTGGTGTTGATCTGGAAAGAGAAAAATATAAGTTAATACAAAATTGCCAGCCTACAATAAATTATGGAATTTCTTACCAAAACTTGATATTTAAATGTTATAGTTAATTTATTTGAGCCACCACTGTTTTTTGCCATACTACCATAATATTTTCTTACATAAAATTTACACTGAGTCTTTAAAATAGGTCAAAGATTATCTCCCTCTGTACCTCAGCATCTGTTTAACCGAGATTGGCCGCCATTTCCACGAGCCTACTTATATTTCTCGTCATGCGAAACAATTATTCTGCTCTGATATATTTTCGTCCTGATATTCTTCAAAAGCGAGTGTTTGGTGTTCATACAAATTATAGATAAACTTTATACAAATCTCCGTCTATTCTTTTCATGAATTCACACAATACTTGTTCATAATCAGTATGAAAACCCTGTTAGCAAGAATCTCTCCATTAACCAAAGAAAACGTTACAAAGCTAAGAAGACAATACTTCTTCACTGCATGAGCTGCATCTCACCACATAATGACGTCAGTTTCTCAGTGCATAAACAGTTGGAGCACCGAATGAATCACTTGGAGCTATAGTGGCTTTAATTATTAACATTCATAAATGTTGGTAAGTGAATTTATGAATGTGTTGCTTTAGCTTTGGGGTAGGTTGGGTTCCAGTACAAGCGGGAGTAACAGTCCTGTCTTTATAAGTGTCGTTTTTATTAATGTACCGGTAATCAGCATGGTGTTTTGTAAAATGATCAACTTCTGCTCTCGGCATCTCCCATGTGTTTTATTAGTCATGGGATAAAATCTTCTGTTCATTTACACGGCCCTATCTATACCTACATTTCTACTTCTATTCTTTAAGGAAAAGTTCTGTTCAATGTTTGTTTGAAGAGTTGAGTTCGAGTTGATTTTAAGAGATACAAAACAGAAATATTGACCTTATCTTCTGTGTAATTAAACCGAAGTGTTACGTGGCCGGCCAATTTAGCTGTTAAAAGAAAAATCAAATTACTAGGCAAATGAACACGGTCGTAAAGGCTCTCCTAATTATGAATATGTAACCGAAGCTAAACAGGCTATCTTAAGCTGCTGATTTACGGCTAATTATAAATAGCTGTAATACCATTGAACCAGTTACTAACACCTGCCAAGCACGCGGTGTTTTTTGCAGCACAACCTAAAGACACACATTTTTTTCAAAAAGTTTCGCATCGCTGTCACAATTTGTCGAAATATTGGAGGTGTTTTTGATGGGTACCAACTCAGATTCGTATGCGAACGTACCATTATAAGTATGACAAAGTTCCACTGTTCAGTTTAGCATCCTATCGTATGTTGGTACACTTGGTACACAATTGTCGCTTATCGCTACGCGGGGCACCCCACCCTGCTCAGGTAAGACAAATACGCTCATTTCCTGCGGAGAGCGCGCCGAACGTCCGCGCCGACAAATTGTACCCACATAACCTTATTCTGAATGTTTCCCGAACTCTTTGCTACGTGTTTTTATGTGATTCTTACTAAAATATGCAAAAAATAATTTCCGTAAGATTGTTTCTGAATATAGAGTAGGCTATTTTAACCGAATTCCAAAAAAGGAGGAGGTTTATTTATTTATTTATTATTATGGCACTTCAACGAATAAGTCCTCAATTCGGTGGGTTTTTTTTTAATTAACGTTCACCGATTACTTCAAGGTTTCTGATCTGATTTCTATGATTCTTTTTAGTTCAATGCAGCATACTTACCATTTGATCCTGTAATAATTTGATTTGGTTTAGCTCAGCAGTTTTTATTTGATGAGCATTTTTGCTTATTTCAATTTCTGCGTGGACGATGACGGCGCCAAAGTCCACCAATCAAAAGTGAAAAATAAAAACTTTTAAACAAAACAGTTTACCGACTTGGAAACAAAACACTACAAAGTAAAGTAAATAACTTTAAATTCGGAAGTCGGTGTTAAAAAACAAAGGAACAAAACGAAAAACACAGAGTTTTTGGTTAGTTTTTTTTGTAAAAAGGTTTTTTTTTGCATAAAATTATAGTTAGTTTATCCCTACTTGTCGTCCAGCACAAAACCGTCTAGCTTGAAAATATCTACATACTCAGAAAAAGTCACAAATAATAGAGAATATTAAATCTAGACTAAATAGTGTCCTCACGTACTTAACAAATCAAAAAAATATCAACAAAAGGCTAAAATACTTAATAAACTAAATAAAAGTACGGATGACCACTAATGTCGCAAGTTTTTTTGTTGTGCTTACGTGCCTTACTGCTGGGCAAAACCGTCCTCCATATCATAATTACTAGGTACATAAAATTAATTTAGAGAAACGAGAAGAAAGAACGCAACTTTATCGAGTTTCAGAATACGTCCAGAGCAACCTCACACCGGTAACAGCAGAAAGTTTGCCGCCTCCTTTTATTTATGACGTTTATGCCGTAAGAAATTCAACTTTTTGCCGTTCCCACCTTCTGACAAATCGCCAAGTGATTTGCTTTTATGTCGAAGGGATTTGCCGGAAATTGCCGATGATTGCCGAACGTGAAATATTGGCGCGCATATTTTTTGTTCGTAAATTAATTTTAACAGTGTAACAAGAGAGCTGTACATTACTTTTTGTAATATTATTGGCAATTGCAAGTGACTTTTATGGTCGTTTAAGTTTAATTTGTATCTTAGGGGTTCTTTGACGGACGAAGCTTAGCAAACAAATGTAACAGAATTATTAATTATAAGCAGTTATAAGTTTATTAACAACTAGCTGACCCGCGCAACTTCGTTTGCGTCACATTTTCCATTAATGCTCCGCTCCTATTTGTCTTAGCGTAATGATATATAGCCTATAACCTTCCTCGATAAATGGTTTATTGTTATGTATAAAAGTTACGTGAAGAAATAATGAGACTAAGTGCACATAACCCTAATTTTACTTCTGGAAAACTTTAAATTCAAATATCTTTTGATAGACCGAACCGATTGCAATGAAACAAAAACTAAATGTTACTCCAAGTTACGCTCAATCCTTCTGTGTAAAAGTTATCTACATTGCTTTCGCAGATTTTACGTGATGCCCGAACAAATAAACAGACAAAAAGACAAACAGACACAAATTCTAAAAATGCTGGAAATGGGTTCTATTGGTTGTTCTTTAACACCCTAGCTATTTTTTTTTTGATTTTTTTTTCATGTACAAAAACCACTTTTCTACAGTTTTATTATATGTATAGATGACATGGATCACTGCTGTATTCGAAATACTTAGTGAAATTAAACTGGAAGAATAAATGATCAAACATTTTATTACAATTAGTTTTTTTTAATAACATACAAAAAAAAAATATAAAGCAATATCGGTCGGTTTCGAAAGAAGAATCATTTTATTCTCAGCCAATTTTATTCTAGGCATTCATGATTTCAATTCTTCTACAAAGTTGTTATTTGTTAAAACATATAAAACTTAGTATGAAAATGACACAGACACTTCAAGACCTTCGTTTAATAAACCAAAATAAAAAATCTTCCCTCGGTCAATCCTAAGCGAATATCCAACAAACTTGAAAAATGAGAATATCTTGCACCACAAACTGTTCAACAACTAAGTTTTCTGGATTTAAATAAGTATAAAAGTTTTGTTCATATAAAACTGACTAGCTTTATATGAACAATATTTCCTTCCTCGAGAACCACTTTATCCATTGGTGAAAACAGCATGAAAATCGGTGCACCAGTTTTTGAGTTTATCGCGAACAGATCGCTGAGGACCTTGTTTGTAATATGAAGTGATATGGATACTTACGAGTGCTATGAAAATGGTCCAGTATTTTCACGAGACAAAAAAATAATGGATGATGAAATAATAATGGAATGTAAAGGTTTACCCATATTTAAAAAAACATTGTAAAAAGTTTTTTATTTTTCACTTTTTATTGGTACCCCACACCTAACAACACCACTGCAAGATCGCAGAAAAGCAAAATACGTAATTTCGGTTACTTGGATGACATAAAACCATCATCCAAGTAGACGAATTCCAGCTATTTCGATTTAAAATCCAAAGTTCGTAACCGATTTTGATAAAATTTAAATGAGACCAATCTGCAAGTAGATCCTTTCAGATAAAGTAAGAATTTTTCAAATCGGTTCATAATTGTCAGAGTCACGAGGTAACAAACATAAAAAAATACAACTGAATTGAGAACCTCCTCCTTTTTGGGAAGTCGGTTACAAACTGTAAGGCTTCTAGTACTAGTCCATTCTTCAAAAAAATATTTTTTACTCCACACATATCACAACCAAATCGACACAACACAACATTAACATTTTTTTATTGACTATAATTATGACCTCCTTGAAGATAGCTCAATTAAAAAAAAGCCTCAAACAGTGTGCCAATTCTACTAATTTTTTCATTTGCATCGCGTTCGTATCTCATTTCGTCGTTTCGAGATTGACATGCGAATGCGAAAGTTGTTTAAAAATTAGTAGAGTTGGCCCCAGTTTAAATACAACTTCACCCTTCCGTTTCCTGCAGATAAAAAGAGTCTTCAAAACGAAGTCCTTTCAATAAAAAAAAAACCTAACAGTTATGTAGCAAACGAACTACATATCTGTGTTCACGATAGACTAGCAGTTCTGATACAATTGTCTGGAACTTTAAATCTATATTCCGTCTAACGCGTCGCCTGTGTCTGGATCTAAATCTAGCCAAAAGTGAAAAGTGCCTGCAGGTAGGCGCCTAACTGCATTAGGCGCGGCGAAAGAGCCGCTAGTTGAATTCTGATAGTTTTGGCGTCACACGCGCTACTTCGGGTCGTAAACTCACTGGAACTTTATAGTTCCAAATTTAATGCTAATATTATAAAGGGGAAAGTAATTCTGACGGTATGTTACTTTTTCATATCATAATAGCTGAACAGAGTTTGATGAAATTTGGAAAACGACTACTTTTTTTTTAATGTTCCGACATTCCGCTGCTCGGCTCAGCTGAGCTGATACCTATTTGTGGTACTCTTGAAAAAATTGAAAAAATGAGAAAAGAACGACGAAAAATTCCAACACTGGGGTGTCCAGAATCATGCCCTGGACCTATGGAAATCGTTTGTGCGTCGATGTCAGATACACGCGGTATAGTATGCGCACCATATTGTTTTTTTATTTGCCAAATAAAATACTTATTGGCTCTAGTAAACATGTATCCAATTTTTTTAACATTATTTATCAGCGACCTAGGTGTGATATCAATGTTTACGATGCTAATTCCGATACGATCGAATACATTTTTGCGAGAGGGTCTTATTTGTAAGAAAAAATATATTTAGCCAGTTTTTTTTTTTGTAATATTTTAGTTCTATTTTTTCTGTTAGTACCTATTACATTTTTGTATACTTTTCACTAAACTGGCGGGTTTACAATTTTTTTAACAATTCTAGTATACGTTAATACAATCTCTTTCCTTGTTGTTTAAATTTTTCTTCTTCTTATTGTGTGGACAGTAAGGTCAAACGACCCCAGACACCCAAGTGTCAGAGCTTCTAAACCGCCGCAAGGACCTCTGACATGGTTTATTTGACGACCGCCATTTGGCGACCGGGACCACCGAACTATAGGTACGTGCCTTCCAAAGCACGGAATCATCGTTTATCAGACAATCAGGTGATTCAAGCCTGCAATATCCTTGGCAAACTGGAAACAACTGTACAAAGTATAATAATACTTTTTTTTTTTTTTTAGGGATGGGAAATCATCCAATGACTCCTCCCGCTCTGGGTGTAGCGGGAGGGAGTGTCAGACTTCTACTGACTAAAACCCATCCATGTTCCTTCATTGCCCTTTGTGTTCCGGAGCCACGGTGTCTCTTGCGAATAATCCCTCGACTCCGGCAGGCGTCCCCTCTGTGTGCTGACTCTCTTTGAGGCGCGCGTGGAACACTGACGCGCCGTCGACACGGCCTGGGGTAGTAAGGTCTAACGACCCCACACACCCAAGTGTCAGAATAACTAAATCAGGGCCTCATGCATGCATGACATGGTTTGGTTTTGTTGACGGCCGCCATTCGGCCGGGACTACCAGCTTATACGTGTGTAGTTTTGATATTGACTGCATGGCACATAAAAGCTATACTGAAAACCGTTGGTAAACTTTCAAATAATACTGTAGCGTCATTTTAATTAAAAAACGAAAAAACCATCCTGAATCCATGTGGTAGTAACTTATGTTACCAGGAGTCCTCAATAATAAAGAGTTTCTAGAAACATTTTTTTTAAACTCCTCCTACAAGCCCCATCAAACTTAAGCGAGTGAACATATAGTACGAGTACCAGGACAGCATAACATTGAAGATGTCTTCTGGCCCGCGGGCTATCTACGCTCATTAACATTCTGACGATGTACGCCGAGATGAAATAATCTTCGCCAGTTAGCCACTGATGCTTACAGGAGCTTAATGGAAAATTATCGAGTAATCATTTTGGTGCCGAATTCGAGGTTTCATGAGAATAGCCTTTCTATTTAACAGGGTATGTTAAGTGATATGTCGCATGTCGCGGGTTCGATTCCCGCACGGAACAAATATTTGTACGACCTACATGTCTTTGTTCGGAGTCTGGGTGTTTTTCTATCTAATCTAAAATATTATATATTTTATGTATGTAATTACAAAAAAAAATGTATATAAGTAGTTTATCAGCCATATCGTTACCATAACACAAGCATTAGGTTGCTTAGCTTGGGACTATATGGCGTTGTGTGAAATGTCCAAGGATGTCCAAGGATATTTATTTTGTAAATAAGTAAAAAAAAAAAAAAAATATTCAGGACTCGCACAATAGACACATTAAAGTAAAATAAGTAAAACTAACTGTTATAAAACATAAGTTGACACAGTTTAGCTACGTCATGAAATAATTAATCTGTGCATGCGAGGCCAAAAGGTCCCTTTCTAAATAACTCTTTTATAGTTAAAATCTATTTTTAACCGACTTCCTAAAAAGGAGGAGGTTATCAATTCGGTTGTATGTTTTTTTTTATGTTTGTTACCTCATAAGTCCGACAATTATGAACCGATTTGAAAAAATCTTGTTTTATCTGAAAGGATATTGCAGATTGGTCCCATTGAAATTGTATGAAAATCGGCCATTCGAGGTAATTACCACATAGATTTAGTTGTTATGTCCAGCCAGTGCAAGCCTTTGTTTTGCGTCGGACTCGCCAAGAAAGGTTCCGTACCATAAACCTTATATTTCATATTTTTTTATAGCGGCAATAGAAATACACAATCTGTGAAAATGTCAACTGTCTATTGTGGTTCTTGAGGTAGGTACAGCCCGCTGACAGACAGACGGATGAACGGATTATTAATAGGGTTCCGTTGTTTACACTTTGGGTGCGGAACCCTAAAAATGTTTTAGCAATGTTACACCCAGCGACCTCTAGGTCGACCCGTACCTATATTATAATTTCAAACAATTTCTAACGTTGTAAATAAGGGCCTGTTCGTACTTGTACTTTTACCTCCTTATACATTGACCCTTGAGGTACTAGGGTCAAACTGTATTCATCGTTCGACATTTTAACATTGCAACACAACGCTGTCGTCAACGAAAACAATGAACGCTATGAACAGGCAAACCGTGATCGCGGTTACAACACTGATCCATAACCCAATGTAACTTAAGAAAATAAGGAACCCTATGGTGAAGAAGATAAGGTTTAAAGTGTAGTGCCAAATGCTTGGGAGACACGTAAAATTAGTGCAGCGAAGTATTTTCAAACGTAAATGGGCACACGTGGTGATTAGGGTGCCCATGTTGTCTAAGTGACGTGAAAGATTTTGGTAATTTGATTAAAGCAAATTTTTCAATAGTCAGTTTCATCATTTGTACGGCAATATTACTGTTTTTAAGAAAATATGTCAGATGGCCATATTTGTCTTGAGTTAAAAGCTATCAGGCGATTGAAAAATCAGCCCTTGCCGGACAAAGCAGGCAACCCCTTTTTGTTGAAAAAAAAAATCTAATACATCATTGCGTATTGGTTGAGCATACGTAAAATTATGTATCGTGTTTTACTTGTCAATAACATTATCAATAGTGTTAGTACATCATTTATCAAGATGCACTTTAATTTACAGCCAAAAACTAAAATTTTCTCTTAATTTCATAGAAAGGGAGATCCTTATTTATTTTACCAAATTGAAAACCGATACCCAGACAAACTCTAACTTTTAGTTTCATTTTAATTAAGTAAAGCAATTGCTTTCGTTTACTTTTGAATTTTCAAGGTAATGTCGATCAGTTGCTTGGGAAACTAAAGATATTAGGTTAAAATTACTAATTCCAGAACGTAGAGTTCTTTGAACAGCGAAACAAAATAATTTATCTATACTTCTATACTAATATTATAAAGCAGAAGAGTTTGTTTGTTTGTTTGTTTGGTTGAACGCGCTAATCTCAGGAACTGCTGGTCCGATTTGAAAAATTATTTCAGTGTTGGATAGCCCATTTATCGAGGAATGCTATAGGCTATATATCATCACGCTATGACCAATAGGAGCGGAGCAGTAATGAAAAATGTAACGCAGACGACGTTGCACGGGTCAGCTATAGTATCTTATAAATCTAATACTCAGACAATCACCGAACCAGTAGGCTAGATTCCATCATCCACAAATTGCAAAACTATTTAGTCCGTCAGTTAGAGTATTGAAAAATAATGGACACGTATTTTTTGTTTTTGTAAATCAATGAATATTGAAAAAGAAAAAACGCATCAAAACTCGGGAGTGGGGGCTCGTGACGTCACGAATCACTAAAAATTATTATGCGAGGGTATGACGTATTGAGAATTTTAAAAGCGTCGTAACTTCGTCAATTTTTGTTCCCCTAACAGAAGAAAAAACACGGGTCAAATATTTTTTGATAATCTAACTGACCGACTAATTCGTTTTTTTTCAGGACACAAGTCTATTATCTAATAGAAAATTAAACACAACTTTTTTTAATTTTATTTGTGTTGGGTTTAACTTAGGAAAGTCTCAGCAACTACGCACGACCATAGTCGCTAGACAATCGCAGTATTTGTTCCGTCTCGGCGAAGCGTCACGACTAACATCCGACTAATAATCGCTTGCGACACCCTCGCGTGTTTTGCTAGTATTATTTGTTTGTGCTTTGTTGAGTTATACAGACAGACGAACCATGGAAACTACACGGAACATCTCGCATGATTTCTAATGGAGAATGGAGTGCGAGTCTACGTTATTATTGTCGTCAGCTTGCCCTTAAGAACTAGAAAAAGTTTCATAATTAATCTTGGTCTTCACCCAAGCCTTGAAACAAACATTTTATCAGCGATAATTACTATAAAAAAGCTTTTTTACAAAAAAATATAACCGACTTCCAAACAAAACACTACAAAGTATATATAATAACCTTAACTTCGGAAGTCGGTGTTTTTAGTTTTCTACCTTTGTTTTTTAACACTGACTTCCGAAATAAAGGTTATTTTATTGTTTGTTGTGTTTTGTTTGGAAGTCGGTTACTTATATTTTTTTGTAAAAAGTCTCTTTTTTTCTTGGACGACGTCTTCGTCTAAGCAGAAATTGAAATAAGCAAAAATGCTCATAAGATAAAAACTACTGATCGACTTTTTTTAGGGGACCATGCAAGCACGCAAGCCAAGTACGACGCATCCAACAAAAAAATAATCACCCAAACCTCGGAGCAATCGGTGCACATACATAAAAAAATAACCGCCGAATTGAGAACCTCCTCCTTTTTTGGAAGTCGGTTAAAAAACCAAAACGTTCAGAATAAGTCACGTGACGTTTAGGTAGCACGTCAATCCCATTCATACAGTAAAATTGTTATTTTGTAAAATTTTAATTGTGCTTTGTCTAGGTCCTCTTATAATACACATACTTCAAAAACGGAGGAGGAGGATGTTCATATTTCTTAGGTAAGTTCGGGCATAAATCTGTCGTCATAATATAGACGAATTTGTTTACACCGGATTAAACTGTCTAAAGATCTGATGAAGAGTTTCGATGAAAGACGATTAAATTGATATGGACTGGCTGGACCACAAAAACCACCTATGAGTACGAGCACAAAAATTTTAAATTTTTTTATTTTTTATTTGACTGTTAAACAAGATACAACAAAAGGTCATAATAGTATCTTACTAATCACTATAAATGTAAAGGTTAGGATGGAACTCAATCACACCAAAACGGCTGAACGGATCTTGATGAAATTTGGAACAGAGATAGATTATAGTCTGGAATAGCAGATAGTCTTTTTATCCCGGAAGTTTGTTCCCTAGGAATAACGCGGGCGAAGCCGCTAGTCGAAGCTAGTCATTCAAATGTTCTTAATTCCAAACTACGTTCAAGCCACAAAAAATCATACTACCCAAAAACCAGATGACAAATTCCACCTCTTCATCACCTTTCAAGTTATTACATGCAAATTACTTTTAGTAATCCCTTAATTGACGCGCGGTCTGGCGTTTAAACAAGCCGCGCAAATTAACACCCCCGGCGACAAAAATAACAATTTGAGATGAACATCTGTCAAAACATTGGCCCTGTTTGTAGCTAAAGTCGTTTGTTATGAATTACTGCAGAATATTGAAACGAGTGTGGATGTAGCAGCTGCGACCGTTTTTGCTGGTTGTAGTCCCAGACAGACGGTTTCTTCTGAAAGTGAATTGGGAGTGATGTATTGAGAATATATAAATTAGCCTGTTAAAAGATAGACAGACATTGATTTTGGAATATATACTGAAAAAGTATTTTAATTCACACAGAAAGACGCACAATACAAATACAAAAATGGTTTGGATAACTTAGTATGTGTTTACTGATTGAATTAAAACAAGTCTACATACACTCTTTAAAGATTATTATAATAATTATATATTTATTATATTCCAAGCGAGAAGTCTGGCGATCACCTTACACTACACAACGACCAGAGTTGGACAATTTTAATTTTACTAGCAAAATAATTTGTAAGAAAATAAAATAATGGTTTGTAATTAAATTGAAACCTTTTTTGTGCGAAAAGTTTAAATAAATAAAAATATAAATGATAGTAAAAAAAATTGGTACACAAAACTGCTCCACGTTGAATATAATTTACCCCGTATCTTCTTTAAAGCTTCCGTCACCCATTGTTATAACAAGGCTCTAGCTGTTCTCCGTAAGAGCAATTACTGACTTATTCTTAATAAAATTCATCATTGCTCTTATCAAGCCAGGAACAGCCTTCATAAAATCTTCCGGCTAACATCCACTTGAGGGCCCAAAAACACCAACGTTATTTGACCAACAACCCGTCAAATTAAAACTCATAAAGAACAAGAAGAAAAGGGTACAGTGACAAATAAATTGTACACATTATTGTTTCGTAAAAATAAGAAAAAAAACGAAGCATTGTTGTAAGTCGATTTCTACTGAAGAGTTGCATGATGTTGTCCAAACTGGATTGTTCTTACAAAAAAAAAAACTATAAAATATCCCATAGATATCGCGATAATGATAGATAGATAAATCAAATTTTTGTATCGTGTACAATCAGTCTGCCTAGCCGGGGTCGGCTTCCAACCTAACCTGATGCAGCTGAATATCAGCATTGCAATGCTGGCTGCTGGGTGTCTGACAACTAGCAAGAACGCTGAGAACCTCCTCTTATTTGGGAAGTCGGTTAAAAAAAACTACCGGCTTCCAAGTCACAGTCGGTGTTTTTGTTAGTTTCATCGTATTTTGACACCGACTTCCGAAATTAAAGTTACGTTTTACTTTTGTAGTGTTATTTTTTTTTGGAAGTCTGTTGTATTTTTTTTGTAAAAAGTTATTATCGAATAAATATTTTTCTATATTATATTTCTATATTATACTATTTATATGGAGCAACTGCCTATCTATCAAATTTCCACAAGTTAAAAACTGGAAAACAATACTCCTTGACCAGACTGATCTTAACAACGATGATGAGCATAATTTATGCTCACTCCATTGTAGATTTTGTCTCTGTCATCTCTGACCTAGACAAGAGTCAAGAGCAAACCCATCTCAAGTAAAAAAATTCAAAAAAAAAAATTCAAAATTCAAAATTCAAGCATTTATTTCAATTAAACCATTTACAGGCACTTTTCAATTGTCAAGGTCGGTCGGTCCAAAAAATTGAAGCTATTTGCACGTTCCAAAGCGTAGATCTCTATGGAGAAGAACGTGCAAGAAACTCCACGGACACTCTTTTAAAAATAATATTTTTTTACAAAGATTTATTTACATCGGGTTGAAATTATACATACATGTGAGAACGATGTAAAAGACGAGCAGGATAAAAGCGTCCGGAATGAAAGAGGAACAATTCAAAGAAATAATTAAAATTAACCATGGCAGCTAAGAAATGACCAGTCCCGACTGACGGCGCCCGTTCACGAACATGACGCATGCGCCAGCACCATTCGGCTCAACCATTTTGAAGGGAGCCAAGTGATCCAACGCATACGCCACCATCAGCTAGACTTTTGAGTGAGCATGACACTCCCAACCGCCAGGGTACATTCAAGTCAAAAACATACCTAAAACTGATAATTAAAGTTAAAGGTACACAGTACTCACACATGTGCTGTTAATGGCTGAAATTATACAATGCTAAGTAAGTTGATTCTAACAATGCAAATTTTTCTTACAATCTTCAGCCGGTCCAACAATGTTTCCGAACTATTTACAGATTAGTTTGGGCTTAGTAGCTGTGGAGCAGGACCAGCATTCAGCCAAGCATTTTTATCTTCAATATAATCCCCCAACTTATAATATGCTTGCCTGCATAGTGTGCGTTTAATACAAGACTTGAATTTCGTCTCATTTAGTTCTAATATATGGGGAGGTATCTTATTATAACATTTTAAACTTCTGGCTTTTTTTATAAAAAGCCAGAAGTAACGGTTATTATTTTTAAATTTAGTCCGCTAATATCCAAATTAACAGTCTTAAGTAAGATCTCGGGTACCCGATAATTTTATATTATAGCCTGACCTCTCCAATTCCATATGTCCATAGAAGTCTTACATTCTCTCAAATATTAACACCACCTATATCTAGCCGGAAAACATCATAAATGTATCGGTTTCACATTAGCATCGGCCTTGTAAGGGTTCCAGTTTATTTTTATAGCAACCCCATTGTGGCATGGATCAGTTTCCAAAGGTCCTTTAGCCCCTCAAACCATCCCATGACAGTTCCGAGGGTTAAATACGTTTTTGGACGCGTTAACAAATCGTTCTGAAGGGTTCGGATGGATGGACGAAGTGTTCATGTCTTATGGTAAATGTTTAGTGGGTCATTTGTGAGTCAATCCCGGTTATCATCGAAGATTTGGGTCGTTTCCGTATCAAACTAGGTTATCACGCTATTACTACAAAAAGATGACTTGACATATTCATTACCTATTTGGTAATGAGTCATGTCATCTTTTTGTTTTATGTCCCTTGCTTATTTCTTTACATAACTTATACTTTCATCAGTATTTTCGACTGCATTGAGTCAACTGGTCTCCCCTTTTTAGGTCTCTGGATTCTTATTTTAGGTTATAAATTTGCAAAGCATTTCGGTTATATTATTTTATATTTCAAAGACAGGAATCTTTGAAATATAAAATAATGTAGGTTACGTCAAGGACCAGACCTGTTTCCATCGTCTTTAATTTCATCACCACTATCAATCCAACGTAATGGACCACCAGATGCGACAAATTCATATAAAAAACTGTTATGAAGGTTTTACCCTTTAAGTTCAAGACCCCCATACATAACACGACTAAATCAGCAGAAAAAATGGTAGAGAAAGTGATTTCTCGCAACAATTTCTTTGCAAGAATATGGTGATCCCATGACCCAAGCAATACGGCGCGAGACCGTTTCCCAGATATATTTTATATGTTATTACACATATTATGTCCTGTGACGTCTTACATAGACGGGTTTATCGTCTTAATATACTCCTTTATCGTGGCTAAAGTAATCGTTTTTTTTCTCCGGAAGTGTGTATTCTTATTTTATTTTTATTATGATATACGGTTTTATTGCAAATTGTCGTCGCCTATTCTCGAGTTATTGTTCGGGAAAAGCGTTAAATTCTATTAGACTTTTGGTCGTTTTTTCTTTATTACTGAGTTGTTTGGTTTTATTTTGTTGGTTAATTTTACTTCGAGCTATCGTGGATTGCATTTGTTTGGGTTTCATATATTCGTTGTTTAGAATGTTGTGTATTGTAATTTGAGTAGAATGCAGGCTGAATGAACAATTGCTATTACGAAGATTAATAGTGATATGTAAGACATTAACAATAATCTGAAGAAGCATAGATACTTTTTTCTCAAGAAGGCTTAAAATTCTTTACCGCCCACAGACAAATGTTAGATATTCTGTTTTCAACTTTGCTGCTTCGATTGATCACAGAATATTGTACCGTAGCGCCAAGTCCCTTAACAGTATGATTAATAATCCATTCTCCACATACGCCGCCATAAAATACCATCTAATATAGACATTCACACATCTTGACGTATACTCGGTCACCGTTGGGCGTTGAATTATAGGTACTCCTTTACACTGCACAATACCAACTTATCTGTACCACCATCAAACAGATTGCTGCACAATTCTGTTCTCTGTTGACCGGTGTTAAAGTCTTGGTGCATTTTTGCTAAGAGTTGTTATAATTTGGGATCACTCCAGCAGTTCTGCGGTTGAAACGTCTTTGAATAATTTATTGGTTAGATTTAATACTGGCTATTGTATTGCATTCGGTAGTACTTGGCGTGTTTCCATTGACTTAATGGTTATTGGCGATTTTAATGGCTGGTACCTTGTATGAATTGTGACTTTGTCTAGACCAACATTTTAGAGGACTGTACGATTCAGTGCTTTGTTTGAATCTGACCAATTAGGTATACAAGTCACTGTGCTGTTTAAATTACATTCAGAATCGATATCAATTAGTTTAGCTGTTGATTCAAATGAAATTCTCTATTTGTTAATCATAGTGGACTTAAAGATTAAGGTTTAACTCGGAACAGCATAGTAATAGATAATTTCCGACGTTCTTTTAAATTCACCGAGGTAAGTGAAACAAAACAAGCGAGCTCTTAATTGTTAAATTGTATCACAAGGAAATGTAGCCATTGATGAAAACAGTGTTGTAGCATTAATTCAAATTTAATTTTACTAAGCTACTCTGTTTCTCAGGCATGATAGGTAATAATCATACATTAAGCTGTAATAAATTTTTATGATTATTTTTTCCATTAAAGTGAATTTTGTCTAAAGACAGTACAACGCGCACCTTCACAGCTCCGATGCTATCTGATCAGCAGATAGAGCGCGTATGATGGAGCGCGTCATAGCCACCATGAGCTCACAATCACGATGAGCTCTTATCGCGACTGGTAATGGAGGGCAGTTAGCTGTGAGTGTTTAGGTATCTACAAACTCACAGCAGGTAAAATTACTTCACTTACTTACTGGGGATTCTATTATAATCTACTTTATAAGTACTTAGAGGTCTTGTTCTAAGTACCTGCAAAGCTACACACACATACACACCAACACACCAACACCTACACACCTACACCTACACAGAAGCTGCTAACTCTAGCTACTAGCTTCTGTGGCAGTGGCTACAAAAACGTTTAGAAAACCCTTTGTTTTCCGTGCCATCGTTATGGCATCCTTGACAAAAGTGAAACTTGGATTTGCGTTCATGGTGATTACAGCTCGTACAATGCGTTTCAAATAAGAATAGAAACGTCAACGACCTCTATCTGTCAAAAGTTTCTTGAAAAGTTGAAAAGTACGGTTTGCTAAAACTTAGTTGCATATCAATAACGGTTCATAATACCTTGTTTAAATAAGTCTTAAATCAAATTTAAATAAAAACGTTCAATAGTAGTAAATTAGCTACTTAAATACATTATTTAAACTCATTATTAGTTATTTTAAACCATACCATAACACTTATTTCACTCAATATTAGCCTACCTAATTGGTTTGAATTGACAGCTAGGACGACCCAATATGGCGCTAAGTCTCTATGAGTCCTCTGGTCTGTAGTGGGAGACCAACAAGCTGGTGCTAACAACGTCTAACTTTTAGATCTATTAATTGATGATAAAATCTGTGCTTTATTATCATCCACAGACCCATTTTGATCAGTATTGGGTCCTACTCTCCATTGTCATCTTTCTCTATCACTCAAAGGTTTGCTGGGAGAAAACTCATTTCTGAGTTAAGCTGGCCTATGTACATGAACTTTCCATCACTGTATATTATACTAGCTGACCCGCGCAACTTCGTCTGAGTCACATTTTCCATTACTGCTCCGCTCCTATTTGTCTTAGCGTGATGATATATAGCCTATAACCTTCCTCGATAAATGGGCTATCTAACACTGAAATAATTTTTCAAATCGGACCAGTAGTTTTTGAAATTACCCCCATATACAAACTTACAAGCAAATGTTACCTCTTTATAATATTAGTATAGATAAGCTGTTTTGTTGAACAATAAATAATTAAAAAATTCAGAAGCATAATTATCTTTTCTTGAGTCAGTGCCCCACATGCCTGACTTAATTTTAGTGTGTTTTAAAAGTCGAAATAGTCAAAAAAATTGAGTCAACAACCGCTAACGTTTGATGCCTAGGCGCCTAGCTTAGTTTCGGATGACTAATATAATAATTAATTTCCATCGGTTGTTAAAATTAATAATTATTTCCGACTAAGGATATACTCACATAGAGTAGATACATGGCAAGGCGTAATGATGATAGGAGAAGCCTAATAAACAAACTTTATTGTAACAATTCTCTTGTAGGTAAGCCAGAGAAATTGTTTCCATAAGCATTTGGTTGCTGCAAGTAAATAACGAACTAGCTTATTTGCATTTTGCACCACATAAAGTGCATTATTCACTGCAGCTAAGCATTCTGTAACGAATGAGTTTGTGACTGTACTTGGCAGCTAGTTTATATCATGGTTTAAACTAAGGTTTAGAGAATAGAAATGTTTTTTTTTTTTCTATTGTTTTATTAACTAGTATTCCGCACTGTGCAATGTCATTTAACTTGTTCGGAATAGCGTGAACTGTGCTAAGCTCGTAATTAGTTCTTTATCTATTTACACTAATATTATAAAGAGGACAGATTTGCTTGTTTGAATTGACTAGGCTCCGAAAATACTGGACCGATTTAAAAAAATATTTCAGTGTTAGATAGCCCATTTATCGAGGAAGGTTATAGGCTATATATCATCACGCTAAGACAAATAGGAGCGGAGCAATAATGGAAAATGTGACGAAGACGAAGTTGTGCGGGTCAGCTAGTTCATAATATTTTAGGTGTTTATAATTAGTGGGTAATATAAAAACCATTAATCAAGCATGGGCATATTTTAAAATCCACGTACTTAATTGATCTAAACTAGTTGTAAACTAGATAGCCAGCAAAAAAATCATAGTTCCTTAAATTACATAAATAAAACATCGGGGGGGAAAAAATTGTAGGTACTCAGAATAAAAATTAATTAACTAGGCTTTATTATTTTTATGAACAAAAATGAAGGTTACCCTGGTTTCGGGTTCGGTTTTAGTTATCTATTAATGTTCATAAGTGCTATTTCATTCATTATAGTTTTATTAAGTTTTGAAATCAAATTCCCGGCCAATGGTGAACTAAGCCATAATTATAATGCTTCATCCTACTGAGTGCTGCTATCTGTGAAGCAGTACTTGAACTATCTACTTAATACTTGGGTAATAACTTCCTAAAAATGCCGCTAGGTGGCAGTATCAAGCGGGATTTCGCCAGTTTGGTTAAAACGCCATCTATTAGAGTTTACCTGAACTGCTGAATGCTGATTGTTCTGGTTATTCGGTAGATGGCGTCACAGTACTCAAACCATTTTTATTAAGTTTTGGCTGTTTCAATGCATACAGTACAAAAAATGGGATTTCGAGAGCAGCTGTGGGAATAACAATCTAACTATAGTAAATCTATTAATATTGAGCAGGAATTGTACCTTCCTATAAAAGAAAAAAGATGAAACAATCAACGAACTTAGTAAAGTTAGTGTACCTATGTAGTATTAAAATGAAAAAATAAAAATATAGGTATCATAATTATATTTATAGCTCCGTTTGAAAACTTATTAGAAACTGTATTATTATTGTAAAACTGGTTGCGATTTTTTTTTTCAAGGAGAGATGGCTCAAATTGCCTTTCCAACAGTTTTTTTTTATTTTTATAACACTAGTACCTATCTTTTAAATATTTAACTATCTATTTGAATTGTACAAAAGCTATTCAACATTCATTATTGTTTGAATTGTGAATACCTACCTAGCTTTCTTAAAATTTTATCTACAGACAACTGCATACCCCGTCTCAGAGTTCAAATCCCACTTCCTAACCCCAAACTCTTAAACGCTGCAATTTATACGTTGTCTTATATCTTCACCCCAACGCGTCGGTACTTATCTTTGGGTTTTTATAGCCTCAGTAATCGGCTCGGTTTACTATGTGCACGCACGCGATATAAGAGATGTTTGAGTGTGTGCGTGATTGCACCCCACGATGCATCGCATAGTAGCCTTTATGACGCCACAGGTAGGTAGGGTTGGTTGAGGAGAGAAAGTGATTTTTGGCTTATTGGCTGTTAGAAGGATGTAAGCTATGGCAAAACAATCAATCTGTTACTTTTAATTAATTAGTTCTACAAAACTTTGGTGTTAAAATAAACAGCCTGGAACGTTCTTCCAGAAAACATTTTATAATATCTCAAAATTGTTCTGTAAATCCAGGACCAACGTCAAGTAGTAACAGCTGTAACTCCTCTTCCAAAGATTTGAAAAACAAAACTGAGCCACAAAATAAAAACTTGAGTCTTCCAAAGCAACACTGTTAATTTTACACCAAAAGTGCATTTCTCGTACTTGAAGCATTCGATGTCGCATCGCCGCTATTGCAAATTGTCAAAACACCTTTATTCTTGTTTATGTATATTTGCATGTGGCAAACTAAACCGATGTCGACTATTCTGCCAATTTCTAAAGAAAAGAAAAAATCACCTCTTATTCATCATCATTTGGAGAAGTTTTCTACATTGATTATTGCTGAGATAATATTATTTACCTGAATTTGAACACTTTTCAAGTAAAAGGTAAGGAAATTGGCTTTCCGATAAAACAATCGATCCCACAAACATAGCTTCCACAGAGTATTCTATTCTATTCTATTCTATTCTATTCTATTCTATTCTATTCTATTCTATTCTATTCTATTCTTCCACCACGCAATCAAAGAGATACAAAATCTTATTTTCCGAAACATCTCTTCACCACAACCCTATGCAGATGCACTTGTACGTAAAACCGAGTTGAGACACGTCCGCAGGCAATTAGGAATACATTTGCACCCTCGGTGTCGCCTCCCATTCTCTATATGCATTTCATTGTACTCAATAATCGCTGTGACCGCGGTGCAGTGTTACTAAATACTTTTTTTTACTTTTTCCGTGACGTTGGGTTTGCTCTAGATTCAAGAGTATTTTCGTTCTCATTGTTTTGTAGCCTTTGTTGTGGTGTTCTAGTGTCGCAAATGTATTTTTTGTTCTTCTGACTTTTTTAGCGATATCATTTCGTGTATCGTTGTCCTTTGAATGTTGTTTAATTAGTTCTGCTAGGTTTTGTTATATTTTTGTAACTTGTGCCTTTAGATTTGATTTTAGTTTATGTAAAAATGACATTATCAACACAAAACTAATCTCAGTTAATTTCTGTAAACTGAGATTTGCTTTGTTCTTCAAGTTGATCCTTGAATCGCAAAGTCAATGAGCATTAGGAAATCTCTCTACTGAATCGTTACCAACAAACTTCAACTACTCCATATTCCTCACACCACAACATCATAAGACTAATAACTCGATCCATAAAAGGAACAAACACACACCCATTGAATCAATGAACCATGCATGATTCACAGTAACAATTGTTCGCAGTTTGCGTCCGGCATACACTTTGATCTCCCTCACTCGAATCCTACAAGATATCGAGAGGAAACAGGTGCCGAAAGTTATGATCGCTTTTATTAGACCCACTTTGATTTTAGCAGGATTCAGCGATTGCAATAAAAATAATAAAGTTTGAGGTACTTTTAAGAACTGGGTGCTTTATGTAGATTTTTTTGATTGACGGGATGTTTGCCGGTCTTAATACTTTATCGAGAAAGAAACTACTTTTAAAGTACGTGCATAAGGTATCTTTAACATTCAACAGACCGACAGTAAAATTCTGGAGCATGGATATTTTGATAGGAACTTAACTGTAGGTATTTCATACCATCAACAACAATGATTGACTTAATGGATACTCGAATAATGAGCGATTCTACTACATCCGATGGATATTTTATAAAATTAGAGACAGGTATTTCTAGACAGAGATATATAAAGTTAAGTTTACACCTGAAACGGACGTTCAATAAAGCAGTTACAAGGGATTACTCATCACAAAATAATATTCAGAAATATCTTCAGCAAACATATTTACATCATCTTCTACACAGCTTGTAAAAGTTAAAAATAATATCAAGATAGCGAACCGATGAAACACTAATAGTTAGTCTCAAACATAAATATAAATAGCACTAAAAGTTTGAATGAATCCGTATAAATGGAAGACGGAGAAATAAAACGACTTTCTTTAAATGTTAAGCTGCAAACGTCAGTGGAATTGCTTTAATTAGCGCTTTCTGCTAGTTAATTAGGTTAAATCTAAACGATGCGAAGCATTCATTGCAGGCTTCTGAATACAGCAACTGAGTCAGTAGCTGACAGTGGCGGATCTAGAATTGTCGTTTGGAGAGGGGGTCAACTACTCTGAGCGCAGGTTTTAGCAAAGTAAATACAAAAAACAGCTCATAGCATATTTTTGCTTAACGCATAGGAAGCCTACTTGGATAATTTTTTATAAATTCCTAAATGGCTTTGTTAGGTTGTAGACTACCAAAGATAAATCGGTATTTTTGGATTGGGGGTAGTAGCTCAGTTGAACTAAGATACTCTCGAATCGCGAGAAGCTTAGTAAATAGTTTTAAGCAAGACTTGCAGTGGAAATAGATTAAGCAAGCAATCTTGCTTTATCTTATCGTGGTTTAAGTGGTTAAATGATTTAGCCGTTAAGTTGTATTTACTGAGGCCATCTTATCTTTTCGGATTTGTTTGTGGTCGAGTTTTACAAGAATGTTAAATAACGGGAAGTAATTAAGTATTACGAAATTGCTATGGACATTTACAGAAATGAGATCATAGATTTAAAAAGAGCAATTTCTATACTTAAAAACTACTGATAACAATAGAATTACGTTAAACATTATCACTCTCTCGTTGGCACAGTTTTACTCAACTAAACACCTATCTGTACTTTTAAATGAAATTAAGAGAATATTTATGTGTAGTGCCAAACTTCCCCTTCCTCCCCGATATTTAAATGCGTGGTTGTGAAATTAATGGTTTTTCATAACCAATTTACCCGCGAAGCCATTAATGGAACCACAAAAGTTACACATTACAAATGTTAAGCAAAATAATTTTCCAGAAGAAGAAAAAACGAAAACCAACACACGAAACCAACATAACAAACTAAAAAATAAAACTACAACGTGCAAACCCGACGCAGACTAATTTCATTATAACAAGAGCACAATTGCACGTGTCCTGCGCACGCGCCGTTACCGGAACCACATGGCGAGATCAAACGGAACACCGGACGCGACGCCATATTGTCCTCGTAATGTGCAGCGGTAGTTCACAAGTATCGTTATTTTGCACTAACATGTGGGGATTTAGATGTTAGCTAGATTTTTCCCGCGACTTCGTTTGTGCTTATCCTGTTTTTACTTTTCCTGTAGGTATTTCGAGAAATCTTCTCCACATTCTCTGAGGAACCTATAATACTTAAGGCGAGGTTGCAGTACTGTGTGTTTTGACGAACAACAGCGACTGTCCGGCGAGCGAAATAATGCCTAAATTTTGATTGTTTTTTCTTCTTGGCGAAAACTGATAAAGAAATTATACAATATGGTTTCAACATTTACTTCAAAATAAAAAGCTCTATCTATTGATATAACTTTTATATATATACGTGATGAAATCTCTTAGCAGTACACGTTTAAAACTGTAATTTAGTGTCATGTTTGATAAAAAAAAACTTATCGAGCCAATCATTCTAAATCGCGTTTCTATCATTACGATTTACTTGAGGGTATGTTCAATTTTTATGTAATGATTTTTATTTATTAAAAAACTCATAATTAATTAGATTTTCAGACGTTCAAAAATCTTAAAAAGTACTGCAACCCCGCCTTAATAGGATGCCAAATTTTAGCTTTCTACGGCCAACCTGTGCGTTGTCTGTCAGTCACTCACTCAGTAATGAAAGAATTTTAATCATCTTTTATATAAATATAAAATTAATTGCTGTTCGTTAGTCTCGCTAAAACTTGAGAACGGCTGGGCCGATTTCGGTAATCCTTTTTTTGTTTATTTCGCCTGAATACAGGGAAGGTTTAAAAGCAAAAAAAAATAGGTAGTTGACGGGAGCGAAGCCGCGGGGGACAGCTAGTTTATATATAAAAATGAATTGCTGTTCGTTAGTCTCGCTAAAACTTGAGAACGGCTGGGCCGATTTTGGTAATCCTTTTTTTGTTTAGTTCGCCTGGGAAGTTTTCAAAGCAAAAAAAAATGACAGCTAGTTAAAGATAATATTTAGTAGCTCAGATATTATGTTTTTGTTCAAAAAAACAGCGGAGGGTCTCTAATTAATTTCATTGCAGGACCCAAGACAGTTGAGTTATTTCTCCAGGACTCGTTGTTTTCTGATCGCCACTGTTGATTCTGACTTACTAGAGTAATAGAAGTTAGGATTAGTATGGTGGGCATGTCCCAAGATCAGATACTAATCTGCTATAGCATAAAAATGCTTTGCGGAATATGTACGAAAGAGTCACCGCAGCCCTGGAACGCAAAACACTGATGGGTTCAGTAAGACGGTCCCCTCCACTCCCCCCAGAGTGGAAAGAGTCATTTGATTATTTCCCATACAAAATAAAAAGCACACAAATGCTCGGACAAACTAATCGGACAACTTTACTTATACAGGGTTATTTGTAAAACACCGGCAACCTCTTAGGACTATGTTGCTAACATCATAACCAACAACTTTTGTTCTATGACTTTTGAAAGAAGCATAAAGAAGCTTTGCATAGACCTTGTAACATTTAGATCGTTCAATTTTAATATTTTTTATTTTTGTATGAAATCTCGATGAACTAACTTAACTTAACTTTGGGGGCCGAGTCACCCGCGTCCGTAGGAGCATACCCTTCAGCGAATCCCTACACGTGGTCCCCAGGTGGTGCTAAACAGGTGACACTAACCGCCTCCTTTCACTTACTGTGCTGACATTGCTATTGGTCGTGCATCTGTGACCAATATTCGTAGATGTGATTGGTGGAGTGACTACCTTGCTGAACAACGTAAGAGCTATCGCAGAGCGCGTAGACAGCTTAATAAGCTTAAAAAACGTAATGTTACCGGAGACGTTTTTAATCTTGCCATAAGTACTTTTAGAGTTGCCAAGTCGCGTTACAGAGCATCGGTTGAAAAATCTAAGGGTAATTTACTCCGGAAAATTGTTGATAAACTTGATAAGGAGGGTCCGTGGTCTCCTTTGTATCACGAGTTTAAGGCTAATAGATCGGTCGACCTTGCATACGTTCAGAACATTAAAGTAAATAATACACATACCACCGGCATTGAAGAAACAACTGATGTTCTGCTTGATTCTCTTATACCAGATGATTCATCAGTAAATGAAAATGAATACCATCAGCAGATCAGGGCGTGGGCCGCGGTACCACCTGAATCACCAGAGTCAGACCTTCCGTCCACTGACGAATTCATAAACGTTGTCAAGAGACTACCTCTCAACAAATCATCCGGTGAAGATAAAATATCTAATAGAATGATTATAGAAGCGTGTAAAACGTCGAGCGATGCGATTTTATCAGTATATAGCCGATGCATTGCGGAAGGTATTTTTCCTCGAATATGGCGACAAGGCTTTATACGCATTATTCCAAAGAGTGGCGACAAGCCCTCGGACGACCCTAAGTCATACCGGCCCATAACACTACTCCCATCTTTGGGAAAACTTTTAGAGCGACTGATTGTTCCGCGCTTGTTACCGAACGGACCTAAATTTCATAAAAATCAATACGGTTTTACTATTGGAAAATCCACTGTAGATGCGGCTCTATCTGTCCGTAAAATTGTCAACTCATCGGAACATAAATACGTGGTTGGAATCTTTCTCGACATTTCTGGCGCTTTTGATAACGCATGGTGGCCGATGTTACTACTTAAAATGAAAACCCGTGGTTGCTACAAAAACATCTATAATCTGATTTGTTCGTACTTTCTAAATGGCTCCGCGAAACTCAAACTTGGACATCATTCCATTACTAAGTCTCTAACCATGGGATGTCCTCAGGGCTCAGTTATCGGTCCATATATATGGAATTTTGGCTACGATGATTTCCTCGCGCTTCCGCTCCCGTACGGCTGTTCATTAACCGGTTACGCGGACGATGGCTTGCTGCTCATTCAGGCAAGTACTCGGGCTGGACTCGAGAACTTGGCTGACACATGCCTACGTTTAATATCTCAGTGGGGCGATCGAAACCGTCTGACCTTTGCACCGCATAAAACCTATCAACTTCTTTTAAAAGGAAACCTTAAATCCTGGCCTAGTATAAAATTTAATAACGTACCCGTTAAAAGGAAAGAATCCGTGTGCTACCTCGGTATGCTACTAGAAAGAAACTTTTCATTTATTGATCATATAAAAACAGTAGGAGAAAAAGCAAAAAAGAACTTCTACGCCTTGACGAGAATATCAAAGGCTACTTGGGGTCTATCATTTCAAACCCTAAAAACTATATATGGGGCTACTTACTTGGGTTGTATGTGCTACGGGGCACCTGTCTGGGCCGATAGGGCCACCATAGGGGCGGTACGACGTAAATTACTTCAAAACCAGCGTTTGGCTTTGATATTCTTATGCAAGGCGTATAGGACGGTTAGTACTGAAGCCTTACCGGTGCTGGCGGGTGTTCTCCCAGTCGATCTTGAGGTGCAGCGGCGTGCTGCAATGTACTTCTACGCTAGAAAGATCACGGACCCAGAGTTTTTACCGCAACGCGACCGTGCTAAGATCTCTAGATTATTAAAACCCCAGACTGACGTCTGGGAGGCACTTTTATGCGAATGGCAATGTAGGTGGGAAGATTCCATCAAGGGCCGACACCTCCACCAGTTTTTTCCATCCGTTCGTGAGCGGCTGGAGAAGACATGGCTGGAGGTGGATCACTGTGTTGCCCAATTTCTCACAGGTCATGGCAACTTTAAGAGTAAATTATTTTCCTTTAGGCTTGTGGCCTCACCTTTATGTCAATGCTCTACAGCTGACCTTGAATACGAACAATCCGCACATCACATCTTGTGGGAGTGTATTCTTTGGCAGACTGAACGTAATGTTATGTTAGATAGTATTCAGGTCAAATCTGGAGTAGTTTACTATACGGACCTTGTAGAAACCAGAACAAATTTCCGTGCGTTCAGGCGATTTTGCCATACCTATTACTGGAATCAAAAGTAGCTCACAATTTAGGACCCATTAGTTTAAATGTTAATATATAATCCGTGGTGCTTGGCAACTGGGCCTAACCCAGTTGTATATGTCCCTTGGTGCCTATTGGCCTAGCTCTAATCTGTCTCCTGCTTGATATGGAGGGAAGTGGAAATTATATTTATTTTTCCTACTCCTCCGCTGTACTCTTCTGATTAATTTCGTTGCGGGATCCAAGACAGTTGAATCGTTTCTCCGGGACTCGTCGGGTTTCATTAACTCGGCGTTTTTCTGGTGGTCGCCACTGTTGATTCTGGCTTTCAGGAGTTGCAGTGGTTGGGAATGTGTGGCGGGCTTGTCCCAATTTAACCGCCTCCGTGTTCTAGTGGTTATACCACCTGATTCAGACCCAGAGGTCCCGGGTTCGATTCCCAGCGGGGGCAAATTTTTTGCTCGGTTTGGTTGGTGGTAGGACTTGTTCAAAGTCCGCCTGGCAAGCTACCACCATCATGTCTAAGTCTGTCGCCATAACAACAATGTTAAAATTGCATAGCATTGCTGTGTTCAGCAATGCTATGCAATTTTGCAGCAGTTAGAGGTATGATAGCCAGTTCCTCTGTGTGAGAGGATTCCGGGTGAATCTCGCTTCCATCTTCGGCCTAATCATCACTTTCCATCAGGTGAGATTTGGGCCAAGAGTTTCCCCGATTTGTATATAAAAAAAAAAAAACTAAAACATGATGAATTTTCAAAAGTCATAGAACAAAAGTTGTTGGTTATTATGTTAGTCACATAGTCCTGAGAGGTTGCCGGTGTTTTACAAATGACCCTGTATACGTATGTCACCGGAAAGTCGCAGTCTCCGTAAGATTGCAATAAATCTTGATTAGAATATAATTTAAAGACAAATTTTGGAAAAATCGGTTTGTACATAATATTTTCCATCCAAATTTAATAGTCTCCAATACATCTGAAGCTTGAAGTTGTTTTAAAATCTTACGACATTTGCCATGTTCCGGTGACATATACAGAAAACGGTTACAAATGTATGCCAAATATTCATAGCTAGTAGGTATGTTTATTATCAAGATAACTTACTTACTCAAAGTCATACATTCTTAATACAGAACTCGTATCTATGTAAATAATTATTATGTGAGTGTTTACTCTGAATTTTCCCTCATACTTCCTCAAATAATAAACAAAATTTTCTTGTTTTGTATGTTTAGGGTTTCTGCAAGTCTCGTGGCTTCCACAAGCAACGGGCAACGTGAGTTAACGTGACTGAGTGGTACCTAGTATTTTTATTTATGTATTTTTCACAACTTTATGTCCTCGTAAAATCTACACTATTATAAAGAGGAAAGATTTGTTCGTTTATTTGTTTGAATTGAATTTGCTCCGACACTACTGGACCGATTTGAAAAATTATTTCAGTGTTAGATAGCTCATTTATCGAGGAAGGTTATAGGCATCTATCATCATGCTAAAACAAATAGGAGCGGAGCAATATTGGAAAATGTGACGCAGGCGAAGTTGCGCGGGTCAGCTAGTACTGTATAAAGGCGGAATTAATGCTTTGTGTTTTGTTGTGGCTAAACAATTGATAAAGTTACATAGTAAATATTTACTAACTAACTGAAAAGTTTTGAGTTTAAAATGTTAGTATTTATTGTATAGGTTGTCAGATTTCTTGACAAATGTGTGTTATATTTTTAGTAATTTTTCTCCCGACAAGAAATCACCTAGGTTTCAAAGGCGAAAAATTTATCTTTTGAAATCAATATAGTTAACCCACAATTATTCTTTATAAAAAGTTAATTAATATTTTATATAATAATAAAATATTTTATACATAATTATCAAGTAGGTACCTCCGCTGAATTTAAGATAAATCTCTGCTAGTAACAGCTACCATATAACATTAAGATTAGACATGAGTTTTTTCTCTTTTCACTACCCACACAATTTGTTTTGTATAAACAGACGTCGCTTTACAAAAGTAAAGATGAAAAAAATACCATGTCATTTTAAAGTACTTCTGGTAATATAACGGCTATTTCGATCGCTTTCACAACGTCAGGATGGCCGAGCGGTCTAAGGCGCTGCGTTCAGGTCGCAGTCCACTTCTGTGGGCGTGGGTTCGAATCCCACTTCTGACAAATATCTTTTTGTGATTATAAATTGTCACTATTATCATTTTGTTAGTTATTGAGGTACGTTTACTCAAAATTGTGCGTTATTCTGACATATCTTATCGATAAAGAGCATTTTGTTCTTTGTATTTCGTTATCTGTCTTGAATGGATTCTTTTTATTCGTCTTTCAATGGTGCATTAATGCAGCATCGATACTAAAATAACGTTATCTCATATTATATTACGTTTATTGACCACTGAATTTATGGTTCAACAAACCTTTTGTATTTATGATAGTGATAAATGCTTTATAAAAAAAAAACTTGTATGGAAAATCGTTAGAATATTTTTTTAAAAGCCATTGTCCATTGTTCCCATGAGTGAGTAATTTGAATATTGTGATTAATTTTCAGTTTTGCATATTCATTCTATGTTAATGAATAGGATAGAATAGAATACTCTTTATTATGTACACCATATAAGTAACAGAAAAAATAGATTCATAATGATGCTTTTAATGAAAAATATCTTCATAACTCGGCGTCAACTACTGAATTAGGTTGTGCAAGATTTTTTGTTCGAGAAGGCCGAGATTGATAGAAATTCAGTCATGAACTCCGTAGGTTATGTCTAACGTAACAACACTAACAACGAATCAACAGTTGTCAAACCAAGTTATATTTTTTTTAGATTTGGGATACTAGTCTCTTTGTCCGTCAATAATTGAAAGTAATTGATTTATTTTTTCACTACAATATTTTTACCTCCCTGTAAGGCACATTTCCACTTAGAAATAAACAGTGTTGTTAAATCATTTATTCCGTTTGATTAAAATAATAAACTAAAACTGATTTTATTACAATAATGCAGTACTTGCAGTCACTTTGCCGAATAAATATAAAATGGTAACACTAAAAGTCAATGAACAAAATCAAAATACCTTTCATAAAAATATCTTTTTTATCCGGCCTTAGCTAGTTAATGTTATAATTTAAAACGTAGAAAAATAATGGAACTGCCTTCGTATATAAATCACTTTTAGACGCTTAAATCAAATTCAGCTAAGATCTCACCATTGTTCTTTAAAAATATATAATAACGCAAAAAAAGCAAAAAGATTTAATATAGATCATACCAAGTGGCGTTTTATAGTTTCTGATTACCCCCATTGAAAAAGGTATGAGTTTATGTATGTATGGATATCTTGACTCTATGTAAATACTTACCGAGTACCATTCTCTTGTTTTATTTTTTATGTCAATTTCAGGTAACGATTTACCGTGTTCGCGAAACGGCAAATCTATATGTAAATATTTTTTTATTGAGTACTAGCTGTCCCCCGCGACTTCGCTCCCGTCAATGCAGTTGCTTTTTTTATTTTTTAAGAACCTTCTCCTTACACTAACACACATTTAAAAAAGAATTAGTGAAATCGGTCCAGCCGAACTCATGCGTGACGCGATTACCAAGAAATAGGAATTCATTTTTATAAATAAAGAGAAGATAGATAGATTCATAAACCTTTGAAATATGTTTTAATATAATGTCCTACCTGTACGTACCTATTGAAAACTGCCTCAAAATAATATTTGAAACGCTTTAATATAACGCACCCTCAGTAATATAAGGAATCAATTCAAAAGTTTTGTAAACTGTGATGTGATTATAAATGGTAAAGGCACTAAATTAAATTTGCTACCGGTTAACGCTGACATAGTGTTTTTATCAAAAAACAAATGTGACAATTTTCACATTTATAACTAAACTAGATAACCCACACAACTTCGTCTGCGTCACATTTCCCAGTAACGCTCCGCTCCTTTTTGTCTTACCTTGATGATATAATATAGCATATAGCCTTCCTCGATAAATGGGCTATCTAACACTGAAATAATTTTTCAGCTTTATTATAGACTAGCTGACCCGCGCAACTTCGTCTGCGTCACATTTTCCATTAATGCTCCGCTCCTATTTGTCTTAGTTTGATAATATATAGCCTACTAGCTGACCCGTGCAACGTCGTCTGCGTAACATTTTTCATTACTGCTCCGCTCATATTGGTTTTAGCGTGATGATATATAGCCTATAGCCTTCCTCGATAAATGGGCTATCTAACACTGAAATAATTTATCAAATTAGTAGTTCCTGAGATTAGCGCGTTCAAGCAAACAAACAAACTCTTCAGCTTTATAATATTAGTAAGTATGGAAGAGAAGTTTGAAAAAAAAATGCTGTAATGTAGGAATCCAGAATCTTGAATCGCGATTTGCCAAAAAATTTACTTTTTTTGTATTGTAACCTTATTACTTAAGATTACTAAGGGTGCGATAAAAAAATAAAACTTAAATAATAGGCCATAAGTTATTCAGTATTGAACCGATTCATAGCGGTTGGCATATAAATAGGCCGCATTGTCCGGAGAATGTCAAGTAATGACCGCTTCAATGGTTAATGCAAGGTGAAGTGGGAGCTATAATAAATTGTTACTGGATGTGGCCCTAATTATTATAATTATAAAGTGTAAATAATAACAGCCGCGCAGATCGATCTTTAAGGTTAAGCAACGCTTTTAAGGGTTGGTTGATGACCATCTTAACATATCGAGTTTCCTCCATGCCTAGGAAAGCACGTTAAACCCTTGGTCGCGGCTGTCATTTTTAGATTTTTGGCAGTCGTTACGGATTGTCAAAAGCCAGTAAATCTGACTCCAGTCTTACCAAGAAATACCGTGTTACCCAGTTAATAGGTTGTTGAGGTCTGGTAGGCAACTGCTCCACGTAATATACTGGTATTCAGCTGAATGCGGTTTGACTGGAAGCCGACTCCAGTATAGTTGGGAAAAGCTAGGCAGATAATGATAAAGTTTTCTATTTTCCAAAAAATAAAAAAGCCTTATTTATTTATTTATTTATTTGGATCTCCAACAAAAGATACACACATCTAACATAAAACACAGTGATACAGTGGTTCACTCAAATGTGCTCCTTCAGTTATAGGAGACCACAGCATGCGCATATAACTAGGTTTACATACCTACAAAATAAAAATAAGATATGCACAAAATTAAATTAAAATTAGAATTAGAAAAAAAAAAAAGATTAAATTACATTCAATTAAATTAGATTAAGTTATTCCAATACATTAAAAATATTCAAGTATATTAAAGTAAATTAAATTGGTCCAATAAATAAAAAATAAAAAATTAAAATTTTGCTTTTTCATTAGATTACAAATTACAATTACACTGTTAAAATGTCAATTTTAAAATACAAATACAGATTCAAACTGAGAAGGTTATTAAGTTACAAGCAAATTACAAGAATAATAAATAAAAAAACAAAAAAAGGTAAAAAGTACATTATTCATTATATTACAGCGGTTATATTACTCTTATACTTTGAAATTGAGAGGGTTATGTCCAAGTTTAGACGTTTGGACAGTTCGTTGTATTGCCTACAGAGTCTTGGGAGAGTGGCGAAATGTCCTAGATTAGTTTTAGATCCTGGGACATAAAATAAATTGTAGTTGTTCTTCCGCGGCAGACGAGATGGCGCGTTTATGTTAAGTTTTTCTAGAAGCTCGCTGCAGTCTATGTCTCCACTGAAAATTTTATGGAGAAGTACCAGGTCTGCCGTTTTTCGTCTGTCAGCGAGAGGGACCATGTTGTAGTGTTTTAATCTATCCTTGTAGCTGGAAATTGTTTTAGCTAATCGATCCTTGTAACACAGATGGTATAGAAAACGCCTTTGAACACTTTCCAGGTGTTTGCTGTATATGTCGTAGTGAGGATTCCAAACTGGGCTGCTATATTCAAGTATCGGACGTACTAGTGAGTTAAACAATTTTATTCTTGTGGAGGCTTTTTTAAAATCCTTGCTGTTTTGATTGATTCTAAAACCCTTCAATGACACTTGAAGGATGTGTTTGTCAAATTTTAATTGTTTGTCTAATATAACTCCTAGATCACGTATTTGGTCTACATGTTCCAATTTTTGCCGACCTAACGTGTAAAGGTTAGGTTTGATTATTTTGTTACGGCTAAATTGCATGGAGTAACACTTTGACACGTTAAGAAGCATATTATTATTTGTACACCAGTCAGTCAGTCTATTTAGATCCTCCTGTAATAAGGCAGAGTCAAATTTAGTTTCTATTGGTTTCATTATTTTCATGTCATCAGCAAAAAGATAGAATTTTGAATGAATAAAGCAGTATATTATGTCATTAATAAATATATTAAAAAGAATTGGACCTAAGTGTGAACCTTGCGGAACACCGGATGAAGCTTTGAAAGGCTTGGAATTATGACCACCCATGTCAACTTTTGAGGACCTGTCTCTAAGGTAAGACCGAAACCATTCAAGCATTGATCCTCCTATACCCACATGCTGAAGTTTGGTTATAAGAAGGGAATGATCCACTTTATCGAATGCTTTACTAAAGTCTGTATATATGGTGTCCACAGGAATACGTTTATCCACAGATTCTGATAGGGACGTCACATAGCACATGAGATTAGTGGTAGTAGACCTGGATTTAATAAAACCGTGTTGGTGGGCGGAAATCAATTGTTTGACGTGCGATGAGAGACGTTCAGTTATTAGCTTTTCAAATACTTTGCCAAAGATTACTAAGATAGAAATAGGTCTGTAGTTCGACACTAATTTTCTATCTCCAGCTTTGAAAATAGGCACCACTAGTGCCTTTTTCCATTGCTCTGGGAAGATACCATCTTTAAGGGACTTATTAAATATAATCCTGAGAGGCAAAACCAGCGCTTTTGCACATCTTTTTATAAACACGGGTGGTATACCGTCGTCTCCTACACTTTTGCGTTCATCTAATGATGTGAGGGCTCGGAATATTTCGCCAGCGTTTAATTCTAGCCTACAGAGAGTTGGCAAATTATTATTTATGTTAAGGTTTGATAGTTGCGGTGACGTTGTATTGTTATAGACATCTGCGAAGTTTTCAGCAAACAAGTTACATATGTCGTGGCCCGTTGACGCTGTTTTTTCTTTGTAAATCATAACTGCGGGGTAAGCATTGCTGGATTTCCTTTTATTTTTTATAAAAGACCAGAAATTTTTCGGATTTTCTAAAACCGCGGTTTCTAATCTTTCCATATATTTTCTATAGCAACATATTCTCAGCTTACTACAGTTGGCACGCAGAGTTTCGAAATATACAACGTCAAGAGGGTTATTGTATTTTTTTACTTTAACGCGGAATTTGTTTTTTTCCTTAAAAAGTCTCTTAAGTGTGGGTGTGTACCATGCCGGGTAATCTTTCCCAGATATCGTTTTCAGTGGTACGTGTTTCTTGATAGTGTCGTGCAAAATTTCATATAACGTGTGTACCATCTCGTCAACTGAAGAACAACCACCCAACGAAGTGTCCCAGTCGATAGACATAAGGCAAGTTAGGATTTTAACGTAGTCTGCTTTAAAAAAATTAGGTCTGGTGGTTGGTTTACTTTTTAGACACTTTGTCTCGTCATTTATTGTTAAGGAAAACGCAAGTGGTGGGTGTAGTGGATCTTCCTGTATCAAGTGTATGCGGCAACCTGTCAGGTTTTGAATTGGGGTGTTACAAAGGACTAGGTCCAATGTTCTGGATTTATTGTTAGTAAGATAGTTATACTGGCCCAGGTTATTCATAGAAATATAGTCTAAAAAGAGGTTAGTAATGTCGTTGTTTTGGATGGTGCAAGGAGTAGTGTGACTCACCTGGCTTTCCTCACTAATTTTCCATTTTATACTACTAAGGTTGAAGTCACCAACAATGAGTGTGCGTTCGTCTTTGTCCAGGGCAATTTGAGCCGTTTCTAGGAAGGTTTGGGTAGTTTCAAATGTTATTGGGGGAGGTAGGTAGACGCCACAGATGTAGATCTTGTTTGTACCACACCCGAGGGAGTCAACTGAGATCCATAGATCCTCGTACTGACTTTCGAGGTGTGGCATTCGACACGAATTTATGTGCCTGGCGACAGCTATTAAAACGCCCCCTCCAGTTTTACGTGCACTGAATGAACTAGACTCGCGATCTCGCCTGTATATTACGTATCTGTCATCAAACAATTCCGAGTCATAGATGCCGCCGTTCAGCCAAGTCTCCGTAAGCACAACAATGTCATAGTCTTGAAGAGACATAATTTGATAAAAAGTGTTTGTTTTAGTTCTTAAACCGCGTACATTTTGATAATATATCCTTAGAGAACTATTACTTAGTGCGAACATAATAATGGCATACAAATAAATATGCAAAGTAACAATTATATGACAAAAAAAAAAAAAACTTTAGGCTAACTGACAGTTTTTAAGACCTCCTGACAGCTGATTACAATGCGCTCAGATTGGTCGTTCTTCTTCATAAAAATCCTTCCATTACGTACCCAGACATATTTGTAACCAAGCTCCTTGCCACGAAGTCGTGCCGCTGCATGCAAGGCTTTATTTTCTGCCGATAGGTGTTCTACCGCGATTCCGAGATGGCTTGTATTCAGCTTGTTTTTGGCGTTATTTTTGTTAAATTTTAATGCCGCAGCAAGAAAAGAGTCTCGTGTGCGCGGGGTATTAAATTTAACAAGTATTGATCTAGGTCGGGTAGTCTTGCTGTCTTTTTTAGCAATTCTTGTACAGTAGGCAATATCCTCTTCTTTAATTTGGCACTTGGTTATGTTGCTGAGTTGCAGTATAGTACTAACTATGTTTTCCGAGCGGTTTTCTGGAACGTTTTCGAGCCTTGATCTATTAGTAATGGAGTGGACAGAATTGCCAGTCGAACTTGCACGCGAAGGGTTCCTTACCATTTCTTATTATTTGTTGTTATTTTGGAGGTAGGCTAGGCGGAACAGAGAGTAAAATATAGGTAAGTAGTTATCTAGTTTTAGTTAAATCAGAATTCCAGTTAGTTTAAACCCTCTTTCATACTCAACAGAGGTACAAAAAATAGTATCGCTTCATGAAGAGCTACTTACATAAATCCTTAAGATGACAATTTTTTTTTCAGGTCAACCGCCAATTATAGGTACTTAACATTAAAATTTCAGGTTTATCATTTACAGAAAAAAAAAACGAATGTTGCTATGTTGTCCATTCGCAAAGGTAGTTCTTATGAACAAGATTTTATCCAGCGTTTACATATGTCACCGGAATATTGCGAACGTCGTAGAATTGTAAAATATCGCGTGAAATTGTAAAATATTTTTTCTACATAAGCCACGGACATATTGGTAACAATTGAATTTTGGGTGGGATTTATTGTTATACGAAACGATTTTTTCATAAAATATCGAGAAATCATACTCTAATAAAGATTTGTCACAATCTTACGGAGTCTGCAAATTTCCGGTGACATATAAGTATAAAACAGTCGCATCCAGCCTCCCTATATCCAAGACACGAGCTACGAGACCGCGTGAGTCTGCTGATGGCACTTCAATGCTAGCCTGAAGCAGGCGTGCATTTTTTACGAGAAACCAACTAACAATGCTACGCTATGGCTACTTGAGCATCCTTAGCCCCTTGTGCCAGGCCTGAAGAGTTTGGATCTTTGCAGGCATTGGGAGTTTGCGGGGGGAAGTTAATGAGGGTATCGGAGACTGGACGAAATTCTGTTTTTTGCTTCTATTTTTGGGTGAATTGTATTGAGTCGGCAAAAACCAAAACCCTTTGTCTGTCTGTCTGCCTATGCATCTGTCCGTCTGTCAAGATGTTTTTTCTCAAGAACGCAAAGACGAATCGAGCTGAAATTAATATCAAATACTCTGCTACCCTTTGGAGCAATTGAAAATTCAAACTTCATCGTCAACGCATTCTAAAGATAAGGCCGTTGATGCTCCGTTGCTCATGTTTTTACTTTCGCAAGGGAATCAAAACATGAAGCCAAGGGTACTTCCTGTTGACCTAGAGCCATAAAATTTGGCAAGAAGAGAGACAAAACCTTTTAGTACAAATATAGGATACAGGAAATACGAGTAGTCTGAAAATTGGAAATTTCTTGTTATTCTATATACGAAATATATTAACTTATATTTTCGGTTGAAGAATTGACCGTGACGTACAATGATGTATGGGAGAACATCTTGTTCAACAACTAAGTTAAGTTTGTCCTTCAATTTTACCTGTTATATTTTGCTTTCACAGTTTATAAACTTCGGTAAGTAAATTGTATACTCACTCGGAAAAATCTTGACTCAAACGAAACCTTCGGTGTGCCAGTCAGACTCGCACTTGTCTGGATATTTTTGCTTGCTTTTTTGGTTTTTGGAAACGCAAGGAAGCAAACGTCAAGCAAATGTCTGAATTTATTTATTTATTTTAAGGACAACCAACAAAGCATACACCAAAATACATGATGAAGTACACGTGATGAAGTATATATACATTCTGTAGTGTAGCCATAATTATAGGCTGCCACGGCATGCATTGAACATAGTATTAGGAAATTGAAGGTTGTTACAAAATTGAACAATTGATTTGAATTGAATTATCGATATTATTATTTTCCCTAATCTATTCAAAGTTGGAGTGAACAGCCTACTTCTGGGTAAGCTCGCTCCATCGTAGACTTTGTCGCTGTCATCTTTGACCTAGACTAGAGTCAAAAGCAAACCCATCTCAAATAAAAAATAAAAAATCGATTCGGAAGGATAACATCTTGTACCGATTCCAATTTTTTCACAACGTATTTATTCCTTCTATAGAGTAGAATAGTAGTAGAGCCGATATCGACTATTCTGCCAATGTCAAAAGTAAATTGGAAAAGCAAGTGTGCATTAGACTAAGTTTTTGTAAACTGGTTTATTATCAATGCGAAAGTAAACCTGAATGTATGCACGTCTGTCTATTCAAGACCCCGCGCCGTCACGTATTACCGACTGAACGAATTCGGTTTCAACTTGGCACTCGGGTAGAACATGTTGGAGGCAAAAAAATACAACCGACTTCCAAAGAAAAAACACTAAGAAGTAAAGAATAACTTTAATTTCGGAAGTCGGTGTTTTTGTTAGTTTCTTCGTATTTTGACACCGACTTTCGAAATTAAAGTAATTCTTTACTCTTGAAAAAAGTTTGGTTTTTTTTACACTTTTTAATGGTACCCCGCACCTGACAACACCACTGCAAAATCGCAGAAAAGCAAAACACGCAATTTCGATTACTTGGATAACATAAAACCATCATCCAAGTAGACGAATTCTTTCGATTTAAAATCCAAAGTTCGCAACCGATTTTGATTTGATAAAATTTAAATGGGACCAATCTGCAAGTATACCTATCTTTTCAGACAAAACAAGATTTTTTTAAATCGGTTCATAATTGTCGGATTTATGAGGTAACAAACATAAAAAAAAAATATATACTTATATTTATACAACCGAATTGAGAACCTCCCCCTTTTTGAGAAGTCGGTTTAAAATTCCATAGGATATTTTATAGGGCTTGTTTATCCTTTCACACGGGTGAAATCGCTGAAAGCAGCTAGTATGTTCGTAAATGTTGACTTTCATTATAACTGTGCGAGCAATTTGTATTTTGCGATGCAATGGTACTCTTTTTCAATTTTTATCCTCTCCCACTAACTAAGTATTTTAATTAACACCATGTTATTTAGCATCAAACCAACTGAAGTAGGTACCTACTCAACATTGCTATGCCAATACTTCGGCATGGCTTCACACATTTTCTTTTCAATTAAGCATTTCACAAATTTCAAAGGGCAAAAACTGCGCCAAAGTTGAAAAAGCGGGACTATTCCATTGCGTGACACGATGAAACGTGTAGAAATATGAATACCTTGTTTATGGAATTTATTTACGCTTTACGCGGGTGACAGTAAACGTTAAAAGACTGACGGTAGCTGTTTGCGCTGGCCCAAGTAATAATTGGAAGCGATTTATGAGCTTTTGAATACTCAACTGATGTTTCACTACTTTGACGAGCTTTTTGAGGTACACATCGCTTTGGTGTCACATGCTACGCTTTCATGTCACGTTTTTGTGGTATTCAGAAGATTCTTGTTAGCGACATTTTTGAGAAGGTTTATTTCATGTTCGTTTTACAAAAAAATGTGTCTAGTACCTATGCCGCAAGGGGTGTAACACTATTTCAAAAATAGTGACTTTTTTCATAATAATTACTAATCCACTCTTGACTTCTCACTCTTCTTCTACCTGTTGGTAAGCAATTGATGAATTAATTTTGGGTTTCAAAAAATTTTGGACACATTTTTGCTTTTTCAAAAATCATTAATCTAATTAATCAATATAATCTCTTAGCCGAATCACTGCCTCCTATAATACAGGCTACCCTAGTTTAGGAGGCAGGGTTTACCTATTTATTGTATACAGATTTCTTCAACAATCTAAGTATCATTTGCAAATGCTCAATACCAACTCAAATTATGTATAAAAATTATAATAGTTTACAATCTGTAAGTTTGCTGAAATAAATATTTTATTTATTTATTAGAAATTGACAACGATAAGCCGCATCAATGTTCACGAATGAAGTGGGGAGCTGTTGTTGTAAGTTGTTGGTAAAAACTGTACGTGTGACGCTACGCGAGGCCGCACAGTATCGTATCGTAAAAAAAATACGTGTCTAATATTTTTTTGGTTATGTGACTGACGGACTAAATAGTTTTTTTCAGCCACATAACAAATATTATCGCTAATTTCTCATACCTTTCCCCAAAACTAGCTTCCAACACACGTGCATAATGTTTGTGTATAGCTGTCATCGAAAATGCACAGACTATACTAACTTCACGGCTCACGTGGCCATTAATTTTTTACCATACATTACCACGGTCAGAGTTAAAATATTTATTTTTAAAGAGCCGCCTGAAAGGGTTGCTCTATGACTCTGGGCACATCTGGTACACAGGGTGGCCAGTATATTATGGACTTTAATGGGACGAGTTTGTAAAATGAATTCCAAAATAAATGTACTACAATGCGTTAAGTTCCCAATTCTGCCGTAGATCATGTTAAACTGGATGCTGTATCCTTAATAATGGGGGTGTGAATCGACAGTTTCAAAAAAAATTAAATAGCTTATAGTTTTCTTTTTTTCTGTAGATT
This sequence comes from Ceramica pisi, assembly GCA_963859965.1. Lineage (NCBI taxonomy): Eukaryota > Metazoa > Arthropoda > Insecta > Lepidoptera > Noctuidae > Ceramica > Ceramica pisi. The sequence goes on along the minus strand of OY982536.1, from coordinate 21,274,953 downwards.
TAATTAAATGGCATCTGTGATGCTTTTGTTAAGATTTTCGTTTTTCTTTATTAAATTCTGGTTTAGAATTAATAGCTATAGAAATTGGTATAATATACACCGTGTTCCGGAAGATCTACATAAACTTTAATAAACCTAGTAGTACCTACCTACTTAAAAAGGCTTCGTTATACAAAGATAGTTATAATTTCACTTAATTGAGCTATGCAGTATGAAAGGGTCTTAGTAATCTATATATCTTATATATAAAACAAAGACGGGTTTGTTACAACACTTATAACTCGAGATCTGCTGAACCAATTTTCATGGTTATTGAGTCGTTGAATTTGTCTCCGACCCGAATAGCAGAATACATCTTAAAAACAATGAAAACTCGATATGTGCAATGAATTTTTAATTGACGGGAGCGAAGCCGCGGGGGACAGCTTGTATATCTATATATATAAAAGAAAGTCGTGTTAGTTACACTATTTATAACTCAAGAACGGCGCTGAAAATTGGTGGGGAGGTAGCTTACAACCAGGAGACGGACATAGGACAGTTTTTATCCCGGAAATCCCACGGGAACGGGGGAAAGTCCCACGGGAACGGGCACTTTGCGGCTTTAACGGGAGCGAAGCCGCGGGGGACAGCTAGTATATTATATAAAAGAAAGTCGTGTTAGTTACACTATTTATAACTCAAGAACGGCTGAATCGATTTAGCTGAAAATTGGTGGGGAGGTAGCTTAGAACCAGGAGACGGACATAGGATAGTTTTTATCCCGGAAATCTTACGGGAACGGGAACTATACGGGCTAAACGGGAGCGAAGCCGCGGGGGACAGCTAGTATTAAAATAAAAAATCTATCAAATGCTATTTGAATTTCATTTGTTTTCGTTGACGATTTGGATAAAGAGGCATGCATATCGAAAAATTTACAAAAAAAAGGAATTGATTAATGTGTCCATAATGAAAACTGCTTATTTCCATGTTCTGAATACCCGGTCGAAGTTTATGTATATCGTCCGGAAAACGTTGTATTACTTTTTCTCATAGCTTCGTTATTGCTACCTACAATGCGTTTCAAATGAGAATAGGAACGTCAATGACCTCTATCTGTCAAATGTCTCTTGAAAAGTAAGGTTTGCAAAGAAAACTTAGTTGCATATCGATAAGGGTTTATTTTATTATGTTTGAATAAGTCTAAAATCAAATTTAAATAAAAACGTTCAATAGTAGTTAATTAGCTAAATATAACATTTAAATATTTAAAGTCATTATTAGTTATTTTGAACCATACCAAAACACTTTTTTCATTCAATGTTTATAAATAAAATAAAAAAATCTTATAAATTAATAATAAATAAATAAATCTTGCTTTGTTCACCCTACAGAAATGGTTTGAATTGGCAGCTATGACGTCACAATATGGCGCTAAGTTGAATCCTATTCTTGTTTGAAACGCATTTTATCCCGTATAAAGTTGCTCTTCTATCCTTGTCACGCAAAACGTCATCTACAGTGCTATTCTGTAACAACAATTTCGTGTCTCGACAGCGGAATCAGAGGTGAGTTTCAAATTCGTATAAATATAAGACCTAATGATGTGTGAAATAAAGTTCACTTTGTAAGCTTAGTCACTCAGGTGAGGTCGATATCGAAATAGTTATTTATAGAATAGACTAGCTGTATTGGATGACCCAAATTGACTCGACTTGCGTGTAACGTCACACGCAATTAGTGCTATTTTAAAACGCTCTAAACTCTATATTTTTTTGAGATTGTAAATATTTTTTACAGCCTTTTCTATCGATTTTGAGGTTTTATAATACCTAAAAAACAGTCACTTTGATCAAAGTCTCCTTTGGTCTACAAGAAACATACCCCCATCGTTTGCTTAACCGAATTCTTTGGAAAGCTAACTAAGCACTTGTAAGAGTGCAGTTAATAACTTTGTAGGATATTGTTACACGCTACGGGGCTGTTCCTTAATGTGTCTGAAGGGGTGTACAACATAGGGCACGCCACGATAGTGGCGATAAGTCCCCTCTTTGAGGAGTGGCTTGAGAGGCGGCACGGCGTTCTCACCTACTTTGACGACACGGTTGGCGCAGTGGTTGAGCGATTGACTGCTGCGCAGCATGTCGCGGGTTCGATTCCCGCACGGAACAAATATTTGTACGACCTACATGTATTTGTTCTGAGTCTGGGTGTTTTTCTATCTATAATATGTATGTATTTACAAAAAAAAAAATGTATATAAGTAGTTTATCAGCCATATCGTAACCATAACACAAGCATTAGGTTGCTTAGCTTGGGACTATATGGCGTTGTGTGAAATGTCCAAGGATATTATTATATATTATTATTATTATACCTTCCGCCTGACGCAAGTCCTTACCGGACATGGATGTTTCGGGAGGTACCTGCACCGAATCGGGCGGGAGGAAACGCCCGGGTGTCACCACTACGAGGATCGACCGGACCGGACACGGTGGAGCACACTGTGCAGGTGTGCTCCCTTGGGCGGCGCACCGCCGTGTCCTCGAAACGGCGATAGGCGGCGACCTCTCGCGTCCAGCTCTGGTCCAAGCCATGGTCCGGAGCGAGACGGAATGGGACGCCGTCACTTCCTTCTGCGAAGCAGTTATGCTAGCGAAGGAGGTGGCGGAGTGGAAGAGGGAGAGAACCTCTCGTCCCGGCCACCGTGGTAGACGCCGTGGGCGTCGGAGGCCACCACCTGGTGAACTCTGGCCACCGTAGGTGCGGGCCTGTGTCGTCAGAAGACGGACGGTCTTCTGACGACAGGCCGTGTCGACGGCGTGTTAGTGTTCCACGCGCGCCTCAAAGAAAGTCAGCACACAGAGAGGCCCGAAAGGGCCGATGCCTGCCGGAGTCGCGGGACTATTCGAAAGAGATACCGTGGCTCCGGAACACAAGGGCACTGAAGGAACATGGATGGGTTTTAGTCAGTTAGAGTCTGACACTCCCTCCCGCTCCGCCCAGAGCGGGGGAAGTCATTTGATGATTTCTCGAATCCCATACCTAAAAAAAAGGGGTGTATTTGATGATTTCCCATCCCTTAAAAAAAGGGGTGTAACTGTACAACATTATTTTATTTAATACTACTTTCTGCCCGCGACTTTGTTTGTGTGGCCTTCAGAAGTACAGGATGTGTTTCCGAACGCTTACAACCCTAATCTGTTCCAGGTGAACAGACTTACTTCTGGGTAAGCTCGCTCCATCGTGGGCTTTTTCTCCTTCATCTCTGACCTACACTACAGTCAAGAGCAAACCCATAACAAATATAAAAAAATGATAGTAAATTTTAAGGTTAAATTCGTCTTAGTTGTAGGAGGTTTTTACATTTTCCTTTCCATTCCATTTGAATAAATTCTTGAAAACGATATTACAGAATTGGTTCAGCCGATTTGCGCTTAGCAACAGATTTTGCTATTTATTTATTTTCTTAAATTATATCCTTTGCCACCAGTATTATTTATATTAAGTAGGTACTAGCTGACCACGCAACTTCGTCTGCGTCACATTTTCCATTAATGCTCGGCTCCTTTTAGTCTTAGCGTGATGATATGTAAATGGGCTTCCTCGATAAATGGGCTATCTAATACTGAAAGAATTTTTCAAGTCTCTTTATAATATTAGTATACATGGAAATTCATATCAAATACTCAGGTCTAAAATACCTTTGTACTTTGATTTGTGCCGTTGTGCGGAACCCTCGGTGCGCGAGTCCGTCTCGCACTTGGCCGGTTTTTTTTCTAAGGGTATGATCAAATGTTAAAAATATTTTATCTGAGGAACAAAAATATGTAAGAGGTATTTAACAAAAAACTGTTAAAGTGCAATTTTTATATTTATCACCAAGAGTGAGCATTGGACCTCTTGAAAATAAAAGTGGTGAAAGAACGGTAAACGAAATTATTATTATTTTTATTGGCCTGTGCTGTCCCACTGCTGGGCAAAAGTCTTTCTCTATTCCTTCCAATGCTCACGGTGTTGTGCTTTCTCCTTTCAATTCGTAAGGAAGACATCTAGGTCGTCCCCCATCTCCTTCGGTCTGCCGCGGTCTCCTCTCGCTGTTTCAGGGTTCCAAACCAGTATTTTACAGGCACACAGCTTGTCAGCTTGTAAGCGGCAAACGAAAACAATCAAAAGAAAATAACTTGTCTATAAACGTGAGCACGTCTTTCATCCTGAATGTTTTGTTGAATGGCAAAGATTCATTGATTCTGAAAAACCTTCCACATATTCCAACCCGTCTTGAACCAAGGTAGATGTAAACTATGGTAATAGTTCCAACAGATGTTACAAGGGACGATCCATTCATATTCAGGTAACCCGTGTTAACATTTTGTTAGTATTCGGGATCTAAAAAGGTTGTATTTTTCCCCTTTTCTCTGTCAGCTCACTACTAAGTTGCATTCAGAAATATTAACGTAAGTCCTTGTATATTATATATCAATAGGTATATGGAGGCATAAAATTATTTCATAACTGAGTGACTGCATGATGACAACGCACAACCAAAACTACTCGTCGTGGAAAAATGAAAGGGAATTGCTCAACTTGTTAGGGTACTCTGACCTGGCGTGGACATTAAGTAAGTTAAGAAATGAATTTACATTTTATTATAAGGTACCTATATAGAAACTATAAAATAATAATAAGGTTGCAGGAAGTTGTAGCTTTCCGAATATTTTGATCTCTTCAATAAAATCATTGTAAAATGAGTACAGACCTATCTATTTTTAACCGACTTCCCAAAAAGGAGGAGGTTATCAATTCGGTTGTAAGTTTTTTTTTTTTTTTTTTTATGTTTGTTACCTCATAACTCCGACAATTATGAACCGATTTGAAAAATTCTTGTTTTATCTGAAAGGATATACTTGCAGATTGGTCCCATTTAAATCATATCAAAATCGGTTACGAACTTTGGATTTTAAATCGAAATAGCTGGAATTTGACTATTTAGATGATTCTTTGATAATCGAAATTGCGTATTTTGCTTTTCTGCGATTTTGTAGTGGTGTTGTTAGGTGTGGGGCACCACTAAAAAGTGAAAAATAAAAAACTTTTTACAAAAAAATACAACCGACTTCCAAAAAAAAACACTACAAAGTAAAAAATAACTTTAATTTCGGAAGTCGGTGTCAAAATACGAAGAAAGTAACAAAAACACCACCGAAATATCGGAAACTAGCAAATAAAAAGGTAGGTACATGGTAGCAATCCGGATATTAACTATTTTAATGTCAGTGACCATGAAAGTTTAAAACAATATATCATTAAGAAGGGATTTCCCGAAATAAGTTATCCCGTTTTCAAGCACTTTTACATATACGATCAAGCTTAAACTTAGGTTACTAATATGCAACAATCAAATTAGGGGACAATGCAATAATATGGTACGACTGGGCAGGGCTCATCAGGGACATTGCTCGCAGAACTGATGGTCAGTGGGGCCGAGAAGTTCCGCATACCGGAAGACGCAACGTTCGAAGGCCTCCCACAAGGCGGACCAACGACTTGGTGAAGTTCGCGGGTATATGGCCGATTGATGCGAGTCAATGTGGAGACGCTTGGGGGAGACCTATGCCCGGCAATGGACGTCTTTCGACTGATTTGATGATGATGATCATTTTAAACTGCTCAACTAAACAAGATGGCACCATTCGTGTTTAGGTTCATCACATAATGTGTAGTGTAGTGTTTAGGTACATTTCTGTCAAGGTGGCGGAATGTTTTGAGAGAATCACCGCGGCCCTGGAACGCAGATGACATTTGGAGGCACACGGGCGGGTTTTAGCCAGTAAGAGTGTGACACTCTCTACTACTTCGTCCAAAGTGGGAGGAGTCATTTGATGATTTCCCACCCATAAAAAGAGGGCATTCGGAGGAACACGGATGGGTTAAATCAGTAAAAGTCCGACACTTTTTTCCGCTTCGCCCAGTGCAGCAACTCTTCTTGCTCTGGCCTGACGGACAGTCGATGATTATAGATTCAATATTTTTTTTTTTTTAATCAATAGTTTGTCACTGACTTTCAAGTAGACAATTTCACTCCTGTGTAAACTTTTAAAGGAACAGTACCTATTAGTTTCAATTTTGTTCCCTTTCACGCTATTCAACCGAAAATCATCGCGTGCGAACTGAAAAGGGTAGGGAAAGGTCAATTCCAAGCTTTCTGACGACTTATGAAACATTATATAAAGTATTGCAATCGATGTAATTTTTCAGTCTATCGCAATGCAGGCCTAGAAGAACGCAATATAGAGAAATTAATATACTTCATTGTAGACCAACATTTTTTGTTCAATTAGTTCTTATTTTGATCAGTACGAGGAAATATTAAATTAATTATTCTTAAAACTCGCTGAATTATCGACCTTGCCCCTGTCATCTCTAACCTAGGTAAGAGTCAAGAGCAAACCCATTTCAAATAAAGCAAATATATATATATATCTATACTAATATTATAAAGCAGAAGAGTTTGTTTGTTTGTTTCTTTGTTTGTTTGGTTGAACGCGCTAATCTCAGGAACTACTGGTCCGATTTGAAAAATTCTTTCATTGTTAGATAGCCCATTTATCGAGAAAGGTTATAGGCTATATATCATCACGCTAAGACAAATAGGAGCGGAGCAGTAATGGAAAATGTGAAGCAGACGAAGTTGCGCGGGTCAGCTAGTAATATAATATAATATTATAAAGCAGAAGAGTTTGTTTGTTTGGTTGAACGCGCTAATCTCAGGAACTACTGGTCCATTGTGAAAAATTCTTTCAGTGTTATATAGCCCATTTATCGAGGAAGGCTATAGGCTATATATATCATCACGCTAAGACCAATAGGAGCGGAGCAGTAATGAAAAATGTTACGCAGACGACGTTGCACGGGTCAGCTAGTATATAATAATATTATAAAGCAAAAGAGTTTGTTTGTTTGGTTGAACGCGCTAATCTCAGGAACTACTGATCCGATTTGAAAAATTATTTCAGTGTTAGATAGCCCATTCATCGATTAAATAGCCATTTCACGCTAAGACCAATAGGAGCGGAGCAGTAATGAAAAATGTTAGGTACGCAGACGACGTTGCACGGGTCAGCTAGTTTCAAATAAAGCAAATGGGCTCTTTGACGATGTACCCGCAAAACAGGCGACACCGAACAAAAATGTCCATTTTTACCTTGAAATAGCTTTGTTATATGTGACTATTATAATAGGAGACTTTATATTAGGTAGATGATGAGCTCCAATCCATCTGATGAAAGGCAGAACTTAATTTATATTTGCACGCCGAAATATATGATAATACTAGCTGACCCGCGCAACTTCGTCTGCGTCACATCGCTTCTAAATAATATTGCGACTATAAATTGAGATGTAAGCTACCCTATATTTCAAGTTGGATCAAACTGCACACGATGTGTAAATTTCATTAAAATCGGTTAAGTAGTTTAGGAGTCCATCGCGGACAAACAACGTGACCCGTGATTTATATCATTAAGAAGATATAAATATTTGCTTTCTATGTTCGTTATTAATGCAAATAAATGATTATTGTTTATTTTTTTTTTATACATCGCTAAAATGGACCTTTTAGCGCAACTGTGTAGCACTTTTAGCATACCTTTTAATTGTTATTTCGGTGAACAGTGCGTGTTTCATGAGCTGTGACTGAATAAATTTCATTATTCCTTCCTTTAAGACACTATTTATCACACAGAATTTCGTTGACGGGCACATCATAGTAAAGAACACACTAGACAGTTCATAGATCAAATAAAAAGGTCACGCAGATGTGACACTTGCTGTCTATTCAGTCTACGCGCTCCGTTAAGAAGTGGGTTCACAGTCATATGATACTCTTGTCTTGAGGCGACACAAGCGTATCGGTTTCAGTACGTCATCGAGTTGTCAGCCTAATATTATAAATGGCTCTCAACACCTCCCCTGTGTAGTAGTAATTGCTATAATTTTGTGGGACTCTGTCTATGTCGTTCGTTATGCAGATTGCAGTGATTTAGGGTCAGTGGTGTTAGCAGCTGTCTGTGTTTGCTAGTGGCTGGGGCATCCTCATTTCTATATTCGCTTGCAGTCATAGGTCGCAAATTGTAAAGTTTTGCATTCTCTTATTAATGAGAATATTCTTATAACCTTCGATGAAACATTGGGTGTGTAGGAGTATAATCGTTAAGTCTCTTTTTGGAATGAAAATACTCTGCACTATGTATCTCTCAACATCTCTCAGTGTAAACTTAAGTGAAGTGGACATGAAGTGAGTTGTCAAATCAAACCAATAAGATGGAATGACAGCCGGCGGATTCTTAACATATCGAAGTGAAGGCTTGTGTGAAGTGATCACGGAGTGAGCTGTCCTTCCAAGTTATCGAGATGGAATTACAGCAGTGCGATTCTGTAATTATGTCGCAGTGAACACTTAGGTGAAGTGAACGACAAGTGTACTTTCAAACCAAATAAACAAGATGGCATGACAGTTCACTTGTCGTTCACTCCACCTAAGTGATCACGGTGAGATGTCAACAGAATCGACCGGCAGCTCACTTTGTGATCACTTCACCGAACCTTTCATTTCCACATGTTTACAAAATCGACCTGGGGTTCACTCCACCAAAATTTACACAGTAAGATATGTTCACAGAATAGTCCGATTAGTCAAACTAAACTTTTGAATATACCAGTCAACAAACTGAAGCTTTTAGTTGAAAAATGATGTGTATTGAATTTTTAAAGCTAAACATATTTCCCCAATCTTTATGGACAATAAACACGAACAAATTCCCCCAACATAAACAACAAAACTAATTCAATAACAAACCCAATAATGAACAAACAAAATCAGACAAACGAACATCCTTTTCATTATATTAATGTAGATTAGATCCTCAAATTGCGAGAATTGTAATAAGGTCTCGATTTCTACGGAACAAGGGGCAAAGTTCAGCTTAAAAGGTTCCTCCCAATCTCCGGCTGGTCCTTGTTAAGTGTTATTACTGTATTTGAACGAGAAAAGCTGCTCAAAAGACCTTTCAGAAAATCCTTTGTTATCAACTGCTGTTCTCAATTTGAATTTTAAAATGGTGACATTTTTGAAGCGATAAAGCAACGTGGATATTTAAAGTGACATCTATTTACAGCTGAGAGCCAATTCTACTAATTTTTAAACAACTTTCGCATTCGCATGTCAATTTCCAATTTCCAACAAATACATTTTTGACAGATAGCGGTTTCTCAGTCACAATCTGTCAATGCAGATGTAAAAATTAGTAGAATTGGCACTTAGATTTATTGTATGTGCACATAATGCTATTTTATTATTGTATTTATGTTATTTTTTGTCTCGATTAATTTCTAGAGAAATTCCCGGACAGTGTCTCTCTGAGTGACACTTTATCAAAGAAACTATCAGAAATCTCTATAAATTGTATAATCCCGCTTTAAATCGTTAACACTGAAAGAATGTCACTGTCTGATTTATTGATCTCATTTGGACCTCATTTTTTAAATTAATATTTTGTAGTCCGCTTCCTCTGCCTACGTAAGATATTTTATGGCAAAAACAATGTACTTCAAACCAAACATAAAGGAAATTCAGAAAACCAATTTGACCCTCAACAAATTCATAAAAGGCAATTTCCTAGAAACAGTACCTACCTACAATTATTTTAATAAATAATTTCCTGTGGTAATCTTATTTTATTAAGCGTCCTGTAAACAAACATAATGTTTTAAAACCACAGAGCATCGAAACACCTCTGCGATCACTGCAAAAAAAAAATAACAAGCTTTAACTGTCAAATTAATTATTCAAAATTATACAGAAATTGTCAACATCATTATGTTATTGACAATTTGCAGTATGGCCACGGTAAAGATATCTACTGCGTGTATCTGACATCGACGCACAAACGATTTCCATGGGTCCAGGGCATGCATCTGGACACCCCAGAGTTGGATTTTTTCGTCGGCTTTTTACTCATTTTTTTTTATTTTTTTCAAGAGTTTTTTTACTTTAGACTGCTCATAATCGTTATTCTGACCTAACCCAATGAGATTATTTATAAAAACATTATTAATTAACTACTTTCACTAAAAAGAGCAATCTAAATAAAACCATAAACAGGTTTCAGCTCATCTGAGCTGATGAAAACATGAAACATGTCCAGAATCGTGCCCTGGACCCATGGAAATCGTTTGTGCGTCGATGTCAGATACACGCGGTATACTGTGGCCCGTAATATGTAGCAAGTGCCTAGTTCACGCTCTCAGAGTCAAAAGATAGAACAAACTGTCATTCTGCTTGTAACATACATCTACACATCAAGCTACCTGTTAAATGGTGCTTGGATTTTACTCGTAACATCCTTTCACAAAGGTAGGCAGCTTGAATGGTGCTAAAATAACTATCACAGAAATCGCTTACAATAAACTCTATTGTGACATAATTGTTTCGCACAACACTATTATAAATTTCGTGTTCTCACCCTCAGAGAATATACGATCAACATTTTACCTGGGCTGGTGTATAGTTTCTTTGGGGGGCGGCATAGGAGTGGGGATCCTGCGGCCGCCCCTCATTCCGGAGCTACTCATCTTGGCCTCCAAGGCTCGAAGCCCCGATTGTCCTTAGGCGGAACTGAAAAAAAAAACATAATTCTTTAGGACACTCTAACGAATGAGAAGGGTCGGTTTGTATTGAAATCCTGTCGCGAAACACGTTTTAGTTCCTTTGTAATCAGTGCTTCCTTTGTGTTTCCGTGTTTTTATTTTGTCAATTAAATATGCTGTTATAAGGGACGGAGGAAAGGGAGTCGAGATAGGCATTGTTAGAATTTTCCTAACTGGCGACTTGCTTTCCGTGGATATTATTTAGATTTTGCAAGATTTTGAAAATAAATTGAGCTGTTAAATATATAAAAGTATTTAGTTGGTGTCGAAAGTAATATCTGATATAAAAACATCTCGTGTCACGGTGTTTGTTATCGAACTTGTTTGAAACGGTTTGACCGATTTTTAACCGATTTACAAAAAAAGAGGAGGGGGATCTAATTCGGTTGTAATTTTTTTATGTTTGTTACCTCATAACTCCGTCATTTATGAACCGATTTGAAAAATAGCTGGAATTCGTTTACTTGTATGATGGTTTTTTGTCAAGTAAATAACGAAATCGCGTATTTTGCTTTCCTACGAATTTGCAGTGGTGTTGTTAGGGGTGAGAAACCACGAAATAGTGAAAAATAAAAAGCTTTTTACAAAAAAAATACAACTGACTTCCAAATTAAAAAGTACGGTCGGTGTCAAAATACGAAGAAACTAACAAAAACACACACTTCCGAAATTAAAGTAATTTTTTATTTTGTAGTTTTTATTTTATTTTTAACCGACTTCCCAAAAGGAGGAGGTTCTCAATTCGGTTGTATTTTTTTTTATGTTTGTTACCTCATAACTCCGACATTTATGAACCGATTTCAAAAATTCTTGTTTAATCTGGAAGGACATACTTGCAGATTGGTCCCATTTAAATTTTATCAAAATCGGTTATGAACTTTGGATTTTAAATCGAAATAGCTGGAATTCGTCTACTTGGATGATGGTTTTATGTCATCCAAGTAATCAAAATTGCGTATTTTGCTTTTCTGCAATTTTGCAGTGGTGTTGTTAGGTGTGATACCACAAAAAGTGAAAAATAAAAAACTGTTTTATAACAAAATACAACCGAACGTCCAAAAAAAAAACACTACAAAGTAAAAAATTACTTTAATTTCGGAAGTCGGTGTCAAAATACGAAGAAACTAACAAAAACATCGACTTCCGAAATTAAAGTAATTTTTTACTTTGTAGTGTTTTTTTTTTTGGAAGCCGGTTGTATTTTTTTGTAAAACAGTTTTTATGAAACTTTTTGTGTAGGTATATTCGATTGGTCGTGGGCAATTTTTTATTTTATTTTATGCGGCAAAAAAACGTTTGCTAGTAAAGATATAACATCAGTCTTAACAGTAACATAGTTGATTTTTATCTCAGAAAAATATTTCTAGCCTCTTAATAAATAAAGAAGTAATATTATTAAATCTCCAATCTTAAAATCTCCTATGACACAAGTACTTACACCAAGTTTAAGAGTCAAGGTGTTCAAAATTATCTACATTTGTGTTTTAAGCCTGAAATGTTAGTAGCCACGATATATTTTAGTATATTTTTTTTGTGAAATAAACAATCTTACAGAATTACATATTGTTCTAGCTGACCCGCGCAACTTCGTTTGCGTCACATTTTCCATTACTGCTCCGCTCCTATTTGTCTTAGCGTGAAGATAATTATATAGCCTATAACCTTCCTCGATAAATGGGCTATCTAAGGCTAAGAACTCACGGAGCGATTTTCACCCGCGACCGCCGCGGTGGTGGAACTGCGGTTTTATTTCTAAACTCACGAGACTGGTTATTTGCGCGGTTACGCAGCCGTCGCGGTTGCGATCATCGCCCGCCACTTCAAGACGGGCAGTAAAACGATCATTTGAGATCCAGACCACCATGGACCAAAGTAATTAGTAGTTCGATTTTAATATCCATTTTTTATAATGTTTGTTTAATTTAATTTTAAACATGCACAAACATGTCATTATGCCACAAGTCACTGGTGCAGAATAGCATTGGATTTCTCATGATTTCTGTACCCATCGCCCCCCGCTGACCACCGCGGTCGGCCGCCAACCGATCGCAGAGCGCACGGGCACCACCCGCCTAGGCTGCGGGTAACCGAGGCCTGCGCGATTCTACTAGTTGCCCACCGGTGCAGCGGGAACCGCAAACAACCGCGCACACCGCGGGCGTAAATCGCGTCGTGAGTTGTGCTTTAACTTTTAACATATACATCTGCTTTCTACAGAAGCTGCGGGCCCACCACCGCGGCGGACGCGGGTGAAAATCGCTCCGTGAGTTCTTAGCCTTACACTGAAAGAATTTTTCAAATCGGATCAGTAGTTTCTGAGATTAGCGCGTTCAAGCAAACAAACAAACAAACTCTTCTGCTTTATAATATTAGTATAGATAGTATAGATATAGTATATAGTATAGATATTATATTTTTTATGGTGTATACATACTAAACAGTTTTCTAAATCAATCCCACTATTCTATTTTAATCTCCAAAATTCATCCTATCACGGTTATTCTTAATAATGCTCTATTGACTATGTACATATCTATTGTAAGCATCCATAAATCTATAGTTAACGTTCCCAAATTTCACTCACGTACCAAAATAAGTACACGCAGACAAAGGAAATCGTATTCAATACCTAACATTAGTACAAAATCACCCATTTTCATATCTTGCACTATCGCTCGTCTAATTGTTCAGCCAGAGATGAATACTGAAAAGGCCTTATCTATAGTACTTTATGTCCTACCATGAAGGTTGAAATTCCTATGGCAGATTTGGGTGTATTTTTGCAATGTCCTAGGCTACATCAGTCAAAGCCGTTGGAACGTTACCGGCATTGTGACTGCTCTCAAAGCCTTCCATTGGAGTCGTCAGGATTGTTACGAGGAACAAGTACGGAACCTAGATTCTACGTTGATGATAGGCAACGTTTTTGTTTTTCTATAGGATGAGGGGTTCTGTTATTTTTTTGTCGATGAGAATGGAGATATTGTGGTTTTTTTTTAGGTTTGTTTTGTTTGTTTTGTTGTTAGTCTATAAGTCCTTTTCATATTTTATATTATTGTATTTTGCTGTGCCCAACAGGGTCCATAATTGTGTCTCATAAAATTTTCACCTACCACCTAAGCATGTACATTGTGGAATGCAATAAAGAATTGAGTATATTGAGAAAATTATTCTTTGTGTAGAGTTCACATGGCTTGCATAGTTTATATTTGACAGGAGTGATGCGAGATTGCAAATTTTTTTTATAGGTATTTCTCATCTTGTATCATTAAGAGTAATTTTAGAATATTAAAAAGCTAAAACGTAATATTAAGTCGCAATAAAAACGTAAATTAATCTTAGCTGAGAGTCAGTATGTTTCAACCGTCTTCACAAAAAGGAGAAGGTTCTCAATTCGGTTATATTCTTTTTTTTAACGTCAGTTTAACACTAACCATCTACTCTACACTTCTTGTAATTACTAAAGACAAAAGACAAATATAAAAGTAGGTAGGTACACTCATAGAAATAAATAAAAAAGGATTTCACTCTACCACACAAATAGGTGCCTTATTTGCAACTCTCTCAAAGTACAGCTAATCAAAGTCCTCCGCAGCTTCGTTGCATTTCAATTTAAAAATAGTAGGCACTACAACTAGCTCATATCCACATGGAATCGGAAATGTCCACTGCTTAACATAGATCTTATCAAAGGCTGGAAACAACAGTCGGAACGAAGCCTAAATGAGCACGCTAGGAAAATGTGTAGGTGACTGCAGAATCATGATGAAGGCCCTGTGTCGAAAATAAAAGACAGTTCTACAGCGCATGCGTCCACGCGCAAATTTAAATGAAAAAAGAAAATATCGTATGTCAACAGATTCACACTTAACAGGAAACGAAAAAATGTTTAATTTCATCAATGTTTAAAATAAATAATAATAGCCACGCAGGTCGATCTTCAAGGTGAAGCAACGCTTGCCAAAGTGACCATCTTAAGAGCGGCCAACCCGTAATACCTTTCATACAAACGCTCGTACGTGATTATGCCGTTGAAAAATTATCTATAATTATTTTTTTTAAAGTAAATACGTACAACTTAAAAATGGAAAAGCCCCTGGTGAGGATGGGATTACAACCGAGCTCCTGAAAGCGGGAGGCAGTCCTATACTAAAAGAGCTTCGGGAGCTCTTCAACTCTGTCTTGTTCTCTGGGAGAACTCCAAAAGCGTGGCGAAGGAGTTTGGTCGTTCTTTTCTTTAAGAAGGGCGATAAGACCCTTTTAAAAAATTACAGACCCATTTCACTCCTTAGCCACGTATATAAGTTGTTTTCAAGAGTCGTTACGAATCGTCTAGCGCGAAGACTCGACGAGTTTCAGCCACCGGAACAGGCCGGGTTTCGAGGGGGGTACAGCACCATAGACCACATCCACACAGTGCGACAAATTATACAGAAGTCCGAAGAATATAATCGGCCCTTATGTCTTGCCTTTGTGGACTATGAGAAAGCTTTTGACTCTGTCGAGACCTGGTCTGTTTTGGAATCTCTGCAGCGATGCCAAGTCGACTGGCGATATATCCAAGTGCTAAGATGTCTTTATGAAAACGCGACAATGGCCGTCCAAATTCAGGACCAGCAAACTAAACATATCCCACTGCGTCGAGGGGTGAGACAAGGGGACGTAATTTCACCGAAACTGTTCTCAAACGCATTAGAGGATGTGTTTAAGACGCTGGTCTGGGAAGGACGCGGCATTAACATCAACGGCGAGTACATCTCACACTTGAGATTTGCAGATGACATAGTCATCCTGGCTGAATCGCTGCAGGACTTGCAGCAGATGCTGAACGACCTAGTTGATTCTTCTGCATGCATTGGTCTCCGGATGAACTTGGACAAAACCCAGGTTATGTTCAACGAACACGTTACCCCGGGACCGATTGTTGTCCATGGCGGTGCTCTTAAGGTTGTTCGAGAATACGTGTACCTCGGGCAGACTCTGCAGTTTGGTAAGAACAACTTTGAGAGAGAGGCTAACAGAAGAATTCAGCTGGGTTGGGCAGCGTTTGGGAAGTTTCGCCGAGTCTTCTCGTCACGTATTCCACAGAGCCTAAAGACTAAGGTCTTCAATCAGTGCGTCCTGCCTGTTATGACTTACGGAGCCGAAACGTGGACACTCACGGTACGGCTGGTCCATAAATTCAAGGTCGCTCAGCGAGCTATGGAACGGGCTATGCTTGGGGTCTCTTTGAGAGATCGAATCCGCAACGAAGTGATCCGACAGAGAACCAAAGTTGAGGACATAGCTCATAGAATAAGCAAGCTGAAGTGGAAATGGGCCGGCCATATTAGCCGTAGAATCGATGACCGTTGGGGTAGACGAGTTCTTGAGTGGAGACCGCGAATCGGCAAACGTAAGGTAGGACGCCCTCAGGCTAGGTGGAGCGACGATCTTCGCAGGGTGGCTGGTAGCAGCTGGATGAGAGTTGCCAGTGATCGAGCCAAATGGCGTGCACTTGGAGAGGCCTATGTCCAGCAGTGGACTGTTATAGGCTGATGATGATGATGATGATGAAATACGTATCTTGTGTACATGTAGGTTTCTGTCAAAGCAAAAAATAAAAATTCAGAGAAACATGTTCAGTACAAGTCTCCGAAAATCGGCTATTTTGCACAAATTTTACCTGAACTTAGGCCGCTCATAATATACTCAATAATTGTAGAAGTAAAGAAAAGATCGTGATAGAAACATTGAAAATGTAATGGAGATTCTACATGACTAATACTTTTATTTCACAAACTTGTGAAGCTTATCCAAAAAAACATATAACCTGGAACAAGTTTTATGAAATTTTCGAATACTAATTTTTGTTCAATGTTATCGCGTTCTCACTTGCATCTTAGTTTTCATACACTGCGCTAGATGAAACAACAAGCTTTTCAACCATACTCGCGTTGACGATAGACCGATCGGGAAGGGCCCTCTTAACAAACTGAGTGTCCTCCGTGCCTCGGAAAGCATGTTAAGCTGTTGGTCTCGGCTGTCATTTGAAGATCTTTGGCAGTCGGATACGGATAGTAAGAAGCCAGAAAATCTGACACCAGTCTTGCCAAGGAGTACCGTGTTACCCAGTTAATGGGTTGTGGAGGTCTGGTAAGGCAGTTACTTCACGTAACATACAGCAACGTATCGATCGTATTCAGCTGAATCCGGTTTGACTGGAAGCCAGCCACAATATAGTTAGGAAAAGGCTAGGCAGATGATGTTTAAAATAAATTAGAGATTTTAATTCATCTCCTAAGATGACTAGTTGTCATGCATTGGGTTCGCAGTTTCGCCATAATAGAAAAAATAAGTCTTTTTTGTCATAGGTTATATTCTACGTTATATTCTTACAGCGACGATATCAAATGTTGCGACACCAAAATAAAAACTACCAACTGACTTAGTATTTATTTAACACTTTAAGCACAAATGTACAGAGGTGGACTTAATGCTGCACAATTAATGTACAGAGGTGGACTTAATGCTAAAGGCATTCTCTACCAGTCAACCTTTGGGTGATGTAGAGACAAATAGTGGGTATAGTATTCAGTGGCCACTTCGCAGCTTATGTTGAGATAGGGGGGGGGGCTTTTTGACCTCGAAATGCTCTAATAAAGAGTATTCTATTCTAAATATAAAGTCTTAACTTTCGCGATTTTATGCAATTCCATTGGGTAATATTTCTCCGCTCCTCTCTTCAACGTTCCAGTGGTCAGTCAGCCTACGAATTTCATTTTCATCTTTATTGCTAAAGCATTAGGTTCAAGGTTGATCGGGAAAAATTGTCAGTTTCGGATAGACGTGCCGGCTAATTCTACTAAAGTGGCCTTTTCTGCCATCCGCCAGAAACCAGCTTGATAACTTTGAGTCTGTCGAGACACGTGCGATAAACATTTTAATAGTCCTTGTTTAAATTTACAGTATACACGTAAACAATTTCATGATGCCCTAAACTAAAACCGACATTTTGAATCAGCCTATCAATTTCCGAAATTGAGTTAGCGCAGAGTAAACGCTGGGAATATTGTGTTAATGACGTTAACAAGCCGCGGGCGTTTATGTGACCCGAGTGCTGATGCAGTTAATATTTTCCTCTGAAAACGTAAAAAATTGTAGCGAAAAGCTATACCAACCGACTTGTTGAAAATAAGTGGCGAGACAGCTGTATTTCAAGTCGGTTTAGACGGTTAAGAAATATAAAAAAAATCGTTTATTTCGAACAAACAGCTTATATTCTAGTGTTAGTAAAACATTGATATAAACTTGTATTATTTTTAAACAAAGGATGACCAGGCCGGAAAGTGTTTCCTACCTAATCAACCCTTTTACAAAATGAAGTACACAAATATAATGGCGTATAGCTCTCCGCCACAGCTCTCAGGATATTGTTGTGACTACTGCAATCTCAGCACAGCAGCGAAGCAGTTTTTTGATACTGTGTTTCCACCAGAGGTGTGCGAGGATCCGTAGCGAGACCTCCCACGCTGCGGATCCTCGCCAGAACCAAGAGAATCGCTTGCATTGAGCGAAAGTAGGTAAATGTAGCGATTCTATTGTTTCCCATAGCTTTTTATTTGAATATTGAAGCTGATTATATTTAGAACCAGGTTGTGTTCTTTATAAGTTTAGTTCAAATACCCACAATACAGGACAAATTACTAGTGTGGGGCAACGTTTAAAAAAAAAAAAGTTTGTAATAATTTCATTCAAGATGTCATGATATGATGTCGGGAAATCTTCTTGCATATAAACATTTTACTATTCTTAATAAACAAATTAGAAGCCCGTCCCGGCTTCATCATGAACAACTTTTACTATAAAACTCGTCGTCGTTTGCCCTATAGGCACTTTTTTTTTTAGGGATGGGAAATCATCCAATGACTCCTCCCACTTTGGGTGTAGCGGGAGGGAGTGTCAGACTTCTACTGACTAAAACCCATCCATGTTTCTTCACTGCCCTTTGTGTTCCGGAGCCACGGTATCTCTTTCGAAAGGTCCCGCGACTTCGGCAGGCCTCGGCCCTTTCGGGCCCTTCTGTGTGCTGACTCTCTTTGAGGCGCGCGTGGAACACTAACACGCCGTCGACACGGCCTGTCGTCACTAGACGGACGGTCGGCGAGCCACCCACAGCTCGCCGTCCACAGGCCCGCGCCTCCGGTGGCCGGAGGTAACCGGGTGGCCTCCTACGCCCGTGGCGTCTACCACGGCGGCCGGGACGAGAAGTTCTCTCCCTCTTCCTCTCCGCCACCTCCTTCGCTAGCATGATTGGTTCGCAGAAGGAGGCAACGGCATCCCATTCCGTCTCGTTTCGGACCATGGCTTGGACCAGGGCCAGACGCGAGAGGTCACCGCCGATCGCCGCTTCGAGGACACGGCGGTGCTCCGCCCAAGCGGGGCACACCTGCACAGTGTGCTCCACCGAGTCCTCCGGTCGATCCTCGCAGTGATGACACCCGGGCGTTTCCTCCCGCCCGATTTGGTGCAGGAACCTCCCGAAACATCCGTGTCCGGTGAGGACCTGCGTCAGGCAGAAGTTGAGGACGCCGTGGCGCCTCTCTAGCCACTCCTCAAAGAGGGGACTTATCGCCACGATCGTGGAGTGCCCTGCCCTATAGGTACCTAAATTTATAATAATTAAAATGCGCATAACTCGAAAAAAAGAATATTATTATCTGGTTTTTTTAATTCGCCATTTTGAGGTTGGTCCCAAATAAAGATATTCATAATGATGAGTACAATGACACCAAAAGTGGTATTGCGTTTGTTCTGCTGTAGGTTGTAAAGAGATTTTCTATCGCATAATATTCAAAAAGTATCATCTCGCTGCCTACAATTTTTTATTTTCAAAACCCAGCGAGAAAGCCACAATATGCTTCCAACTTTAAAACCACGGTACATCAAAATAAAAGAGTCTTGATTCAGCTCATTCAGGAAGCATGAAAAGATGAAAACGCAGCAGATGTTATCACTGTCATTCTGCCAGCTGAACGACCGTCTGGCTGACTGACCGACTTCTTAAACGGCAGTTTAAGGCACTTGTCTCACGGCCGGCGATCAGCGAGAAGCGAGTAAAGCTTGAAATTCGAAAAGAGTTTACGGGTAGCCGGCAATGTGAACAACCAGCTATCGACTATGAATGTATGTGTCTCTTTTTAACCGACTTCCCAAAAAGGAGGAGGTTCTCAATTCGGTTGTATTTTTTTATGTTTGTTACCTCATCAACTCCAACAATTATGAACCGATTTGAATTTTTTTTTAATCAAAATCGGTTACGAAGTTTGAATTTTAAATCGAAATAGCTGGAATTAGTTTACTTGGATGGTGGTTTTTGTCATCCAAGTAATCGAAATTGCGTATATTGCTTCTCTGCGATTTTGAAGTGGTGTTGTTAAAAAGTGAAAAATAAAAAAACTTAAAAATAAATATAACCGACTTCAAAATAAAAAAAGAGACTACAAAGTAAAAAATAACTTTAATTTCGGAAGTCGGTGTCAAAACAACAAAACTGAACTAACAAAAACACCGAACCGGTGAACTATTCTAATGTTAGTAACCATGAAAGTTTAATACAATATATAGGTGTCAAAATACGAAGAAACTAACAAAAACACTGACTTCCGAAATTAAAGTTATTTTTTACTTTGTAGTCTTTTTTTTATTTGGAAGTCGGTTGTATTTTTTTACTGGCACGAGATCTATCTTTTGTCCCTTTCCCCAGCGAGCAAATAGTCGATAGCCAATCGGCTGTGAGACAAGTGCCTAAACTTGGTTAAAGTGGAAATAAAGTTGATGGAAAATATTTTTGTGAAAATATTATGCAATGTTTGTTAGAGATGCTCTGTGAAGGCTTTTTATTTGGAATTTTATTGTTGTACAATAATTATGTAGTTGTGATGTTGTAATGACTAAACCAACTCAAAGAGTAATGAACATAAATGTGGTTGGATGGAAGCCAAAGAAAATATGGATGGATTGTGTGAGGAGCGATATGAAAGAATAAGGAGTTAGTTACTGATAGTTTAACGGCTGATAGGCCAGACTGGAAGAAAGAAACGTGTTGCGCCGACCCCAATTTTATTAACATGGGATAAAGGCAGGAAGATGATGATGAGTTTTGATTTGTAGGTACAAACAAGTAGATAGTCCTAAGTTAGATTTTCACTGACTGTCAAACCGCTATTCCTCAGGTATCTACCTAAAAGTTACGTATGTTGTTATTGAAAAAGCGCCTAAGTAACCTGTTTCTTATTTCACGATGACGGTGTCTTGGTCCAGTGATCGTAAGCGCTACTGCTGAGCATTAAGTCCTGGGTTCGATTTCAGAGTCGGGAAAAGTTTTCCACATAAGATTCCGCAGCAGCTTAGAGTTTTGGAGGGTGGAGCTGAGCTGCTGCAGTTTGACCTGTTCAGTGAACAGCTGATCGATTCTGTAAACAATTCGAAGTGAAGGCTTGGGTGAAGTGATCACGTGACTGAGCTATCAATCCAAGTAATTAATATGGAATATCAGCTAGTCTATTCTGACGACTTCTCACCGTGTTCACTTAGGTGGAGTGAACGACAAGTGAGCTGTCATGCCATCGTGTTTGTAAGGTTTGACAGCTCACTTGTCGTTCACTTCGCCTAAGTGTTCACTTCGATATGCTTACAGAATCGCACTGCTGCACACTTCGTGATCACTTCACCCAAACCTTCACTTCGACAAGTTTACAGATTCGACCGGCTGAATCGCTCTACAGGTCAAAAAGCACCCTTTCTCACAACGGAACGGCATTGACAGACCTCTTTTTGCTGGACTTTCGCGCTTCTAAATAACCATGGCATTAACTTCCAAAGGTCTACAAATAACAGCTAAAATCCACTCCTCAAGGCAGCATATTTAAATTCTTTAGGCACTTGTCACACTACCGGCGATCAGCGAGGAGCGAGTAAAGCTTCAAACCCAAAACGAGTTGGCGAGTAGCGGGTAGCGTGTGATAAGTTTCGATAGTTATGACGCTCGGCTTTTTTTTTATACAAAACGGGGAAACTCTTGGCCCAAATCTCACCTGATGGAAAGTGATGCTTAGGCCGAAGATGGAAGCGAGTTTCACCCGGAATCTTCTTACACAGAGGAACTGGCTATCATACCTCTAACTGCCGGAACACAACAATGCTGTTAACATTGTTGTTATGGCGACAGACTTAGACATGATGGTGGTAGCTTGCCAGGCGGACTTAGAACAAGTCCTACCACCAACCAAACCGAGCAAAAATATGCCTCCGCTGGGAATCGAACCCGGGACCTCTGGGTCTGAATCAGGTGGTATAACCACTAGACCACGGAGGCGGTTAGTGTCACCTGTTTAGCACCACCCGACGACCACGTGTAGGGATTCGCTGAAGGTTCTCCTACGGACGCGGGTGACTCGGCCCCCAAAACTCGGCTTTAAGGGAGTGCTTTTAGAAACACGCAATACTCGCTCCAGCCCGCACTATATGTAGAAATTACCGATGGTTTTTTTTTTTATACAAAACGGGGAAACTCTTGGCTCAAATCTCACCTGATGGAAAGTGAAGTGACCAGGGCCCGAGTCTGCTATTACAATAGTGTCAGAATGGTCGATCACTGATTTCAAAATGGCTGATTTTGACAAGTTTGGTAATCTACTAACATAATGGCATCATAATGGCGTCATTATGACATTCCAATGATCAATCACTGACACGCCATTGAAAGAAGTGCGATTATGAATTTAGCAGATTACGAACTTTTAGCAAAATGACAATGGCATGACAATGAGATCGTGTCGGAATGACAAATTTATAAAAATAGCAGACTCGGGCCCCTGGTGGAGTGGTTGGTGAATTCTGAGCGCCCGGCGAGCATCGCCGAACGAGTGGCGCTAATCGAGTACAATCTTTAATAGTTCTTGTCGCTGCAATCGACTTGAGGTAAGAACCGCTCGCCTGCAGTGTGAACAGCCAGCTATGGATGTATGTGTCTCTTTTACTCACACGAGATGTATATCTTTTGTTCCTTTCCTCGGCGAGCAAATAGTCGAAAACGAATCGCTTCCTCGCCGGCGGCGATGAGACAAGTTCCTTATAGTGTTCATTAAAACTAAAGAGCTGTTACCTCTTAATTATAACATTGTTACTTATAACAATTGCTTTAATCACTGTTAAAATGACAGCGAGGTAAACGTGACTTCGCATAGCTCTGCCTATTTCACAGTTTAGACTTAATTAGATATTATAATTTAAATAATTAATAGGTTTGCTCAGTGAATTCGTAATAGAGATGGGACTTGAGCTGAATTTAATTAGGGAGCCATGTTCTTATCAAGGTAGGGAGGTTAATAGATAACTGTTTTAACCTTTGGGGTTTCAAGGTTTAGGGTAACACCATATTTTATTTATTTAGACATCACATTTTCGGACCTGTGGATGGTGAGCTATGGGCTAACTCGCCGTCCGTCCGTCTTATGAAGACAGGTCGTGTCGACGGCGCGTTCGTGTTCCACGCGCGCTTCAAAGAGTGTCAGCAATAAGTAAAGGCCCGAAAGGGCCGGCGCGCGACGCCTGCCGGAGTTGCGGGACTGTTCGAAACAGATACCGCGGCTCCGGAACACAAAGAACAATGAAGAAACATGCATAGGTTTTAGTCAGTAAAAGTCTGACACTCCCTTCCGCTCCGCCCAGAACGGGAGAAGTCATTTGATGATTTGCCATCCGAAAAAAAAAATTGTACCTGACTAAATTCTAAATATGCATATTTTGGTATTATTGATGTCCAAATTGAAAATAATAAATTTTTATAAAGAAACTATTTTATTTAAAACGTATAACAGTACGGTCGCAGTCCGACGTGTTAAATTCGCTCCCATCTTCTAAGATGCATTTGTAAATTGTGCAGTTATCAACTGTGACAACTTCTACTCTTCCTCCAAATTGCAAGCAATTTCCGTCTCCTTTCTAAAATAAAAATATTTTATTAATTTAATTTTTATTATTAGTATTCGTATAGAGGAGCTTCCTGACTAAGTAATAACAGCCAGGGCTAGCTGCATGGGTCGATCTTTAAGGGCCAATTCAACTAATTAAAAGAAAAAAAACAAAATCTAGGCTATTCTGACAGTTTGCGTTTGACATTCGAAGGCGAACGTTGTTGAAAAATAAGTGGAATTGGCACTCTTGTTGCGTTGATGTGGCGCCAAAGATCTACCAATGACAGCTGGGACCAACGGTTAGCGTACACGGAGGAAGTCCCGGTATATTAAGATGGTCACCCATCCACTGCCTGACCTCGCAAAGTGTTGCTTAAATTTGAAAATCGACCCGTGTAGTATTATTGTTTAACCATGAGCTTCTTCTTTTGGGTACGCTGTACATATTTAATTTTATAATCTCATTGACTTAAACTTTTACCTACCTCATCGTCAAGCGGCGTAGCCATTACGATCATGGTTCCAATCACGAAAAGAGCAAGGATCACTGTTTCTCGCGCCATTTTTTTTATTTTAATTAGTAAACAAATAGTTTTTTAACAATATGAAATGGTCTTACTGACCTATTGATCTTAATATTGAGGATAACAAACGTCACCAAATGTTAGCACTGTAGAAGCTAGCGAAGTTATGGTTCCTATACCAAGTGATTCTGCTTTATACACATACCTGGTCCAATCGCATAATCAAGGGAACTATGATAGTTTAAATAACAAAAGCAAGTTAATAAAACAATCCAAGTCCATGTCTCCGATTCATACGCCAAGACAAGTGAAATGTTTTCTTTCATAACAAAAATATACCATGATTTATTCTTCATTAAATATCAACTAATGACGGAGACAGCACCAGACAATAAAAAAAAAACTGTTTTAGTCTATCTCAACCGTACTTCGGTGAGTGTGCCCAAGAACTCCACGACCTCATCCCACTAGCCCCCTACTTCTACCATCGGACATCCAGACGCACCAACTTACCATCCCTACCTTGTTGCTATTCCACCAATTTGCACTATGCGTTTCCAAACGTCTTTTAAACCACGCAAAGCAAAGGAGTAGAACTCTCTGCCCACGTCTGTGTTTCCGAACGTATACAACCCTAATCTTTTCAAAGTAAGAGTGAACAGGTTTCTTCTGGGTAAGCTTTGTTTCTGTCATCTCTGACTTAGAAAAAAAACCGGCCAAGTGCGAGTCGGACTCGCGCACCGAGGGTTCCGTACAAACCTGTAGGTAAATATTATAAGCAAAAGTTGCGGTTTACGATTTATGACGTATTAAAAAAAAACTACTAACTAGATCTCGTTAAAAAAATCTGTTTTTTTTCGTGCTTTGGTCGGTTTCTGTTAATCCCATAGTAAAAGTTGTTCTAAAAAATCTTTGTCGACTTTTAAAACAATGGTCAAACATCACTACCTTTCTCTTTGACCGTTTTTGTTTGGGTCCTAATATTGTATTTATTACAAACTTAAAATTGTATTTATTTATCTATTATGTATATATTCATATAAATCGTACACCTAGGACTACCTACACTACTGTATTTTCTTTTTTCTTTAAAATCCATCCAAAGGTTGTCTTGAAAAGATCGCTATTAGCGATAAGGCCGCCCATTGTGTCACCCTATGTTATGTTTTCTTCGTCTATTTTTTTTGTATCTTATATGTATGGTGTACATAATAAAGAGTATTCTATTTTATTCTATGCATAACGATAATTAAAGGGTTTTCCAATAAGAGGTGTCATTTTGATATTCAAAGAAAAATGCAATTTCTTTGAATATCAAAATGACACCTCTATAATCTATAAAATCATTCATCATCTCTCGATAGCGCATTCGCGATTTGGTTATGGAAATTTTCATGAAAAATATATGGTCCTGTAAGCGTGGTCGTGGTGGTCATTTGCCTCATGTCATTTTCCACTACTAACGGCATACCTTCCTCTTTTAAATAATGAAATAAACATCCGATAATTTATTATTAAATAATGGCATCTTTCTCATCTGACGTAGTGCGATTATTCTGTCAGACGTTGTATAGTGACGTTTAGAACTGTCAAATCATACAATAGCGTCCCTTGTCAAAATGAAACCTAAATTGTCACATATCTATTCTACCTATTCAAAATTCCATCATTGAGTACCAATTTCTTACACACTCGACAGTCCTTGCTTTAGAATTCATCAGTTTTCTTATAAACAAAAGACTCAAAGTACCTACATAGTCTATTTAGGTATCTAGTAAAATCAAAGGATATTGAAATACAACGTGTGCACGTCAATATGTCGTGATCGACGTGTCAAGTTACGTTAATGATGAACTGGACCAAAGAGTAAGAATAGATAAGTAGAAGGGACAATTTCGCTTTATAGGAATTAGTGTAAGCGGGTGATTCTTTGAACATGTGCATATCACGCGGCCCTCCCCTAATAACTACTTAGTGAGATATAAAGTTATGTTTTTTTTTATTTCACGCAAAGCATAGTTCCAGCTCTATGTACAGATGTACATAATAATATTCCTATTGCTATAAACAACTAAGTTATGTTCATAAACGTTCCTCAAATCTCATCACCATTCGTGTCCCAATTTCCAATTTTTAGTAGTTCATGCTCGAAAAGTTATAAATGTACCTTAAAGATCGTAATTTTAAGTAGTAATTTAGATAGTACATGACATGATTTACCAATTAGCAAAACTATACACATTAAAGAACACTTTTAGGTAATTTTTAACGACTTTGAAAATTGTCCCAACACTTTATACTCACTACCATTTGTTCACACAGTCGCAGGGTTATTTTTTCGGCGTAGTGTGTTGTTATTGAAAGAGTTCTTCTCGTCGATCGCACTCATGTCCATGTCTCGACTTGTGCGGGTAACACGTCGAAAAGTGTTTTGGCGCCAACTCTAGCCTACCTTAGTCGCCCAGAAATTGTGATTGGCAAACAAAAATCGCCTTACCGTTCGAGTTTCCCGTGGTAAGTCTATTATTTTTATTTATCAGTTTTATGCATTATAATAGTCGCTATAGGATACTCTTTGCTTTGATTAAGTTCCCAAAGTATTAAATTCTATAAAGACCGTATAATGTGAGAAAGTGTACAAATACCTCATTACCATTTATATAATTACCATTTTTCCCGTTTGTATTTTGGCGAACGGTAATGAGAAATTGAAAATGGTAATTAGTGCCAGTATAAACTGGCCTCTTATTGTCTTGAAACTCCTTACTCCGCTAGGTCAGCCGAAACCGAATTGTTACTACCAACGCGTGATCGATTGTTGATCGTTCTTTCGTGTGAACTGCCCTTTCCACAACAAAATCAACCTATATACTGACTATCCACTTATATCATATTTTTACTAGAGTAACAAGTCTCAGAAAAAACAGCAATCGGAGGAGGAAACATTGGCTTAAGCCAAAAATATAAGTTTTATAGAAAGAAACTAAAAACCTTTTTTTCTGTTTATTATTGCCTAGTGATGATTTTTCAGATCTATTTAAGACTGAAGTATATTATGATGAAGAACATGATCAGTCATGAAAGTGAGACTCATTCGTATTTCAGTATAAATGTTTTTTTAAGATCTCATCGAGTTTATGAAATATCTAAGATGGAACTTATATAGAACTAAGTTTTATTTACACTGAGATTTAGTTGATTTTATTTGAATTATTCCTAAAGATAATGTTACTGATTATTAGGAAAACTGGTTGATTTTTGAGATTTTTTTTTAATATAATCACTTCACTAAATGGCTAAGTTTGATGTCATTTAGTGTGACCTAAATAATTAATAAATAATATGTGATTCAAGTATATTATTCATTTTATTTCTAATTACCAAATTACAAAACATAGTTACCATTTTCTTATTGCTAATTACCGTGTGTTTCAAATCTCATTACCGTTCGACGAAAATTTTCAACTTCAAATTCAGACCTATATAGCAGTTTAAATACTGTGCGTTTAATTTATTTCGTTAATCTACACTATAAACTTTACGTTAAATCTATAAAAGCTGTAATTGGAAGCATTATTTGAAGCTAATTTACGAATCCTGAATATGTGTATCTTCAAATATTCACCCAAGCGCAGACCACGAGCACGCTAGGTAAATGTGTAGGTGACTGCAGAATCATGATCAAGGCCCTGTGTCGAAAATTAAATTCAGTACTACAGCGCATGCGTTCACGCGGAAATTACAATGAAGAATGAAAATCTCGTATATCAACAGATTCACACTTATAAGGAAACGGAGAAAAATGGTTAATTTCATCAATGTTTAAAATAAATAACAAGAGCCGCACAGATTGATCTTTAAGGTCAAGCAACGATTGCCGAGGATGGTCTGTGGATGGGTGACCATCTTAACATACCAAGTTTCCTCCATGCCTCGGCAAGCACGTTAAGCCGTTGGTCCCGGCTGTCATTTGGAGATTTTTGGCAGTCGTTAAAATAACTTAATGATTAATAATTTTAATTCACCAAAAAACTAAAACTAAAAAGCTGACGCTAAAAACACGACGTAAGTAATTTTAAATACCCAGGACTCCTAAATTAGGTGTATGCACATAGTATCTCAGGAGTTAAAAAATGAGTTGATTAAAAAAAAATCTGCCACAAATCACAACTGATTGTGGGTGAGGTGGTGTGTCATGGTGTGGTGAGGTAATATTTGGAACACATTATCTTTTTAGATAAAAATGGTGTGACACGAGTTTCGTTTCTACGCGGATTTCTTAATCTATGACCGATCCTCTGCGTGGTGCATAACAATAATAAATGACAAGTATGGGTGGGTACCATCGACAATTCATGGTTCCGTTACACCATTAATAGTAGTGCGCCACAATCATTTTGTCGATAAACCAATACGGTAACAAGAGTGTTTCTAAAAAAATAGAATTGGCCCACTGGATGTTTCTTCTGCATGCATAAACCATAATCTCATAATCAAGTCGCGAAAATGTATTCCACTTTTTGCACGACTGCCCAAAAAAGAGGTTTTATACTTTCAGGGTTCATGTATTTATAAGTATGTAAAGCTTAAAGGTACTATCATCGTCTAGAACTTACTTAGTGCATAACAAAAATAACATAACAGTAGTATTTAATAATGCATTCGGTAACTAATAAAAAATAACAAAAGTTACGTTTCGTTTCTTTAAAACTTAAACACATATTTTAAATTTATGGGCGAATGCTTGTTTTTCATTTTGTAGTTAATTTTTAACCGACTTCCCAAAAAGGAGGAGGTTATCAATTCGGTTGTATGTTTTTTTTTTTATGTTTGTTACCTCATGATTCCGACAATTATGAACCGATTTGAAAAATTTTTGTTTTATCTGAAAGGATATACTTTCAGATTGGTCCCATTTAAGTCATATCAAAATCGATTACGAACATCGAAATCGCTGGAATTTGACTATTTAGATGATTCTTTGATAATCGAAATTGCTTATTTTGCTTTTCTGCGATTTTGTAGAGGAGTTGCTAGGTGTCCCACCACTAAAAAGTGAAAAATAAAAAACTTTTTACAAAAAAAATACAACCGACTTCTAAAAAAAACACTACAAAGTAAAAAATAACTTTAATTTCGGAAGTCAGTGTCAAAATACGAAGAAACTAACAAAAACACCGAGTTCCGAAATTAAAGTTATTTTTTACTTTGTAGTGTTTTTTTTTAGAAGTCGGTTGTATTTTTTTAGACATGGCAGGCGCAATGTAGTTTTTTTTTATGTAGCATGCGCTTGACATCTTCTCGAATTGTTAGTTTGGTACTATAGTTTACGCCAGATAAACGTGGAATGAAGTACATTGACCCACACATTTATTGACTTTCTCACGATCAAAATCAGAAACAATGACATAAAGCTGTCCTGAATCGACTTCTATCGTGATCCTTTACTTTCTCTAGTAATGAAAAACAGTTCTTAATTTACTGTTCTGGTATCTACGAAGATATATTAGGGAAAGGTCAATATACTTTATTCCACGTTTATCTGGCGTAAACTATAGTATAAAAAAATGATAAAAACAAAAGAGTTTGTCGAAAGTTCGACACAAATCTGAGGGCCAATTCCATTATTTCTTATCGAATATGCACGTCAGTCGCAATCTATAACAAAAAAATACAACCGACTTCCAAAAAAAAAAAAACACTACAAAGTAAAAAATAACTTTAATTTCGGAACTCGGTGTTTTTGTTAATTTGTTCGTTTTTTGACACCGACTTCCGAAATTAAAGTTATTTTTTACTTTGTAGTGTTTTTTTTTTTGGAAGTCGGTTGTATTTTTTTGTAAAAAGTTTTTTATTTTTTTTACTTTTTAGTGGTACCCCCACACCTAACAACACCACTCCAAAGTCGCAGAAAAGCAAAATACAAACGCACTAGTTGCCCATTCGATTTTCGAGAGTTCCCCTCGACTTCTCTGGGATGCCATCATCAGATCCTGGTTTCCTTATCATGGGACCATTTGGGAAGTATTCCCTTTCCAACAAAAAAATCATTTTTAAAATCGGTTGGCAAGCGACGGAGTTATGCCCGAACAAACTTAAAAAAAAAATACAAACATCCGAATTGAGAACCTCCTCCTTTTTGGAAAGTCTGTTAAAAATACCTCAATTTCTGTAAATTTTTTAGAGATTGCGACAAGGATGCGAATGCGAATTTTGCTTAAAAATTGTAGATGGACTTGACACTCTGTTTGAGAAAATCGACCTAACGGTGAACTGTTGGCTGTCGAGATAACTCGTTTAATGATATTAATAATAATTTTATTTATAACTAGCTAATGCCCGCGACTTCGTACGCGCATTTCCCGTTTTCCCCGTTCCCGCGGGAATTTTGGGAAAAATCATACATGCATACTTTCCTCTTGAATCAATCTATCTATAACTGAACACTGTATTAAAATCCGTAGAAAAGTTTAAAAGATCTTAGCGAACAGACAGTGGACGTGACTTCATTTTATACAATGTAAAGAAGACATTTTTTTTAGTGCAGATTCATAATTTCACCATCACTACGAGTGTCATTACATATTATTAAACAAATTCCTCCATCGCGTTTGTTCGCGATAAACTCAAAAACTACTGCACTGATTTTCATGTTGTTTTCACCAATGGAAAGAGCGGCTCTCGAGGATGGTTTTAGTATATAATTAGTATATAATTTGGCACGCGGGCGAAGCTGCGGGCATCATGCAGCTAGTCTATACTAATACTAATATTATAAAGTGGTAACATTTGTTTGTAAGTTTGTATGTTTGTAAGTTTGTATGTAGGGGGTAATCTCAGAAACTACTGGTTCGATTTGAAAAATTCTTTCAGTATTAGATAGCCCATTTATCCGGGAAGGTTATAGGCTGTATATCATCACGCTGAGACGAAAAGGAGCCGAGCATTAATGGAAAATGTGACGCAGACGAAGCTGTGGCCATCAACTAGTAACTTATAAATTAAGTGGTAAACTTAAAAAGAACTCCGAAAGGAATGAGATATGCAAACTATCGTTTGTTTAAAACGATGTTACGAATTCAGAGGACACCAACAAACTTTTAAACGTACAGTTTGGCTCTTATCTAAACTATATACAATAATATTATAAAGTAGAAGAGTTTGTTTGTTTGGTCGTTTCTTTGTTTGTTTGTTTGGTTGAACGCGCTAATCTCACGAACTACTAGTCCGATTTGAAAAATTCTTTCAGTATTAGATAGCCCATTTATCCGGAAAGGTTAGGTTTTAGGCAATATGTCATCACGCTAAGACAAATAGGAGCGGAGCAGTAATTGAAAATGTGACGCAGACGACGTTGCGCGGGTCAGCTAGTTTTCTATATACAGGTATGACAAGCATGATGTTCTAAAACAATAGCCCGCGGGTAAGTCAAACTGAAACTCGAAGCATTATTTCATTAAAACCCTTTACAGGCACTTTCGAAAGGTCGGTCGGTCCAAAAAGATTAAGCTATTTGCACGTTCCAAAGCAAAGATCTCTATGGAGATGAACGTGCAAGAAACGCCACGGACAGTCATTTAAAAATAAAATAAAATAAAATGTTTTTCACATCGTGTTGAAATTATACATACATGTGAAATCGATGTAAAAGACGAGTGAATATTCATGCGGCCCACACAATATGTTAAATGCAACACAATATTACACTTTTTTTTTTTATAGGCAAAGAATCAAGTTTTAAAGACTAGTATTCAGTGTTGTTAGTCATGGTAGTGGTATTGTAAAAATTACATGAATTAAAGCTAAATACCTAACATTACGCCATATTTCGATTTTTTCCAAAATTTCACTAACGCAAGTATTTCTTTCTGCAACCATTTAATACATAAAGTCACTTGTATTGGCCCGCGATCGAATATTATGGTCTGGCAGCCCGGCTCTAAAGGAAGACTTTAAGAAATTGTTCCGTATCTACAACTAAAGTTAGATGTGACTTACATTATATTGCACTAGCTGACCCGTGTCCACATTGTGGGCGATTTTTTTCGCGTAAATGCCTATGACACACACAAATAAGGTGTATTTCTATTGGTAAACAAAATTTCAAAATCCGTCCTGTAGATCCAGAGATAACCCCCAAGAACTTCACAAACTCACTAACTTTACCTCTTTGTAAAATTTGTACAGCTAAAAGTCAACACGACGGCAGTTCAATAGTAATGAAGTTTTGATTCACTGGGATTGTGGTCATATGTACTAAAAAAACATTTCCCTGCCTTTACATCCCGAATCATAATAGAGAAACTTCAAAACTGTTGTTAGAAGTCAGTAAAATCCACTAACTAAAACTACCATGCATTTGAGGTTAACCCACAAACACAATCGCGGAAACAATCTAGATCCACAACCCATATTGCTGGCCATTTGCGTTCGCATTTCAAAATCAATAAAACAATGAAAGCGATTTACAGTTAGGCGATCTAACATACACACACACATTTAGGTACAGTCTCATCTGTTTCATATTATTGGTACCTACTATTCATCTCCGCGCCGTCATTACCTTTGAATATCGAGCTTATTACCTCTCCTCTTTCCTCATTCCCGACACAAAAGAGAGGCCCGATTGCGAGGGAATTATATGCAATTTCATTGACTAG
Organism: Ceramica pisi; assembly: GCA_963859965.1. Classification (NCBI taxonomy): domain Eukaryota; kingdom Metazoa; phylum Arthropoda; class Insecta; order Lepidoptera; family Noctuidae; genus Ceramica; species Ceramica pisi. The sequence goes on along the minus strand of OY982536.1, from coordinate 21,242,124 downwards.
AAATGAGAATATCGCTTCCCAAGTCTAGTCCGTGAAACTGGGATATTGAAATTTTATAGATAAAGAGCTTTAGCCTCGAGATTGATTAGGTCTTTTTCTCATATTAGAGCTTTGTCTCGGTATTTTATGCTCTGATTTAATGCTCAGGGAATTGGTTTTTAAGTGGGTTTATTGAAAAAGTGTCTGCGAGATACGGTATTTGAGATATTTTCCAATTTTCCGTTCTGGAATTGATAAAACGTTACGCGATATCGCCGGTGACTGCCTGTCAAAAGCGTTTCCTACGATACTTGTAACGTAAAAGGCTGATTTTTAACTGTTCTAAAAATGTTGTAATTTTAATAAACTGCCTGACATTAGGAGAGATTTATTATTAAAAAAACCTTTTGAATCTCATATTATCCTAGTTTTATTCCGTAACTAAAATTCAAATTACTAAGTACCTGTTTCTATTAAATTTCAACAGTTATAATTGTTAGAAGATATTTTGTATTTCCGAAAATGATCACACAAATCGGATCAGGAACCTCGGAATAATCGGTGAAAATACATAAAAACTAAAAAATACCCCTCAAATTGAGAACCTCTTCCTTTTTTGGAATAGCACTTGGCATACACTTCGATACATCGACCTGTCTTTTGTTTTTCGCACACAGTTAATAGCTATTGTACCAATTCGCACTAAGCGTTCAAACATCTTTTTTAATGCGCACAGCAAAGGAGCGGAACTCTCTGCCTGCGTCTGTGTTTCCGAGCGCTTACAATTCTAATCTCTTCCAAGTTAAAGTGAACAAGCTCCTTCTGGGTAAGCTGGCTCCATAGTAGACTTTGTCTCTGTCACCTCTGGCCTAAACTAGATCTAAAAGCAAACCCAAATCAAACAGAAAAAGTGAGCAAGTCCCGAAGTTTATTTGGCATGCACAATTTGTCAAAAATGCCTCTATTTTTACAATCCTTTGACATTGAATGTTTACCTTCCAACACTGCATCGTTCGCTACTCCAGAGCTCTTGAGCCCCATCGCCATCCGTCCTATGAGCAATATGCTGAGCCAAATGCTAATATTAAGTATTAATTAGCATTGCATACCCACATGGGTTATGTAGTTATGAATAATTGATCAAACAGAACATTAAACGTGCGAGGCGATGTGGACTTGGCCGGTATTTATGTATTACAATGTGATGTGCATTCATTTGAATGTCTAATGGTTTTCTAAGAGTTAAGTAATTATAGTAAACTAGCGACCCATCCCGGTTTCGCACGGGTGCAAAGCTGAAACTAAATACACTACAGAAAAACTGTGATGTTATTATACATACTTATAAACCTTCCTCTTCAATCACTCTATCTATTAAAAAAAAACGCATCAAAATCCGTTGCGTAGTTTTAAAGATTTAAGCATACATAGGGATATAGCGATAGAGAAAGTGACTTTGTCTTATATTATGTAGTGATTATCTGAGTGCACTTACTTAGGTACTCTACAATTTTTTAAACAAGCGTTTGCATTCGGATGTCAGTCGCAATCTGCAAAGATGTGTAGGAATTGAGGCTTTTTTGATTGTCGTCATCATCTGCCGGCTTCCAGTCAAACTGAATTCAGCTGAATACTAGTGTTTTACGAGGAGCGGCTGCCTACCAGACCTCCACAACCCATTAACTGGGAAACACGGTACTTCTTGGCAAGACTGGAGTCAGATTTACTGGCTTCTGAAAATCCGTAACGACGGCCAAAGATCTACAAATGATAGCCGGTACCAACGGCTTTACGTGCTTTCCAAGGCACGGAGGAAATTCCGTTTGTTCAGATGGTCTTGGTAACCCATCCAGAGACCAACCTTGGCAAGCGTTGCTTAACCGTAAAGATCGACCCGTGCGGCTGTTATTGTTTAGCCACGAGCTCCTCGGTTTTTTGACTGTCATCGTCTACATTAATCCTTTACAATTTCCAGCAATTAGGTAAAAATGATTTATAATGTTTCAGTTTTTGAGACCAAAGAAAAGTCCATTGTCCTTTCCTATTAGCGAAAGAAGCGTAATGTACTTAAAGGCGCCAACCCACCGTGGTACACGGAGAGGCCAACACGTGTGTAGCTTCGCTTTGCAAGAAAATGTGTGTGACTTTGTCCCCTGTAACCCACAGAGACGATACGCATCAATTGACGTCTTTGGTAAATGCGTGGTTTGCTCGAATATAGCGCTAACACAGCTCAACGCTGTCAACGCCATGCACGCGTGCAATATGCATGCGGTACACGATGTACGCGAATACTAACATAAGGCTGTACTGCAGCACAGTTTTGAGATACACCTTGTGGAACGAAGGCATGTGCAGTGTGTACTGCAGCAGTGAAAACGTAGACCCACGTTGTCAAAAAAAATGAATCCACGCAGCTAAAATGTGCAGCGTGCCCGTGCACAGTATGCACCGCGGCGAGTTTTTGCCTTTATTGCAAATGCACCTGTCGCCCACCATAGTTCTAAAGGTTATTTATATCTTAACTTCCTTCAAGAACAAGGCGTTGCTTGTTCGTAAGTATAATGAGATGTGCCACTAAAATACCACAGGAAACTGTACAATGTAGTGTTTCACAGAACGTTGGGTAGATATGCACGACAAGTATAAGTGAACTAGCTCACCCACGCAACTTCGTCTTCATCACGTTTGGCCACGCTTGCTTTTCGGTATGATCGGTAACCCTCCGGTAGTTGTGGCCAATCCACCACCACACAACGCTTGATCTGGCGGTCGATCAGGTTCTCGTGGCATTTCTCCAACAGCTCTACGCTAGAGATCGTCTCGGGCCAGTAATTCTGAGGATACGGCGAAGGCATCGGTTGACGAAAACCTGGATTTTGCGTGAAATGTCCACGTTTCACACCCGCAGAGCAGCACGGATTTGACCCGAAGATTTTGAGTTAGACTCTTCGAGTCTGTTGCTGTGATTTCCAGATAGATATCAGTTGCGCGAAGGTAGCTCGGGCTTTGCAAGCCGTGAAGTGACTCCGACACGACGCTCCCGAGGTGAGTAAACTTGTGGACGCGTTCCACTGTCTCTGTGCTGATAAGCAAAGGTACAGAGTTCTTCAACCCCCGTACGTCTCCAACCTCCTTGACTACTGATACCTTTTATACACAAGAAAAACTGCCCGTCGTATTTAAAAAGTATTTACTGACACAAGTCTATGCCACGCATTTTGTAAGTGAGAAAATAAGTAAGGTCTTTGAAGTTTAGGATCGGAATCATCATGGATTAAAGACGTGAAATTATTAAGGACCCTGAAGAGTAGATAGATATTAGATTAGTGTTATTTTTTATTATTATAATGAAATTTATATAATCTATTAATACAAATACAGTGGGATTCATGTTTTGTAATAACTGCACGATTTTTAATTTTACAAAATACAAAATCCTTTATTTCAAATAGACCAGTTACAGGTACTTTTGAATAGTCAAGGTCTGTCAGTCAAAGAGATAAAGCTAATCCTGCTAATTATGAATGAAGCTAATGATGAAATTAAATTTAAATAAAATTGTAACTTAATTTATATTTGCACGCCGAAATTAAAGGCAGAATAAGAGAACAGTTTCTGTACATTTTACCAACTTTCTGTATACCTTATTTACGCAAATTTCAACTATTTTTGTTTTTTTTTTTTATATTCAAACGTCATATTCAAAAAATTCAAGCATTTATTTCAATTAAACCATTTACAGGCACTTTTGAATTGTCAAGGTCGGTTGGTCAAAAAGTTGAAGCTATTTGCACGTTCCAAAGCGTAGATCTCTATGGAGAAGAACGTGCTTTTAAAAATAATATTTTTTTACAAAGATTTATTTACAACGGGTTGAAATTATACATACATGTGAGAACGATGTAAAAGACGAGCAGGATAAAAGCGTCCGGAATAAAAGAGGAACAATTCAAAGAAATAATTAAAATTAACCATGGCAGCTAATAAATGACCAGTCCCGACTGACGGCGCCCGTTCACGAACATGATGCATGCGCCAGCACCATTCGGCTCAACCATTTTGAAGGCAGCCAAGTGATCCAACGCATACGCCACCATCAGCTAGACTTTTGAGTGAGCATGACACTCCCAACCGCCAGGGTACATTCAAGTCAAAAACATACCTAAAACTGATAATTAAAGTTAAAGGTACCTACACAGTACTCACACATGTGCTGTTAATGGCTGAAATTATACAATGCTAAGTAAGTTGATTCTAACAATGCAAATTTTTCTTACAATCTTCAGCCGGTCCAACAATGTTTCCGAACTATTTACAGATTAGTTTGGGCTCCCTAGTGGCTGTGGAGCAGGACCAGCATTCAGCCAAGCATTTTTATCTTCAATATAATCCCCCAACTTATAATATGCTTGCCTGCATAGTGTGCGTTTAATACAAGACTTGAATTTCGTCTCATTTAGTTCTAATATATGGGGAGGTATCTTATTATAACATTTTAAACAGTACCCCATGAAAGATGAGGCTACTTTAGCCAGTCTGAAGCCTGGTTGAACTAACTGGTCCCTATTTCTAGTACCATAATTATGTCTCTCGCCTCTTTTACTAAAAAGATGTAAATTCTTTCTGACATACATGATGTTTTCGTAAATGTATTGACAAGGTACCGTCATGATGTTAATAATCTTAAACAGTTCCCTGAGAGAATCGCGCCGGCGGAGATTATATATCGCTTTGATGGCTCTTTTCTGCACAATAAAAATAGACTCGATGTCTGCAGCCCGTCCCCATAGTAAAATACCGTAAGACATGATACTGTGAAAGTAACTAAAATATACCAGTCTCGCGGTATCGACATCCGTTAGTTGGCGGATTTTCCTAACAGCATATGCTGCTGAACTTAGCCGTCCGGAAAGAGATGTTATATGAGGGCCCCATTGTAGCCTGGGGTCAAGCGTAATTCCCAGAAAAACCGTTTTATCGACGAATTCTAGCTATTGTATTATTGCTCAACAAAGAATCAATTACTTTCAACTCGCCACTTTGACACAGTACTTCGAAGGCACTCCTTGCCTTCATGATTAATCCAAGAAGTAGAAACTGGCATCAATCCAAGAAACGCGTCAAAGTATGTCCTTACAAAGTAAATAACAACACTTAAATCAAATGTCATTCATTGATTGACGGAACTCCTGGCATTTGTGGAATTTAAGTCTTTGGTAATTCATGGTGAACGGTAGGTGAGGCTATTTACCGCTTGCAAGGTTCTCAAAATCTCAATACATTTTCAATAGTACAGACGCTAGTACACCTAAGAACAACAATCTGTCAAATTTCATTAATAGATTTTCAACTTTATCGCGAAAGTATTTGGTTCAAGGTTGGCTGGGAAAATTTGATTTTCGTGTAGCTTGATTTGCTGGCAACTGTACATTGGCTGTAATTTATCAAGGATATGGTTGTCATGAATATAACTGTACATACTATATAACTGTAAAATGCGATAGACCTATCAATCCTACCAAACCTAAAAAATCCTTAAATCGTTACGAAACTTAAAATTTAACAAACGCAGTTGCGCGGGTTGGCTAATCTATATATACAACGTGTTTTTTTTGATATCCCATAACTCTAGGGTATGATTGAGGCCATATCAAAGAATCAACTGGCATATGAGTTATGTTCCAATCCTTCGTTATTTTTTTTTTTCATTTTTCATACAAAATAATTCGGCAAAGTCACGATTATTAATGTTAATTAAACACCCTTACGTGAAATATGACAGCGTCGCATTTTCTTAGCTTTAAATATGAATGATTGGTTTGAACAAAAATGAATTACTTGTATTTATCAATGAAACTTAGATACCTAGACACATCGAGGGTCTATTTTGTACGGTAAGCAAACAAGTAAACAAAAGTAATGCATTTTTATCAACGCCAAACACAAATGTGAGCATTTCCTACGAGGGCTGTGATATTGAAGAAGCTACCAAGGTTAATTTCTTAGGCATTATAATTGATAGCCAACTTACATGGAAACCTCATGTTGCAGAACTATGTAAGAGACTTAGCAAATCCGCATAATATGCTCTTTTCCAACTCTCAAAGAAAGTTAACAGTCAGGCTCTCTTAACAGCGTACCATGGACTGGTTGCCTCTGTTTTGCGGTATGGTATTATTTTCTGGGGGCATTCCACTGATAGAGAGCTGGTATTTAGGCTGCAGAAGCGATGCATCAGGTCAATGTGCGGTCTTAAGACAACTGATAGCTGTGTTCCCTATTTTAAGTCTTTAAAAATTTTAACTTTTCCTTGCTTATATATATTGGAAACGGCTTTGTATGTGAAAAGTAACCCACATCTTTTCAAAAAGCTATCAGAGGTCAGGAAAAATCCAGTACGGAATCAATACATCAACCAAATAAGTCAAGTAAAATGTAAAACCGCACTAATGAAAAAAAGTACTGCTCCCCTCGTATATAATAGAGTACCTAATAATATAAAAAATATGACTGTATTAGAATTTAAAAGGGCGCTAAACGAATTCTTAATCATGAAAACGTATTATACAATTGACGATTTTCTTAATGATAATTCACTAAATAATTGAATTACTATTCCTCTGATTGACATACCTAATTATTATGATCGTCTTCTGTCCTTTTATTTTTATTATTTTTATTTTTTTATTGAATATGTAATCACGCTGACATTTTTATTATTTTTTTATTGATGTACTTATCAAACTGACATTTTATAAATTTTTACCTGAATTTGTAAACCTTTGCATACCCATGTAACGGTAAAATGTGGAGAACTTCATTATTATAAAAACAACTATGTATGTACCATACCCATGTTTGCAAAGCAATAAAATGATTATGATTATGATTATAAAGATTCGTCATACTGGTGACAATTTTTGACCTAATTTAATTATGATTGATGATATCTCCGAAACGATGCATTTTTGGACCACCTATTCTAGGAGTTTTAGTATTATTTTTACCTAAAGAATATTATAACCCTAGAGTTATGGGATATCAAAAAAAAACAGGTTGTATATATATAAAAATGACTCTCTATTTCCCTTGGTCATCGCATAACGTGTGAACGGCTGGGCCGATTTCGCTAATTCTTTTATGCTGTATTTGTTACTTGTGTATATAATTATCTTCTATCTTATCTATAGTACAAAAATGAATCGCTGAATGTGTTGCTAAGCGCAAATCTCGAGAACAGCTGAACCGATTTCGCTAATTATTTTTTGTTGTTTGTTATTATCAGGAGGTTTTATTGTAAAAAAAATAAGAAAGTTGCCAGTTGACGGGAGCGAAGCCGCGTGGGACAGTAAGTATAAATTAAAATGAATCCCTATTTCCCTTGGTCATCGCATCACACGTGAACGACTGGGCCGATTTCGCTAACTCTTTTTTGTTTTGAAACTGTTAGGAGAAGGTTCTAATGTAAGAAAAGAATAAGAAAGTTAGTGAAAGACAGCTAGTATCGACATAAAAAGTACTAACAGTAAAGGAGAGATTTCTTTAGAAATAAGCATCACCTTTGTACCTATTATTCTGTCTCCTTTTTTATCTCTTTGTGTGCGCGTGTGTGTGTGTGTAAAAAAAAGAAAGAAAGAAGAAAGAAAAAGTGTTTATTTGGGACTTGCACAATACACATAAAGTAAAATAAGTAAAACTTACTATAGCAAAAATATATAGACGTAAAAAAAAAATCCTAAACACTAACACTAAATCTGTGCGAGGCCAAAAAGGTCCCTGTCTCAGCGTATGCTGCGATATATAAATAAATAAATATCACAACGCTGGTATTATGACAGGGCCTGAAAGTGATGCCACGGATACACATACGGAACACACACACAAAACACACACACACACACACATAAATTGTTAAATAAATAAATAAATAATAGGAAATAAACACAAACTGCATTTTATGAAATAAATAGCCGATGATACAACAGGGTCGGCTGTAAACCTCACTAATTGCGTTAACGGTCAGCGTCTTAGGGTCACCTTACACTGAGATGCCACCTGACTTGACCTGACGATAGGTACTTTATCGTGCCAGTTGAGTCGTGATTTGGGGCGAAGTTTTTCTATAGGTGCCTCGAGGTGAAGCACAGCTATGCAGCATTTGTTATAAATTTCACACTGAAATGTGTACATTTTTGTGTATGACAAATATTTGAATCAAAACAATTTTTTGTAGGTTCAAGCCCACCTCACATTCCCAACCACTGCAACTTTAAAAAACCAGAATAAACAGTGGCAACCACTAGAACAACGTCGAGTCAATGAAGCTCGACGAGTTCCGGAGAAACGATTCAACTGTCTTGAATCCCGTTACGAAATTTATCAGAAAATAACAGGATTAGGAAATATAAGTGAATGTCCACTTTCTTTCCTGTCAGACAGGAGACAGAACAGAGCTAGGTCAATAGGCACCAAGGGACATTTATGCGTCTGGGTTAAGCCCAGTTGCCAAGAACCGCGGGTTATATTAACACTAGCTTTCGCCCGCGAATTCGTACGCGCATTTCTCGTCTTTTCCCGTTCCCGTAAAAATTTTCGGAAATGTTAATGCAAAAAAAAAAAAAAACAAAAAAAAATATATATATATTATTGTTTCCATATTCTGCATAAGTACTGTTCTAACCGGGGATTGCCCTTGGGAATACTTTCACAGTGCATGCAGGGATAATCGCCGGTTAGTGCCCATTACATTTGAAATGTCTAACGGGGCCTCTGCGAGTTGGTTTCGGCCTCGTATGCCTCGTATTTTTTTACAAAGTAAAAGAGAGCTATTTGCAAAATTTCAGCTTTCTATGACCAGTAGTTTCAGCTGTGTGTTAATCGGTCAGTCTGTCAGTTTCAGCTTTTATAGTTCCTAAATTGTGAGCTATTTTTGATTCTATAGGAATCGAATGCCTTTTCCCACGTTCCCAACTTTGTTGGGGTCGACTTCGAGTCTTACTGTTTGCAGCTTAATAACAGTGTTTTTAAAATTAAGTGACTGCTGATCTCAACTTCACAACCCAGTAACTGGATAACAGGAAACAACCCCTTGTCAGTTTCTAGCTTCTGACTGTATCCTCCTCTTCTGTAAATTAACTCAAACTTATAGTTCGATGCGTTTGGCTGTTGTTACTATTACTTATTATTTATCACTAGTTATCCCCCGCGGTTTCGCTCCCTATAACTGCAACTTTAAACAAAAACATCAGGACCTTCTCCTGGCAGTAAAAAATACATAAAAAAAAAATGGCGTAATCGGCCCAGCCACTCACGCGTGACGCACTACGCGTCCATCCCTATTTCCCTTGGTCATCGCATGATCAAGGGAAGCAGGGATTCGTTTTTATAAATACAGATAACATAACTACTTGTAATAAAACTATTTTTTTATTATTAAAATGTTTTAATAAAGATTAGACCCTTTTCAAGATAAATTATGTACTAGCAGCATTGCGTCTTGGTGTGTGCTGGACCTTAACATTTATTACTATAGTGTCAAAGATCAATACAGCTCAGGATCCGTCATCGTTGCATTCTTCAGTTTATTGCCTAAGATCTGAAAAGTAATTTGTTTTTTTACAATTAAGTCTAGCACATAAAAGTACGCGAGTAGGCCAGACTCTTAATTATTTGGAAAGCTACAATGTTTTCTAACAGAAATTAATGGCACATGGCAGCCGCTACACGTACAATACAAGTATTCAGCTGAATCCGGTTTGAATGGATGCTGACCCCTATATAGGTTGGAAAACACTAGGCAGATGATGAGCCTTTTTTCACAAAATCAAGTGTCCTGATTCCACTTCAAAGATCATATAGCCAAGTCTTTTTAAGAGCACATCCTGTGCCTTAAAACACTTGAGGGACAAAAATAAACCAGAAAAGTGTGACAAACCATCCTCTGGAATTCTGGACCATTGCATTTACATCGAAAGAGTCAGTTAGTTTAACCAGAATATTCTGCAGTGCGAATCTGTAAACATTTCGAAGTGAACGACAAGTGAGAAAGTATACAAACAAGTTGGCATGGAAGCTCACTTGTTGTTCCCTCCGCCTAAGTGATCACGGTGAGATGTCGATAGAATCGACCGGCAGAAAAATTAGGTGAAGTGAATGTGAAGTGTGCTGTCAATCTGTCCAATTAAGGTGGTTCGAAAGCACAACAAGCTACCCCATGCTGTCAAATTTTCCCAATCAACCTTGAACCTACTGAACATAAAGATAAAAATGGACAGATAGTTGTTTGATTAATATTATGATTCTACTAAAATGACCCTTTTTAGACCCGCTGTCAATCAATCAAATCAAAGAGAAATGACAGTTCACGTCTTCTAAGTTTTCACGGTTTGTATTTTTTCGATGGGATATCATCAAATGCGTCCCGCTCCACCCAGAGCGGTAGGTGCCCTTACTGACTAAAACCAATCTGTGTTCCTCCAAATACCCTTTGATTTCTAGTGCCGCGGTATTTCTTTTGAACAAATTCCGCAGCCCCGGCAAAGTTGTCACGATGAGACGTATAAGTAAATAGACCAGTTGATACACTCGATACACAATGTCTGAATATTACGCAATCAATAGACTTCGCAATAATAATGCACCCTATTTGTAACTTAAGCAGTTAGTACATATTCATGTTATTGCTAGCAAATAAATCCCCCTCTATTTGCTTAGGCACGTCAATAAGCCGGCCATTTTGTTCAGTGTTTGTTTAAAAATCAGCGTAAAGAGGAATTTCTATGTGTGTTCGCAAATACTTGTTTGCACATTTTTATTTTGTTTTTAGAACAATATTTGAATGGAAAAATCTTTTGGGATGTTCAATTGTTTATTTGTTTCGGTGGGCCGATACATTTCTTATTCTGTGTCCAATAAAAATTGTGAATTGGTGTTTGGAGTTCAGCTGTAACTTTCATGATGAGAACTAAGACACCGTGAGGTCTCAAGTAGAGACTTGACTGGATTGAATGCACAATTTACATTCTTCACGTTAGCAGCATGATTTTGCTGAATGGAAATGCTGCGACTTAGAAAGTTGACACACGATTGGCTAAATTGTGCTGCCGTGCATTTCTGCTAACATCTGACCATGTAAAGATAGATTCGACGAGTCAGACAACACGGCTGGCCCAGTGGTTGACCGATCGATTGCTGCGCCGCGTGCCGTGGGTTCAATTCCCGCACGGAACAAACATTTGTATGGCCTACAGATAGTTGTTCCGGGTCTGGCTGTTTGTGTATGTGAAATTGTATGTCAGAAGAAATTCCTAGTGTGGGACAACGTTTTTGAAATAAAAAAAAAGGTGGAGGGAGTGTGAACTGAAATGATTAATGGATTGGCAGCTCACTTCACCTAAACTAACACAATCAGTGGTCTGCAGAATTGCACTGGTAAAGAATATAGTAACAATATTAATTTTATGTATTGCATGATTTAGGGAACTTTGAGAAAAAAACAATGTTAACAGCATTGTTGTGTTCCGGCAGTTAGAGGTATGATAGCCAGTTCCTCTGTGTTAGAGTATTCCGGGTAAAGCTCGCTTCCATCTTCGGCCTAATCATCACTTTCCATCAGGTGAGATTTGGGCCAAGAGTTTCCCCGTTTTGTAAAAAAAAACAGCGAAGCCATTGTAAAGATCTTGGCTTGATTAATTTTACATTTATGTTTTTTGAGGGATCCCATTAACTCTATGGTTGGTTGGTAATCAAACCTCAACGGCTGAAAAATGAACAGTGTGTCAATTCTTCAAATTTTCACATTCACATCGCATTCGCATCTCAATCGCAAACTGTCAAAAATGTATGAAAATTAAAGCTTTTTTGACAGTTTGAGATTGACATGCGAATGCGAAAGTTATTTATTAATTAGTAGAATTGGCCTTCAGATTCAAATAAATAATACTAGGTACGCGGGTAGACCAAGATATAATGTATCCAATGCACAACTTCCGGATTTGGAATTACTGGTAATACGTTCCGGTTTTTTTGTTTTTATTTGTCGCCGCAAGAAAAAGCTAGTGTAAATTTACGGTTACTTGTAATATCACTGTCTTAAAATCTAGCCTTTGCCAAGCTCCGCCAAAACAGCCTGAATTATTCAGAGACGCTCACATGCATTACGTCATGCTTGTTTATCAGACATTATTTCTAATGCTTGAAAATTAAACCCTCTTACCGCTAAAGCAAAAAATATTAAAGTTTTCTAGGGATTTTACGTCATAAAACGTTACGTAGCAAGAAAACCAATATACCTTTCAAAGAATAATACGAAAAATAACTTTTAAAAAGTCCAAATATAATAAACAACGACTGTTTTTACTTGTGTTTATACAAAGCGGCATATACAAAGTAACCTGTGGTTCATTGACTCAAATGTTATTCTTGCACCTTGATAGAGTCGGACTATATAAACACGGAGGGCGATCCATTTGTTTACATGATGCGCCGACGCACAGTCTTGTGCCGATTGATCACAGTTGTGACCATAGAGGTCGGAATCTACGTGTTCTGGCTGGCTCTAGACAAAGTGTCATTCTCGCGAATGCACTTGTCGAAAAACTTTGTACTTCGGAGAGTGTGCATAAAAACTCCACGACCTCATCCCACCAGCCCCCTTCTACCATCGGACATCCAGACGCACTGCAAATTACCAAACCTACCTTGTTTGTTGCTATTCAAGCGTCGTTCAAAATGCGCACAGCAAAGGAGTGGAACTTTCTGCCTGCGTCTGTGTTTCCAAACGCCTACAACCATAATCTTTTGAGAGTTAGAGTGAACAGGCTACTTTTTGGTAAGCTCGCTTCATCGTAGACTTTGTCTCCGTCATCTCTGACCTAGACTAGATTCAAGAGAAAACCCATCACAAAAAAAAAACGAAGTCATTGCGGATTGATTGCGTGACATTTCGATAAATGATAAATGATAATGTGTCAGCACAAACACGCTGACTGCTAGTTACAACTGTCACAAGACAATCTAGCGTGAGAAAATCCTATTTTAGGTTAAGCTTACCTTTGTACATAAGCTCCTAATATACAACATGTAATAGAATAGCCGCAAGGGGTCAATGTACTCGTCATTATGTCTTTTTTTGCGATTTCAGTGTTGGTCCCATAGTGAAAGTTGTTCATAATGATGAGTACAATGACCCTTTCAGAGGTATCGCGATTACTATACTAATGATGAGTACAATACTACGTTGCATAAGAAATCTTCTGTTACTGACAGGAAACGCATGCCCGTAGAAAGCTGAAATTTTGTATGTACATAGATTTCTCGGGGAATTTACGGAAGCACTAAGAGATGATTTCCTGAAATTCATGAGAAAACGAGAAAAAAAATATGCGCGTACACAGTCACAGGCAAAAGCCATAAACATAAAAACTGTCATGGGCCGTCAGTTTCATAAACGTGACACTCAATGACACGCTAAGTTTGTTTGTAAAATGTTGAACTATTCCGCCTCTAGCATTTCCGTGGTCTGCGCTTGCAATGGAATCGACTGACGTTAGATGTTTCAAACGAAATCTTTACCTTTAACTGAACGAATGACTGAATGGTTACAATCTTTACATCTGTTCTAAAGCTACAACATGTATATGTTTCTTTACAAGTGAGGAAGACAACTGAAAGTGTATGTATAAAACATTAAGAAAAAAAAAACATTATTTTTAAGCTTCTGCAGATAAGCCCAAAATGACAATGCGATATATTATGCGGAATAAATTAAAAGCCATCACTTTGTCGCGTCGCGTTTGTTTGCTTTCTAGAAGCCTTTCATAGATTTTTATTTTCGATTTTACTAAAAAATTAATTAAAGTGTCCATAGCTTTTCTAAACGTTGAATAAATACGGAAATAGCATCTTTTTAGGAAATAAAAATAAATGATTTACTGTCGTTTCATTAACACGAAATTAATAATTTTGTGCCAAGAGGATTGAAATTAATAAATGTACTGGTAGGTCCCCTATATTCTGCCCTATTGCATATCTGCTGGTCTGCCCTATATTCAGTCTTTACGTCCTTTCTAAGTGACGGCTTAGATAGCTACTTCCTTATTAATAGTTTAACCATAATAGACTGAGATCCCAGAGCTGCCAGACTTCTTTTATTTTCTTCCTAACAAAGTATGTGAGATAGAGTAGTGTTATTATGTACTTTTAACATACCTACATACCTGCTAGTGTGGGCTGACGGCCTTTTATTTCGTAATGTATCAAAAGTATTTTAAATATTTCGAATCATGGTGGTAGTTTAGCATCCTCCCAAATCGGTGATTTGGGCATAAAATTTAGGCATAAATCATTTAGATGGAGGGTGCTCCATCTAAATGATTTATGTCTAAATTTTAGCTTTATGAATAGGATGAACACACTCGAACTGGCGACCAACTCTATAACAATGACTAAATAGTCGTTAAAATATTACTTAATTACTAAGATTTAACATTATAGGAAAACATCTATACTAATATTATAAAGCAGAAGAGTTTGTTTGTTTGTTTGCTTGTTATTATATAAAAAACTAGCTGACCCGCGCAACTTCGTCTGCGTCACATTTTACATTATTGCTCCGCTCCTATTTGTCTTAGCGTGATGATATATAGTCCACCTAAAAACCTACCTCGACCTTACTCGATAAATGTGCTATCTAAAAATGAAATAATTTTTCAAATCGGATCAGCAGTTCCTGAGATTACCCCCTACATACAAACTTACAAACTTGCAAACAAATGTTACCTCTTTATAATATTAGTATAGAAAAAAAACTGGTACCTGCAAATCGGCCATCGGCCTAAACGCATACCTACCTGCTAAAGTATGTTAGAAGTATTCTAACATTTTGTTAGTGAGAAAATAAGAGAGGTCTGGCAGCTTTGGAATCTTAGTCCATAAAACCTTAACGTGATTTAAGAACCTCAGTGCAGGCAATGCTATTACGTTAGTACTTTTGCTTCAAGAAACTAATACCTTAAGAGCCTATGACGAGTCCTGAAGTCAATCTTTCTAAGTGAACACAGGCATAGAGAAAAACCTTTACGTAAAAAGTGAGGATCCCCATTTCTAACTATGTAACTGCTAGAAAACGCAGCGCGTATTTCTCCAGAGATGTCTTTTGAGGAATTTTCTGCGTGAATTATTTTGAAAAGGACTTGACAGTCGACAAGCAAATACATAGTCTGGTAGCGAGGAAACACGTGACTGGGTTGTTAAACAAATATAAGCTTTAATTCTTAAAGTTAAGGTGGAAAATAGAGTCGGAAACTTGTTTGTTTAAGGTTTGAGTAGCCATATTCCTAGTGGTATAATTTTTTTTAACGCAACTTTTTTACATCTAAGTCTACGTTCATATTTAATGAAAAATTCCAGACACTAATATACCCGTAAAAGCTGCAAACGTAATTTAATAAAACACTGCAAAAACTTTCACGAATAATAAAGCATTTTTTAGCTGCATGACAGAGTATAAAATAAAATTCGCTATCAAATAGAACTCGATAAAACATAGGTCGCACAATGGCTATTTAAAATTGCATGTCTATGCGACAGACGGTATGCAGAGGTCGGCAAATTTTTGATTTTAGCCTCTGCATGTGGGAAAATAAAAGGAGTAAAAATTTCCATGTCGAATATAGTGCTGGATGTACTGTCTGTCCCATCGAAAAATATACTGAGTTTATATCTGGTTAACTTTAGTGTTATTTTGTTTAATTTATCGAGTGTAAATTGGGATGTAAACTGTATTGGATTCAAATAATTGATGTTGACTCCATCCCGTACAGTGAGTACATTAATCCATTACAAATAACAACGATATTAATGTAAAATAGTAGCAGCGCAATGTTGCGTGGCTTAAAACTTCATGTTTGTATTATATTAGAACAAATTAGTTTATGTTCGAGAAGACTTCGCTGCTATTTTAATAATGAATTTTCCCTCGCAAAAATGAAATAAATGAATGTTCCTTCTTAGGAAACCATGTTAAAAGTGGCTACACTTTGACAACATCACACACAATGTGTTAACCCTAAGAAAATTGGCACTCGTTCGTTGTTTTGGACTCCCGAATTTATTTATTTATTGGTTCACTAACAATTATATTGATCACATTGGCTTCAAGTTAAAAATATCATGCAATTGATTATTTTACATTAGTGCAACAAACACTAACAGGTAAACATCGTATGCATATGCAAGTTGTACATAAAAAGCTAATTTAGTTTTAAGTTACATAATTATAGTTTTATCTATACTAATATTATAAAGAGGTAAAATTTGTTTGTAAATTTGTATGTAGGCGGTAATCTCAGGAACTACTGGTCCGATTTGAAAAATTCTTTCAGTATTAGATAGCCCATTTATCGAGGAAGGCTATAGGCTCCATATCGTCACGCTAAGACTAAAAGGAGCCGAGCATTCATGGAAAATGTGACGCAGACGAAGTTGCGTGGGTCAGCTAGTATAGTATAAGAGATTTAAGTGAGGAATGGTTTATGACAAAATATTGTCTATATTCAACATTCTGAATAAATTTCCCTTCAGAAGAAAATTGGAGAATTTGCGCCTAGAACCGTTCTTCTTTGCGGTGGGCAAAGAGGTGTTATTCATTTTACTAATATTTTGAGAGTGAATGTCTGTAAGTTTGCTGAATAATTACTCCACAACATCCAGGACTGCGAAAAGACCCTCTCCTGGTCTATAAGTTTCCGCGCGGGGTAATTTTCGACTTTCACGAAAGCCACTTTCAGCAAAACTTAGTTGTTAATAAATCTCCCATTTTTTCGTCCACACAAGAAAGGATCAGGCACTTTGAAGATTAAAACCCACAAAAAACTATTATAGAGGAACAGAACCGCGCTCCGGTTACTAATGAACATTCCTCTGGTCCAAATAAAAATGTACTCCGCACGAGAATCACGATGTATTAAAATATGTATGTTCTGAAATTCAGTAGGAGAGGAAAAACATAAAATACGACTGTTGGAGCAAATGTGGCCTAACGAGCGAATGTTGCTGTTACCTTGGACGGGAATGCTGGGAACTTAATTCCTGTGCCACTGTGCAAGCGGGACGGAGACATTTATTTATGTAAGAAAATGTCGTGCGGTCTCTCTTACTCGTCTGCTTTTGGCAAGTGTTGTGGAGCGTGGCACTGCAACTCGTTAACTGGAGCCTCGGGGAGCCGAATAGTAATACTAAGGCACTAAACTCTGTTTCAATTTGGAGAAATTAAAAATTGATATTTCGTCATGCTCAAAATCCTGGGGGCGAACTTTTTGTGGATTTTCTCTCGTCATGGTTGTCATCAAATGAAATTTGACAAAAAAAAAACATAAACTCGTGTCTTTTTGTAGTTTAAAAGTTCTATTGATACAAAATTCAATTAATCCAAATTAAATCCAATTAAACCCTTTGTGAACTACACAAACACGAGTCAAATTTCCGCGTAATAAAAGAACTAATATTCTATAAACTCTTGAGCCCTTCACAGTTGGTACAGTGGAACTAATAAAAAATTCAAAGTTCGATTTGTACAACAATAAGTGGGATCCAATTTAAGTTTCTTTGTTTGCTGTATAAGGGTAGGAAGAGTTTTTACCAACGCACCAGGCGGGTACTGCACGCCCCACTTGATGATTGACGTGTTAACTCGGTCGCGTGCGTAAATTAGTTTTGGCTTACATGTTGGAAAAAATCGAGTCCTTTTTAGGGACACATTGGATCGGTGAGATGTTTTTTTACTTTTTTTGTAGAAAAATGTTGGTGATATGTTTTAGCAAACATCGGGAATAGGAATAATATTATTTTAATTAGTAGAATTATTAGATTATTGAAAAAAGGTTTTTTTTTTAATAAATTCTGAAAACATGAATCGGAAACTTTACAAACATCATTGAAAAATGAAATACAGAACGCAGTTCAGAAAAGTGCCTAGTTATCGAAACAAGCCGGTAAGAGGGCATCCGATAGAGTACTCTTAACGCCTCTCCCAGCTTGTAAAAACGCCCAAATCTTTTTTGAGACGTACAAGCATTTAGTACATTGCAAAATGTCTATATTTGCACTCAAACTCGTGAGGTGTGCTGAGCCCACTGAAAAGTTCTCAAGTAGCTGCCACTGAAGTAGTTGTAAGTACAATGTCATGCGTATGGGGTGTTCATAAGGGCGAATTTCCAATAGCCTTTAAAACTTTACGAGTCGAACAGTACAGTCGCAATCTATCAAAAGCACCTCTAATTTCCTTACATTTTGACAAGTTTTTGATATTGATTTGCGCTCAGGTGATAATTATTATTGTGACTTGAATTTGAATACTTTTAAGTACAAGAGATCGTGTTCTAGACCTATTAACGTCAGAATTGCTGTGGAATATTGACTTTGACAGTTCTGGAAAGCGATTTACATGTTAAACTCAGTTTCATTGGTTAAAAATTCATCCAAAGACCGCTAGATTTTTTCATTTATAGTATGTTTTTTAATTCCTGAGACTAGATTGACAAGTGCGGCTTAGTAGGCGACTCGGCCGCTGAGTCTCGTCCGATCCAGCCGAGACAGGAATTTCATTATCTATACTAATATTATAAAGCAGAAGAGTTTGTTTGTTTGGTTGAACGCGCTAAATTCAGGTCCGATTTGAAAAATTCTTTCAGTGTTAGATAGCCCATTTATCGAGGAAGGCTATAGGCTATATATCATCACGCTAAGACCAATAGGAGCGGAACAGAAATGAAAAATGTTACGCAGACGACGTTGCACGGGTCAGCTATTAATATTTTTGAGTGGTGTTTCGGACTATACTTTTTTTTAAGCTTTTGTACAGTCAGAATCAAATGTCAAAACTGACTTCAATGCTATTGTAAAATATGTCAGTTTGCCATTTCCAATTGTAAAATTAGTCACTTCGATTAAAAACACAGTTTACTACTTACGCTGCATTCGTCTTGTTCATAGAATATTCACTTTGTAATAAGTAAAGTATAAATGGGAAAAGGTTATTGATAAAATTACACCTTTTATTTATTCCAAAGAAAGCTTCCGCGCGTCTTTCATTATTCAGATTTCTGCCTTCCGAACGGTTTTCCGATATTGTTATTCTTGCAAAAGTTTTAAGTTGCGCATTTTTATATCTACGTTATATTGGTTAAAACTTTGATCCTTTCTTTATTTTGGTAAAGTTCTGTTTCGAAAAAAAGGACCCAATTTTTATAATAAATCAAAGAAATAAATAGTTATAATAGGGAGTGATTTTTAAAAAGTATAACTTTAAAAAAGTAGTAAAAAATAAAAATGGCCGTTCGAATGCTTTTGTAAAAAATTATGTCAAACAGTCACAATAATTTCTGTTAAAAATAAAAAACTCCTTAGTTACCTTCATATTTTTCAAAATATTTTTTTATTGATTAAAACCTTATTACCACAACACTGTGCAAATGCGGACTTAATGCCAAACATTTTACAAATAAATATTTATTATTATTCTAGCCTTTTCCCTACTGGTTTTGGCTTATTTTTATTCTTAAATATGTCTTTATTTCCCTATTTTACCTAATAATTGTAACGAAGAAGTGTTTGTTGATAGTACTTTAAAAAAAAATTAAAAAAAAATGGTAAACCCACAGAACAAAACTAGTCTGAATACACACTGAATCTGGTCCCTCGATCACAAGCTGTCGCTGACGAAAAATCCGAATGTAAACACTGCCTTACTATTGTTCTGACTTTTCAATAGTTTCATTGTGAACGACGACACAGCGTTCTGGGGTAGGCAGTAATGGTGCGTGCTGGCCGAAACTATTGTGAGATGGCAATTTGTTCCTACCACTATATTTAAGGGGAAAAAGTCACTAAGTTTCTTTCCATCTTTGCTACTCAATGGCTGGTTATTAATCGCATGAAGCTTTTTTTGTCAGTGTGTTGGGTTCCAGGGTCTGTTGCGGAGTTTTTTCGAAAAAGTCACCGCGAACCTGGAACGCATAGGGCGTTAGGAAGAACACGGATGGGTTTTAGTCTGTAGAAGTCTGATAAACCCTTCTACTCCACCCAGAGCGGAAGGAGTCATTTGATGACTCTCAATACTAAAAAAAAAAAACAGTTATAATAATAATAATAATATTGGGGATTGTCCTTGGGAATACTTTCCATCCCATCCCATTACATTTGAAATGTCTAACGGGGCCTCTGCGAGCTGGTTTTTGCCCCTCGTACGCCTACCAAAGGACCGGATCTCCAGGGACCCGAGAAAGTAAAAATAAATAATAATATACTTTATTCCAAGTTTACAATTTAGCAGAATAGCACTACGTAGTACAGAGAATGTAAACCTAAAAAATTGTAAAAGAAGCACTGAGTTTAAACCTCTGGCACCCAAGCTAAGATTAAACTTGTGGTATGGGTGTCAGGGCTCTCTCTATAAACATTCAACAACATAATTTGAAACCATTTGGAGTTACATAGTGAACTGTGACACTAGCGATTTCTGGAGCAAGCAGTACATTACGTTTATACAAAAACAAAAAATAGAATAAAAGTTATAAAAGTTACAAAGTAAAAAATAACTTTAATTTCGGAAGTCGGTGTCAAAATCCGAAGAAACTAACAAAAACACCGACTTCCGAAATTAAAGTTATTTTTTACTTTGTAGTGTTTTTCTTATTTTTCACTTTTTAGTGGTGCCCCACACCTAACAACACCACTGCAAAATCGCAGAAAAGCAAAATACGCAATTTCGATTATCAAAGAGTCATCTAAATAGTCAAATTCCAGCTATTTCGATTTAAAATCCAAAGTTCGTAACCGATTTTGATATGATTTAAATGGGACCAATCTGCAAGTATATCCTTTCAGATAAAAGAAGAATTTTTCAAATCGGTTCATAATTGTCGGAGTTATGAGGTAACAAACATAAAAAAAAAAAAAAAAAAAAAACATACAACCGAATTGATAACCTCCTCCTTTTTGGGAAGTCGGTTAAAAAAAACAAACCTAAAACTATGAACCGCCATTCTCTGAGTATGTAAATGTTTGTGTCTGTGTGTGCGTGTGAGTATCTGTGTGTGTGTGTGTGTGAGTGTGTGTGTTCACGCGTGTTTTTTTTTTTTTTCACTGTAATTTTCCCAATAGCTTCTCTGTCTCCTCATACATAAGAGCCATGATCCATTTACTCGCTATCTTTTTACACTCAAATTTATTTTTACTATAAATTCCACAATGTTTGTTTACTGCATTGTATAAGCGACTTCCCAGAATTTGGAAATTTCTTTCAGAAAATTTGGTTCTATGACTTCCCACAAGACAGACATCAGTCGACCTTCGTTTTGCCAGATGACCGGTACTATATTCTAAAGATGCATGTTTGCGTAAAATGGTATTGAGCACAAAGAGCTGTCTAACGGTCATAACTTGACAGTCTTTATACAATTGTTTAGTACTGTACCGAAAATGTTTAAACGTCATCACTTTAAGGACAGCTCGTTGCGCTCTTTCCAATTGTAAAATACTTGTTTTTGGAGCACCACCCCAAACCGTCACCCCAAACGATAGCACTGACTGGCACAGCGAAAAATATACCATTCGCAGGGTATCAAAATCGACGCTACATCGTAGATTTTTAAAGATTGAGATAAGTTTTCTCACTCTGCCAGACAACGCCCTCATCTGCATACTCCACGACATAAAACAGTCTATAACAATGCCTAGATATCTGACGTTGGTTGCTCTGGTCAGGGGAATGCAGGAGCATTGGTCTAATCGTTGACTACAAATATGAGCCCTGATGACAAACGACTCATCGGGTTGCGAGGATTGTTTAATTGAGAAGGGCATAAAGTTTGTCTTGTCCAGATTTAAAGTTAGGGTGTTTGCAGCTAGCCATGACTTATCAATACCCAGCCCTGATTCAGCTCGCTCATGGACTTCCTTCCAGTCTTGACCATATACCAGTAGAGCCGTGTCGTCCGCGTATGTATATATATTACTATTTGGAATGAAAAGATTACAAAGACTGTTTACATAAATTAAAAAGAGAGTGGGCCCTAAAATGGAGCCTTGAGGAACTCCAAACGATAGCATGTGTTCGTCACTAACATATGAGCCAATTTTGACACATTGTGTCCGCTCAGAGAGGTAACTCTTAATACATCCTTAAACATAACTGGTGAAAATATGCTGGCACACCTCTGCTTTACCCTTTTGGTATTGCAGGCGTGATTATTTTATTATTATTTCTTTACCAGGGAGAAAATAAACCTTTTAAAACGTTTCAAGTCTTCAAATAGTTGTTATAACCAGGTTACTCTTTCAGGTGGTACCTGGCTGATTGCCAGGTCTGGTTCTCAGCTAACTCTGCCCAATTTGTGGGATCGCATAATTTATAAATTACATGCTTTGTAAGTTTCAAAGTTAAACATACGAAATTGCACTTTGTCTGTTATTTTGGTTACCCTTTAAATCTGCATTGCAAAAGTAAAATATTACTTGATGTTAGTTTTGTTCAGAATTGCCTTTATTGAAGAGAATGCTACGCATAGTCAATAGAGCTATGATGTGATAGTCAATAATCATCATCTCGATGATGATTCTCATGTATTATCACCGCGACCCCGGAAAGCAAAGGGCATTAGGAGGAACACGGATGGGTTTGAGTCAGTAAGAGTCTGACACTCCCTTTTGCTCCACACAGAGCGGAAGGAGTCTTTGATGATTTCCAATTTAAAAAAATCTGGTCAGTGTGATTATAAACGCTAATGGTGAGCACGGCCTTGGTTTCGACTTTCGATTTGGCAAATGTGTTTTTCAGTAGCAGCCAGCAGTCTATTCATGAAGTCAAATACTTCAAACAAAAATATTATCTTGATGATGCACGAATACACTCATTGCTAATATTTGGTATTGGATGGAGTGGGGTTGGTCTCTCATTTCTTATGCCATCCTCGTTCAAGTTCTACACATGATGGCAACATTATTTAGTGCCCCTCTCGCTGGACAACCATCAGTTCTTCTTTTAATCCTTCCTTCGATGATATTTCTAATCAATATAGGGCGACAGTAGGTCCATTTAGAATTGACATAAAACAAACCTGCATTACAATTATCTTTAAGCAATTTTCTAACAATTAATAACAGGATTCTCCTCCCTTTGCATCCAAAACTTCCCAACCCACAATTTACATACAAAGTTTTCAAAAACTTTGCTTACAAAAGATATATTATCTAAGTTCTAAAACCGTCATACTGCACCGGGTTATAGCAACCTAAAACTACGCAAAGGAGAATTTACTGGGCAGCACGAAATGAAATTTTAGTATCCTCCAAGAAACATATATCCTTTGTATTCCTGTCGTGGTTGTAAAAATGATTCGTTCCAGCTTGTGTGGATTCGCCACACCTAGGGTTATTTAGTGCTATTAATGGGCTGGTCCTATATTCGGACGACAGTTTTGTAACTGTTGTTTGAGTTAGATTGTACCTGTTTTTTGTGTGTTATGTTGTTGAGGGATTCAAATTCGAGTCGAGTAGTTTTTGGGTTCTGTAGTGAACGAGAAACCCTTATAATTTCGCCATGTCCGTCTGCCTGTCTGCGGTGTAGCTCAGAGACGCTTAGCACTAGAAAGTTGGAATTTGGTAATACATAATAATCACGTCGCCAAAGTGGTAAAATAAAATTTTGAAAAAAGAAATATTATTAGGATATCCTTGGGAACAGAAGGAAAGCATTTGTCCTGCACATAGAGTATGAATAGTCTTTGGTCCAGCAATAGGACAGAATAGAGTAAAAATAAATAAATTATCGTAGTTTTTGTGGTCTTTATTAGTTTTTGTTTGTTTTGTTGTGGTTTAACCTCCTGGATTCCAGACAAAAAATGATTTGATATTACTTAAAATTAAGTTTCCTGATATATCAGGGGTTTTTACCTAAAAAATGACATTTGGTGCATTGTTGCTGATTTCCCAAGGTTACAAAACTTTTTTAACGATTTTTTCCGAAATTAAATCACAGACAACTTTCGAACATTTTTTTATTTTTTATGTCATATAGGTATGACGCTGGCATCCAGGAGGGGCACATATTAAATATTAGGTAGTATTTTAGGATGTAGCTGTGTCTACTTATTTTTGTTAATGTTAGTTTTACTTATTTAACTTTATATGTATTGTGCGAGTCCCAAATAAACAAATTTTCTTTCTTTTTCTTTCCTTATTACCTTGTAGGTCAAGGCTGAACTGTAGCATCTACCATTGAAACAAGAACTTGATAAAGAAATAACAAGAATGGCAGAAGTAATCTCCTCGCATTCAATAAAAGGACAATAACAATGCTGGTCAGACTTGTAATAATGGAGCTCTCGAGTTTAATATAGGATCGTTTTCCAAATTATTGTTTCTGGAACCCCAAAAAGCTTTACCCCAGTACATTTTTTCTTTGTTTTGCCACGGAACCCTAATGCTCTCGGTGCCTCGGGCATTAGGCAACTGACAAAAAAAGAGAAATGGACCTAAAAACGTCCGAGTAGATGATTTTTTTGCGAATAAGCTTATGAGGATGTAAAAAGCTACTGAGAATTGTAAAATGCCCAATTCGTTGAGCTACTGCTGGCTGTCATAATACAAGAATCAAGCAAGATAGTACCTAAGCCACTTGTCTCATCGCCGGCGATCAGTTAGTAGTGAGTAAAGCTTGAAAGTCGAAACTAGTTGGCGAGCAGCGAGTAGCGAATTAAAAGTTTGAATAGTTTTGACGCTCGGCTCTAAGCGAGTGGTATTGTGCGACGGGCGATTACTCGCAACATTCGCTCCGGCCCGCACTATAGGTAGCCACTATAATAATTACAGCAAGTTGGTGAGTTACGACCGCCAAGCTGGCATCGCCGAGCGAGGGTCGCGGGGCGAGTACAACCTTTGATAGCTCTTGTCGCTGCGATCAACTAGTGGTAAGAGCCGGTGTTTTCTTTTTAACCGACTTCCCAAAAAGGAGGAGGTTATCAATTCGGTTGTGTTTTTTTTATTTTTTTATGTTTGTTACCTCATAACTCCGACAATTATGAACCGATTTGAAATTTTTTTGTTTTAACTGAAAGGATATACTTGCAGATTGGTCCCATTTAAATCATATCAAAATCGGTTACGATCTTTGGATTATAAATTGAAATCGCTGGAATTTGACTATTTAGATGATTCTTTGATAATCGAAATTGCGTATTTTGCTTTTCTGCGATTTTGTAGTGGTGTTGTTAGGTGTGGGGCACCACTAAAAAGTGAAAAATAAAAAACTTTTTACAAAAAAATACAACCGACTTCTAAAAAAAAAACACTACAAAGTAAAAAATAACTTTAAATTCGGAAGTCGGTGTCAAAATACGAAGATGCTAATAAAAACACCGACTTCCGAATTTAAAGTTATTTTTTACTTTGTAGTGTTTTTTTTTTAGAAGTCGGTTGTATTTTTTTGTAAAAAGTTTTTTATTATGTACTCATAATATGTTATCTCTTCACCAGCCTTGGTTAACTGGTAGAAAATTCTAAACGACGACATCATTATCGTCAGGTGGTCAATCTAAACTATATTTTGACAATTAAAACGGCTCCCTTCTACCACCGGACATCTATACGAACTGCAAATTACCTACCCTACCTTGTTGCTATTCCACCAAGTCGCACTAAGCATTTCCAAATGTTTTTTTATAATGCTCACAAGAAAGGAGAGGAACTCTCTGCCTGTGTCTGTGGTTGCGAACGCATTTAACTTCTTGGTAAGCATCGAGATCCATCGTCGACTTTATCTCTGTCATCTGTGACCTAGACTAGAGTCAAGACTCAAGAGCTAACCAATAATAACTTTTTACAAAAAAGTACAACCGATTAAAAATTAAAAAAACACGGTGTTTTTGTTAGTTTCTTCGTATTTTGCCACCGACTTCCGAAATTAAAGTTATAATTTACTTTGTAGTGTTTTTTTTATTTGGAAGTCAGTTGTATTTTTTTGTAAGAAGTTTTTTATGTTTCACTTTTTAGTGGTACCCCACACCTAACCACTGCAAAATCGCATAAAAGCAAAATACGCAATTTCGATTACTTGGATGACAAAAAACCATCATCCGAATTTCAGCTATTTCGATTTCAAATCCAAACTTCGTAGACGATTCTGATAAAATTTAAATAGGACCAATTTGCAAGTATATCCTTTCATATAAAACAAGAATTTTTCAAATCGGTCCATAATTGACGGAGTTATGAGAAAACATTTAAAAAATACAACTGAATTGAGAACCGCCTTTTTGGGAAGTCGGTTAAAAAAACGCAGACAAAATTCTATACTATGAAATCACAGTTGCAGCGTTGTCACCTATGCCCGAAAGGGCCGACGCCTGCCGGAGTCGCGGGATTATTCGCAAGAGACACCGTGGCTCCGGAACACAAAGGGCAATGAAGGAACATGGATGGGTTTTAGTCAGTAGAAGTCTGACACTCCCTCTCGCTACACCCAGAGCGGGAGGAGTCATTGGATGATTTCCGCGTTGTCACCTATAAGAAACTGCAAAAAATATATCAGTTATGGCTCTAACTCGCTGCTAAACATAGATTTTCCTATCCAGTCAAGAAACACCATTTATTTTCCTAGCACTTAAAGAAAATGTCTCTATTTCAAACTCAGCAGATCTGTGCAACTGTTAATTAAAAAAAAATGTTATTATCGCGATCAACGATAGCATTGCTTAAAGTAGTACCTACTAAACGTAGATTTATAGACGTTCCACTTCTATGAAAGTGGTGTCATATTTTCCGTTATTTTTTTCTTTTTAACCGACTTCCCAAAAAAGAGGAGGTTCTCAATTCGGTTGTATGTTTTTTAGATGTTATACTTTTATTAGTAATTAGCTGATGCCTGCGTCTTCACCCGCTTGATAACTTATTTACTAAAACCTTCCTCAAGAACACTCTATCCATTTGTGAAAACAGCATGAAAATCAGTGCAATAGTTTATCGTGAACAGACAGACAGACAGACCGACAGACCGACGCGGACTTTGTTTTAAAATAGGTATGTAGTGACTCTCTTTCGAAAATGGAAGACCATATAAACGGAAAATTGAATTAGTTAGCAAAACTCCGCACACGTGACAAAAATGAATTCAAGTAAGTTACTAGGTACATCACCAGCGGTCGTTGACCCCATAATCAGTTGCAGTAGGTACCTACATGTTTATTTTTGCTCTGTTGCGTAGTGACAAGCAGCATAACGCTTGACATTCTTTCTTTCGAGCGTCTTTAGTGCATACTAACTCCTCTTTGAAAAATGAATGCAAAAATCATTACTACAAAAAAGTAGGTAACTCTTTGCTGTCAACGAGAAATAATCAATTAAAATGGTAGGTATATAAATTACATTCTTTTTCTTCTGTTTAAACTTAATGGCTATACTCTGAGAAGAAACACCAAAACAAACTCAGAGGTCAAAGTCTGTTTCAAAATCCATACAATGGTAAACATCATGTATAACGTCAATCCATTCATTCACAATCTCAGAATCAAAATTTGAACAATGACTAACGCCATCTGGTGACGTCAACCATAAACTGCAACAATTAAAAACCAAGTAAACATTAAAAAAAAAAACATTCCACAAATTGAGCAGCCAGACGTAGCTAATTGTTTAATTAGTCCTCGCGTGTCATATTTAATCTGCCGTAGTAAGTTTCGTGGATTTTAATTGGATATAGGCGCCAAATATTTTTTGCTGCTTCTCCTAACGAAGCTAAGTTTAGTTTGAGTTGAGTCAGCTGTGTATGAACTTGAGATGATTCGTCATTAATGGGAAAGAGTGATCATGTCTAGTGATTAGGTGAGTTTACAATTTATGTTTTCTTCTTCAAATAATGAAATTCAACTCGATTTTTTACAATAATGATATGTTTTCCTCTTCAAATAATGGAAATCGACTCAATTTTTTAACGCCTGGGTCGTTTATGTCTGTCGACAGACACAGAAATAAACGACGCAGGCGTTAAAAAAGCGGTCAAGAACGAGCCGGACTTGTACTCGTGAAATGTTTTTAAAATTTTATCGGCAAGGCCTATAAGGCGCCAGCTCTTGACCACTATTGGAACTAATGTTATTTTTGATGATTACTTTCGAAAAAGTGTGCTATTTAGATACATCTTTTCATGTTTTCTGTGATCTTTACGATAAATTGTATCACATAGAATGATTTCAGATTTTTAACAGGCTTCCCAAAAAGGAGCAGGTTGTCAATTTGGGTGTATTTTATTTTTATGTGTGTTTTACATCATAACTCTGTCTGTGAACCGATTTGAAAAATTCTTGTTGGTTCCATTTCAATTTTATCAAAATCGGTTAAGAAATTTGGATTTTAAATCGAAATAGCAGGAATTCGTTTACTTGGACGATGGTTTTTTGTCATCCACGTAAACGAAATTGCGTATTTTGATCTCCTGAGATTTTGCAGTGGCGTTTTTAGGTGTGGGGTACAACTAAAAAGCGAAAATTAAAAAAAAACTCGCAATCGCATCTCAGTCGCAATGAGTCAAAGAGACCTCATTTTTTGTAAATTTATGAGAGATTGCGAAAAAAAACTTTTAAAAATATAACCGACTTCCAGTGTTTTTGTTAGTTTCATCGTATTTTTACTTTGTAGTGTTTTTTTTTTTGAAGTCGACTGTATTTGTATTTGTAAAAAGTTTTTTTTTTCATTATGCAAACTTCGGAGATGAGGAAACGGTATTTTTTACATTTCTCTCAAAAAGTGTAATTAGGCCGTGCAGCCTATTAAAAAAAAAAGAAGAAAATTTGCAAATTGCGATTTAAACTAACAATGCACTTTGTAGGTCCTGGTCCAAACCTTACTATCTATCTACTGAAGCTCATACTCATCATAATGGTTTTTGACATTTAAGTTAAATAACTCCAAAAGAAAATAATTGTAATGACTTCAAGAACAACATAAATATAGTAGATCAAAACTTGTGTAAACGGAATGATTAATTGTTAACATGACTCCAATGCCTGCAATTCTATAGGAAGTAACATCAAAGAAAATATAGGCTGTAGATTGTAAAAGTACAACAGAATGTCCACTTAAAACATGCAGGACAAAATATTATCTTAAAAGTGTATTGTTCACAGCAACAAGGTTTTTCAGACAAACTTTCAAATCTTGGCAACTAAGGAACTTTGGCCTAACAAAAAGTTAAGAACTTTTTCTAGAAACAGTTTAGAGATTTTTAACTAAACAATTTTTTACGTAAACTAAGTATAAAAATTAAGTACAACTAATTGAACTCGTCATTTTGAAAACGGCATTTTTCCATAAAATAAACGTCACTGAATGAATGTCTTAAAAACCCGTACCATTGTCATCTAGTTTTCATTTACTATGTAATTTGGTTTGTGTTACCATTTACTTGGAATTGGAATATGCAAAACTTTTCAATGAATCAAAAGGCGCCAAAGTGATATTTAAAAAATTGTGACTCGTGCCGTTTTCGAAACGTGACGGGTTTATTTACTTATTTGCTTCTATAAATTTACTATAATATATTCTGTTTGATATAAATCTAAACTATCGCTGTAAGTGCTTCTTATCAATTCCGCTTTTCTTCTTTCAGGAATCTTCTTGATTCTGTGGAATCGGCCGCAGGAGCAAATCCGTGGGAATGAGCTAGAGACGTTTAAGTGAAATTGCTTACATTTGTTGAATATTTGCAATACATGAGTTCGTTTCAAACCATCATTAATACGGAATTAGTGGACATGCGCGCGAGTATTACTAAGAAATCGGAACCTTACTCCGGTAAAAATAAAGACTATAACCATAACCAAGCTGTGTGTAACATCTTTTGCCCTAAACATACTGACTCTTCTGAATTTTCTACTCCGTGTCACATAGTCAGCAATAATTATTATCTCATCAAGGTCGACTGGCCGCGCTACTAGAAGCGGCAGTTAGATGCAGTCGTCTCCCCCTCCCTCTCGACTGCCATCAAGTGCAGGCTGCGAAAATTATGCGTCATCTAGGGTACATATAGCTATACCGCGTTTATCTGACATCGACGCACAAACGATTTCCATGGGTCCAGGGCATGATTCTGGACACCCCAGTGTTGGAATTTTTCGTCGGTTCTTTTCTATTTTTTTCATTTTTTTCAAGAGTACCACAAATAGGTATCAGCTCAGCTGAGCTGCTACCTATTTGTGGTTTAATTCAGATTGCTCTTTTTAGTGAAAGTAGTTAATTAATTATTTTTTTATTTAAAATCTCATTGGGTTAGGTCAGAATAACGATAATGAGCAGTGTAAAGTAAAAAAACCCTTGAAAAAATGAGAAAAAAGCCGACAAAAATTCTAAGTCTAGGGTGTCCAGAATCATGCCCTGGACCCATGGAATCGATGTCAGAAACACGCGGTATAGATCGTGTAAGTGGTTATGGAGGAAACCAGTGGAAGTATTGTTGTTTTATAGCTGGAAACGCTAGCGTGACGACTTGGAGGCGTTTATGATGGATTGGTCAGAGAGGGCAACACACAGGGAAGACAGGAAGGCTATAGGAGATACCTTTGCACTGCAGTCAGACAATACAAGTCGAGGAAAAAAACTGATTGAGATGATATTCCTTCCTTCCTTTGAGATCAAGATTTGATTGGGTCTAACGAAAAACGTAATTAGTAACTGCAATTTTTTTTGTATTGGGAGACGGCTTTAACTACTGCTTTTAGATTGTTTATGTATAACTGTGTCTATACTAATACTATGTATGAATGAAGCTACTGGCCACACGGTTAGACGAAGTATACTTTTCATCTCGGAGTTTGTTGGATAAATATTAATGTTCGACTAAGAGTATTACTAAGACGAAAACCGTTATAGAAGCAATAGCTCCCAATCATCAGTGTAAGCTTTTAATCGTACCATATTTATATATTATCGAATAAAATATTTATCAACAATATCCAGTAACCAAAATACGCAAAACTTTCAACAAAACTAAAATTCGCGTTGCGGACGAATTGATTGACGCTATCCTATCCTACTAAGATTATAAATACGAAAGTTTGTGAGTATGTATGGATGTTTGTTACTCTTTCACGAAAATACTACTGAACCGATTACGATGAAATTATGTAGGTAGCTGAAAACCCATGCAGAATAACATATAGGCTACTTTTTATCCCGGAGTTCCCGAAGGATCGGGATTTACACGGGAATAACGAGAATTTATACGCGGACGAAGTCGCGGGCGGCCTCTAGTCATCAATAAATTCGTCCTCAACGCTAACAGCTAGTAATGTACCCAAGCGAGTGTAGGACGCAACCTGTGTCGATACTCTTACACCATCCCATTTTCCTAGTTCATCGTGCTGTGCTGGCGATGCGTTGCGGCTGCAGGAAACCTCAAGTGGCGTAAATATAGTAGTCTTATTGGTAACTATATATAAGAGCCGTTTGGAGTTGAAACCGTCGAGCCGTGGACCCTTGTGCCCACAGCCTTTTCATAGAAATTCTGAAATGGCAGGTGACCCAAGAGCTAGCTTTTACTTTTCAAGCATTGCCATTCAACGTGGTAATGCCGTCAAACTCTTGGGCAAATTAACAGCTGATAGCGTTCACGATGACTTTTTTGTCTTTTTAGGGTACCGTAGCCAAATGGCAAAAACGGAACCCTTATAGATTCGTCATGTATGTCTGTCTGTCCGTCCGTATGTCACAGCCACTTTTCTCCGAAACTATAAGAAC
The DNA here is from genome assembly GCA_963859965.1 of Ceramica pisi. Taxonomy (NCBI): domain Eukaryota; kingdom Metazoa; phylum Arthropoda; class Insecta; order Lepidoptera; family Noctuidae; genus Ceramica; species Ceramica pisi. The sequence goes on along the minus strand of OY982536.1, from coordinate 21,210,360 downwards.
TATTGTATTGTAATTTGGTAAATAGATGTATTCCGTAAACCGCATAAAGATTTTCACAAAAGAATAGAAAAAAAACAATAAATTTTGGGGGTCCCCATACTAGGAACTGAAAATATTTTTTTTTTTTATCAAACCTATACGTATGGGGTATCTATGGATAGGTCTTCAAAAATGATATTGAAGAATTTGATATTAATGTAATTTTTTCTAAACTTAATAATTTGTAGCACTTCCAAAGTGGTAAAATGTGTGTCCCCCCACCTTAACTTCTAAAAGAAGTGAATGATAAAACTAAAAAAAAATATATGATGTACATTACCATGTAACCTACTAGCAAAATTGGTTTGAACGAGATCTAGTTAGTGTTTTTTTTTAATTCGTCATAAACCGTAAATCGCAACTTCTGCTTATAATTTAATACCTACTGGTTTGTTCGGAACCCTCGGTGCGCGAGTCCGACTCGCACTTCGCCGGTTTTTTTTTTAATATTTGTTCACAAGCTTTCTTGGAAAGCTAAAAGTAGGTATAACCCACACAGTAAAGGGGCAACATAGTGTTATGGATATTTCGGAAATGAATGAAAATCAAGGAATACCAAACTCAGTTCTCTTACTGCGGAAGTCATAAATCTAGTGTAGAATATCGGTTACTTCGGCGGTCGCGGGCAAGTTTATAAATGTACACACAATGTTATGTCGTAACATTTTAAACATTTTCATGCACTTGCTTTAATATTACGTGAATTTGAAATTCTGTTGAGGAAACTACCGTCATAGTTTTGGAGATGCAATATTGCGATGTTTAAGGGTGCCTTTCCATTACAGAGAAGCGGAAAAACGGAGAAATTTTAACCAACGGAATTGCATAAAATCTCCGCACCACGTGATTTTGACGGACATTATTGGTTTATATTTCTCCGTTTCTCCGCTCCGCTGCCTCGCTACGCTTTAATGGACAGGCACCCTGATTGGCATTTTTAGAGTTCCGTACCACCAAATGTTACAGTGGATCCCTTATTCCCTTTTAAGGCGTGCTTTAAATGTACGTACAATATGACGTGATTTGAATATTTTCTTGAGGAATCTTCTCTCATAGTTTTGGAGGGGTATCATTTAAGCTATCACCAATTTAATTAGTTTTGTGTTTCTTAAATAATAGGGTTTGTCCTCCAAATAGTAGATCTGTCACCAAAATGTAGTCACCAATCAATGCAAAATCAGTTCCACAATAAATCACCTAAAATCCTGAGATATAAGGTCTAGTACCAAATAAATGTTTTTGTATGTATTATAATAGGTTTTACCTAATGAGTATTTAAGTAAACTAATTTAAAGAGATCACCAAATAATCTATTTTTTCCATATTTTTATTCTATATAATCAAGTCATTTCTGGCACTCGCCGGCCGCTGCCGCGGCACCGCTCGCTTCGCTTGCTCGGCTCGTACTTAGGAGGTCACAGTTCTAACCTAACCTAACCATTCTTCTTTTAATAAATCGATTTATTTGGTGACAGATCTACCATTCTGAGTACAAAGCTATTTATTAAGTAATAAAACTTTGATAATTAATACCTGGGAATACTTTTTGTTTATCTGAGAACGAAAATATTTCGTGGCGATAGATTTATTTATTAGGTGATACAACTTGATGACAAATATAAATTTTGGTGATAGAAAATATAGTTCCCGTTTTGGAGGTGCAATGTTGCGTTTATTATTGCCGTATTGAGGTCCATTTGTTCGACTTAAAAACGAAACCCTTATTTGATAACTCGTGTGTCTAACTTTCCGTCTGTCACATGCATCACTACATATTATAAAACAAAGTTCTCCGCCGCGTCTGTCAGTGTGTTCGCGATAAACTCAAAAACTACCTACTGCACCGACTTTCATATTGATTCACCAATGGGTAGACTGGTTCTCGAGGAAGGTTTTAGTTTATACTAACATTTCCAGCACTAACACGGTCAGCACCAACATTTTCAGCACTAACACGGTCAGCACCAACATTTCCAGCACTAACACGGTCAGCACCAACATTTTCAGCACTAACACGGTCAGCACCAACATTTTCAGCACCAACATTTCCAGCACTAACACGGTCAGCACCAACATTTCCAGCACTAACACGGTCAGCACCAACATTTCCAATACTAACACGGTCAGCACCAACATTTCCAGCACTAACACGGTCAGCACCAACATTTCCAGCACTAACACGGTCAGCACCAACATTTCCAGCACTAACACGGTCAGCACCAACATTTCCAGCACTAACACGGTCAGCACCAACATTTCCAGCACTAACACGGTCAGCACCAACATTTCCAATACTAACACGGTCAGCACCAACATTTCCAGCACTAACACGGTCAGCACCAACATTTCCAGCACTAACACGGTCAGCACCAACATTTCCAGCACTAACACGGTCAGCACCAACATTTCCAGCACTAACACGGTCAGCACCAACATTACCAGCACTAACACGGTCAGCACAAACATTGCTAGCACTAACACGGTCAGCACCAACATTACCAGCACTTATGGCGAAAGCGCGGGCATCAGCTAGTTTATAGATATATCCTGATGAGATAAAATATGTTTGAGGCATGAATGGTCTGCTTCACCCAATCCACCTGGAGGAGGAAAGGAAGATCTATATCTAGCAGAAGACGTATTTCGGTTGAAATGACAGTGATGATTTTATAACGCATCAGATTAGTGTGAGGAGCTCGTGGCTAAATACATAACAACAACCGTACGGGTCGATCATCAAGGTTAAGCAACGCTTGCCAAGGTTGGTCTGTGGATGGGTGACCATCTTAACATATCGGGTTTCCTCCGTGACTCGGAAAGCACTTTAAGCCCTTGGTCCCGGCTGTCATTTGTTGATCTTTGGCAGTCGTTACGGGTTGATGGAAGCCAGTAAATCAGACTCCAGTCTTGCCAAAAATTACCGTTTTACCCAGTTAATGGGTTGTGGAGGTCTGGTATTAAGCTGAATCCGGTTTGACTGGATGCCGACCCCAATGTAGTTGGGAAAAGGCTAAGCTAATGATATTGTGTAGTGAAAATTGCACTTACAGCTATTGTAAATTGTGTACTACGTCATTTTAGAAAAATTTTCTGATTAAAGAGGAGTTAATTTGACACAAGTACCCAAAGTACATAATTTAAACTACAAATGAGTGATATGATAACTGACGCCAAAAGTACCAGCTCCCAAAACCGACCCAGACACAACATTTTAAATTTCGAATTCAAAACAGCCAGCTTAAATCCTCAAAGCAAATTATAGTATAGAATTCCATTTAATACCCAGCTCCAAATTGTTTTAGATTAAGTAAGGGCGAGTGCACATGACGGACGGCGTGGCTCGCGGGGTTGGGGTGCATCGCGCTATTATTACACCGATCGACGGGTTCGACTTAGCACATCTGTACTGACGTTAAGCTGTACATTTTGTGTACTAAGTGTGTCGGTGTGCTATAAGCTTTATTTGTCGTGATGTTGCTTTTGAACGGAGAGTGGCCTGAATATTGTCTTTGAGTGTATTTAGTTGAACGCTTCATGTTTGTGTCATCATCATTCTCTGATCTCTTTTCAAAATTGGAGGACGTTGCAGTATTGCTTTTTCATACTTCGCTATTAGTTTTCATCTCAAATATATAGTTTTGAATTGTTTACAGCTTTTCCATATAGTTAATAAACTGTCAGTTTTTGTTATTTCGTTTAAAAATCAGACCTTACTGGTCTTTTGCAAATGCACCTAATTCTGATTTGTTTTCTACATTTTGTGTATCTGTGCGTGTCACCTAGATATCCGTTGGAATTCTTCTATTCACTCTATCAGCGAAATCAACATCCTAAATTATACATTTTAATACACTCAATGCTTCTGTGAAATCAATATGAATGAAGCACTGAATCCTAAATTGTTTATAGGTAGAAGGCACGTGGCCACTGGCGACCACAAAGCCGAGGGGAGATGCACTTCAATACCACCGGATTATTACCGGACCAGGCAACTTGTAAAGAAAGACGTATCGCGGAATATCTAAATCATTTTGTAGTATATCATTCTGCTTTCCGGATTCGACATTATTTGGTTGGTAATTTAATTTCAGTCAAAAGCGGTCTGTTCTTTATAGATTCATTTAATTTCATCTCTTTTATTCATCAGGCTTTCTGTTTAATAATATTTATATATTTTATAGTTATACAGTCAAATTGAAATGAAGAAAAAGAAAATAATCAAAGAGTTCCAGCCCTATAAATAAATAAAAAACACCACAGTAACATTTTCTCCGAATAGCCAGTAAAAACCAGGGATTTCAAGCCTCGAGTAGATTAGTGACTTTCAGTCTATCTCGTGATAATTTCAATTGAGGTTTTGTTTGAAATTTAGAACTTTTTGTTCCTTCTTGGTTCACTCTATGTAAACACTGTCATCAAGATGGTAATTAAAGTCCAATTAAATAAAATACTATTAAGACTGGTTTCAGTTCATATACAAAGAGAAATGAAGAAGTAAAACTTAAATAATTTAAAATATTTTAGTTTTCCGGGCAAGGGAACCGGTGTACCACTAAATTGTTTATATAACGCTCAGCAAGGGTGCATCTGACGACAGCAAACGTGGGGGAGGTAATGCTTACTTGAACTTGAAAGATGGCGACCTTGTGAAGATATTATTGGATAGGTTGGGTGTTTTAATTTTGAAAACAATATTCCTCAAGTTACTCATCAGTAAAATCATGCTGTTACAATGCTAATCAGCAATTCTGTACTCTGTGTGACCAGGTTTTCGAAAGCAAACTTGGAGTTGTTAGTCTTCAGAGAACTTAAGATAGGACTCGCTTTCTGACCGGACCGTTTTCTGACTTCTTTGGACCGGAATTCTTTGGGTTTCTTTTTTTTCTTTGGCAAGGATTACTTATGCACCTTCTTCGATGTTCATCACGTCTATCTTTTTTCGACGACATGGTTGGCGCAGTGGTTGAGCGATTGACTGCTGCGCAGCATGTCGCGGGTTCGTTTCCCGCACGGAACAAATATTTGTACGACCTACAAGTATTTGTTCCGAGTCTGGGTGTTTTTCTATCTGTAATATGTATGTATTTACAAAAAAAAATGTATTTATGTAGTTTATCAGCCATCTCGTTACCATAACACAAGCATTAGGTTGCTTAGCTTGGGACTATATGGCGTTGTGTGAAATGTCCAAGGATATATTATTATTTATTATCTCTGCCATTTTTCTCCTGCAGCATTTAAGAAAGCGTTTAATTTGTTTGAAAACGTAAAGGGAGAAACACAGATGGGTTTTAGTCAAGGTAAGAGTTTAAGAGCGGATGGAGCCATTTTATGATTACCTATACTTAGAAAAATATAGTCGATAGTTGCGAAATTTGTTTGAACGAGTCACCGCAGCCCTTTGCGTTCTACAAAGGACGTTTGGATGAACATGGATGAGATTTAGCCAGTGAGAATCTGTCACCCACACACTGGATGCTAGTGTAATTATTACTGGCAAATGGAAAATTCTGAAAAGCTACGCACCTGAAATGAAATCCTGTAGTGTCGTGATATTAGGCTCTAGGCATACGAGGTTCTAAAGAAAGTGTAAGTGTCAAGATGTAAGGGTAATAGCTGCGGATACGTACGTGCTTACATCGTACGTGCATATCCCGTTTTTTTCGTTCCCGTAAGAATTCCGGGAAATCTTCTATAAGTGCTCCTCTGCACTCTCCAAAGAACAATCATGCCAAATTTCAGCATTCTACGATCAGAGTCCCAATTCTACTAATTTTCACATTCGCGTCTCATTCGCTAACTGTCAAAAATGTATGAAAATTAAGAATTTTTTGACAGTTTGCGATTGACATGCGAATGCGAAAGTCGTTTAAAAATTAGTAGAATTGGAAATCTGAAGTTTCGACTGTGCGTTTTCTATCAGTAACGGAAGATTTTATATAGGTAATTAGAATGTATTGATCATGTGAAACTTCGACGTGCGTTTGTCACTCCCATACATTTTTGACGTTTTGACAATCGTTTTCGACACGCCGTTCCTCGCTGTTTTTAAGTCACTTATGAAGAGTTTCAGGTGGGACCGCATTTAAATGCATGACTTATTCTACCACACTTTCACAGAGATGACTGCTAACATTGTGAATTGTATCGCTAATATTGTTTATATTGCACTCTGCTGGGGTACCTATGTAGAGGGGGTGGGGTTTCTTCTGCCCTTAAGTTATTAATGAAACAGCTGACCTTGTAAAAGATGGGATGTAGAGGTATCAATGGGGGAAACATTTTTTTTTCTGACTCTTTAGTATAGAAAGAAGGGGAAAATTTGCTGGTACAGTAAAATGGGAGAGATTAAGACATTTAAGCCTATGTTGCTTACTGATATTTTTCCACCAATGTAACAACTGTATATGTTTATATGAAGGGTGAATTTTTAAAGTGTGCCTTCATAGCCAAATCTAAAACTATGAGCAATATCGAAAAACACTGAAAGGAGTCTCGAGCATCATTTGATGAAAACTAAAAGTTTACTATCATTGGATTTTTGAAAATCGTTGTTCCTAAGTATTTTGTTAAAAATTAGCGCTTTTCTTTTTTTTCCTGCTCCTTAGCAGGAAAGAAGGTCGTTGTACTTTTTTAATTAATGTAGTTGCGGAATCAAGGACGGTTGAATCGTTTCTCCGGGACTCGTCGGGCTTCAGTAGCTCGGCGTTTTTCTGGTGGTTGCCACTGTTGATTCTAGCAAAAGTTGCAGTGGTTGGGAATGTGTAGCGGACTTGTCCCAATAAAAAAAATCCTTACAACGCAAACACAAACGATTTAAGTTTGGTGCGAATGTCACCCTGTTACGGTTCGTATCCAAGATCAAGATTTAGTTAACAGTTTTGAAAAGCGCAGACATTACTGTTTTGTAAAAAAATTAACTTGAAGTTTGATGTACCTACTACATTTTAAAGTATCGATCGCTTTACTTCAAATAAATAACTTTCTATTGCCAAAATGTCAATACTCAACATATTAAACATGGGACGCTAATATTGTTTATATTGCACTCAGTGAGGGTGCACAACAGACTGGCATGGGGGAGATGGGGTTCCATACCCGCCAAATTATTAGCAAAACAGCTGACCTTGTATTGGCGTTTTTATATAGCTACACGATTATACAGTTATTCCTTGTTCAAAGAGAAGAAAATATTCTGCAAGTTTCTTTGATTCTAACAGTCCTATTTATTTCAACGTTTCAACCATATAATATGCTTAGTTTAAATATTGATTTGCAGATTCTACATTCAAAGTCATATGATTCGATATTTTTTTATGAATAATCCTTACCTACGTCATTAGATAATCGTCTGTTATAGCTTTATTGTGTTATACAAATTATTTATTTACTATCTAAAACCTAAAATCTAACAGAAGTAAACTATTCATTGTGGACTCCACAGTGAATAGTTTACTTCTAGGCCAGCTTGCTCCATTGTGGACCAAATCATCGCTTTCCATCAGGAAAGTTTGTGGTCGAACCCCATCAGTAGGTAATTAAAAAATAAAAACCTAAAAAGATAGTGATTTGAATTTATGATAATGCGAAACATTCTTCAAATATCTGTCAGCTTATCTCAAAAGTGGAATATGGTTGCCATTAAATGATGTAAAGACGAAAAGATCATGAGAAATAAAGTTTAAGATGTTGCAATATTTTAAAGCAAATTTCAGTAAAAAAATGGTTAAACCAGGTAAAAATGCCTTCCAACTGTTCAAGTTATCTTCCATTTTAACGAAATTGTCATAATTTGCATCGTAAATCGCGTTCGGAAATCGACAACTGAGAAGATAATCTATGGTAATGAGGTCGGTTCGAAGAATTCATTAACTTTTTACCTTCGGGATGATTAAATAATTAAAAGACTTCCAGCTTTTCATCGTAAATAATGTTACTTTTCCTTATAAAGTTGATAATACTGGTTTAATTTTGCGGTTCTAAGCTGAATTTATGTCATTCTTCCTGTCATCAATATGATGACATTTTAAATATTCATTCAGTGACATTGTTGCATTTGTGTAATTAATATGAAAGTTGTCTTTGTATTCTTTGACAGACGTTTCTTTATATTCAGTTACGTTACTTATTTGAGGTCTGTATTCAAGGTTAGAAATTATCGCTCTGATAATAATGGAATTTTCTTTGATAAGAATGTCATTAGGGTTGGTATTCGATGAATTACTTTGTAGTCTTGGAGCTTTTAAAGTAGTTTTTGAAATATTCAGTTAGAATAAAACGAACCTTAATTTATACCTAAATACAGTCTAAAACGTTTTAAAAACTTACCTAAAACTTTATGTCCAACAAATAAAAAAGAGCACAAAACATCACTCGCACAGAAAAAAAAAACAATATTCAAAACAATTCGAATCGAACGATATTAAAGTATTTCAAACTTCGATGTAAGTTCGTTACGCGCCAATCGATCACGAGACGAGGGGACGCGCGCTCCCGTCGGACACCGCACGAACTCTGCCGGGATAACAGGAACGCTCGGACGGGGAAAAGCGGGAGAAAATCAGGAATTACGCCTTTGCTTTTTCTTTTCATTTTTTCAATTTTGATTGCGATGCCATTTTATGGAGATTAAAAAAGTTATTGTTGTCACTGGACTGTTGTATCAGCCATGAGTATTACCTTTTTATATGTCTAGATAGTTCTACATTTATATAAATTGATCCTTTTCAAGTAGGTTACATTTCGAATAAAAATAACCAGTTTTGTTTTTTCAGCCATCGCTCGATGTTTTACACCATAACCTCGAGGTTTTCACCAAAACGATGTAACTTATTTTCTTCTCATTAATTCTGCAATAAAATCATGCCCTGTGACAATAGGAATATAATTTCCGGCTTTTGATGAGGTGACTAATTACAATGAGTTTATCATTCATCTGTGCGACGAGTCCTGTTCAATATTAAGTGTTCTTTCTCTGGAATTTAAGATAGGTACCTAATTATAAATATGTTTATCGAAAGTGGTTAGTTACAATAGTTGTTGAAACTCTTAGAGAATTATTTTCCAGTTTTCCACCAGTTTTAGTGTAAAGTTTCAAGTTTATTTTTTTAACCGACTTCCCAAAAAGGAGGAGGTTATCAATTCGGTTGTATGTTTTTTTTTTTCTTTTTATGTTTGTTACCTCATATCTCCGACAATTATGAACCGATTTGAAAAATTCTTGTTTTATCTGAAAGGATATACTTGCAGATTGGTCCCATTTAAATCATATCAAAATCGGTTACGAACTTTGGATTTTAAATCGAAATACCTGGAATTTGACTATTTAGATGATTCTTTGATAATCGAAATTGCGTATTTTGCTTTTCTGCGATTTTGCAGTGGTGTTGCTGGGTGTGGGGCACCACTAAAAAGTGAAAAATATTTTTTATTAATGGAATATCAATCTATCTAATCTGAACCCACTAGATAACTATTCACGACAGTGTCATCTCTCAAGCACATACGAAACTTGATGTGGCTTTAGCTGAGCTCACACAAAGCGCTTGTTAACTTTAACGCTAGATGGCGCTGTTTGAAAGTTGCTTTAGATTAAGTGCTCTGCTTCATAATCTGTTTTAATAAACGGTACCCGGTTCTCTCTACTGGAAATCAGCATTGCAGTATTATTTCCGTCTTCACATCTTCTAATCTAATATACTGTTTTTTTTTCTAACTCCTCCGAGGCAGCTTGACCAATTCAATTGTTTTTATTGTGTAAACTCAGTATCTAGGTCTAAGAATAGGTAGAAGGCTTTTTTTTATACGGCAAAACAAGGTTTGCCGAGTCAGCTAGTAAAAAATATATACGTATATCAATTTTATTTTCCTATTTATTTTATGTTGTGAACAGATTATATAAGTACTTATTTAATATAAGTAGGCAGTTGAGGACGAATAATTCTTGCATAGTTTGGATATCCTATCTTCGTGTTGTCGTTACTGTCAAAAGCCTTATTAGAATTAGGTATTATAACGGACAATTTCTATAACTTTTAAAACCATCATAAAATCGATGTCTCAGTCATCAAAGCTTCAAATAACTATCGTAATATCTAAATATTTACAACCGTTTCATTTTTTTATTGCAGTTTTGTAGTCCCTGTAGTTTGGTCTAATTTTATTGGGATGTGATTCAATATCGCCTTATTTAACATTCTATCTATCTATCAGAACTCAAAGTCAAGCCGGAATCAGGTGATAGGACAAATCATAACAGTTAGGTTCTTACCAGAAAAATAAATAAAAAATCTTAGTCATGTAATTTTTCTTTTTAAATTAC